>ML682006.1:23181027-23239924 GCA_007922195.1 Podocnemis expansa | reverse complement strand
TCCCGAGGGCGTGTCAGGGGGGAATGCCCCGACACGCCCCCTGCCGGTGCGTCAGGCCGGGGATTCCTGCCCGCGCTTACTCCGGCCCCAGCAGCGGCGGGCTGCAGCTGCGCGCCGGGGCCGCGCCTCCAGGTTGGGGGGCAGCAGGGGCTTTAAAGCCCCTGGGGTGAAGTGCCCCGCTGCCCTCTCCTGGCGGGTGCTTGCAGGGGGCTGCAGGCACCCGCCAGGTGAGGCGCGGTGCCTGCAGTCCCTTGCAGGTACTGGCGAAGTGAGGAGCAGCCCTGCGCCTGACTCCGCCGGTGCCTGCAGCCCTCTGCAGGCACCCATGGGATGCAGCGCCCCTCTGCACTGCACCCTGTGGGTGCCTGCAGTCCCCTCTCCAAGTGAAATAGCAGGTCCACACTGTGGACCTGCTATTTCACTCCGTTATTTCGCAGACATGGTTTTTGTCCAGCGAAATAAGTTGTTTCGAAATAACATATTATTTCGAAACAGCTTGTTTCGAAATGTGTTGTTTCGAAACAAGCCTGCCCTGTGTGAACATAGCCTGAGTAGTTTTTCTCATTGTGTTATCTGTAGTAGCAGCATTTTCTGAGTGTTTACACTGTAACTTACAACTCATCAATGTGTATGGGTAGCTCAAGGTATTTCTCCTTTTACCTTGTATCTGTTAGCACAGAATGTCGTCTGCCATTGTGTTGCCCAGTTTCCTGCTTCTAAGACAGTATGGAGTTCCTTGCAACTTCACTAACCTAGTGCATTTGTTTTTGTCTGTAAATTTTGCCACCTTACTATTAACTCCCTCTGACAGTTCATTAATAAATATTGTAAATATTTAATATGCTGAATGAATATATTAAACTTCTAATGATCCTTGGAATCCTATCATACTTAAGACTTCAGTATGATAAAAATTGGCTCTCTATTGCTTATTTGTTTGCTGTCTCTTAAACTGGCTTTAAACCATCCAGAGATTCCCTTACACTGTGAAGTTCCAAAGGAGTAGCCATGTTAGTCTAGGTCAGCAAAATACGCGAGGAGTTCTGTGGCCCTTCAAGACTTTATCAAATTTATTTATGGCATGAGCTTTTGTCTGAGAAAATCCCACATTGTCAGATGTTTTGAAGATGGAGGAACTTACAGAATGGGAGGTGTAAGAAAAATTATATGTAATCTCTTCTGTAGGACAGTGGGAAAGGTGCTAAAGTGTAGGCCTCGTTGAAGCCGTGGGTTGCTATGGTAGTGGGGTCATTTCTCTGGCAAGTCATGTATCTAAGTTTCTTTAACAAGCGGCCTAGAGTTGCTAGTTAAAGTGTGTTATCTCCCCTTTCTCATGCTTTTTCTCCTGACCATCTGGACAAGGAATGTAAGCTAGACTGTCCGTCTTTGTTCTAACTGAAAAGGGAGTATTACCTCCTATCTCCTGCTCACCCTTCTTGGCACCATAGCCTCACAAGAATGTAAGGTCAGCATCTCTAGGCAGAAATTAATGAGTTTGCAGGTACTGCGGCTGCCCAGGATAATGCAAATAATGTCAACAGTAAACAGAGGCGGGGATAATTATATGCATTCTTTAATCATTAATATGTATTTAATAATGTTGATGTAACCATATAAGGGTCTCTAAAACATTGTCAATCATGTAAGCATTATCATAGCATTATCATACTGTACTGGATAAAAGTGTTGTGATGCTGCCCCTCGGGGCTCTCTCTTGCACTCGAGTTGTTGGGGGGGCCTGCTCAGAGGGGCTAGCACTTCTTTGCTGCCCTCTGATGCAGCTCCTTTTGTTATTCAGCTGAATAATAAACTCTGAACCACACCTCGTTCTCTGCTCATTGGAGTCTCGGCTGGGAACGGGTCTGCTTCATTGGGGAGGCTCTGGTGTGCCTCTTTCTGAACTTGAGGGCCAGAGTTAGATTTTTCCCCCACAGAGGAAAATAAATGTGGGGGGGGGGGAAGTAATGGGATCAGATCATACTGTAACAGCAGATCAAAGCAGTTGTTATGATTCAAACACTGGGAAACAGCACATAGAGGAAGGTGAGGTCAAATCACCTGTTGTAATGGGAAGAGAATTCATAGTCACAATTTAATCCTGCTTTCACACAATTGAGTCTGCATGTCAGTTCCAGTTCTTCAGTTTCTCTTTAAAGTCTTGATGTGTTGCCCACCTGCTTGAGCACAGCTGTTAACAAACAATCAACAGAGTAATTAGGAAGATTGAAGTGTTTAGCTACAGGTTTTTGAATGTTGTGATTTCTGATGTCAGTTTTGTGCCTATTTATTCTTTTGCTCAGAGATTGTCCTGTTTGTCCAATAAATAAGGTGTGGGGGCATTTCTGGCACATGATGGCATTAATCACATTGATGAGTGAGCCTTTGATGGAGTAGCTGGCTTGATTAAGTTCTCCCATGGTGCCTTTTGTGTAGGTAAGTGGGCAAAGTTGTTTGTTGCAGGGGAATGTGCCAGTTTTAATGTTTCTTTTGTTAGGTCTGTAGTTGCTGCTGAACTAATATGCAGATTCAATTGTATGAAAGCAGGATTAAATTGTGACTATGGATTCTCTTTCCATGACAACAAGTGATTTGACCTCACCTTCCTCTATGTCAGGGGTCTCAAACTCAAATCATCATGAGGGCCACATGAGGACTAGTAGAGGGTTGCATGAGGATTAGTATGTTAGCCTGATGGCCACCACTGAAACCTTTCCATACAAAGATATTGCAAATATCAGTAATGATCGTTTCATTGTGGGTCGCAGGAAATATTGTTAGGGGCCACATGTGGTCCGCAGGCCATGTGTTTGAGACCCCTGCTCTATATGCTGTTTCCCAATGTGTGACTCTTAGCTGCTTTGCATTGCTGTTACAGGGTGACCTGATCCCAAGACTTACACTCCCCTGCATTTATTTTCCTCCCATTCTGTAAATTCCCCATCTTCAAAGCATCTGATGAAGTGGGATTTTCTCCCATGCAAGCTCATGCAAGAAATAAATTTGTTAGTCTTAAAGTGCCACAGGACTCCTTGCTTACCCTACACTGTGGTAATTACTAAATAGTGCAGAAGTAGCATCTGCAGCTCTCTGGCATAGGGAGGAGAAGCAATGTTAAGTGGAGGTTGGGGGTACACTGGAATGGGAGATGTTTCAGAGCTGAGTTCTGCTATGCTTATTCCTCTGCTAGTTTAACGGACCCTGAACTGCTTGAATGTGCTCTTGAATTATCTAAGAAATTCACATTGACTGTGTCATGCTCCTTTTTATGTTTGCTTTCCACAAATATTCTAGTGAACAAGTTTAATGGAAGGGATGTTTGCTCAAACTTTATGATAATATTTTCAGAAGCAAATATTCTGAATCCTTAATCTTGAGGATTTATACTGGAAAACTACCACTGAGAGGTAAGCTCATCAGATCTTTAAAAGGAAGCAGATTTCATTACCTGTTTGTCCAATCTAATGTCTAATATTGAACATTTGCAACAAAATGCTACTGGTGAGAAAACTACAGACCAAGAAATTACTTGGCAAATCATTTTGAGTAACAAACACATGCAAGGAAAAATTATTCATTGACCATTTGCAAACAGAAAAAGGTGGCATTCGGTGAATAATTTTTTTTGAAATGATTGCACAAGGATCTCCCTGGGGATCAGGCATGAGTCTTGGCTAGGCAAACAACACAAAGGCTCACATCATTCTTGTGCATAGATTGACTTATGTGAAGGAATTGCAAAACATGAACTTGGTTATCCTTAACAAAATGCTTAACTTTCCTTAAGGGTAGATTGCCAGAGAGATTAAACAGCACTCTTGCTACAGTTAAGTTACAGACTGGTCTCTCATAGTCTTCTGCTGCTCTCTCAAGACTAATTAGACACAATGATGCAGTTAGACAGTAATGCCTAGATAATACGGGCTTGTGCACTGGGGCTATCTCTCTGGCCACAACAGTGTACCTCAGTGGTGTTCTTTTCATGGGGATTGGACAGTTCTCACCCTTCATTAGGCAGGAACAGGTTGTTCCCCATGGCAAACTAACCCTGATCTAGAGCATTCAATGAGGTCAGCAGTTTGAGAAGTCAGACCTGCCTGATGATTTCAATTATGTTGGAACATTAACAAATACATAAATATTTTATATTGTTTCAGTATTATTGAAACAAATTGTTTCAGAATAAAATGAGCAAGGAGTCCTGTGGCACTTTTAAAGACTAACAAATTTATTTATTGCAGAAGCTTTTATGGGCACTATCCCACTTCATCAGATGCATGAAATGGAAAAGGTAGCATGTTAGCTGTAAATATATACATACAGAGAAGGATGCTAACATGCTACCTTTTCCATTTCATGCATCTGATGAGTGGGATTGTGTCCATGAAAGCTTCTACAATAAATAAATTTGTTAGTCTTTAAAAGGGCCACGGGACTCTGTTTGTTTTGCTGAAATATACTAACAACTACCCTTCTGGAACTTGTTTTGAGGAAAAAAACAAAAAAATTCAGAACTTCCATTCCGTGGAAGATTTTGAAATTTTAGCTTTTCAAAATGCATTTTGTTTGGACAGAACAGGTGCAATTCCCCATGGAACAGTTCCATCTTCTGACCAGCTCTATGCAGGGAAGTAGGAGTTATCATACTATGCAGAGAGACTGGGATTTTAGGATAGTACTGCTTGGCAAGCAGGGGGAGACTTGTTGCTCACACCTCTCCAGGCAACCAAAGATGTCTCAAAACCCGGCTCTGCTCACAACAATGCATGATTTCTAATCTATTCTCAAGCCCTTTTATGCAGCAGGAACAGACCAATTGGTAGCTTAATCCATACAATTTTATTTGGGCATCATTTGAATAAAAGCATCTGTATTCATTGCAGAACATAATAGAGATGCCACACCTGGATTAAGCAACTGAGCAGTTGTCCAGCTGGAGGAACATCTCCAATATAAGAAAGATGCAAAACTCATTCTTCATATGTTTCTGTAACAGGTAATGTTTTCAATTTTTAAGAGTATGATACTGTTTTTGCCATTATGGGCTAAGTCTTTTGTTGTACAATTCTATCATTTTACTGTCCATTCACAATCACAAATCTCTTGCTGAACTATGCCCCTTTTCTGTTGCATGTTTATTTTACTTTTTCATATCTTGCGTGCAATCTCTGTCTACCACCTGTTCTTTAGGAGTTGAAACCTTTATTCTTTTTGCTTTCACATTTTTCTATTTGCCTGGTACTTCATGTTATTTCTTTGCTCAGTGTGACTTAAAAAGAGAAAGTCTGTTGCTATGAGCCTGCTTCAAAAAAAAACAAACAAAAAACATCACAACTTGGCTGTTCTGGTCTGAAAGGTAGCATGGTAAAATAGCAGTTAAAGATTTGATACATCGTTGCTTTAGGATGTATTACTTTTTCACACAGATAAGCACAAAGCCCTTGTGGACAGGCTGTGTGCAGAGAACTTCTTCAGTAGTTAGGGGGATTGCAGAGGCAGAATCTCTAACCCGGCTCAGGCCATGTCTAAGGCAATTTCAAAAGGGATAGCCATGTTAGTCTAGTCCAGTGAAAAAACACCAAGGAGTCGTGTGGCACTTTAAGACTAACAGATTTATTTTTGGCATGAGCTTTCATGGGAGAAGATCCCACTTCCTCAGATGCTTGACAGTCTCTAGTGGCACACAGTTGGTGCTGCAGCTGTGTTGCTGAAATGCCATAGTGCAGATGCTTCCTACATCAGTTGAAAGGATTTTTCCATTGCTGTAGCTAATCCAGCTCTCCAAGAGAAAGCAGCTAGACTGATGGAAAATATTTTTGCTGATTTAACCACATCTGCACTGGGGGTTAGGTCAACCTAACTTCTGCAGTCAGGGCACTACATTTTTCAGAACCCTGAGCGACCTAATTAGTTCAATCTAATTTTAGGTGTAGACCAGGCTTCATTGGCAGGGCATCGGGCAGTCTTACAGGCCTTTTGTGGAATTGCTCTGAAATGTAAAGCAGAACATCGAATGAAATAGCTGCCCCTCCCCTTCCACACTACAATATGCAGGATCTCAATTATACTAAATATAGTAAGTATTCTTTAGTTCCTCTTCTTGTGCTGATCCCTGGCCAGGGTGCTGAGTGGGTGTAGGTTGGGACCTTCCTCCCAGGGTGGTTTAAGCTGTTTCTAAATGAGGAGCTCCCTCCTTTAGAAACAAGAAAAGTTGTGTGGACATGGGGACTTTTATTTCGAAACAACCAGTGTTGTTTTGAAATAAAAGCCTCGTGTGGACATACCCTTAGAAGATGACATTTTCAAAGGGGGTACTAAATCCACCACTCAGGGCTAATGAAATCACTCCTGCACAAATATTGCAAAAGCAACTTTCCCAAAGGGCTTTGTGCGGTTCTTCAGCTGAGAGCCTAAATACAACTGGGAGACATTTCACTAGAAACTCTTTTTAATGAGATTTTTTTTCATATTTTTCTAAACTGAAAACTTTCATGACAAAACCTGCGTTTTGTTTTAGTTTTGTTTGCTTTTCAGAATTGTTCACAGCTTTTCTTCAAAACCCTAAATAAATGTGATGGTGTTCTTTTTGCTTTTTATCCACTTTTCTTCCCACTAGATGCAATGAAAAAAATAACCACAGGTTTTTGGCTTTCTTCTTTTTCCCAACTTTACTTTTTTAAACTTCTTCAACTTTTTTTTTCTTTTCTCTGCTTAACATGCAGAAGGTCCTGGGTTCAGTTCCCAGGGGGTTGGACTCAATGATCTCATGAGGTCCCTTTCAGCCCTATGATTTGATTTGATTTTTAAGAATTAGAGTAGCAACAGGAAAAGAAGGAAACTGCAATGTGTGAGGAAAATCCACAATTCTTATTAATTCTATTGCATGCGGGGGGGGCACCATGAAGCTCTAAAATAGTGATGAAATACTGTATTTTGTTTCTTGCGTAATGCAAACTACTTCAGAATTTGACATAGCTCGGAAAATTTTCCCATTGTTTTTTGACTAGCTCTCTGTCAGATTAGACTTGGGCCCAGTGACTTTCTTTCTTCTACCTTGTGAGAGATGTTTGAGAGAAGAACTGGAAACATCAATGCTAAACTGAATAAGATTCTTCAGTCAAAAAGGGAAAATATAAACCATTCCTTCTGGGGCACAGTAGAGCAGAGTCTCAGTTGGGATAGATTGTCATAGTTTCTGGGAAAACTCAATTCAGAAACATGGTGCTCTGATAGTTTACCCAAAGTGAGAATTTGGCCCATGGTTTTCATGAGCTAATCTATAAAACTCAATGGAATTATATTAATGTAAATGGGAGAAGATGGAATAATGTTAATGTAAATGGAAGGTGAATTTGGCCCACAGTCTAGAAAAAAAAATCTGTTGTTTTGCAATGACATGCTTATGCCTAGTATGCTAGGAAAGGCTGCTGAACATGTTAATGTTGCATTAGACTTTTAGTCTACACTACAGGTTCTTACAATGCAGTATGGGGCAGAGTCTCAGCTGGGATGAATTGTCAGAGTGTCATATTTCTGATAAAAGAAATGACAGTTACAGTGCTTTAACAGAAACACTTTAAAGCAAAACTCCAATGTGAAACGGCAGGGTCGGAATTTGAATACAAATTTGATGCCATTACATTAGGTCTGAATAGAGATTTGAGCTTGTTCACTCATTACTGAAGGTGATTTTGCCCTTTTAACATTTTCAGCTTCTTATCTGTTGTTCCACACTGTTTGAATCAAACAGTTTGTTTGGTTTGTTAAAAAAGACTGAACCAGGGATAAAAGTAAGGCAGAATGCAGTGGAATGCTGTTCTGGGGCCCACTATTTTTAGGGGGTCTGCGTTCCAGGGCCCCTAAAAATAGAAAATGGAGCTGGAACGCTGCGTTCTGGGGCCCACCATTTAAAATTAGTGGGCCCCAGAACACAGCATTCTGGTTCCATTTTCTATTTTTAGGGGCCCCCAAACACAGAGGCCCTAAAAATAGCAGGTCCCAGAACTGCATTCCATTGCATTCTGGCTGGCAGGGAAGGGGAGATTTCGTCTCCCTCCCTCGGCTGGCTCTCACTGGACATGCTCAGAACCTCTGAGCATGCTCACTGAGAGCCAGCTTAGGCCTGGAGCCTCAGGCTGGGCCAAGGATGGGGCCATGGCTGCTCAGCCCTGCGGCAGGAAAGGGGGCTGGGGGGGGGTCAGGGGCAGGCAAGCCAACCCAGGAGGGGAAAGGATGCAGGGGAAGGGGTCGGCCTGGGGAACGGGGGAAGAGGTTGGGGCATGGTGTGGGGTTTGGGGGACCAGCAGCCAGACAGTGGGCCAAAGGCACTAGCATGGGTAGGGGCAGGAGCTAGGGTGGCAGGTAGGCAAGTAGGGGTCTGGCGTTTGGGGGCAGGAGCTAGGGTGTGGGGTACTTGGATGGAGGGCTGGCATTTGGGGGCAGGAGCTGAGGTGTGGGGTAGGTGGGTGGGGAGCTGGCATTTGGGAGAAGTGGCTGGGGTGCAGAAGGGGGCGCACCCAATTTGGATGGTTCCAGGGCCCACCAATTTATACTTTAAACCCTGGACTGAACTGATCTTGTTAGTTACCTTTCTCTGTATTTATTTACCTGACATGCTACAGCTTCCATTTCATACATCTGATGAAGTGGGATTATACCCAAGAAAGCTCATGCAATAATTAAATTTGTTAGTCTTTGAAGTGCCACAGGACTCCTTGTCTGTTTTGCTGAATGAGGGTAACATGACTACTCTTCTGGAACATGTTTCTGAATTGAGTTTTTTCAGAAACCATGACCATTTAATAAGGAGCCACGAATCTGAGGTCCAAACTTTACTTGGATTTCTTCCTTGTTTTGAGTGGAGTGACCCAACAGGTAAATGGGAGATGAATATGTCCAGGAATATTTATAGCTTACAGGCCAAATTTACAACTTATTTATTTGGGAGTAGAACTGGAATAATGTAATAGTGGATCACAACCTCTGAGAAATACTTTATTAATGAAATAACTGTTGTCTGAAATCCTCCTGTACCAGTGTCTCTTGAGTCTGCATTCTTTCAACTTGGAGAAGACTGGAAATCGTCCACAGATATAAGACTGGAGTTTGACTGTGCAAAGGCTACATTGAAATGTCCTGGTCATCTGGCTCAGGTAAATGTTCTTTGATGTAAGGGGAAAATGATGGGTCATGACGCAAAATGGCTTCAGCTGAAAAGGAAAATGATTTAGTATATTCAACTGCTCACTACTGGGGTTATCAATATAATATTTCCACTGAGAAGACTTTCATGCAGGGTAACAGTCAAAACACTATAGCATTTTATGATAAAAGTCAATATTATCTTACATAGCATCCTCCATACAAACAGAAAGTTCTGAAATAAGCCAGATGTTAAACTAAGTCTAGCTCTCACATGGGTTCTACTTTTGACGTACACAGGGATCTCTTTAATTAGGAATGTTGACTCTAGTTGGTTGCGATGTTTGCCACACAGAGGTGATTGGTTAGTCACAGATGCTGACACAGAACATTATACCCTCCCTGTGCTAAATTTACTCTGACAAGTCAAGTTGCCTCCTGGATGTACATTTGTTCTCTGATTGATGTATAACCCCACTAGAAACAGCTAGAATGTTTCAATGCTGCCTATTTTGCTGTATTACAGTACTGTTAAACTTTGTTTTATAATTTGTTCCCAACTGTATGCTAATCTTTAACTAGTTATCTTTCTCTCATACTCCCTTCAGTGATCCCAAAGATCAATTGCTCTAACAAGTCACTGTAATCTGGCTAATTGAAACCATCCATTTTAATTATGATATAAATCAGCAAGAAGGAAAGCTTGATTAAAATTGATTATTTAAATCTTATTTTGCATTTGTACTTGGTATTTTCCTAAAGAGAGTTTGTGATTGGGTGAAACGAACAAGGAGTCCTGTGGCACTTAAAGACTAACAAATTTATTTATTGCATGAACTTCTGTGGGAGAAAATCCCACTTCGTCAAAGCGTTTGACAAAGTGGGGTTTTCTCCCATGAAAGCTCATGCAACAAATAAATTTGCTAGTCTTTCAGTGCCACAGGATTCCTTGTTTGTTTTACTGAACTGGACTAACACAGCTGCCCCTTTGGAACTTGGCAACATGTAATTGGGTGGTGAACATTAAAACATATTGAGTTGCAACCAAATATAGACCTTACACTAATTTTTGTACTAATTTTTTCTACCCAGGAGGTTATACTAAATGCTGTATTCATTTATTTATGCATCTGACGAAGTGAGTTGGAGCCTATGATACCTTATGACCAAAGAAATCTGTTAGTCTTTAAGGTGCCACGGGACGCTTGTTGTTTTAACCATACAAGAGTTGTTTTTAAATCAGCACATGATGTCTGTCCTTTCCTTGAGACCACTGTTCAACCTTTCCTTCTCTTTTGCTGGAACAGCCACTTCCATCTTTGGCTGCTTGACTGTTTTTCAATTTACAGCCCCCTGGCAGAGCCTGCGCATATGACTTCATATAACTGTTGCCCCTTTTTGACCCAGGCAGGGATGTACCAGTTGAGAGGAGAAACTAGTGATAGTCAGGCATTTCTTTGATGCAATCTTATCTATTTACAAGGAATGTGCCAAGTCCTGCTTCTTGAGCAGAGGAGGAGCCACAAACCAGGGGATATCACCTTTGCTTACAGCCCTAAGCCTCTTTAGCCAGTACCAGATCCAGAAACTTCCTCCATGCTTCTCCAGGGTCATCTGGTGCGTACAGACTGCTGTTTGGCCTCCCCCCCCCCCAACCCCCATGTCTCTTTCAGTTGCTCAGTTCTGTCCTTCCTTCCTTCCCCTTCCTCTCCCCTCCAGGTTTAACCAGACAACACTCAGCCAATCTCATCTGCCAACTCAGTCCAAAACTCCTGGGTAAGTTCAGAATCCTTTTTCTTAGGTGAAGGACTTATGGTTAACTTATCCTGGCAGTTACATTAATTGAAGGCATGTTCACATCCAGTGTCTAAGTCTGTGATCCATGCAGTCACCTGGACCTCTCTGTGTAGCATAAATCATAGATACAAAGTGTGTATTTTTTATTCCTTCAGTTTGATGTGCTATTTGGTTGTCTCTGGTTTTTGCTGGTATAAATTTAGAAGCAGAACTTTAAATCTGGAAAATTTAAAGAAGAACAAACAAACCAAACCAAACCAAACCAAAAGCAGAATAAAAACAAATTGTCATGCACTGAAGAGATGATTTTATACAATACTATTTAGCTAAGACCCATTCAAGGGGAAACTCCAGCAGACTGCCAGGGGGCAATCGCTATAAAATGTGTTGCTGTTACAGTGTGCTGTAAATATTCCTCTGTTTTGCAACTGGCAACGATTAAACTTGGCATAAACCCATATAAAATACTTAGGTAAAAAATAAATATTTCTCTTCTTTCCCTTCAGCAATAACCATGTAAATATGATAAATATTAAGAAGAACAAACAAATAACTAAGTGGCAGAGAGTCTTTAGTAAACATTGCTCTCATTCATTTCAATTAGAAAGCTGCATAAGCTGGGTGTTGAAAACTGATACGTTTACGATTTTGAACAGCAATTCACTGTCATAAATTGCAGTGGATCCATCTTTATGACACACCTTTGTTCATACTGAATGAAAAAAAACAGGTTGTTCTTCTCACTTTGAGCAGATGGTCTAAGTTCTTAGGTTCTGCTGAAAAGTACATTTGTAATTAACACTCTGGATATAGAATTTGTGTAAGGTGAACATGTAAATAAAAAATGTGTACAGAAGACTATCAAAGCTGGTGCTAGTCTTCTTGAACAATATCTAAAGGATTTTTACGTAATGAAATAATCAGCAAATAATAACCATAAGATTCGCTGCTGTTGCAAATGGCTAAGCATTCTGATTTTTGTAGTGAGTTTCTTAAATCAATGAAATCTTAAAATAACATTGCAAAAGACATTTAAATTTATTTTAAATGCTTTTAAGAATGATAGCTAGGAAGATACCTGTTTAGGAAGGATTAGATGCTACCATCTTACTAAATAGGACTAGTCAAGTGGTATGGTATTGTTTAATGGGAGTAAAAGAGAGAGAATTTGGTCCTTTCCTTTTTTCTTTATTCTTTGGCACTTATTTGTGCTCATTACCATAATTCCAATGGAGCAGTAGCTGCCCTGGCTCACTCCTTTACTTACAGTAAAAATGGAATTGGGTCATTGCGTCTAGTGAAGGGTGATCAAGGCCATCCATCCATTTAATTCTTAAAATTGTTTCTGTTCAACATGTTACTTAGGCACCTACCACATAGTTTTCAGTAGCTGAAAGCTACAATCCACCCACAATTCTTCCTGGCACACAAATATCTGAGTGTGAGTGTCCTGATATACCACTACCAACATTGTGTGTTTTTTGGCCCTTGACCTAATCTCTCTTTCTGCAGTCCTTCTTATGCCTCATGAGCTGCAGGTGGGAATAAGAGATGATCTCTCTAGCCCCAGGGGAAGATGGTATGGCCCTAGTGGGGAGAGCACTGGACTGAAAGTCAAGACACCTGTATTCTGCTTCTAGTAGTGCCATAAAGTTGCAGTGTGATCAAAGTCAGGTTAATTAATCTTTCTTTAGCACTCTTTACCTTTCCACCTTATTTCTGCATAGGCTCTTTAAATCATTCAGAGCAGGGACTTTGTGATGTGGTGTTCACCCCACATCACCACTAAGGGGTTGGCTCAGGAGGGTATTTTACAGGATGGGCTGCTCCTGGGTCAGGTGTGGGTTGGATATACAGTTTTCATTGAACATGGACAGCAGAGGTTAAAGTATAATGGGGGGGAGGTGGAATGCTCCTGTGTGGGTGGGTCTCCCCTGTGTCTGTGGGACCCCCTCCCATGCTGGTGGGCCCCCTGACCCCAGATCCTGCCCCCCTATGCCAGTGCCCTGCCCCCAGTACCTTGCCAGCATGAGTCTGATGCCCCCGCACTCACCGGAGTGCAGCTGGGGAGGTGGGGGCGGTAGGCCCCGGTCCGAGTGGCGGCACAGTTGGGAAGGAGGCAGCAGGTCCCAGATTGGGGTGGGGTGTGGAAGGTGAGGGGTTGGGGACAGGGCTTGAGCCCCTCAGCAATGCCCCGGCCCCTACCCTTGCCTGCCGGAATGCGAAGGAATGTCACTCCGGGGTCTGCTATTTTTAGGGGCCCAGTGTTTGGGCCCCTAAAAATAGAACGTGGAACCAGAACTCTGCATTCCAGGACCTGCTATTTTTAAATGGTGGGCCCTGGAATGCAGCGTTCCAGCTCCATGTTCTATTTTTAGGCACTCCGGAGCGCTGAGCCCCTAAAAATAGTTGGCCCCAGAATGGCATTCTGGTGCATTCCTGCTTACTTTTAACGCTGATGGACAGGGCAGTGGACTTTGAAGAGTGCCTGAGCGTGTTTGTTTAGGGAGACTATGATATTCCAAAAGGGAGAAACTTACAGCAATTTGTCCACAGGATCAAGCCATGAAGAGGAAATGCTGCACTTGCAGAACATTAGAGAGGCTTCAGGGTGAGAGATTGGGCCCTAGGACTGAAAAATTCCAAGCGGTGATATCAAACCATTGGTGAACCTAACTGCACTACACCACAAGGAGATGCTATGGTGGTGAGTGGAGTGATAGAGTGTCTCTGAGTATGTGTTTCTATAGTGTGCATTACAATAGGGCCCTGGTTTTAACTGGAGTCCCAAAATACTGCTGTTAAAAAAAATAATACTTGATTCTTTATGTTCCACAAGACAATGGTATTTGATTTAATTACTATTAGGAAGTCACAGTGGCTCCCAGGTTAAGGGTGAAACAATCAGAAACTGAAAGCTGGCTGCTCAGTTCTGTAAATTAACAAAGCTCTAATGACTTCACAGCCGATATGCTGATTTACACCAACTGAGAATCTCAGCTTTACTGTTTTCAGTTGCCCCTGTAACAATAAAAATGAACACACTTCCCTTTAGATGTGATATTTCACAGGCCAATTCTGAGGCTATCAGACAAAGTTTGTGGGGAGTTTCATGGGAAGTATCCCAAGCTTGGTCTTGGTCTTTATGGCAGTGAAATGTTAACTTTTTTGACTTGTCTAAAATAGTCGAAGAATTTTAGCCACTCATAACTCAAAAGTGGATTAGTATTCAAAATTTTGGGAATTCAAATTTGCCCTTTCCTCCTCTAGCATACAAGTACTTTGGAAAAACAATGGTTCTTGAAATGAATGGTATGAAAATGTTAGTTCACCACAGATATTTTAGATGTCAAAAGCTTTGCTGGGGGAATAGACACCAGCTAGTCATGAGTTTAATGTCTACCCACAGGAGGCTGTGCCAACCAACTATTTATAAATGAGTAACCAATGGTTATACATCAGTTCCCTGAGAGTAAATTTTTATATGTGATTAACTGAACCAATGAAATATATAGCTGGGAAGACAAGGCGGCATACTCTCAGCTGCTGTAAATTGTCCTATTCTCTTCAATGGCGTTATGACAGGTTACACCAGCTCAGTTTCTACTGCAAGGTTTTTGTGTAGCGATGAGAGGAATCAGCAAGGTATTTAATCATTGGCTGTTCTGAGGTAGTTTGGCACTCCTACACCTCCTCAGAGTCTTAAATCTGACTGTGATGGACTAAATTAGACCCAGAGGCCTTCTGCTGGAGATGTCAGGTTCCTGTCCACACCTGTCCCAAGAAAAGAGAAGAAGAGCTAAGTCCCCCAAGCAGTCCAGAGAGACTGTTCAGGAAACAGCCAGCCAGTCAGGAAGGGAGGCTAGCCAATCAGAGTAATACAGGTGAGTATAAAAGGAGCTGCACTGCCAGTCACAGACAGCACCTTGCTGAAGTCCTAGGACTGTAAACTGTGCTCCTGGCTGGCCAAAGGGAGTTGTAGCTCTACAGCTGTGTCAGTGCTGGCAGGGGTTGATGGAGTGACAAAGAATTCCTGGCTGATCGCTGTGTCTGAATATAGACCCTTTAGGTAAGGGTGAAGCTTTGGTCAAGTCTGAGGCTGCTAGGAAGTGGCCCAGGGAACTGAAAACAGTTCCACAAAAGAGGTGCAGCTGCATGTGATTGTTATCTTAGGGTCCCTGGGCTGGAACCTGGACTAGTGTTGCCTCCAGAGAGAAGGCCTGGGATTATGGTTCAGTGACAAAGGTTGGGGCTGTTTAAGATTGCAGGTATGGCTAACTGAAACAGATCCTTGTAAAAGGTGAGTGCTAGGTCACTACTGATGTGTATGTGAGTGTGTACACATATGAAGTTAAACTTCATACTTATATATGCTCATAGGGTACTGTACAAAGGCAGTTTTGAAAATCCAAAGCATTAACAAAGCATATGGTTAGGAAAAAGCAAAGGGAACATTATTTGCTGTCTAGTTTGACTGTTTGAGCCTTTAGAGTCAGGTTTTCAAGATTTTTTTTTTTTTTTTTTTTTCTCTGAAATGAAGGGTATGTCTAGGCTGCAGTGGAAGCCTAAGACTAGTGGGTTTTCTGTATGATAGAAAATTCAAAGCTTGAGCATCTACATGATAGTTAACATATTAAGGATTTTCTTAGCTGAACTATAAACTGGCCCTCAAATGTTTGTACTGCACCACACACACCTGAGTTAAACTAAGTATATCCCAGACTCCCTGCTGCTCTCCTGAAATGTGTTTGCTCTAGCCCTTTGATATGGTGTGCGCCCTGGGAAAACTTGACTATTCACAATGCACTTTAGAGGGAGGAGGTGTAACAAGGCAGAGGGTAGTAATGTTCTCACCTGCCCCTGTTAGATGTCACCTAAGGGAATTTTGCACTGTAAGTAACAGCTGCGGCACCTGATTAAGCTAGGCTTGAGCCTGGCCTGATGAAGGAACAGGGAATAGCTGGTAAACTGGCCAGGAGAAATTAATGGGCCAGCACCAGAAACCAGAGGGAAGTGTGGTAGACCAGGACAGTGAGATCAGGATGACAGGCTGCCTGCAGGCCAAGAGGAGGGCCAAACTCTGAGTCCCTAGGGTGCTCAGGGCTGGAAGAGGGCCTACATTGTATTTGCACTGTAAATAAAGGAACATGGGTGTTTGCAACATATCATGGTGTGGTGAGCCTGTTGAACCAGGGAGTGCAGACCCTGTGGGTGAAACAGGGGACTGGGCACCCGTCCTGCTACAGTACTCCAGCGCCAGTTCAGCCTGTGCTTGATCTATGCAAGTCAGCAGTCCCATTGACAGTAAAACTATCCAGCTACCTAAAGTTAGGCATATGTTAAAAATAGTGTTGACTCTAGACCTCTCCTATTCCCATAAAAGTCTATGGGGATCTTGCGTCAGAGAGGTTTTGCAAGAATAGCCTCTAATGTAGTAACTTTATGTTGTGTGTTCTTCCTCCAAGGATGTTTGTCATTGCATGCACACAAACTTATCACACAGCTATGGCTCATTTGAGATATCTGTGCTTTTTTGCCTAGTTTCTACAGCAGTACTGCTGTACAATGGCCATTTTACTATAATTCATTTTTAGTATGTCCAGGTTTTGTGCCATAAAATATTCAGTTGTTAAAACTTGACTAAATAAACTTATGAAGAAGCACCAAATGGAATTTAAAGATTTTTGATATGAGATAAGGCCATACACCTGACATGGCTTCAAATGGGTATGTTCAGTACACAGATATAGTTATTTTATGCAGGAAGAAACTGCTTTCCGTTTTCAAGCTTTATTTGGTTTTTGCATTCAGCATCTCTGAACCATTCATAAGAAATATACCTGTAAGCCTCATTACTTCAAACATTGTTGAATGGGGTATGAACACTTTATAAACAAGGTGTTCAGATTATTTTTTTTAACTGAAATATTATTTCACACCTGTTTGCTTACTGGATCACAAGTTAATAATGTCTCTGCTTAGGAATGAAACTGGATTGTTATAGGCTGTTTCATCATGAATTAGGCTACTTTGGATTCTCCATGCCTTATGATTGCAGCTGTAAATGCTGTTTCATCATTATGGGTTATTTCTTTTTACCTCATCTAGTATCTTTCAGTACATTCAAAACACCAATTCCCTCTGGTTTCTTAGAGAAATCCCAGATATAACATCTCATTACAGATCTCAATTAAGCACATAGTAAATATTGTAAGAACCTGAAACTGTCATGAAGTCTGATAGCGTTCATGAGTATCAGTTGAATAGCATGCTTTTTTTTCCTGAAACTGAGAGAGCTTTCAAAAAGGAGGAGAAAAATTCCTAAGCTAATTTCTGTTCTGATTAGCACTTCCTGGAATCCCATAGAAGTTGATGGAAAACATTACATGCGCTTGGTAGTGTTATAAAGAAAATTGTTGGGGAATGATAAGTGGTGTACAGGTGCTGTGTTTTCAGAAATTTAAGGCCACAGTAAGAGAGAGATGCAACGTTTGGGTTACATAGCCACCTTTTATGATACTATGCAGAAATAGAAAAACACAAGCTGTATGCCTCCTCATCACAAAGAAACCCAAGTGACCAGGTGGAAGATGTGCAAGATCACAATGCCTACTGAGAGCCACAGAACACTTCTTGAAAAGTATGGAACAAAACAAGACTCAAAATAAATGCTGAGGATAATGCAGATCCGAATAGCATTTACAAAGCTGGTATCCAAATCCTTACAAGCTCTCAGTGAGGAGGGTTGCTAGTAATTGTGCACAGATATTGGTGGGCTCAGACTCATACAACAGCATCCTCAGAACATTATGACAGCTGAGTGATTCAACCAGTGATGGAGGTAGATGAAACTCTTTCAACAAAAAGTTTATTTGCCAAAACATGCAGTTTAAGTTGGTGTAAAGCTGTTCACCACTTGGGTCAAGTTTGCCAAATAGCTTTGACTGAACCAAAAATTGGTTTGGAAATTAAATGCTATGTTTTGACCTTAATGATATGGTGTTCACCCTGTGCTTGCCCAGGCAGGTTACTGGAGACTGAGAAGGGAGCTAATTAAGCCAACAGGCCATGGCTGAGAGGAATCAGGTGGCTAAGTAATTCCCTGATAGAGGAAGGGAGCCCAACTGAGGAGGAAAGAGCAGGGCTGGTTTTAGAAAGACAAGTTAATTCTCTGCAGAGTGGACTGCTTGGAAAGTCTGTAGTCACTGCCTTGGAGAAGGGAGGAGTGTTTGGAGATGACAGAGACAGGTAGCATACAGTTACTCCCTGGACGGATGAAGTTGTGTGGCTGAAACTCAGGGGAATGCCAGAAGGTAAGGAAACAGGTTAGAGAAACTTCTTAATGTAAAAAGGAGCAGACCGTTATTGCTGACTATGGGGACCCTGAGTGGGAGCCCATCATGGAGAGCCTGCCCAGATTTCCCTAACAGCCACTGAGGGAGTGCCCATGAAGCGGTGAATGGGAAGACTCTTTCAGATTCCTCAAAAAAGACTTTGATATCCTGGAATGGGAAAATGTGTGTCATGACCTGGCTAGAGGGCTGAATCACAATGAGGTGGCAGCAGCAGCTCATGGAACAAGGGAAGAGAGGGGCAGGGGTGCTGCAGGTCCAGAGACATGGCAGGCAACTGCAGGAAGGGGTGTCAATTTCGCAAAGTGGCCAGGAGGAGGTACCTTCCAGAGGTGAGTAGAGCATCCTGTCACAACTTGATGAAACTATTTTAGACTTTCTTGATCCCCTGACACTAATTTTGAAAATCATTTTAGGTTCAAACCAAAATGAAACTTTTGGGAGGCTTATTCATTTATTTGGAATTGCCAATAAACTAAAAAAATCTATTTTTTCCCACTCAACTCAATGACTTTGCCTGTCCTGTAGCACCTGGCTGCCTGGTCTCCTAATTCCATGGTACCAGAGTCTATTATTTTACAGTCTGTAGTGTCCATCAGATCTGCCCTGTCACTGTGACATGTGTAAATTATACCTGGCAACAGCAATGGCTGGAGGGTTGTTTCTTTATTGCTAATAGGACTTGGCATTAATAAGGCACTTTCCATCAGAAGCTCTCAAGGCGCTTTACAAACACTAACGTGAGCCCTGCAATATCTCTATGGAGTCAGTGAGTAGTAGTATAGATGGAGAAACAGAAATTTTAGTGCTCCTCAGGGAATGCTAGGTTTGATCGTCGTACACTGCAGCTAAACGTGGCTGAGAGGGCCTTTTATGCCACATCACCTGGGATGGGACGAAATGCTTATTGCTTGTGTTCCACCAGAGTAAGGGCATGAAGCATGAGGTGCTTATTGCTGACTGGAAGCTCCATGGTAGTCCAAGAAGAAGGGGATTTATCTGGTCTTGAATGAGCCATGCTGGAGGTTTTCCCCAGTCTTTTTTTAACAGAGCACTTCAATTTACTATTCCCCTAACTTCTCTCTCAAATACACAGGAATGTCAGTACCATTTTCCCTACCCATAGGGGGCTGACTGCCTTGATCCAAGCTGGCCTGGCATAAGAGGATGGAGCAGATGGAAATTTGGGCTTTCCAGAGGTAGGGAGAGGGGAGGTGGGTTACCTGTATTTAAACCAATTCTGAGATGAGCCACATAAATGAGCTGTTACCTCTATACACTCTTAAGAAGCATATGGGCCAAGATATAAAACAGTACAGCATTTTGAATGCAATCTGTGAGGGGCTGTTCACCCCACACTTGCCCCAAAAGGTTTAATGGAGGCCAGATGGGCCAATTAACCTATGAGACTGCAAGCTGCAAAAATTTAAGGCTGAGAGGAAGGCCCTAATTAGGGGAAGCTTCCCTGTGCAGGAACAATAAGGGCTTTTATAAAGCTAGGGGAGGTTTTGTAGGCAATGGGTTGTTTAATGGAGGGGCTGATGGCTTTAAGCCCCTTCCAGAAAGAAAGCAAGGTGGCTAAGAAATCCTGCATTGGGGGAAAAGCAAGCCAGAGGGGAGAGAAAAGATTGAGCATATTGGTATAGATTGGGAGACCTCAGCAGGGGGGAAACATGCATAGTGACCTGGCAGAAGGCCAAGTCATGAAGAGAAAGCATGCTTGGTGAGAAAAGAGCAGCAGAGAGGGGCTCAGGCCTGGAATGAGTTAATCCAATAGCAGTCAGGAAGGGAATTCTCTTCGTGTGGCAGCATCCTTGTGAAAAAAACGTTTTAAGGTTAAATAATCACATTTGAGGTATCCAGCCAATTAATGTCCGGTTAAATTACAGTGGATCCTGAGGTGGCATAAAATAGCACAGCTGGATTAACTTTGGAGCTACACTAATTTACAGTAGGTGAGGATCTGGACCAGGATTGGGATCAAGTTCTGTGGTTCTCTTCCAGATTTTGAGTTAGGCAAACTCCCACCGAGATCCTTCAGGGTTTGGATCACAATCTTCCCCCCCCCCCCCCGCACTTACTGTTGATGTAAGATTACAGAACATTACCTTAGTTTCAAACAGTGGGACAATGAAATTATCATGTTTCAGGTTTCATTTTCTCTAGTTGGACTGTTCCACTTCTGAGTGTTTTTACAGGACAATTTGTGAGTATTGTAAATATCACAGAGAAGCAATTACCCTTGAACTCAATGTTCTTTTGCTTAGCTGCCCCCTGCTATAGTATATCACAACTCTATGTCCAAGCTATTTAAATAGCTTGTATTGGTGGAACAATAAATATAGCATGCACGTAGCTGTTAAAGCTTACAAGACATGCTTTTAATACTGATTAGGAAAAGAAGGTGTTTCCATAATTTGCTAGTTATTCAGAAGTAATCAGTGGACTTCTAATGGGGGAAATGGTCTATTCTGTTGAAGAAAGAGCCAAAGGCTAATTTTTGTTTCATTGCAAAAAAGAGTTCATGATAATGAAGCTGACATTTGCCAGTTGTTAGCCTCTATTTTTTATGCAGCAAGAATTCAAACCAGCCTTATGGCTATACTTACGGCTAAGGTCGCTTCTATTTTGCATGCTCTCTCTCTCTCTCTCTCTCTCTCTCTGTCTCGCTCTTTTTTGTCTGCTGTTTCATGCTGCAATTGAAAAGGAGTGTGTGGGTTTTTTTTGTTTTGTTTTACAGTTGCTATTTGTTCTGCATAAAGATGGGTGTGCCTTCCTTGAAAAGAGAAGTGTTTATATTTGACTTTAATGAAGCTGTATATCTTTGGAAAAATAGGAGTAGGAAAGTGATAAAAATGAGCATATTTATATGAAATGGGTTATGCTCATATAGGCCAGGGTGGGTCTCCTTGATCACAATGAATAACAACTTAGCCCACTAGTAGTCACACATTATTTAGAGTGAATATAGGAGACATAATCAGGCCCATAATTAGATGTCAAATGCATATATGTCAATTTGTTGAGTCAGATCCTGAAAGATGTGATGCCAAAGTTGATAGAGGTGGAGGCTGTTGACTACCTCAGAAAAGAACCCCAAGGTCCTGCAGTACTTTCAAAGGCTGAACTCCCACTGACTTGGCTGTTGATGCTGTTCATGTGCTCAACATGGGACTCTGGGGCCCTGTGTGAATGATGAACAACAATAACTGGGACTTGTATCTCAGAGCCTATGCTGAACACTGGGCATTGTCCAGGCTTTGCCTTGGACACTGCTGGGATACCTCCACTCAACAGCAGCCATTGGATCTTCCACCTTTCTGAGCCTCTGGCTCCTTTTCATGGTGAGATTCCCAAAGGGAGTGGAAGCTGACTGACCAAGGGAGTTGCAAGGAGGACTCTTGAAACAAAGCTCAGGATTACTCTGGGCAGTGAGCAGCCAAGAGGAAGATGAATGAGGTGGAGGAGAGTTTTGGTGAATTAGGTTGTGCATCTGTTACTTTTAAAGATATATTAAAACATTTAAAAGTGACTGGGTTTAAAACCAGAAGGAAAAATGTTTGGCAGTGGGTGACAAAATTCTTAGTTGCAAACTTTGTACACCTATGGATGGTACAATTAATAGGACATTTAATCACAGCCCTGACTCCCATGGGAGCAAAGATTAGCCTGCATTCATATATTTTTATAAAATATCCCAAATGCCACAGCCTCCCTGGATCCATGTGCAGATTTTAAAAGCACTCCACAAACGGTGGTAGTGTGTGTGTGTAAAAAAGCGTCTTCAATACACTATGGTGGTAATCAAAGTCTGATTGTCCCATGCCCCTGCTCAGGCAAGAGAATGAGAAAAGTGAGGGGCTTTACACCCTGGCTGAAAGTGCAACAGAAGTTTGCTCTGTCAGACCAAGGAGAAAGTGAATTTCAGTGACAGGTCCTAGAGAGAGAACCTTTCCTCTGCCATCAGGTGTTAGTACAAGTGCTTCTGTGCACAGAGTTTTGCATAGTCTAATCAATATAACTGCACCCAGAGCAAACAAGAAGCCAGTGAAGTTTTTAGAAAATTAGTTTATGCTCCTTGTGAACAACATAGTTAAGTAATTGAGTAAGTGATTCTTTATTGGTTGCTTCTGAGTGCAATGGAAAAGACTGAAAATATTTGCATTACAGTTGTAGTTAATTGGAAATTTCCCTCCAGTCCTACCACTTCCTAGAGTTTAATGTAATGTGCACCAGTATTAAACAATAGAGGGCTTGGTAATTGGTTGTGTGAATAAAATATGATTGGAAGTGTTTAATTATATATGTGATCATATGTATGAGGGAACAGAAGACATCTAGAGGAATCATGATATACACAGGGGATATGAAATAAAAAGACATTGCTTAGAGATAAAAGCCATAAACTGTTGGGTGTCTTTGTGATTTGTCACCTCTGCATTAACCACTGCCTCACAAAATTAATGATAAAAGCAGCTAATTATAATGGCATCCTCTACCAAAGGAGCCATTTGAGTGGGTAAATAACAGACCCTCTACCATTTCTTAAATTTGTATTTGCACAGCAGATAGAATTTGATCTCATGTGAGCTGCATGTTTGTGAAGGGGATTTTTTCCATCTGTTTATATTTTATGCTATCGTAACGCAGAAACAAAAGAAACCAAACTTGAGGCCACATTTTAAGAAGTCTGGCATACCCTAGAAAAACCATATGATGACTCATGGTGCTGATGCAGATCTCTTCTATCCCTAGGATACAGGTTCAGATCTAGCCTTGTCTAGCCAAAAGCAAAGATGTGATATCTTTCATCAGCCCTATATCTTCCTATTAGTGTGTTGTTAGTACTAAAGAAAGCACAGATGACCACACCATGCACAAAAATAGAGCTAAGCCCTGCTATGGGAGAGCGTCCTTCTGGCTAAGTATCTGTATCATAAGACCACCATAACCAGCCAGCCCTGTTAATGAGGCCAAAGAACAAATAGGCATGGAGACTTAGACTGACCTCTCCCTGTAAACATTGCCCTACAAGGAAAGACCTGCTGCATATTGGTAGAGAAGCTTGTAGCCCTGCTGTCATGCTGCATTCTGAGTCCAGGAGCTGGGCCATCAAGCTTTGGGGCAACCGGTGACTAGGCTTTAGGCAGAGCCCTGAGCAAGAATTGCTGTGGATGCTGTGCCAGGAGACGCACTGCCTGAGACCCCTCAGAGTCCCAATTCTGTCTCTTCAGACTCCTTGTACTGGGGGAAGTAACTTGCTGCTGGCTTATATCAGTAGTTTATTGTATGACACTCCTTTTGCCACCTCAGCTTTTCTGGCCAGTAAGGAAGATGAAGTCAGGGTCCCTTTCCTTCAACCATCTGCTCTAAGGACAGAGGAAAGGGTGCATAAGCTTGCTTGCTTCTGTATGCCCTACCCTGAATCTATGAGTGCTATGGACTCTTATGCTCATGTGTAGGGCCAGTCGCAGTTTCAACCTCAAAGTTTGCAGATAAAACACTCTGTTTCGTTCATCTCCTTGTGCTTAAGTTTTGCAATGGGTGGGTTTAAACTTTTACCGCATGTGTGCTGCGTACCTAGGCACATGGGGAGAGTCATCTAGAGAGAAATCTAGCCTGAACTCTGGATTATTGATTCGTATGCATGGTAGTTGCCCTTTAACTTTACCTGAACATAGTTTTATGTGCATAGTGCCACTTCTAAAATAGATCTGAAAGAAGCTGGCTGTGATGAATGGGCAGCAAAGGGAAAATGAGACTACATTTGGCATCCCTCTGCTTTCATCTAATCCTAACTAACTGTTCTGAGTAGAAAAAGAAATAGTGAGTATAAAATAGAGTTCAAGGAAAAAAATTACCAAGACCATGGAAGTCATCAGTTCAAATAATAAAAAGGCACTTACAATGTAAGAAAACAGAATCAGGAAATATGGTCATTTAATGGTGCTTTTTCCTAAAGGAGAAATTTAGCATTTGCTGCTTTATTGATGTGCCACTATAATAAATATGAAGTCTTATCAGTTGAACAGAACTAGCAGCTACTAAAAGGTTCTGTCCCCTTCAACTAGTCAGTTTGATTGGTAAAATAAGGGTGGCACACTTCCTCAGAATGCTGCATGATTTGGAAAAAGGCTAGAAATAAAGTTGCTCTTAGCTTCGATTTAATATGGAAAAATATTGATTTTAAATTGCTTTTCTTGCATGTCTGAGAAGTTTGAGAATGACACTCCACCTTCAGAAAACAATGTATTAGTAAGGCTTTTAGTGTGAGATCCCAAGTGCATTTTAATCAATGGGAATTTTTTTATTGACCGCAGTGGCTTTTGGTCAAAACCCTATTGAACAGAGGAAAGCTGCTTTAAAAAGATCTATATTTTCTTGTGTTTGAGGTTCTCAGCTGTGCCCCTGGGGCAGAGCTGATACAGTGGGGTTACTGAAATGAATCCCAAGAATCCATCTGTGGCTGCCCAATCTTGCAGTTTGTTGTATATTGGCACAGTCTTTGAAACAGTGTGTAGCAGCCTCAATGTATGCCAGAGGGCTATGTCCTTGGAGGGTTTTTGCATCAGTTAAGGATTGCTGGAGAGCAGTGGTTTGCTGGCCACCCCTTCTCCTCCCCCACCCTAACCCCGAAGTGTGCCCCCCTTCATAACAAGGGCCAGGATGAAATCTGTTATGTATGTACGTATGCCATGCAAATTGCCCTGTTAGCAGGTTCTGCCAACTTTGCTATCCTTTTGCACAGCTACAAAGGTACCATCTTATGGTAGAGAATCTGCTGCACACAGCAAGTGTGTGCGTGCTTACGTAAAGGCCCATATTCTTCATCGAGCAGCGCTCCCAACTGCTCCACACTAGGTGTTTGGCGCCCCACAACACCCCGGATTGGAGATTTTTTAGCTAGCAGTGGCTCTGCAGCAGGGAAGCCGCGGCGGTGTCTCCTTCCTGCTAGTGTGATGTCAGCGTGACAGCTTCTCTGCTGCCGGTCTCCTGTCAGTTCCTTTCAACTGCCCTGGACTCTGGACGGAGTCTGCACTGGCTCTCCTCACAGACCTAAAGAACGAGAACAAGAAACAGAAGACAAAACAATAGCTTAAAACGAAACTGACTGTATACAAATTTCTGTGGAGTCGCATAAGCGCTATGCCCAACACATCAGGGTTCAAGCGCTGCGATTTATGCCATGAGGCAATGCCTGCCTCAGATGGGCATAATTCATGTATTAAATGTCTTGGAGAAGGGCATCTTTCTCACAAGTGCCCAGAATGTAAACAACTCACTAGCAGAGCAAGAAAGGAGTGGGACCGCAGCCTGCAGCTCTTGCTCTTAGAAGGCTCCCTGCACCCGTCCTCAGACCCTGGCGCCTCTCCTCAGCATGAAGAGGGAGTGCATAAACAGAGGTCTACAGCTTCTTCCCCAGTCCCCAAAAAGAAGCCCAAGGGGACTGAAGTGGCTCAGGACCACCCGACTGCTGAGGCAGATGACTCCCATGCGGCGGGCATGTTAAAAAAGCAGCAAAAAATCAAACAGGCAGCGCTGCAGGCGTTAACGGCACCGCCACCTGTCACACTTCCGATGGCTAATCAGGCACTTGCGGTGCCGTTTCTACTGACACCGACCGCGGCACCGGGCTTGCCGCCGTTGAATCCGGTACTGTTGGCGGCACCGGGAGCAGTACAAGTTTTCAGCACCATCCCTGATTCACTGCATTCCTCAGCCTCAGACAGTTTTACCACAGGGTGCTGTCACACCACTGCTGACTCTCTCACCCCTGTCAACTGGGATAGATGCTGTTGTGCAGCCTCCAGGTACCAAACACCAGAGGAAATCTAAGCACACGGAGCTGATGGAGGATCTTATGGTGCACTCAGCCCCTTTGTCCCCTCTTTTTTGCTCTGATTCTTCGGAGTCTTCACCATCTATGCCACCATCAAAGGGATCTGCCTCGTCCATGTCTTCAAGCCCAGAACACGGGCACACTTCACAGCAGTTACCTCAGGCAGTAGCCCAAAATGCTAATCTAGCTAAGCCTTGGGCATAGCCCCTGATGAGGGTACATCATCTGGGGGGTTAACTTATTTACCATGGCAGCCCTACAACATGCCAGTAGCAGGCAGTAATACCACAGCTGTGCAACCAACTCTACAACCCCCATCTGTAGTCCTTCCAGCATTGACACAAGCCACACCCATTTCAACAGATGAGTCGAAGAAGGAGTCTGTCACAGAATAAGAATGATGATCACAAACAATTTAGAGACTTATTTAAGAGGGCAGTGGAGTCTCTGGATATTTCCCTACAGAAGACCCAGACCACTCAACACAAACTGTATTGCATCTTGCAGTCATCTGAATCCCAGAAACTGGCCCTTCCAATGGATGAAGGCATCATACAGCCGGCAGATGAAATATGGAGGACACCAGCCTCAGCACCTCCCTCTAACAAAAGGGCTGATAAATATTTTATCTCTAAAGGAAACAAGTTTTTATTTTCGCACCCTCAACCCAATTCTTTGGTAGTGGAGGCGGCGAGTCAAAGAGCTAAGCAGCCTTCTTCTAAGTCCAATTCTATTAATAGAGATGACAAGAAACTGGACTTTTTGAGAAAAAGTATATACATCGGCTGCATTACAAATGTGCATTGCGAATTACACTGCCTTGTTAGCAAATTATAACCATGACACATACCAAACTGAACGAATTTTCAAATTTTATTGACCAGACTAAACAAGAATAGTTTGCTCCTCTGATCACTGAAGGCTTGTTGGCGTCGAGGATTGCCCTTCAAGCTTCCCTAGACACAGCTGACATTGCAGCTAGAACACCAGGAACGGCCGTCGTGATGCGTCGTGTTCATGGCTCCAAGCAGCGGACTTGCCCAAACAAATGCAGCATACCATTGAGAACCTGCCATTTGACAAAAGTTATTTGAGAAAACAGATGATGTCATGCGTGGCCTTAAAGACTCCAGGGCCACATTGAAGACTTTAGGCACTTATACCCCGCAATCTCGCTGTCAGGCATATAAGGCTCAACCCACCAATTTCAGGTATTTCCAACAGGTGTCTAATCACAGAATGGACACCTATAGAAATAGACCTAGACAACAAAGGAGGGGCAGACAACAGACCTACGCCCAACAATCCTCCCAGCCAACTAAAGTCAAACAGCAATTTTGACGGCCGGGTCGAGGGAGTGTTCAACCAGTCGCTATGTCAGATGCAATCACCATCATCCAACCCCACATTTCGCAACAGATTACAACCATTCCTCTCACGCTGGAGAGAGATAACATTGGACAAATGGGTTGTAGAGATCATTCAACATGGTTACTCTATCCCTTTCATTTCCAGACCCAACCACTACCCCCCACACCCATCCCTCTTCAGGGACCCCAATCACGTACAGCTTCTTCAGTCAGAGATTCAACACCTGCTCAATCTAGGAGCCATAGAAGAGGTACCCAGAGAACAACGGGGGAAGGGGTTCTATTCCCCATATTTTCTAATAGAAAACAGGAGGTTGGAGACCAATACTAGATCTTCGACATCTCAATACACACATAATGGTGAAACGCTTCAAGATGGTGAGCCTTAGCGACATTCCTGGCCCTTCAACGTTCCGACTGGATGGCCTCCCTCAACCTGAAAGATGCATACTTCCACGTCTCCATTTGACCGGCACACAGGAGGTTTCTGAGATTCCTGTTTCTTCACAACCATTATCAGTATACAGTCTTGCCCTTTGGCCTAGCCATGGCGCCCAGAGTTTTTTCCAAACTCATGGTCCCAGTGGTTGCGTTCTTAAGGAGAAGGCACATAGAAATTTTTCCATACCTAGACGATTTTCTCATCAAGGCCCCTACACAAACCCTTACGACTCAGGCAGTACGACTAACAATCATATTGTTTCAAGAGTTGGGCCTGAGCATAAATTTCAACAAGTCCACCTTGGTACCGATGCAAGAACTTCAGTTTATAGGGGCAAGACTTTGCTCACTGATTAACACGGGCCTTTCTCCCAATGGACAGGTTCAGCAGACTACAGCAGATAGCACACCATTCGGGGAGCAGCCATCATCTTGGCTCACACAGCAATGCGTATGTTGGGACATATGGCAGCATCAACCTACCTCTTAGAGAATGCAAGACATCGTATGCATCCGTTCCAACTGTGGTTCCTCTCCCACATCAGACATCACAATCACCTAACCAGAACACTGCTCACAGTGCTGAGCGCCATCAAAGATTCTCTGTTTTGGTGGACAGATCACACCAACCTGTTACAGGGAGTCCCCTTTCAGCAACCGCAACCACAAATCACAGTAACTACCGATGCCTCGTTACTTGGATGGGGAGCTCATTGCCATGACCTTACAGCACAGGGCAGGTGGTCCATGACAGAGAGAAGCCTACACATCAATCTGCTCGAACTAAGAGCGGTTTTCAAAACGTGCCAACAGTTTCTCCCCGTAATTGCTCACAGTGTGGTAATGGTGAGAACCGACAACAGGTCCACCATGTTCTACATAAATCTGCAAGGGGGTACCAAATCTCCCATACTCTGCTTAGAAGCAATGAATCTATGGGACTGGTGCATTCAACATGGCATCTCCCTGTGGGCAGAGTATCTCCCAGGCAAAGAGAACATTATAGTGGATACCCTGTGTCAGTCATTTATAAACCGTCATGAATGGGAGATCCGACAGGACATCGTTCATAGTATTTTCGAGTTATGGAGTCATCCTACGCTCGATCTGTTTGTTACGGCATGCGACAAGAAATGTAGCCGGTATTGCTCTCAGGCAGGAAGAGGTCCAGGGTCAGAAGGCGATGCCTTTCTCCTTCACTGGGGAGGAGCGCTGCTTTATGCCTTCCCGCCCATTCCAATGATAGCATGGACCTTACACAAAATCGCACAGGACAGAGCAGCAGTAACAATGATAGCACCAGCCTGGCCCCGCCAGACCTGGTACTCCATGCTCATCAAAATGTCCACAGTACCTCCCATCAACTTACCATAGGTACAAGACTTACTATCACAAGACAACGGAACCCGCAAACATACTTACCTGAACAAGCTGCACTTAACAGCATGGAACCTCAATGGTTCAAAACTCTATCGGAACACTGGAGTTCCATATTGAGGGATGTGCTACTGAATAGCAGAAAACTCTCTACGATGTACTTACCTTCACAAATGGACACGGTTCTCCAACTGGTGCACACAGCGATCGTTATCTCCATCGGAAGCTCCCATACTGACGATCCTTGAATACCTCTTACACCTAAAAGAAACAACGATATCAGTCAATACCATTAAAGTGCACTTCACAGCAATTTCGACTTTTCACATACCTATAGATGGTTCTTCAATCTTCACTCACAGAGTCGTCAAAAGATTTGTTGGGCCTTAATAATTTATTCCCACACGTTCAACCGCCAGCAACGCCGTGGGATCTCATGCTGGTACTTAAAACATTGATGCTGCCGCCGTTTGAACCTCTTGCCTCTGCCTCTCTCTTGCACTTATCCATGAAAGTGGCATTCCTTGTAGCAATTAAGTCAGCAAGAAGGGTTAGTGAAATGGCAGCGCTTATGGCCGATCTGCCATATATGGTTTTCTATAAGGACAAAGTATCCCTATGTTTCCATCCTAGGTTTCTTCCAAAAGCCTCATCTGCATTCCAAGTCAATCAGGTCATTCACTTACCTGTCTTCCATCCGAAACCGCACACAACACCACATCACAGAGTCCTTCACACCTTGGACATCAGAAGGGCACTAGCTTACTACCTTGACTGAACCAAGGCATTCAGACGGACAACAAAGCTATTTGTGTCTACCACTGAGCGATCTCTTGGTCAGCCCATCTCTAAACAATGGCTGTCCAACTGGATCTCGTCATGCATACGCACAGCCTATGCTATAAGCCAGAAGACGCCTCCTGACACAATCCGTTTTCACTCAACAAGATCCATGGCATCTTCAGTGGCGTTCCTTGCGAAGGTTCCACTACATAAAATTTGTCAAGCAGCCACCTGGACTTCAAATGACACGTTCGCAAGACATTATGCATTAGAACGATTTTCAGACAATGATACTGCTTTCAGTCGCACAGTACTACAAACAATGGACAGTCTGAAGTGCCCATCGCCACATTCCAGTGACTGCTATGTAATCACCTAGTGTGGAGCAGTCAGGAGCGCTGCTCGATGAAGAAATGGAGGTTACTCACCTTTGTGCAGTAGCCAAAGTTCTTCGAGATGCGCGCTCCCGACATGCTCCACAACCCACCTTCCTCCCTTCTACTTCAGAGATTATTTCTTTTCGTTTCAGGTGACCTCTGGGGTAGAAAGGAACTGACAGGAGACCGGCAGCAGGGAAGCTGTCACGCTGACGTCACACTGGCGGGAAGGAGACACCGCCGCGGCTTCCCTGCTGCAGAGCTACTGCTAGCTAAAAAATCTCCAATCCGGGGTGTTGTGGGGCGCCAAACACCTAGTGTGGAACGTGTTGGGAGCGTGCATCTCGAAGAACTTTGGCTACTGCACGAAGGTGAGTAACCTCCATTTCTCAGCTGCACTACTGTACTGGAGTAGCACAAGTGAGTCAAGCCCTTTATGTGTCAGAAAAAATATAGGATAGTATGTAGCTCTTATATTGTGCTTGTCAAGTCTTTTTTCTCAAGCTAACGTTAATATTTTATAACCCTAATATTTTAATTGCCTTCTAGATACGAGCTCCAGAAACGTCTCTTCTTTTCTTGTCTTCTTAATCTGAATGATTCTTTCTGTCCTCTCTACTCATCCTATTTCTGACATCCCTTTGGCCACCCTGTTTACCCTTCTCTGCTACCATCTTTCCAGCTGGTCCACTTTCTCCTGGTGATATTACTGTGTACCTATTTTCCTGCTATGCTGATTCCATTTCCTCCCCTTATGCTCACAGCCTTTCCTGCATTAACCACAATACATGTGATTTCTTTGTTGACATATGGGGGATGAGATATGGCAATACATTATTTCACTGAAAACTTTCCTCAAGGGATTTGTCCCTCCTGGGTGAAATGACTGTGTTTCACCCATTTCAGATTAAGCACCCCAGGAAGGAAATATTTCATGTTTCATTATTACTATTAATCTTCCAAGGCATACCTTTGAATGATAATTCATTGTTTGGCTTAACAGATAGGGATGCCAATACACATGTCTAATCTAATTATTCTCCTAACAGATGTATATGTCATGTTACTTAGTGTTACTTTGGTAGCAGAACACCACTGAATGTTGCATTACATTATAGAATAGATTTTCAATATAGTATGTGAACATGCACCTTTCTGAGTAACGCTGATAAAATGTAACAATACTTATTCAGCGGTTGTGCAAAAGAAGGTATATTTATCCTTGTAAATCAGAATGCATCACACTAAGTGATACTCATTTTAACGTGGACAAGGAGTAACAAAAAGAGGATATCTTTTGAAGTCAAAGGTGAACTCCCATTTGACCTCAATGGATGTAGAATAAGGCTCTTACATTCGGCCAATTTTGATTTTTTTTTTTTTAATTTTTTTTTTTCCCTATACATGTCGTTGATAGTGGTGATCTGAATGCATCAAAACCCTGAGATGCCTTTCCATATGAGGGTTGCTTAGGGGACAACATCTGGCATGATCTTCAGGTTGCAATGTCATTCTTGGAATCATTACCTCTGGAAGCCACCACTTTTACTTATACAGGGGAGCAAAGCCAATATTACAAACGTTACAGGGGCTGCTTGTTCACTTCTTTAGTTATCACCTTTTGTAAGTAGGTCCCTTAGAGCTTTGGGCAAATTAAAATGTAAGATATGTCAGAACTCAAAATATTGCCATTCATGGCCTGTAGCCTACATTTCCTTTTTTGTTCAATGAAAAATAGTCAGGTGCTAAAGAAGATGTGTGACACATATGAGTGGAGAATCTCAGGGGGCAAGCTCAGGGCAGTAGGGCTGATAAAGGTGTATGTGAGGATTGGGGTGACCATATGTCCTGATTTGATAGGGATAGTTCCAATATATGGAGTGTTTTCATGTCTAGTTAGTTACTACTCCCCACTCTCTGTCCTGATTTTTTTACACTTGCTATCTGGTAACACTAGAGAGGACTGTCCAGCCAAATGTTTGGGCCTTTAACTTGGTACATATTACTCAAACACTTCACTCTATCTTGTGTGTACAGATAATGCTGGATTACTATATACTGTAAGTGTATATAGGGTTATTCCTTTATATAATTACAACAGTGTGCATGAAGATTAGGAGAGGCATTGTGAATGTGTGGATAGACCACTGGATAAGGGATCTAGAAACTTGTATTCTGTTGCCAATTCTGCCTCTGTCTCCCTTGTGTGCCACCATGTCTCTTTAGATGGCAAGATCTCGTGGACAGGGACCATTCCTCTGTATGCGTTTTGTGCAGTGCTTCACAGAATCAAACTCTAATAATTAATGTTTGGCAAAGTTATAAGCAACTGAAACCAGGGTCGTGTAATGGAAAGTCTCATGCAAACTTTAAATGAAAGAGTCCTTGCCTGTAATGAGAAAGGAGGAAGGTTTATTGCTGTGCTTAATATTTGCAAAATATTTCTTTGTTTTTACTTTCTCAAGAACCAGTGTGAGAAGGTAGGCCTACCTCACATTCCAGAAACTCAGCACACTCTATGGGCAGCAGAAGCCCCACTGCTTAAGCACTGCTGGGCATGCTCCAGATGCTGCCCCAGTATAGAAGAGCAGCAACACTCATTTGGAGCTGACCAGCAAGGAGGAAAGACATGCATTGGAAGCTCTCTCTCCCTGAAGCTGTATCGGTCCCTGCCTTGGAGAAGGAACCACTTCAGTGACTTTACCAAGGAGCAACTACTCCCTGACGAAGGCTGAGGGGCAGACGCCCAGGTACCTGTCCCAGGAACCACTGGAGATGCTGATAGCACAGTGTATGGAAGAGGAGAGTGGCCCAGCCAGGAGCTCTGGGGGAAGACCACCGCGACAAATGGGTAGGAAGTAGCCCAGGAGGGCCCAAGTGGGGTGGTGGGGGTCACTGAGCTGGTATATGATACAATTCAGTGTGTTTCAGGGCAGATCCCTGCTAACTTGGTGCTGTAACCCTGGCACCAATGGGGCCCTGGGCTGGGGCTCATCGGAGAGGGTGGGCCTGAGCCCCTCTATCTGGGCACTGTGTCCCATGGTAGATGATCATCTTTTCTTTGTATTAACTCTCATTGTGCCACCCTTACCCAAAGGCTTTGTATCGACACTGGCTGCCAGGCCGTGCTGCTCTGGACCCAAGGGCATTGTATTGACTTCAACTGCTAAGCCGCACTACCCTGCATCCAAAGGCATCGTATAGACTCTGGCCACTAGGCCATGCTGCCCTGAGTCCAAAGGTATTGAATTAACCCCAGCCACTAAGCCATGCTGCCCTGAACCAAGGGCTTGGTATTGATGCTGACTGCTAGGCTGTGTTGCCTAGAATATGGAGACATCTAACAGAGCAGGTTGCAAGCTACAACCATCAGAGGGCACTTCAGGCCCTAAGTAGCCTCATGGAAACATCCAGTCCTCATACGCCCCGGGACATTCCTCACCGGGGGGCAGTAGTGAGGGCTTACTCCATGACAATCGGTGATTTATGTCTTCACCCAACATCTGCTCTCAGCTATGACCATTATAAATCATGGAAAAAAAAAATCAAGACTCTAAAATGGGTGCTTCTTGTAGCGAAAGTGCCTGGATTCTTGCTCCATCCATATTCTACATCCAGAATAAATATCAGTGCTAGTCTTCAAGAGTGCTTGCTTTTATGAGCTTGTCTAATAAAGGACAAATGAACCTTTGGATTCATATGGCAGTAACAGCTGCAGTTATTAAATCTTTGCTGGTACCCAGAAAAGCATATTAATATTTCTGTGAGTCAGGAGTTGAAGAAGACCCTTAAAAAAGATCTGTTTTCATAGTCAGATCTGTTTCTTTTCACTGGGTATCTCTACACTGGAGGCTCTGTTAAGTCGACTTAGAGAGTCCACATTGAAAACTCCTGTTGACTGACTGTGTCGATGCTGGCAGGTACTAGGTTGATGTACCACTCCTCCATTGTGGGTAGCTGTCCCTGGTGGCCAAGAACTCTGGCAAGGGGTCTTAACAAAGTCAACTTAAGTGTTAAATTGACCTTAAGAGGCAGTGTTATTACGTTGAATTAAGGAAGCCCTGAAGTTGACTTAATAAAAGCCCAGTGTGGATGCAGGAGTCTGTAGGTTGCTTTCACCTTCCTTAAGTCAACCCAAGGCTCTAGTGTAGACATACCTCCTTACTTGACAATCTGTTCGTGTTTTCAAATCTTTCCTGACAGGCTGGCATTAGTTACTGTGAGAAGGGAAAATGGTCTGAGTTATTTTTCAACATGTTTTACTCTTACTTCCAACAAGCTTCAGGGTGGTAACAGAAATTCTCAGCATTATGAATGTGGGTAGTGATCTATGTTCACTCTAAGCTGTGTGCATGTGTGCGCGCACACAGGTAATGAAACCCGTGCACACAACAAAATAAAGCATGCACAAAGAAATTCAACAGTGCTAATATTTTTATATTACTTTAAGAAGGCATTTTCAAGTAGCATATTTCAAATAAGGTTTTGTAATTTATAAAGTCATTTCCCTCACCATATAAAAATAAAATTTAGATATTATATGCATCATACACACTTGTTTCATTGTGCTCACAAGTCTGACCACACTCACAGGAGTGCACACAAATTTGGACATTGGTTCTGAAAATTTGCACAGAATTTTTTTTTTTTTTTGCACACAGCCTATTAAAAATTAGAGGGAACATTGGCAGTGATTGCTAATAATCCCCACAAGGGGAGTAGTGTCAACTGGCATTTTAAAGAAGGGCAATGCAATTACAAAGGAAAAGGAAAGTTATGGTAGGTGATGAAGTAAATCTACATTTATAGGATGACATTAGGGGGAAATGATGAATTCTGTAATATCTGCTCAACTTCTAGCACATGGCAATCCAGTATCATCTTAATGTCTTGGGACCTGGCCCTGTGCTCCTTTTGTGAACAAAACTCAGTTGCTTCAGTAGGACTTTGTCTGAATGATGAGCCCATATCTGTAGATTGGTCCTGAATGGAACAATGCATTGTTGCACTAGAGATTGGTTGGATGCTAGGAGTTTAGGTGTGGAAGTCCCAGGATGTAATGGAAAGAGAAGGGTTTAAAAGGGGTCAGGAGTCCACAGCAATAGAAAGGACTGTGGTGGAGGGATTACTGCCAAGGGTACAACGATGACTTTCAGAGCATAGGAGTGGGGGAAGTGGGCTGCCATACTGCCCCAGAGATAGCACTCGGAGATTTTTCGTCAGGTGGAGGCAGATCTTGGGTTGCCTGAAGGTGTAAAAGTAGTTTACTAGCTGCTACAGCCTTTATTCCACTCCATGCAGTCAGCCAGGCATGTGCATGGGGTGGTGGAGCCAAGGACTTGTCTCTTTCCCAGTTGCTCTCAGGGAAATGGGTAGAAAGAGGACCCTTTGCTCACATGAACAAAGGAACTCTAATTGTGACTGGCCTTTTAAATGCTGCTTGTTTCCTCCCACCACTCATTTGTGTAAGGCTGGGTGCAGTATGGCCTGGGATGATAAACTCATTTGGACAAGATCTGTGTCTTCTGTGTTTATGCTTAACAAATAATAACTGAAGATAATTCAGACTCCATGATTGGGCTAGTTTCTGCCTCATTTATTCAGAATGCAAATACACATTATGGTGCTGTTTAAAAACAGGTGATCACAACATTGTGTCCTGGCCTAAAGCAGAAGCCAAAACTTTTATTATTCGTTCTTTGTTTATTCATAGTACCCATAGTGTGTTAGGCCCCCACAGAATATACACAGACACATTCTATGTCTTGGAAAGCTTCCAGTCTAATGGAAACTCTCCATGTTGCTCCTGCATTAGCCACTCAAATTAAAACACACTTTGTTTGTTTGAAAGGGAAGGAATAAGGAAATAAAAGAATTAAAACTTTAGCTTTGTTCTCAAAAAAGAGAAAAAGTCTTCAGGTCTTCTTGAGCCTATTACAGAAAACATTGCCTGAGGGTGTATATAAAGAGAAAGGTCCCAGTGCTCTTGCAAAGTCTAATGTGATAAGTCATTGCTTTCGGTGCAAAATGCTGCTGTGTATTGCAGCAATACTTCAAATATCTCCCTTTTTGTTTTCATTTATTTATTTGGGATTAATGTCCTTCTAAATGAAAAGTTAGGACCTGGGAATACAAGAAACTTGAGTCCTCCAAGTTTCGTGTGTGTGTGTCTTATTATTCTTCTGACCAATGATCACAGGTTATTTTTTTGCAGTTAAGCCATGAGTGCTGACACATCACACAGCAGGCAGGTGGTGGGTGCTCAGTCTTTGAGTCATCTGGGATGAAATTCTCCCCTGAGCAGAGTTGCAGTCCACAACCTGAGCACCACATAAAACCTGTTCTTAGGGCTTTATTCTAATCTGGTCCTCTGAGCAATGGTGATTTTCACCTATAGAGAACCACTTATTTTATAAAATCAAAAGTGTTTGGCCTTTATCTTCACAAACAAATGCAAAATATGGCTTACATATAAAAGACAAATAACATCCACATGTATTGTGGTTTATGTGATGATATTATGGTGATACAAATCTTAAATTAGGCTAGTTCATTATCCTTTTTAATTGCTCAAAAATGAGCAGACAAGTCCTCTCCTTTTCCACACCCCCCCCCCCCCCCCATGGGGGAGGAGAAAAAAGCCAGGAGCGGCTGGGAGTGACTGGGAAAGTGACAGATTTGGGCCATGTGTGCTTTCTGCCTCCTCCCACAGAAGACTCCATTACCACTTGTCCTTTTTTCTCCCCCCCCCCCCCCACAAATGCTGGGGAGGGAGAACAGCTTGCTTTTATTTTTAATTTTCAGAACAGCTGATCTTCATCTTCATTTTGAGGGTTCTTACTGTAGAGTAATAGGCCATCTAAATGTTTCTTCCATCCAATAGGCTAGTGTTTTCCCTTGGCTGGGGAATGAACTGAGTATAATTTTGAAAAACATCTAAATGACTTAGGTTGTTTTAAGAGTGGCATAGGACCAGATTTTTCATGATATGAGGCCCCTGGTTGTACTTTTAGATGCTTAAATATTTTTGTAAAACTTACCTAAGAGGCTTAGGCACTTCTTAAAATGTTACTTAAGCTTTTACATCAGGTGGTGCTCTGGAAAGTTTTACTTCCAGCCTTTTTCATCCATGTCTTTCTGAAAATAACATGATTAACACTTGCATCCACCCAGAATCCACATCTGCATTTGGTGACTTTGTTGTTGCTGCCATACCCTGAATAGAGCTCTAGCACTTCAAGTGCAAAAAGCCCAAAATGACCCTGCTAATTGTGCTCTAAAAAAGGACAGTGCTATTTGCACCATGAACAAAAGTTTCTAAAGACTCAGGTGACACCTTTAATTTTAGTTGTAAGCTGTAAAATCCTCAACACTTCATTATCTGGGCAGTACCACCTGTATACTGTTTGTCCTGAATACAAAAGAATTGGAACAATGACAACTATTCCTGCTTCTCAAGAATGTTTCTAAATAGATTGGTTTATAAACAAGGAACTGGAAAAGAACTGTGTCAATTTTTTTTATAGAGCAGTGATTTGGAATTTCCTTTAGTAATCACTTTAAGTTTCTAACATCTATATTTTATTACAAAGAAAATTGACTTGTGCATTATATTAGCTAAAATTAAAAAGTAGCGAGTAAAAATGAGTGAATTACTAATGCGTATTCAAGACAACCCTACAGTATGAAAGGCTGTTATTGTCACATGGACAAGCTAATGTGAAATTGGAATATGAATGTTGCTTTTTATCATAGTCCAGCATAAAGTGACTTTTTAATTATCAACCATTCCTGCACAGCAGATTTAGAGAGATTTAATAGCACAAATGTAAAATTGGTTTTGTTAAATAAGCTGTATGCTATCTTTATCTTTTTATGGGCCTCATCTTTTAATAAGGAGGACTGTGACTTCATAAAAAATACTGTAGTGGTGTTACTCTCACTGTGTCTCTTTCTGTCCTCCTTTATTTTCTTCTCTGTTACATTTCTGGGTGGGTAGAGCCCTCATGGGACCACTCTGTATTTGACTGGGTTCCCTGGGGAGTTTGTGATATTAGCAAGACCATCGACTGCACTTGCTATAGGCCTTTGGAGAGTGCCATAAATATAACACTTAGACTTTTAAGAGAAATTTACTAGAAATGAACATAAATATACAGACCTGCTGCTGGGTTTCACTTCTGTTTTATTGTCTAAAAACCTTATCCTTCTCCCAGTGAAGTCAGGGGCAAGTCTGGTGGGGCAGCCTCTATAGAAGGAAAATTGCTGTAAATTAAAGAGAGAAGAAACAGTAGTAAAAATGCGAGAGAGAGAATCCTTTTAGGCCAACCTATTGGTCCACTTCTCAGCGCAAAATCCTTTAGCGTTCTACATGGTGCCTTTAAAAAACAGCAACCTCAGTTCCTCACATCAAAGAGTAACTTTTCCTTATAGCTTAGGTTGGTGTGTGAACCCCTTGCTTGGTAAACAGTTACATACCCAACGGTTCTGCTCATTTTGGTGGATGTACTCATGTGAATAATGGTTCACTAGTGAGAATAAGGGGTGCAAGGAATGTGGAATCTTAAAAAAAAAAAAAAAAAAAGACAAATGCAAGGAATCTGCATGTGGTCCCTTCTTGGAAAGTGTCTAAGTGGTGATGGACTGGATTTTGAATGATGTTTGGCCCCAGGAAACTGTAGATTAGTGAGATCTACGTGGGCTAGAGTCCTGTACATGGATCATGTTCCATCCTGATTAGGGCCTTACCAGATTCATGGTTGTGAAAAACATACCATGGACCCTAAAATTTGGTGTCTCCTGTGAAATCTACTTTTCATCCTTTGTCTGTATGACAGACTTCACAGGGAAGACCAGTATTTCTGAGGCTGAGGTGTCCCAATCCAAAAGGGAATTTTGGGTTGGGGAGTGACAGTGTTGCCACCCTCACTTCTGCACAGCCTTCAGAGCTGGGCTGCTGGAGAGCGGCAGCAGCTCTGGAGGCAACATGCTGCCAGCAGCAGTGCAGAAATGGATCATACCATGCCACCCTCCCGTCTGTGCTGCTATGGCATTGGGCTCCCAGCCAGCAGTTGTGGAGCTTTCTGCAGTTGGGGTGTTCCCCAGAAGTGGGTCTGATGTGACCCAGAGAGAGGCACATGTAGGGAAAGGGAAATTCCCATCTCCTCCCATTCCAGCTAAGGTGTCCCCAGCCCTGCCCCTCCCCAGCTCTGGAGCAAGTTTTTGGGGGCTAAGGGGTCTTGGGCTGGCTCTGTGTGTTTCAGAAAGGTGACCATAGTGCACCTGCTCCTTCCAAAACAGTGACAACCACACCCATACAATGCCACCCTGCTTTCTGTGCTGCTTTCTTCACAGCTGGGTGGCCAAAGAGCAGCTTGCTGGCTGAGCACCCAGCACTGAAGGAAACTTCCTGCCAACAGCAGCACAGATGTAAGGGAGGCAATATCATGATTGTCCAACAATAGCCTTGTGACCTCCCATCACCATCTTTTGAGTCAGAACCCCCACAGTCCAACACTGTGAAATTTCAGCTGTATACACCTAAAACCGAGAAACTTACAATTTAAAAAATTCTGACCATGAAATTGACCAAAATGGATTGTGAATTTGTCAGGGCCCTAATCATGTTTCATAGAATAGACCACTGTGATTCACTGAAGAGTACAGACTATGCAGCATAAGCTATAGAATTTCACCCAGTAGATTCTGCTTCTAGCTCATAACTTGTGGTTGAGCTAGAGCACAACTTTTTGAAACAAAGCCAATCTTTAAATCAAGACTGTATTGAGGAATTTGTTTCTTCTCTTGGTGAGTTGTTCCAGTGGTTGGTTAATCTCATGTCAGAAATGGTCTTATTTCCAATTCAAGTATTTTTAGCTTAAGTTTCCAGCTTTTAGCTCTTGTTATTGGCTAAAGAGTTTGAGATATCTTCTCCCTGCATAAGTGCTTTCAGACCTACCACTTAAACTTCTTAATAAATTAATAGACTCTGCTCTTTATGTTTCTCTGTGACTCTGTAAGGTGTATTTTTCAGACTTCCAATAATTCTTGTAGCTCTTTTCTGAACCTTTCCAATTTTCAACATTCCCTTAGCAATTTGAACACTACTACTGGATATAGAATTCCAGGGGTGGTCTCATTAACACCATCACACAGAGGTACTATTTCCTCCTCATTTCTATTTGATTTTCACATGTTTATAGTGCCAGATATTCACATATTTTACATCTACAGATCATGTCAGCTCTTTCAGTCACAGCATCACTCTAGGAGTGCATGTTCAGATGATTACGTACACTCCTTGTAAGTCCCCCCCCCCATTCCCTTCTTAGACATATGACCTTGTATATCAGACAAATTGAGTTCTAACAAGGTATATCAAATGTAATTTCCCACTGATTTAGAGACAGTGGTTGACTGGAGAAACAAGGGATAGCTGCTGCCTGCTACTTTCCCATTTCTCCTGCCAGCCACTCTTACTGTGTCATCTTTCTTCAGCCATTTAACCTTTTTGCACATTAAGAATCTCCTAAACAACAGGGCTGATGATTCCTGTCTGAAGGCATGGTTGTTTTGAGACTTAATCTTTACAAAATGCTTTGAGATCATCTGATCAAGGTGCTATAGAAGGGCAAAGAATTGCTAAACCATGAAGTACCCTGATTACCTCATACCATCAGTTTTTAGTGGAGGAAAAATTGGAGAGCTTCTTCAAAACTTCCTTAGCTTCATCCCGTGGGAGCTGGGGGTCCCATATCACATGACACACTGTAGTATCCATGTCAAAATTCTGTGGGTGGGCCATGAAGTACAGTTCCATCAGGTCTCCCCTGAAAGTATAGGCCTTGGGCTTTGTCAAAGGAGGATCCACAGACATTCTGGGGCTGTGTTAACCTTTTTTTTTTTTTTTTTTCCATAACCTGGACACAATGGGGAGGATGTCTATCTCCCATGAACCAAACCCTCTGTTATTATCATCCCCCTTTATACCAATCCCTGCCACAAAAAGAAGCATCTCCTTTCAGGGGTGCCCAGATATGCTGCAGAAAGAAGCTGCCCAGAGTGGCTCCTTTGAGGAGCATCACACTAGAGGGGCCACTCCTGGCAGATTTTCTCTGTGCCACATGGAGGTATACGCATTGGGGGGGGGGGGCAACCCTGTGTCTCAGCTGCACTTGAAGGAACCCTCCCAGAGTGGCTTTTGGTGGGAAGAGTGGCGATTTCTGTGGTACTGCAGAGGGTGCCACACGATGCTCTGAATGGGCTTGGGTATCACTGTCAGCATACGTGCCAGGGGTTGCCTACCCCGGTGTAGGAATTGCTTACCCTTGTTCTACACTAGCTGGAAAATCTCTCATGCAAGGGAAGTCCCAGATGGGGGGATAAGGCTGCTTTCAGTCCCTTTGCACTATGGCATTGATGTGGGGTGCAGGATAGATCTCAGTGGACTTACACTGGTGTAAAAATGATGCAAATGGGACAGGCCCATTGATTTTAATATAATTTTCTAATTTCTGTGTGTATTATGTTGTTACTATTATCTATTATACAGAAATCTATATGCTGATACATCAACTGTTTTGCTTCTGAAGAATGGAATAGTGCATGTAAAATTTCCTATATATTCTTTCTATCGTACTTTTAGCATTCCAGTTATGTAGTCTGAAATAACTTAGTCCCTATACAGTAATTAGCCTTCCAAACATTGATATTCAGTGCATTTTAAAAAAAAGGAATAAATTTTAAGAATTAGTCCAAGCTATTATGCAAGGAAAAAGAGGATTCCATGGAAAATGGTTGAAAATAAAACTAAGAAATACTGCTTCCTCTACTCCTCAGTTGTAACAGAAGTAGGCGAGCTTGATTGCTTCAAACCCAAAGAAGCTCACAGCTAAGACAGAAGTTAGATGAGGCTCTAGACCTGATATATGCAACCAGGGTAAGAAATGGTAAATAATGCTTATTATAGGAAGGCATCTAACCAAAACATTCACTGGTAGGAGAAGACATATTTATTACTGAAATATCTACAATAGTTTCCTTTAGTGAGTTTTGGTTTTGATAGCACAGAACATATATTGAGCCGTACTCTACATTATCAGATGTTATGAGGGATGGGCAAATAGAATTTGTTGTGATATTCTATGTGAGTTGCAGAATTAAATAGATATAATACTAATTCACACATAATATATTCTATATATTTATAATTGTGTGTGTGTGTGTGTACATGTAGCTATGTATTCAGGCATTTTTATTTATTGGAAATAAAAAAGCAGAAACACATATGAGACAGAGTGGCACACAAGTGGAATCTTGACTTGCATCTCTTTTTTTCTGCAAGAGTGATCCTTGAAAGCTGTCACATAACTATTTGGTAAATCAATCAATTGTTTTATTGCTTGAACCATTCAAAGCAAACTTTCCATCTGTCAGCTGTTCTTACCTCTGGTGAGCGATCCCCTAATCGATCTTTTTTTTTTTTTTTTTTTACAAAAAAAAGTTAAAAATGTGCTTGGTTGTATAAATATGATTTATATAGATATTTCTTTGGAGTTACCTTTATACATTTTCTATCTGCAGCAAACTAGACAGTAACATAATTTCCAGACCCAAAAAAAAAGGTGAAAGAGGGAAAGTGTTATTTAATAGACTCTGGCTAACCACACTCCCTCCTAGTAAGAGGTATTGAATTTTTGTAAAGAAGGTTTCAAAGAGCCAAATATGAAAATGAACAATTAAGAGATCCTGACAATTCATTTTTATGAAATTCTTCTCACACTTTAGAACCCCATGTATGCTCATTAGATTTTATATAAAATTTCCTGGATGGATTCAATGCTTACATTTATTTTTTTTCTTATCACATACACAAAATAATTGTGTTTATTCAGCATCATAGCTGTATCTGGCATAGTCCAATCTTCATCTGATTCAGTGAAGTTCCTCTGTTCCTGGGCTATCTCTTGGAGCAAGATTTGGTGGTCTTGTCCCCTTGCTCTGTCAAGCACTGTCCTGCCCCTTCCATACAAAATATACCCTAATAAATAGGTGAGTATGTCAGTTTAAAGTTCATATTCTGTGAGCAAATCTGTCACTTGAATATTCACACAAGTTAAAAATGTAAGGGGTGCACAATGAGCCCAAGTAAATGGAATCTTAAATTCAAGGGAAGAATGATGGAAATATTTTTTGAGGTAGTTGTCCAGGTTTCCCCATTATGTCTTAGTGAGACATAAATGCAGCAAAATCTGGACAAGTATACAATTGCCAAGTCATTTGTTTTGTGTATTCACTATTCTAGATTAATGCAGATGGAGGGACTGGTGTTCTGCCTCTCAGAAAACTTACTAAAGAGATGAATCTATATAGAGGGACTGAAAGCTCCTGTATTTATTATTCTAGATGATTTCCCTATGTATAAAACAAGGAGAGTGTGATAGGATGCATCAACCCTCCATTGGGCAAACAGAGACTGATCAGTCACAGTTGACCCAAAAGGCTACACCTCCATGCTCCTTCTGTGCATGCTCCTGGTGGAGGGAACAGATAAAAGGAGGCAGGTCAGTTTAGTTAGAGCTGGCTGAGGAAGACTGTGTGCTGCAGGTTCTTGCAGAAGAACCACTGACCTTCCAAGCTGCTGAGGCTGTAGACCCTGGCTGTGCTGTGGAGGGCCAGCCAACCACGGAGACTGATGGAGATGCCAAGCCACTGATAGCCAAGAAGATGCCCAAGACAGGCCTTATGTTAGGAAGTGACCCAGGGAATGTGTTAGGAGCTGATACTTGAACCTTTGGTTGGGAGTTAATTAGCTTCATATGACCCTGGGCTCAAACCCAAAAGAGTGGAGAGGGGGTTGGGTTTTCCTATCCCTGCCCTGCACTTGCCACTAGGTATGGCTGCCAGACGTTGTTCATATAGGCTGCATGTTTGCCATGCTCTGCTCAGAGAGTTAGAGTGCCTCCCCTCCACCCCACCCCACCCCACCCCACCGGCTCCAGCAGCTCTCATCTGTCCTAGGCAAGAGGTCCTGATTGTAATAGCTTGACTCAGGCATCAGGATTTCTTGCTATGTGGCAACCTCACATTAAGCAAATGGGGGCAACCCCTGCTGGATGGACAGAGCCCCATGATAGCAAGTTACCATATCTTGAATAATCCAGGACCTTGGTTGGGAACTATATGCACAGTGCTCTCTTGTTTCTATCAGAAAGCTGTTGCACAAATTAGCTTTTTATCCTGTAGCTGATAATGCAACAAAAACTCTTGTACTAATATAATGACTTTCTGCTTCATTAATCTGAACTAGTAATATGTATCTGTGTAAAGAAAAGCAGTTATGGGGATCCAGCAGGCAATGGAATCTGTTGTACAACAACCTGGAGCCTATAGAGTTATTTGACTCTTGGGCCAGAAGTGAGCTCTGCAGTCACTGGCTGTGCCTGAGAACGACACTGCTTCAATGGGTGTTCCTATGGGCACAATGCCTCCTACGGCACAGGATGAGTATGATTGGTTCAAGGCTTTGAACAGGTGCTGCATTTGTGCACTCTCACAGGGTCCCATGCTGCGAAGGAAGCTGTGTGAGACCTTGCCTACTCCATCTTCCTTCCATGTATATAGGTGTGTTAGGCTTGAAAGTGCCAGGATGATGCTTCTGCTCAGTTCCTGGGTCAGTAACGCTAACGGCACAGTTTTCCCCTTGCACCTGCACTTGCACTTGAAGGTGGCCAAAATCTAGCTATTAGAGATGAATGTGTTTCTGATACCTGGTAACTTCAAATTATTCCTTAAGCAAGCAAATTATTTAGATGGTGGAATTAGTTCAGAAAGTCAGGTAATTGCAGACTTGGAAAATACTGCTGGCACAGCATCTTAGACATGTACCTTCCAGGACAGAGTACACCTTAAAAGCTTTGAAGTAGCACAGAAATTGAATTGGTTTATCAGCTTGGGAATGACAAAATGGATAAAGATTCAGCAAAAAACAGAGAAAGGAAACCCAGAAGCTCAGTGAGAAATTGCAGTGGTCAAGAGATTTGCAGATTTTTCTACATTTCACTGAGCTGAAAAGGAGTTTCATATGCAGAGGATCTGGCCTTGAGGAGGTAAATTATACAATAAGGTAGAATAGAAAAGACCAACAGGTAACACTGAATGTAGCCAAGTCTTTAAATAACATTTCCTCTCTATATGGCGAAGGAATTGTTTCTCTTATTCAATTGAGCTGTAATGCCAATAACTCCTTTGTAATGATAACCCTGGGTACACAGCAACAGGAAAATAACATGTAAATACTTAGGCATGCATGCAAAATGATCAGTTATAGATTCATGGTTATTGTCACTAGACCATAACAATAAGGGTTATACAGGTAACATAACACTAAGGATATATGAGCTGATATCAGAAGGATTTGGAGTTTTTGCTAAAAGCACATGTAAATTTCAGCCTCTATGAAATGTTTGCACTTGTCCTTCAAATTCTTAGAAAGCATAATTTCAAAAAGCATTATGGCACTGCAGTAATTAAACTCAGAGGTGGCTGAGAATAGGAAGAAGTGGAATGAAGTTGTAGGGCCATAGCGCCAAGATGAAGAAAGCAAAGATAGATATGTACAATAAGTATAGGCTTTTTTGTGTTACAAAACATAGTATGTATAATTAAATATTGATTATTTAAGGCTTCTGAGAGGAAAATATTACCAGGTTGTTTTTTTCTGCAAGAATTACATTAGTATTCGAGATTTTCTCTCCCAGTGACACCATATAATAACAGGAACAAAGGGAAGAGATATTAAATAGTGCAATCCCCAGGAGAAGACCTAGTCCAATTATAATTCTGCTTTTGTCACCCAGCAGTTAATATAATTATGAACCTAGACATTTAATCCTAGACTTTTAGCTAATTCATGGCCCTGATCAAATACATTTCTTGCCATGATAGTCTTATTTAGTCCAAAAAAATATTACTGTGGAGCTGTAAGGACTGCAACAAGAGAGGGGCTGATCCAAAACCCAGTGAAATGAAGAAAAAGACTCTCATTTATCTAAGTGGGATTTGCTTTGGTTCCTTTAATGCATTAACCTTTCACATTTAGAGTCCTGGGGCTGAAATCTCAACCCCATTGAAATGAGTGGCAAAACTCCCATTCACTTTCACTTCTTGACTCCAGTCTTTTTGGGAAGCATATGAAACAAAGGAGATTTCAGCCCAATCCTGTATTCCACCTAGCTGCATTTTCTTACAGAACTTCTTGCATGTTTCAACTAACATGCAACAGTCAAGATGGGCCAGTGCTGAGGTTGCTAGCTTGAAGGTATGTCTACACTGCACACTCCTTCTGCAGGTATGCAGCATGCATTCGCTACATGTCTCCTGAGCACGGGTCTAAATAGCAGTCTGAGTGCAGCATAGGAGAGTAAAGACCTGAGCCTTTTGTGTACTTGGAAATGTGCCCTATGTGACTCTGTAGTTGCCTGAGCAGTGCCTTTCTCATTTATGCTGCTATTTTTAGCAGTGTCGTCTTCTGCTGCAAGAGTCTTTCTTGTGTGGTCGAGAAAAGCTCCTGGTTGCTGGAGCCTGTTTCATTGTGGGGAGTAGCTACATATAACCTGCGTGCTGCTGCAATGAAGTAGGCATGTAGCCTTAGAAAACCTGGGTGTAATTCCCTGGTCTGCCCGACTTCCTATGTGACTTTGGACAAGTCACTTGCATCCAGATTTTTAAAGGTATTCGACTAAGTGAAGTAGCACCTACATATGTGCTGCAATTGGTTATAAGAGTACCTGCACTTCTCCATCAAGTTAGCTTGCTAAACATAGCCATGAGAATGGGTTAGCATGAGCTGTACAAGCCTCACCAAGCTCTTGTGTACATGTAGACAGGCTAGCTTCAAGTTGCTCAATCTGCTATGGTAGAACTGCATTCGTGTTGCAGGATTTGAGCCTTTGTGGCTTAGATGGAAACACTGCCATTATAAGCCAACATCTAAAGTTGAGAAGAATAATGATGTACTTATTAAAAAGCAATTTTGAAAAGAATCAATCCTTTCAGAGATTAACAGGCAATTTTGACCTAGTCAGTGCACAGGATTCACACTCATTGATTTATGACCATCTGAAATAACTTCAAACTGCTTCATCATTTTACTCTTTTAATTGCGTCTTTTGCTTTATCAAGTTTGACTGAAAGCTAGAAGTTCTTGGATGGTAAGAATTTTCTTTATTATCAAAGCCAAATAGATACCTTTTAAAACTTTAAATTGACTATAACATAGGAGCCATATAATGATTGATAGTGACCAATGAAATATGCATGTCAATCATGGTGTGAGACTATGGGGCTAAGCCATGTTTGCCCGCTGTTTACTGGACATATGAAACCATACTGAATGCTGCCAAGAAAGAAATCTTAATAAGGGAGGTAGAAAATGCTGGTCTCTGAACAACTCTGCTTCTTTTGCTGTTTATTTTGCTGGTCTATGGACTCTAACATTTCAGTCACTGACTGGCTCATATATTCATTCTGCATTCAGCATACATCAGGAGAAAAAGTTAAAAAAAAAAAAAAGCAGGAAATGTAATGTTCAATAACCTACAAGAGCAACCAATACTCCAAAAAACATAGCAAATATAATTTTCCAATCCAGAAAACTTTCACTAGTAGAGGGAAAATAAAAAAGTATAGTTTTAAATTCAGTATCCTACCCTGTATTGACAGATGTGTGAGAGAGAAAATGATAGACTGAGCTATTTAACCTTGCACAAGCAAGAGGGCATAATCTTTCTTTAAAATGCTAGGAAAAAAGAACTGATGGGCTCTCAAAAACACGACATCCCAGAACTGCATCGTCTACAGCGAAGGACTTTTATGAGCTTCCTGGCAGTTAGCACAAACAACATAAAAAGGCCTGAGATGAACTCTAATAGCCTTACACATGGTAGAATCCCTCTGCTCCACTCTGACCATCTTGCACTTTTTGACTGTCTGCTGCCACACCCTGAAGCATCACTTCTCTGTAATGCTTTCTTTTGTGCAGATAGGAATAGGCTACCACAAGACCAGGCTTCAAGATAGGGTCAGGATTTTGCTCTAACACTTTTTCTGCACTCATGGCTATAGTCTTGATAGAGACATTACAGTAGTTATGACATTAAAGAATTAATACCTGGGCAAATTGTAAGCTTTGGTCACAGTTCAGGGATGGTATTAATTGTCCCTGCCAGTAGGTTCAGAAATTTGAGGACCTTGGGGGGCAATCACTGCACCGGGGGGGGGGGTACGGGGTAATCTTTAGTAAGACAGGTATGGGAGTAGGGTGAGTGGTGGGGTGTGTGTGGTGTTTGTCACAGTGTTTTCAGTGAGGCGTTGTGGGGTGCTAAACTTTGTGGAGTGTGACCGGTTGGGGCACAATGAGAATTCTCAATTAATCTAACTTACAGCTATAAACCTACTCACTGTAACTTAAAAGGTGCTCTAATACCATATAAGGGAAGGGGGGGTGCAATACAAACTAGCATGCCGCAGTGGCAGAGGGGAGAGAATGCAAATGGGGGGAAGCAGGGTTGACAAGGTCAGATGGGCTCAAAGAAGGGGAGGGCAAGCGGGCTGAGGACACAGGTGGGGGCTCAGGGCAACGGAGAGGGAGCTGGGAGTTAGCAGTAGCAGTGGTGAGGGGCTTAAGGGAGAGGGAAAGTGAATGGGGGGGTGAGTAGGAATGTCGGGACGGAGACACACGTGGGAGTTAGGGGAGGGAAACAGGCACGTGAGGGGTTGGGACACGTGGGGGTTTGGGGAGGCAGGGGGGCTGAACGGGAGTTTGGGGGCTCGAGAGGAAGGCAGAGGGTAGCTGGATGGCAGGGAAGGGAGCAGCAGTGGAAGAAAAGGAAAGAAGGGAAGGAAGAGGGAAGAAAAGAGGAAAAAAAGGAAGGGGTGCAGGAAGGGCAGCCGCGGGAAGTGGGTGGCAGCTGTGGGAAGCCGGCAGGAGCCGGGGGGGCTGGCGGGGCGGCCGCGGGAAGCTGGTGGCGGCCACGGGGACCGATGAGTCCCCGCAGTGGGCAGGGGTCACAGAGAAGCCATGGGAGGTAGGCGGGTGCAGCGGAGAGCTGGCGGCAGTGGGGGGGAGCCATGGAGAAGCCGGCGGCAGTGGGTGGGAACCACGGGGTAGCCGTGGGAGGCAGGCGGGAGTCGGGGGGTGCTGGCGGCAGAAGGCGGAGAGGCAAAAGGAAAGGGGGTGGGAGCAGCAGCTAAGGGTAGCCGCGGGAAGTGGCGAGCCGGGGGGAAATGGAGGCAACGGCGGAGAGGCGGGTAAGCAGGAGGTCGGGGGGAAGATGAGACGGGCGGGCTGAGAAGCGGCGAGTCGGGGGGAGGAGAAGTGGGTAAGTGGCGAAAAGGGGGGTTGCAGGGGAAGGAGGAACTGCGGGAAAGGGAGCTGGGTGCAGCGGTGAACTTGGGGAGCACACGGGGGGTTCAAGAAATAAAGATGGGACAAGGAAAGTTTAAGAAGAAAAAGTTTTATTCAAGTTGGGGAAGTTACAGAGGGGAGGGCAAAAACAACTCTAAAGACTAGAAACTAAAGGAAACAATCTTACTATCTAACTTAATACTACGAAGGCTACCAATTAACCTAATACAATGTTACAATTCACAATAATACCTTCAAAACAAGTTCAAACAACTCAGAAGAAAGAGAGACACTGAGTGAAACAGTAGTGGCAAACAATTACAGACACGGGAGCTCCTTTAACAGTACAAAATGAAACATTAAGTAAAAAGAGGAAAAGAGAAGGCAAAAGACACACACGAGCCTGTAGAGCTGAGAGAAAGCAGTTCCAAAGCAGCAGCAAGAAAAATAAAGTAGTTTTAATCTTTAAAGAAAGCTGTAGGGCAGGCTCTTATCACTCCTAGCAGCAGCAGCATTACAGGCAAGAGAGAGAGACTTCTACTTGGGCCAGCTGTTTAAACATGTGGTACGCTCGGGGAGAACTCGTGAGCGGAGGAGGTCAGCGTCTGGTTGATCAGGCCAGGCAGGGTGTCTTGAGGACCTTCCTGTCTGAGCCCCCCAGGACCAGAGTTTTTAAGCTGGTTTTCCTGCCTTTCCCTGATTACAGGGAATGCAGAGAACAATGGTGGTATGAATCATACCTTGCAGGACCTTGCAGTCAGGCAGAGCCCACCTACACCAAGCCCTGTAAGAACAATGGGCACTCAGGGTGGTAACAGCCATCTAGTTAAGTTCATGGGGGCCATCTGCTCCCCTTAACATTCCTTACATACTTAAGTGATGGCCCAGGAGGGGTGGCCATAAAATCAATACAATGAGTCACAAACATTAATAAGTAGAATATGAGTACAATATCCATGCTCTGCCCAAGCAAAAATATAAGCAAATTGTATCTGAAGTTGCCATCTGACTAAATTTAGAGCAAGTTTGTCCTTGTGCTTTCTCAGTTTAGAGCATCCCATGAAAGATTATCATTTCAGTTTATGCTGCAGATTATAATATATTGGAATTAGCCCTGTACAGTATTTATTTTTCTTAGTGCAGAGAACCAGGTGAAGAGCATTTCACTGAGACCTCATCTTGCAACACTAGGTTTGGAATCTGCCATGTTTGCCTTATTTGTAATGCATCTCTGATGTGTATCATTTGGGACCTAGCTAAGATTTCTTTTAAGAACTTGATTTATTCAGTTTTATTAGAGGTGACTATTCACAGATGCATATGCATAGCTGGCCACCTGAAGTCCCTAAGTCCCTTTATCTGTGACAAAATTTTTCTAGTATTTCTAATCTTTCAAAATGAGTATGTTCAATATGAGCTTTCCTTGCTATCCATTTTTTTGTCAATTCACACAAATGTAGCTGCAGTGCTTAAAGCGATAAGAATCATCATAATTTCTAATGTATACACATAATGGGTGCCACTACCACTAAAGCAACTAGTGAAATTGTAACAGTAAAAGTTAAAAAGGACATAAATCCAGTTAGTGGTGGAAAACAAAACTCACAGAAATGAAGTATTTTGATCCCTAGTGATGCAGACTCATTTAGATACCATTTTAAAACACACACATCTCCCAGGTTGCACCACATCCAGTACTCAAACATTTTCTAACCCCAAAGGCTGGTAATAGGATATAATTTCTAGTCTCTCATATTTGAGTCTCTGGTTCAAATCTGCATCAGTAGCTAAGTTGCTAGTGATCAAAAGTCATTGTCTCAGTTATTTGATGGTCTACTGGTCTCAACACCTGGTGAACTGGTATCTGGATTATAGAAACATTGCAATTACAATTGTTTTTGGCAATGTTATAGATGCCAAAATTTGACTAAACTTGTGGACTACACTATTGTCTTCTTTGAAAGGTGTCCACTTCATGTCAGACTTGAGTTGCATTTGTGATGTGGTGAGGAGAGGCCATCACTGCCATGCACAAGTTTGGTGAATAAGTAGAGGTTTGCTGAAGTGTGAGTCTAGCATATTTTAAAAATCCTATAAATTCAGTGCCAGATTCTCAGCTAGTATAAATCTGCATAGCTCCAATTACCTCAATGATACTATGCTGGCTTGGACCAGCTGAAGATTTGCTACTCAGCTTTAAAAACTGCAAAAAGTATCATTGGGAGAAGACGGTGAAATGAGAAAAGAAAATGGCAAATATAATAAGTATAAAAAGCTTTGAAGTTCAAAGATAAAATAGATTAAATGTGAAACAGAGTATTTAAAAGTAAAAGAAAATGAAAAAAAAAACCCAGGTAAATGTAAAGGAAACCACAGAGCATGAGAGGCAAGGGGTAAAGACAGCATAGATTGTAAGAGAACCATGCTATGAAGTGCAAAGGGTGCATGGAACATAGCACACAATGGCCAACTTCATGGATGGTTTTGTCCTTTGCCAGTGCCCCAGCCCTTACAGAATTCCCCCTCTGATATTAGCTCTGTCCTGAACTAACGGTGGCAATTTTTCTGCCATCAGTGTAGACATACCCTGAGCTGGAAGAAGAGCCTTCTTCCAGAAGCATTCCTTCTGTGTACACTCTCCCACAGGAGGTCAGGAAAAATCTCGTCTTTGTATTACACTGAAAAAAAAAAACAAACTTGCATATTCAGTGGAGACTTTCCCAAAAGAAGGGGGTAAGGGGGGAAGGAAGCCAGAAGAAAACTCAGCAATGAACTCCAAAATAGAAACTATTAAACCAAAGAGCAAGGGGGAGAATTGCCTGTCCTTTCCAGGCAGCTGCTGTTTGCTGTTCTTTTTTTTTTAGTAACCTATGCACAGTGCTTAGTTGTCATAATAAAAGGCATTTTAGAATTGCTGATGGATTTTACAATCTGGAAAAATGAGTATTAACTATTATTCTTGGTTCAAATTTTTGAAAACAGACATAGGGACACAGGCAGAAAAGATAAGTCAGTGTCCCACATTTTTATCCCTGTTCTTGTATATTGTGCCCATCAAATTTAGATCCAATGTCAAAGTGAAAATTCTTTGCTTTATTCATTAAAACTTAGTGATCCATGTGCTAGTTTATCGCATTGAAAACAAGATGATCTCCACCTGTGATTTCTAATTTAATTATGTGAAAATGATGATGTAATGAAAGACCCAACACAGATGACATCTTACAAAGATAATCAGATCTTTGTCATTTTCAAAGCATCTCATCACTGAAAAGGAAAAGCCAGGTATACAATATTATGTCTCACTGGTAACAATTAATCTTTACTGAGAGTTTAACTAGGAATAAAATAATACGATGATATAAACTGGAGCAGTCACTGGATAGTCTTCAGCAGACCATCTGGATGGTATTTACTTCCACTGCATTTTTGGGTGAAGCACACAATCTCCTTGGATGGTCAATGGCACCACTATGTAATTTCATAGGGAAGAACACTTTCAACAGCTAAAATATTCAGGGAAATCTAGGTAGGTGAAATGTAATTAACCAAACAGCTATTTGACCAGAACATTCCCATGGAAAACAAACCACAGGATCTTTAATTAGCATTAATTGTCAGGACTTCAGTGTCATAATTCATATAACAGAAGGCACTTCCAGCTGTGCATCTATAGTGGGTCATTAGTGACTGATCTTCTACTGAATCTCTCTGCAGCACACTGGTCCTCCTTGAAGGCTCCTATCAAAAGAGAACAGGCCTGATTTTTTTTTTCTTGATTAAGTGAGATTAAAATACAGCAGGAATCTTTTTAGTCAGTGCCCTCACTTCTAGAAAATAAATAAGGATTATAATGAATTAAAGACAAACACTTCTCTTCAAATTAAAAAAAAATGCTACTTTAGGGGCACCCTTTTGAAATTTCTTTTTGCTGCTCTGGCATCTGATGCCGTCAGCATAAGGTGTCAGCTCTTCCCAGCAAAGAGAGAAGGTATCAGCATTGACATATGAAGATCTGCTGCTGACCTGGGAAAAGAACTTACAAGTCCTTGCTAATAAACTCCTTACCCGGGACTCAGTTCAAAGCAGTCCTATCTCTTTTGATAAGATCCTGCAACTGGAGAGTAAAGGACAACACCTGAGTCCCACTCAAGACATTACACAGCTTGGAGGTTGGATAGCAACAAATGTCCATTTCGTCAGGCTATCTCACAACCTGGGTTTTGGATAGATGCTCCTTCAACAATGTAAGCTACAAGTAGATGTCAGAGAGATGCCTCCTCAACTACCTCTTTCATCTCCAAAAATATCCCCCGTCTGGTGGAGAGAGGAGAAAAATCTATTTGGGCACATGTTCACATGCAGGAATGCACTCTCACTAATTCCTTGCAGCTTGACAAATGGCAAAAAACACCAATGGCCTTTTAAAAGAGATGTATTAATGGAGAATCAGAGAAGAAAATCACCAGAAAAAAAATTCACTGCCTAATTACCTTCTAAAGGCCTGGAAATGAGGGCTGGCTTCAGAAAGAAACAAACAGCAGATTGCAGCAGCTAGTCAATCTTCTCTTTCCTATCAAGTGCACCTACTGCTATGGTAGTAAAGAGGAACAAGTATTAGGTCTGACTCCCCAGGATCCAGGCTCTTTTTGAGCAGGGTATCTTTTCCAGCAAAGAAGATATTTGGAGTGGGCATAGGGTGCTTACTCCTGGGTCCTCCAAGCTGGAAGTCCCTATAGGTAGCTGTTTTTAAATACCTGCCTTCCAGCTGCTGCTGCTGTTTAAGGCCAGACTTAGGAAAGAAAATAAGCACGTGCTTAAATCCATTCGTATAGGTATATGCTTAACTTCAAGGGCATGTGTAAAGTTAGAGGAGATGTGCTTATGTATTTTTCTGAATATGGATGCTTTCCTGAGTTTAGGTCTAAAGCAGCAGAATTCTGTTTTCTATTTTCATCAACAAGTTGCCTTGAATAATTAGATAGGTTCTTTTTTGTTTGGAAATGGATTTAATTAATTTATATTGTTTCCTTCTGATGACATCAGAAGCAGGAATAGTAATAGAGGAAGACCTTCTATCTAGAGCCAGGAAGGAAAATATGAATTGGGAGGATACAAAGTGGGGGTACAAAAAATAAAATTCACAGCCAAAGCCAAAATAATGGCCATTCTTCTGCCCTCAAATTAATCTTGAAGTGAGTCACAAGGTTTGATCAGTAATACCTATTGAAATTAATAAGACCATTAAAAGTAAAGAAATGCAAAGTAATGGCTGTCATTGAAAATTGTATAGCTGGAATTGAACCATGCATCTTGCATTAATTTTAGTAGAAGTATGGTATGATTAATTCCCTGGTACACCTTCTGAAATTTCAGTCCATTTCCTTAACTCATACAATAAAATAAAGAACAAATCTTTGAAATATTGGTAGCCTTAACTTTCAAATGTTTTTGCTATTGTGGTGTAAATTAAGCTCTTAATGCTCTTTAAACATATATGGATTCTCCCCTTTCCCTTTGGAGGTTCATCTTTTGTTTTAAAAACATTTCCAAAAGGTTATAAAATGTGTATTTATTTATTCAGTTAGTTCAGTTATTTAAGATTAATTATTTAAACATATGTTTTTCTGGTATTTAATAACATGTTAGGAATTGCAGAAAATAGAGAAAGGAACATTTATATTTATGCTCATTGCTCAAGCCATGTGTCTGTTACATACTATTCGATAGTCATATTATTTATTTATTAACAGCTATTGACCCGGATAAATCTCTTGAGAGTCATTTATGCTCTGCTGCACGTGGCTGTTTTCCTGGTGGTAGCATTGGCAGACCACTACATCATTCTTTTCAGTTCCTCTAACATCTAGGGCATATTTAAAAGCATTAGAGTGTAGGAGAAAATAATTTGGAAGATGTTGGGCCAAATCCAGCCTTGTTGCAAATAAGTATAAATTAAGTGAAAGCCACTGCAGTTGCTTACAGCAGAGCTGAACTGGACTCACAGAGAAGAATAAAATCATTACATGTGACTAGCAAATACAATGTCTACTCTATTGATGGGGGTGCGTGGGTGGGGAGAAAATGACATTTTGATTTCATCTAAAGCTGGACAGTGATTATATTGCTCTTACACAAATATTATAAAAGATGTGAAATATTAAAATGAATATTTCATAATGCTACTTTTTAAGCCTGTTTTCCTCCTTATAAGAACTCCTAAACTCTGCTATTCTGCTCTAGTCTACAGGACCTTATACTGCCCTTATCACTAGAGTAGCTGAGCACCTTCTCATTGTGCATTAAGCCAGGAGTGTTGCTGGCACCTGGCACATGGGGCACATGCCCTGAGTCCCAGTGCCAGTGCTCCGAACTGCTGGCAGGGCACCTGCTTCTTTCAGCCCTGTCCCCAGCCAGGTATCCAGGGCCAGGCCAGCCACGGCAGTGCCTGCCTCTCCTGGGCTGGTCCGCCCGCGGCAGCCACTGTCTCACCCGTCCCCATCCCTGACTGGGAAGCCGGGGCTGGGCTGGCAGCAGCAAGAGTCTGGGGCCCCACCTCCAGATTAGGTCCATGGGGTGGGGCCGGGGTCCAGGGAGCGGGTCCTGGTCCCGGGTCCAGAGTCTTTCCTCGGGGCAACGACACCCCTGCATTAAGCAATGTAGCCTAAATAACGTCTATCATGTGTGGACTATTCTTTCTCTCATCTGACTAGGGGAAAACATTTTGCTGTATGCTTTAATAATAAATGAACAATAAATGTGACAAACATCTCATAAACATGGTCACATTTAAGTTTCTATGTTGCTTTTTTTCTGTTAAATTGCACGTTACTATTATTTAGTATTATTAGTATTATGCCTGTAGGCACCAGTCAGATCATGGTCCCATTGAGCTATGTTCCGTACAAACACAAAGCAATAGTTAATCCATGCAAGCAAGAGCAAGCAGTCAAAGACCCAGATTCTGCAAAGAGCACTACATGGGTGCACCTCCATGGAGCTCATTGCAGGGTCAGACCATCACCTGAGACAGAAACATACAAGTTCATTTATTGAAATATACATTAGCGATAGTATTTAATGCTGAGACTGAACCTTAGCTCATAGTTTTTCATATTTTTAATGTTTGCCTTTTTTTATTAACAGAGTTCAGTGGCCTTAACTCTGAGCTAACAATATTTTGTGCTTGAATATGTATGCATACAGAAAGCCTGTTAAAATTGTCACTTCTGGAAGTCTATCTATTACTGACTTTATTTAGGAGAAATGATGATCATGATGGCTCAAATCCATAAGCATATAAGAGGATGGTAATAAAATAGAGTTGACCTTGATATTGGAGCCACCTAAATCTGTACAACAGACTCTCAATCTCAAAGGGCAAATCCCTTCCTCCAACAGCTATCCTGAATTCACTATTGAGGAAATCAGGATAAAAATAAGCTTTAGATCTCCTGACACAACTGGAGCTTTCTGACTGACTGTCCCTGATATCAGACCTATCTCAATAATTTCCAGTAAATTCAAGACTATGACCTTTCCCCCCTTGTTTTATAATTTCCATTTCACCACAGCAATAATGCATTTCAGACCAAAGGTATGAGGGTCTTTTGTACTACACTTTGTGGGGCTTATTGCTCTTCTCAGGTAGTAGAAGGCATGTTGACTGCAGGACCTCGAATGAGATAAGCAAATCCTACATTTACATGATGGTTGTGACACAAACCAAGATAAGGAGAGAAATTCAGAGTTCCAGTGAGAGTCCTCTCTACTCATGCAACTATTAGACATAAACAGGCAGGTGTGAATAAAAATCTTACTTACACTCTAAGAGAGGTTGTGGAAATTAATCAGGATGCCATGCTGCTGATCAGAACAAAATCTGGCTCCTAATGACAGTTTTAACTTTCAATTTCCATATTGGTGCCACCTCATTAACATTATTTAAATACTTTTTTTAAATCAGGGAACATCCTTGACTTGCTGTGGACACAAGCAGTGTATCTAAGAGCTGTCACAACAGATCACAGGACTCGCAAACTTTCATGTAAGTAGATGATTAGCATCAGATAAATGGGAAGAATAGGCTTAAGGCTAAGGAACCAAACATGGGTTCAATTCACAGGTCTGCCATAAACTTTCTTATGTAGTCAAGACAAGTTGTTTACTCTGTACTTTAGATCCCCACCTGTAGAAAGTGGACAATAGTATTTCCTTTCTCCTATCTTTTTCCAAAGGGATAGCTGTGTTAGTCTAGTCCAGCAAAAAAAATTTTCTCCCATGAAAGCCCGTGCGAAAAATAAATCTGTTAGTCTCAAAGTGCCACATGACTCCTTGTTGTTTTTTCCTATCTTTTTGTCTATTTAGATGGTACATTCATTTGAATAGGGGTTGTGTCCTCTCATGTTTTTCTGCAGTGCTGATTTCAATGGGGCCCAAATCTTGGTTAGGTTCTCTGTATGCTACTGTAATATAAACGACAATAAAGTTAAATACACATTAAGGCTTGTTTAAAAAAAGTTTTCAGTTATACCTTCCTCACAATCTCTCTCATTCATCATGTGAAACAAAACAAAAGATATTTAGATACATGTTCACTTTCTGTGTTATTTATCCACGTTTTTTGAAATAAGTGGAATGTTTACACTGCAGACATCTTTTGATGCTGCTTTCAGAGTATTTATTTTAGTGAATGGCTCATTGGACCCTGTAGATCTTTAACAGTTTCTTCTGTGCCTTTTTACTCTGACTCAGTTTGGATACTAAAAATGCACATATGGGGGATGGTTTCAGCAAGGTCCACAGGGACTTGTCGTGTGATTTCCATTAATGTTAATAGGCGTCATGGAGGTAAACCTCTTTGCATCACACTTCTAGGTCTGGAGAGATGGGTGGTAAGCACTACAGTGTACCTTTTAAAAATCAGCTATAGTGTATATGGCTGATTTTTGAAAGACAGGCATTGATGTACTCCCATTTGGGTATTATATTGTGTACTAACAGCCCTTAGGATGGTA
>ML682006.1:23155737-23181017 GCA_007922195.1 Podocnemis expansa | reverse complement strand
CTCCCATTTGGGTATTATATTGTGTACTAACAGCCCTTAGGATGGTAAGCACTACAGTGTACCTTTTAAAAATCAGCTATAGTGTATATGGCTGATTTTTAAAAGACAGGCATTGATGTGCTCCCATTTGGGTCTTATATTGTGTACTAACAGCCCTTAGGATGGGTTTATGGGAAGATCCTAGTGTGCATACAGAACAGTCTATTCTGAAACAGTTAACACTTCAGGGATTAAGGGGTTTCCTCCATACCAATAGAAGTAGAGTGGCTTATCACAGTGTAATTCTTTGTTATATTTTGTCTTTTCAATAAGAAATGAGAGAGAACAGAATACTGCTAAAAATAAATAAATAACTTGTCCCTAGATCCACATCTTTCCTCCAAAAGACTTTACTGCTGTTTTTTCCCTTTTTTTCTCTCTCTCTCTTCCAGTGCTACAGAGGAGATTATAAGGGAACGGCTGTCCTAAATTCACTAGATGTGATAGCCATGGACAGTAGCAGAATAACAGGTCATCCCAAGTCTGCATAAATAGTTTGGGAGAGGTTTGTCTGGGATCGGATGGAATGGAGAGTTAAGTCTTTGTTTCTATCTTCTCCTGATAAGCAATAGATTCTGTACCAGAAGGGTTCAGTCACGGATTTGGAACCTTGCTGGCCTCGTTGTAGGAATGGAGAAGGGAGGGAAAGAGAGAAAGAGAATCTGGAATCAAATTACTGTAGAAGTTTTGGCCAGTAACAATGTGTGAAAGAACGGACAAAGACCCTCCCTCTGCACCATGAGTTTCTGGCACCTTCTGCACAAGGACAGTATCAGTATCTCTTGCTAAGTGTTCATATAGGGACCAGCAGAATGGGACCCATTCTTGACTGGTCTCTGAGTGCTACCAAAATGCAAATAACAATAGTATTATAATGAGGCTCCCAGCAGTATAAATTTGTTTGTCCACACCTAGGTCTCCCCTGTCTATACTGAAAATGCTGCGTCAATTCCCCATGAATCGACGCAATGGGATCGAATGAATGGCCAGCACAGACCTGCTCAGCTGATCCTGAAGCACTCTCCATTGGCTCAGTAACCCCACCCCTTCAAGTGGAGTAATGTCGCATCAACAGGAGAGCCTTTCAAGTCGACGCAACTGAGTAAAGACATTGTGGTAAGAGAGAGTAAATCAACAGGAGATATGCATTCTGCAGCACGCAGATTGCATATCTCCCATCAACTTAACCCCACAGTGTAGACTAGGTCTTAGTTTAAGAACATAAGATCAGGGTCAGACCAATGGTCTGTCTTGCCCATTATCCTGTCTGCTGACACTGGCCAATGCCAGATGTTTCAGAAGGAATAAACAGAACTAGTGATTATCAAATGATCCGTACTCTGTTGTCCAGTCCCAGCTTCTGGCAGGCAGAGGTTCGGGACACAGAGGGCATCGAGTTGCATATCTTACCATTGTGGCTAATAGCCTCTGATGGACCTACTCTCCATGACTTTCTTAATTCTTTTTTGAACCCCGTTAGTCTTTTGGCATTCCCAGCATCCCCTAATCTTCAGCCAGATTCCTCCTGTGCTGCTTCAGACTCTGGCTTGTTCTTTTGGTATCCAAGTCTTTCCATTTCTTCCTGTCATGTCATTTTTTCTTCTTGTCAAAACTTTCACTGTACTTCCTTCTCTGCAAAATCACTTCTTTCCTTCCTCCCAAGACACTCTCTGCCTCTTTCCCAAGATTTTTACTTCTCCAAATTGATCATGTTCCTCCATCCCCACCAGTTTGTTCCTCTAAACCTGCTCATCTGCTATAGTCTTTTTATTCTTTCTGGTTCCATGTCCTGTCATTTTTTGTGCCTAATTATTATTTTTGCTCTTTCCTATTTCCCCCAAATCCTTGTATTCTAGCCCCTCTTTCTAAATCCCCTTCCCCCAGTCTATCATCTCTCCCCATCAGTCTGTCCTAACGCTCACACTCAGCACAGCTGTACTCCATCCTTCTGCCAAGTCTACCCATCTCACCTAATGCTTCACAAACTACTCTCTTTAGCCCTTTATACATTTCTCTGTCCTCCAAGCACCTCTTCTTCTTCCGTATTTCCTGTCTTTCTGCCTCCTGCAATCTCTAGTCTGTCTTTCACTAGTCCCTTTGTACTTCCTATTGTCCCCAATCCCATCCTCTTCCTCCAAACCTCGCCTTTTCCCAGGCCTCATTTTTTCCACCTCTTAATATCTGGCCTCTCCCACTACTCTCTGATCCCCCTCCCCATGGCCATCCTCATTTCCCCAACCATGCCTTCTGATCAGGTGCATTCCTCATTTCTCTGAAATGCCATCTTCCCCCTTTCCCTGAAAGCAGTTCAGAGGTTGAGTCTACAGCCCCCCCCCCGTTCTAGCCCTCAGCTGAGCGGCTGGAGACCCAGATTCAACTACCTGCTGAGCTATTCTCCCCACACTAGGACTGTGCCCTGGCCATCCTCGAGCAGGTTTCCTTCTCTAAAACCACTCCATGTGTCCAATCTCCTAATCTTTTTTTCCTACCCCTCTCTCCCTATTTATTTACTCCTGCTGCATCCCATTGCTCTCTGCCTTGTCTTAGATCCTGCTAGCCCTTAGGCCTCTCTGACCCTTCATGCCACACTGTGTCAGGAAAGCCCACTTGTTTCCCAGTCCCTCTCTTTCCTTCACTCTGCTTCTCAGCTCTCCTCTCCACCTCTTCCCTTGCTCCTGCAGCTGCCTTTCCACCACAGAGGCTGCATGGCCCCGGGGGAGCAGGCAGGGAAGAGCTGGGACTGTGGCTATGGGTTTGCGGCGGGGGTGCTCATTCATGTGGTGTAACGCTGCTACTAGCGGACAACTGGGGGCCGGGCCATTCGGGGAGGTGCAGGGGGTCTCCCTGCTGGAGCCCTCCCGCTCTGGGCCCCGACAGCGGTGCGGGCTGTAGGAGCGGGGAAGCCCTGCTGCTGCTGCTGCTGCTCCTCCAGCCGCCGCCGCCTGTCCCATTCCCTCAGCCCGGCCGCGGCGGCGGCAGCTCTCCCGCCTTCCGCAGGGCCGGGCCGGGCCGGGCCGGGCGCGCGCAGCCTGGCACGCGGCCCCGCGCCCCTGGGCGTTCTCTCTGCTCATGAATATTCATGACTCTCCTCCCTGTGACGCGGCGGCAGTCCCGGGCTGAAGCGGGAGCGGTTGGGGCCAGTGAGGCGGGCTGCGAATGACGGAGCAGCAGCGGCGCGAGGAAGCCGCCGTCACCGCGCGCACCCGGGGAGCCGGAGCCGGAGCCGGAGCTGGAGCTGGAGCTGGAGCTGGGCAGCGTTTGCGGCGCTCGAGCCGGAGCCGGAGCGGGAGCGGCGATGCGGAGTCGGGCGCTGGTGCTGCTGCTGCTGCTGCTGGGGCTGGGCCGGCTGCTGGCCGGCAGAGGTGCGTGAGGCGGGGCCGGGCTCGTGCGGCGCACGTGGCTCCCTGCAGCCGGGCGCGGGGGTAACTTGTTGCCTCCAACTTTTCCAGACAGGCGGGGCCGGGGCCGGGGAGTCGCTGCTGCGGGCAGGTGTGAGGCCGGGACCAGCGCGCGTGAAGCGGCTCCGCTCCCTCGCCTGACGTGTCGTTCCAGGGAGTGGCGGGGGCTCGTTTAGCTTCGTCCCGCGCAGCCCCGCTCCTGTCAGGGCTGGCAGCGCCCTGCCCGGTTTGGGCCGTGCCAGTCACCCGACTGGGCTCGGCTGGCGCGGGTCTCCTCCAGCCTCTTCTGGGATTGCCCTAGCGCCTGCCTTTCCCAGCGCCCCTCCTCCCCCCGGTTGTCAGCCCGTAAGTGCAGCACCAATTTAGTGAGCGCCCCCGCACCCCCTAATTTCAAGTTCTGAGGAGAATGCTGATCCTCTTGCACTTCTCTTCGGAATCTCTTGGTAAGAGAGAAGAGAAGCGGAAGTTTTGAGGCTTTTGGAAAGCTTTAATTTACTTTCAGATGATGTTAAAGTGATTTAAGTCCTGGGTTCATTTGTGCTAATTTCTGGTGAGTGTGAGGGCGGACCTGAAGCGGCTAAGTTGCAGCTAGCTGGACTCGTATAAATCCCAAGGAACGTTGTATTCTGTAGGGAACCAGTTCCTTCTGGGACAAAAAGATGCAGATTGCCTTCAAAAGGTAAAGAATTCTTGCCATATTCAGAAATGGAGCTTGAAGAGGCTTAATACATGTAAAGGGGCTTGCTACTCTTATTTCAAATTGAATGCATGTGCTTTGCTCACTATAATATACAATATTTTCAGGACAAATATAGTGTGAAGTATGGTAATCAAAAAAGGGGATGGCTATCCTTTCTTCTCTTTATCTTGCTAAAAACTTTAGGTAGATAATCACCTCTTGTAGTTCAACACTCGCATCTGAATTCTGTTTCTATCAACTTTCCATTTAACCACTAGAGGGCTGCAAAGAGCACTCTTCTACTGCAATAATTTAAAATGTTTTAGTGCTTGATTAAAAATACTTTATGACCCTTTTTTTGGTTTACATGGCCTGCGTTATCCTTTACTCCTTTACATTTCTGAATTTTGAAATTTGATCTCATTTGTGAGTAATATCAGATGGTAAAGTGTCATAGTGTCACATCAAATGCACCTGGTACCTGGTATGCTTGTCTCTGTGGACTTTGGTTTTCATTTCCATCAATAAAGAGGGGAAAGACAAAGGTTGTCTGGATAAGAAATTCACAGTGCTTTCTTCTTTCTCAGTGAGGAGAATTTGGAGTCAAAAGGTGGTTATATGCACAGTTGAAAGCTTGTTAGTGCTTCAAGTGTAAAGCTTATTTGCTAGCTTGAAGCTGAATGCTTTCTGGTTTGAGGCACTAGTAAGATGTCATGTACTTTATACACAGCTTGCGTGCCTTTTTATGTTCTTTACATCTTGCTGTAGGGGATAGCGCAGACAATCCATGACAATTATTCAGAGTTTCACTGTAGCCATCTTATTCTAGTGGTACAGTGCTGGCACTTTTCAGTTAAAAGGCAGAAGGTTTGGGGGGTGAGAAAGATCATGCAAATCAGCAGTCCCTCTTCTGCTCATTCAGTAAGACTAACAGATGCCACTTTTTGGATTCTTTTGAGGTGCGTGCATGCAACTTAGTTTTTGGTAAGTTCCCCACAGTTTCTGGAGGTGAGGGATCTGTTTTCTAATCTGTGAAGACAGCACCTAAGACTTTTTCTTTGCTTGCTTGTTTGTTTCTTTCCCCAGTATATGTTAACACACAGGAATACATGTGGGAACAAGCAAAAGAATCTTTTACTTCCTTCTCTGACCCCCACAAATCTGTGCAAAAGGAAGATAATTTTAATGATCTTATTTTTAATGCTCAGCCAAGCTTAATAAAGCCTTCAGATTATCTTTTGGGATCTCACTAGTTGCACTGTTGGAATTCAACTCTTTTGGAATCTGTCAGCCACATAAACATGCCTTTAATCCTATTTTTAAGTACAGCAGCAAGCATCTCTGTGATATGAATAACTAGCAGAACATTTGATACAAAATTAAATTAGTTATATGTGCAAAAGTTGCAGCATTAGTCATGCAGGGCACTTCCAAATCAACGGAACATCAAGTCCCATTTGGCATTTTCTGGATACATCTGATACGACTAGCAGCCACATAAAAACAACTAACTCGAAGGGACAGAGAAACTTCATGTTTTACTTAAAACAAAGAGAAAAAGCCTGAACTCTCTTGCCCTCCCAGCAACAAAAAACCACAACACTTCAGGAATTTCATAGGAAGATAGACAGCTACCTACTGAGATGAATGAACTTGAATGTCAGGTATTAAATGAGTATATTGGTAGATTAGACACCACAGAAACTTGGTGGATGGAACATGGTACAAAATATATATGCATATTACAGTAAGGTCCTTCTGCTGGTAGCACTGGAGCACTGTATGTGAAAGAAAGCATAGTGCCAACAATTGTAAAAATTCTGAATGAATCAGACTGTGCTCTGTCTAGTCTCTCTCTGAATACACGTTGCATGGTTGAATAATAAGAGTACAGGAGTATCCTACCAACCACCTGATCAGGATGGTGATGGTAATTGTGGAAAGCTCAGTGGTGATAGGGAGGCTACAAAAACAGACCCAATAATGGGGATTTCAACGATTCCCCTATTAGCTGGAAACAGACCACCTCAGGATGAGGTGCAGAAATAAATTCTCTAGACACCAGTAATGACTGCTTTTTGAATCATCTCGTCCTGCAACTCTCAAAAGGAAAGGCAGTTCTTGATTTAATCTTGCATGGAGTGGAGGATCTGATCCAAGAGAAGAATATGGTTGAAATTGTCAGTAATAATGACCATTGTGTACTTAAATTTAAGATTCTTGTAGGATGGAAGATACCAAAGAAACTTAACTTAGTAGCATGAACTTGAAAAAGAAAGACTATGCAAATATGAAGAAGCTACTTAAATGTGACTAGTCCTTTTAACTTCCAACTGTGGAGAGCCTGCAAGCTGCATGGAAAGTGTTTAAAAACACCATAACAGAAGTTCAACCTAAATGTATATCCCAGTTGAAGACAGACACAAACCTCTCCCCCAAATCCCCAAAACTATGAGGGCCAAAAAGCCTGCCAGCATGGATAAGCAACATACAAGAAAAAGCAGTTAGAGGCAAAATGACATCCTTTAAAAACTGGAAGTCAAATCTATGGGGGGAAAATAGAAAGGAGCATAAATTCTGACAAGTCAAGTGTAAAAGTGTAATAAGGAAAGCCAAAAGAGAATTTGAAGAACAACTATCAAAAGGTACAAAAGCTAGCAGGGGGGAAAAAAAAGTTTAAGTACATCAGAAGCAGGAAGGCTGCCAAACAATTAGTGGGACCACGAGACTATCGAAGTGTTAAAGAAGTGCTCTAGGAAGATCAAGCTATTGGGGATAAGCTAAATGGATTCTTTGCAGCAGTGTTCATTGTACAGCAGGGGTTCTCAATCCTTTTACTGTTGCCACGGTTTGAGAGCCCTCTCAACCGTGTGTGACACAGGGATTGCTCCCCTGCTGCACAAGCCACTGCTGCTGAAGACCCCTTCCCTGTTGAGGCTCCACCTGCCACCAGCACTTTCAGCAGTGACTCACATGAGAGTAGCCCCCACCACTGAAAAAATCTCTCTTTGCGGGTGCTTTTGGCAGTGGCAGACTTGAGCAGCTCCTGCAGCTGAAGAAAACAGTCTCACCACGAGGACCTTTGGCAGTGGCTCTTAAAGATGCCTCACCCTGCTGATGTAGCTTGCCTCATCACCCAAAGACTCTGTGAGGGTCGTCTTTGGCTGAAGGGGGATTTGGCAGCGGCCTCCTTGCGATGACACGCTCGGCCGCTGTGGTGCAACATACTTTTGTGTTGTGGCACAGCTGTTGAGAACTGCTGCTGTAGAGGATGTGAGAGAGATTCCCGCATCAGAGCCGCTCTTTATAGGTGGAAATGTGAGATGTCAGTAGAGGAGGTTTTGGAACCAATTGATAAATTAAGCAGTAATAAGTCACCAGAAACAGATGGTATTCACTCAAGGGTTCTGAAGGAACTCAGATATGAAATTGCAGAACTACTAACTGTGGCATGTAACCTATTGCTTAAATCAGTTTCTATGCCAGATGAATGGAGGATAGCTAATGCAATGCTGATTTTTAAAATAGGCTGCTGAGGCAATCTTGGCAATTCTGGGCCAAAAAGCCTATCTCCAGTACCAGGCATATTGTTTGAAATGATGGTGAAGAAAAGAATTACCAGACCCATAGAAGAACATGGTATGTTGGGAAATAAGCAACGTGGCTTTGGTACGGAGAAGTCATGACTCACCAATCACTGAAATTCTTTGAGGGAATCAACAGTGTGTGGTCAAAGGTGATCCAGTTGAGATAGTGCCCTTCAATTTTCAGCACGCCTTCAGCACGTCCCACAGCAAAGGCTTGTCAGCCAAATAAGTTGTCGTGGGATCAGAGTGAAGGTACTCTCCTGGATCAGTAATTGGTTTAATTGTAGGAAACAAATGGTGGGAATAAATGGTCAGTTTTCACAGTGCAGAAAGGTAAATAATGGGATCTCCCAAGGATCTGTACTGTGACCAGTACTGTTCAACATATAGTTGTAAATGATCCAAAAAAGAGATTAACCATTGACTGGGGATGTTTGCAGGTGATACAAAATTACTTAAGATAGTTAAGTCCAAAGCAGACTGTGAAGAGTTGCAATGGAATCTCACCAAACTTGGTGAATAGCCAACAAAATGGCAGATGAAATTCAATGTTAAGGACGAAATAATGAATGCTGGAAAATGCAGTCTCAGCTATACGTACAAGTATTGCTGTCTAAAGTAGCTACCTACCCTAAAAAAAATCTTGGAAATGGCTAAGTCCACCTTGTTGCCTTTTTCTGTACTTAGTACGCTTATGTATAATACAGTGTAGGGGGCACCTAAATGCAATTAGCCAAGATAAGCAGGGGATCTACTTCATGCTTTGTCTGTCCCATGACTTCCGACTGCTAGAAGTTGGGACTGGATAACTGGGGATGGATCATTTAATAAATTCCATGTTCTGTTCATTCTCTTTGCAGCATCTGCCACTGGCCATTGCTGGAAGACAGGATACTGGACTAGATGGCCCATTGGTCTGACCCATTATGGCTATTCTTGTGTCCTTGTCCTAATTTCTGAATTAGTCATATTTATATGGTGCTATGAATGGGCTGAAGTGATGATTCAGAAACTGGCTTTTACACAACTGTAGATGTTATTGTCTTAAGTAATGGTGAAAAATTCATATTCAAAACAGAAATATCCTTTCTCTTCCTTTGCCTGAAATGTCTTTGAAGCAGTATTGGTGCAGTGATTGACTCTGAAACCAAGCTTAGTTCTATTCCTGATGCTGCCATTGACTTGCTGTATAATCTGTGGCTGGTTACATAGACATTTATGCTTATAATTTATGCTTATAATATATGCATCATTATAATGGGGATAAGAATATTGTATAAAGCACATTGAGATCTCTGGAGGAAAAGGTGGCTATACAAGGACACTTGTATGTAATAGGTTTAAAAAACTGTATAATTGTGTAAATAAATTTGTTAGACTCCTTGTTTTACTGAATGAGACTAACATGGCTGCCCCTTTGGATCTTGTATAATTCAAATACCGTATGTGTTGGATTTTGAAAAGGATGAGAACTTTCAGAAAACAAATCACAGTATTTGATGTTACTTCCATTGTTTAGGTATTTCAGTACAAACAACTCTTATGACAGAATTTATTTTCATATGATAGAGTGGGAGCTAATTTCTCAGAGCTTGGCTAGATTTGTTGCTGCTTATCCTGATTCTGTTCACATGGTAGCCAGTTCATATGGATATCATTCCTGTTTTGTACATTGGAGGCTAATCACCGCTGAGAATCAGTGCTTCATGGGGGTGAGCTTATTATATGCTAAAAATTTCTGTATGTTACTGAGAGTGCTCAGAAGTGACACTCAATCACCTAACTGTATTATCCCTTTTGCTACAATGATGGTGTGTGTGTGTGTATGTATGTATGTATGTATGTATATGAGAGAGAGAGTGTGTGTGAAATAAAACAAATTCTCAAATGCAAAGTAGCAGCCCCAATACAGTGCTTTGGGGATGGGTAACAGTAAATAAATTGCATGTAGAAGGTCTGACAAAGCTTCCCACCTTCTGCTCAGACTGAAAATCTGACAACTATAAAAAGGGATCCAGGTAGCATTTATGGAAGTGCGGGCTATCAGTGTGTGACTGTGGCAGTGCTGGGAATAAAGTAACATCTTTTCTTCTATGTCCTGGAGCAGTTTACTGAAGACTGTAAATATAGCCTAGTGGTGGATGCAACAACAAATTGAACAGAATGATCTTTGATACCAGCCAGACAGTCTTGTTCAGTTAATTGGAAAGCCTGTTCCTGTGTTGGGGTTGTGGCCTATGAAAGTAAAGGCAGTTCATTTGTTGAATGCAAATTGGAGTATGTTTCTAGCAAAATTTTTAATTCTACTCTGAATTTCAAGAAGTTCAGCTCAGCTGGGGGCTTGCAGAGTGCTTCCCTTCCACACACCCAGGGTTCATGTAGTGTGTTGGAAAAACTGTAGTAGGTATTATGCTGGTTGAATGACAAATTTTTTGATGGACATAAGCATGGAGAAAACAGTATGTCCAGTTACCTTGATTAAGAATCTGTGAATTGTGAATCAGCTGTTTAGAAAAAGATGTAAAAAGTAAAAACCAAATAAGACACAAAAGGGGAGAATGGGAACTAGCCTGTATCCCAAACACAGTCTACAGATCTAGGAGAGTAAAAGACTAACATGAAATGTGAAAAAGACATTGTTGCCACCAAAAAGAAAAGGAGATGTTTTTCAGTTAAAGTTAGTAGTTCGATCTCACTGGGCTTTTCTATATCAATCTATGTTAACTTATTATTTAAAAATAAAAAATACGTAAGTGCTCATGATTTGGAGGAGGGGTTTTTCTACGGTTAACAGAGGAGAGCTGTGTTGGAAATATGTGATGTCTGATCAAAAATCCATGGAAATAAAATGAAAATGAGATTGTTCAAAGAATTAATTTGTATATCTTACTTTACCCAAAAGTAGGGCTGCCCATCTGACACGTTTAGGATGTTGTTACAAATAAAAAACTTACTCTGTAACCACGTATGCATTTCTGTGCTCCTTGCTCCTCCTTTCACCACAGTGTAACATTATATGTATACATATAGGGAATGTTCACATGCACGTTTTAAATCAAAATAACACTCATTATTTTGATTTAAAAATGTTTATGTCCAGATGATGTTTCCTTATTTCAAAATAAGGAGCTCCCTTTTTTCGAAATAAGGAAAATCATTTTGATATAATAAAACCTGGTTTGATATTGAAATGATGGTTATTTCGAAACATTGGTTTTGAAATAACCCTATCTGGCTCTGTTTATATCAGTGACCCACATATCGATATAACAGTTGACCTTCCTCCCAGGGTGCATGGTACCCTGGAAGGCAGTCCCACCCCACCTCAGCACCTTGGCCAGGGAGCCAATCAGCCCCCTGGCCAGGGAGGGAGGAGAGGTGCAGGGGGGTGGTGGGCTGGGGAGCTGGCGGGCCCTGCTTGCCGGGCTTGCAGGCTGCCGCTTGGGTGGTGGGTTGGGGAACCAGCTGTCCCGCTTGCCGGCTGCCACCTGGGCTGTGGGTCAGAGAGCTGGGGTGCACCGGCTCCCCCACCTACCACGCAGGCAGCAGCTGGCAAGCCTGGCAAAGGGGCTGAGCTGGCTCCCCCACCCACTGCTTGGGCAGCAGCTGGCAAGGCGGGCAAGCCGGCTCCCCCACCCGCTGCTGGGCAGCTGTGGGGAAGTATGTGTGTGTGGGGGAGCCTGGCATTCTGGTTTCCCTGCTGCCACTGCCCTGCAAGCAGTGGGGCATGTGAGGTGCCCCATGGTCCCTCCTGCACTGCTCCACCAGCAGCAGAGGATGCAGGGCCCAAGGGGATCCCTGCCCTAGGGGCTTTTTTTCCCCTGCCTGGCTCTGTAGATGAGAGCTAGACAGGGGAGTGGGTGGCAACATGGCCCTGCTTGTGGGTCATGTTGCCACACCTCCTAAGGTGCCCCTCTCTCGAATCAAACTAGCAAGTCTGGTGTCCGGACACGTCAGTTCGTTTGTGTTTTATTCGTCTGGGCCTGTTAAACTGATTCAACTTGAATCGATTTAACAATTTTTATTTTTTTGTGTTGGTTAAATTGATTTAAGTAGAATTGATTTAACCAGCTACGTATGGATATAGCCATAATGTTTGTGTAAACACACCACACACAAGCTTACAGAAATAATGTGTAGGTCTATTGAACTGTCCCAAGTCCAAAAAAAGAGCTCAGTATCTGTTGTGCTGTTCAAATGTCTCATTGATTTAAGTGCTAGTCTTGGTTGCGCAAAGAATATTTGATTGGGAAATGTATCAGGGGATTTATTGTTTAGATGTAGATATTCCTTCGGAGTAGTCTGTCCTAATGAAGGTATGATACTCTATGCCTTCTTCCCAGTATTGCTGAAGCTTGGTGAATTCTAGTTAGGCAGTCCAGTTGCCTCAGAGTCCCTGTGAAACTGCAGGCTGAGAACTTGTGCTGTGTATGAGGTTTTTATGTTATGGATTTCCTTTAAACATGCTAAGCACAGTTCATTGCTTGGGCTCAAAGGTTGTTGGTGCAGAGGTCTTACACTTGAATGTGTTTGTTTTTTATTTTTTCTGTTTTGATTTGTGAATTTTCTAGGTAGAAGCTAAATTAAGGAATAATAAGGAAGTGGGATGTTGCTACTTGACTTAAATATATAAAAGATGTATGTCAAAATAAATTCCTTATGCTTGTTCAGGTGGTGGTTGCTCTAAGTAGTTTCTTTCTGGGTTTTTATCCATGTGTTACATCATACATAATACAGCATGTGATTTCTTGTAGACTATAGTTAATCTGGGGTAAATTTGCAGAAAATGTATAAACCATTAAAACATTATTGATAACTGAAAAATGCAAGTGTAGATCAGTGGTGCCGAGACTTTTCCTGTTGCGGCCCCTGCACCCCCTTTCCACACCCATGACTAGAATCTGCCCGTGCCTCCCCTCGGTTATGGCAAAGTCCTTCTTCAGCCGGGAGCTTGGACTGAAGGCAGAGCCGGGGTGGGGGTGGGGGAATGGGAGAGGAGCTGGGACTAAAGGGAGAGCCGGCCTAGGGTAGAGAGGGACTGAGGTCAGAGCTGGGCTGGGGCTGGAACGCTGGAGTGGAGTGGGGCTAGGGCTAGGCTGAGGGTTGAGGAGGGCTGGAAGCATGGAGGCTGACCCAGGCCCTGTTGTGTGCCCCCTCCCCCTACCCCAAACATTCCTCCACCACCCCTTCCTGTTTTGGTCACCACTGCTAGAGACAATCTCATAGCGAGGTTGAAATCAATAAGACATCAGTACAATGTAAAAACACAGGTGACGGTTAATATCCTGTGGTTTTCAGAAGAGCCAAAGGGAGTTAGATCACCATATCTAATTGATTTTTAATGGAAAATGGAGTCCTCATTCATCTCAACATCCTTGAAAAGCCCACCCAATGTGACTCAGCTATGATTGTTAAAGTCTGTCTTAGTCTTTAATCATTTCTTTTACATCATTCCTTTTTGTGTAAGCAGATCTCAAACCCTGTGTCTTTCAGTTAACAGAACCTTGCACATCTTTGTGCCATGCACAAGTTCTGTAGACCTGGGCGCAGTTATGAATCTGAAGAGAGGGTATTAACTCTCCTTCTGAAATAGCTCCTTTCTGGCTGCGGGTGTTGTGAATCTGCCCTTGACTGCCATATGTGCTATTGACAGTGCAGAGGGGTCTTGCTGAAATGACACCACATTTTTCACTCCAGACAAGTGGTCAGAGTCCAACTCTTTCCACCTGAATGACAGCTGGAGTTAAAATGATTTGCTGACAGACACAGGAGCAGTCTTGCTACTCCTCTTGGACTCGGTGAGTGGGGGGGTTGGGGGGAAGGAGATGGGATGCCAAAAATTTAGGAATGGCAGAGGAATGTAATTGCATGGAGAGGTGAGAATATTTGCATTGGCTCCTTCCCTAAGCACCTGCATCTATCTTGTGTGGAGAATGGGTTTAGGTTCCCTCTGTCCTCTTTATGCCTTGAGTCAGAATATCTTCAGCATCATTCAGACTGGTGCACAGCTGGCACACATGACCACTTGAGTTAGTAGATCGACAATACCGATTGGGCTGTGGGTCTGGAGCCAGCCTATAATCCTGCTGAAGTAAACTCTCTGAAACACTTTCATGAGTTGGATATAATAAGCATGTTTTGAATTTCAACTCATTTTTGTAAAACAAACAAACAAGGAGTCCTGTGGTACTTAAAGATTAACAAATTTATTTTTGGCATGAACTTTGGTGGGAGAAAATCTGACAAAGTGGATTTTCTCCCATGAGAGCGCATGCAAAAAAATAAATATGTTCGTTTTTAAGTGCCGTAGACTTTTTTTTTTTTTTTTTTTTTTTTTTTTTTACTGAACTAGACCAACACAACTACCTCTTTGGATCTTGGCAACTGATTTTAATGGCATTTCTATTTATAATGACTGCCAAGGGTAGCCCAGCATAGCCATGCCAAATGGCAAGTGTTAATTCTCTTGTTTATATCAGTTCTTGATGTTTGGTGTTCATGGATGAAATCCTGGCTCCACTGAAGCCAATAGGACTTTTGCCACTGACATCTGTGGGGCCAGAATTTCAGCCTATATGTGAAATTTATTTTTCTCTGTGCAGAGAAACTGCAGAGTTTTCCATGCTATACAAGTAGCTACATTAATGCCAGTAGGTAGAGAACTTGCCTTTTGAAACTGACCTTGGTATACCAGTATCTGTGTAACTGCTTTCATTAAGCATTGAGAGAAGTTCTTATTTTATTTTCTTCCATCTTACTTGAGAATGTTAAATGAAGTCTTGGCCTAGGTAGCTCAACTACAGAATAAAGTGTAGTCACTATTAGAAATATTGTCTGTGTTAACACAACCTATCTACTGTTGCTAGTTTTGCAGCTGTTATTGCCCCTAGTTCCTCTCTGTTTCCAATTGAATTTTCTAAGAATGATTAAAAAAAAAAGCAAGAGTTTAGTTTCATGAGATCTCCTTTATATGTATTTGTCCAAGTGATCTTCCCTTTTTTCTTTTTCTTTTTTCTTTTCTTTCTAAACAGACTATTGACCTGAGGTCACGGATTTTTAGAGTATATGTTTGTTTACATTACCCATTCAGGGTTTTAAATAATCAGTGAGTGACATTTCATACGTGTAATGTTCTTTTTGTAGAGGAGTTGTATGCTGTGTGGTTTTAGGATCATTAAAATAAAGTGGGACACCTCTATTTCATTTATAGAAATTACAGTAAAAATGTAAAGAATGAGGAGCATCATTCTTTTGCTCCCCTCTGCCTGACAATTCTTTAGATTTACAAAATAAGGTTCTCCTTAGTTTGGGCTTGATCTGTTACCTACTGCACTCAATGGGAATCTTTCCACTGACTTCAGTGGGCTTCAGACCGGATCTGTATGTGGCAAATATGTTCTCCATAGACCAAATTTAATGTACATACCTATGGAAGGGATATGATAACTTAAAAGGCATTGCCAGGTGGTTGTCAGTAAAAGGTACTTTATTTATACTGTCGTCTTTTGAGCTTTATTTCTCTCATGATACTGCCAGAATTAAATGTAGGATGAATGCACCAGATCTATAGGCAGTGATATTTATGAGGTGGCTGCATGGAAGTCTTATTTAAAAAAAAAAAAAAAAAAAAATCTAAAGGGCAGAGTTAAAATATCCCAACAACTGAAGTTGAATAGCAACATACTCCTGCTGCCAATCCCAGGAAGAAGAAATAAGCTTTTAAGATTGTGGTTAATATAACCTAGATCTCTTGTATTGTGAACTAAAATCTAGAAACTCTAAAACTAGCCTGATTTATGCTCAGCTGTTTTACAAAGTCTGCATTATCAAAGCAAAGCATAAATCCTAGCTAAGATAGGAGACCCTTCCATTGTAGGTCTGGTGTCAGAAATAGAAGAGAGCACATGGTAATGTAGTTAGTCTTTTTTCAGTGGTTTTCTTCTTTAAAACCAGTTTAAACAGAACAGCTGTGAGCATAAAAATGCAGAGGTCACAGAGTGACTATTGCATTGTTCTGCTGCTTTTAAAGGCATAGGCAGTTGGAGGCAGACAGATTATTTCTTGGACTGTAAACAGTGTGAGAGGTTACTATTCAAGGTTTATCTGAAGAACATAGCAGTTGTGAAGAATTCTCTCTATTTTAATCTTTTTTGGGGGGGGGTTGTTTTTGCTGGAAGATTTCAGTTTCTGATTTATCATTAATTGAATATTTACTGCTTCAAATATTATAAGATGTTATATCCTTGCCCAGAATGATTCTACCAACACTTTTATATATTAAAAAAATAAACTTTGGGTATAAGGTGTTCTTAGTGTGTACAGCAGGACATTTTAGTGAGTGGTAAGACAGGTACACTGATATCATTTAGTAGTTTGGAACTCCCAAATTAGTTGTGAGCCTTTTACAGATTTTAAATGCTTTAATCATTTAAATGATGCTTTTCATTTCTGCTTTATGAGGTTTATTTTAAATCAAGAAGTTAATGTTTTCACAATAATCAGATGTGAAAAATGTGTATTTAGATTGTCAGTTGGCATAAATTGGCTTCACTCCATAGAGCTATGCCAGTTTATACCATTGAAGCTCTCGCCTTGTACTCAGGGTACTGTTGATCAGAAAAATAAAGTATGCTGATCAGCAGCTTCCAAAAGTGGTTCATCCTGCTTTCACCTTTTTCAGCAGAAACACAAGTACCTTACAGAACTGCTCTTTGGTTGTGGTATGGGTGTGTTTTTTTTGCGGTAGTCTAAAGCAGTGGAGACAACTTTAATATCACTCTTCACTTCTTTCCGTGAGGGACTGAGCTTGATTTAAAAGATACAAAAACTCACCTTAAACTGTCCAATTATGAGCTAAATTAGTGGTGACATGTCCCCTTAAGCCATAGCACAGGAAGCACTGCTGTCTCCATTTTCCAGATTGTAAATCCTACACTTAATGCACATGACTGAGGCACACGTTTGGTTGGTTATTACATTTGTGCCTGTTCTTTTAAGGTGGCATGTAAAAGATTCTTTAGGAAACTGGTGGCAAGAAAATATGGTTTTAAATGGTTAGTCTTTATAACCTTGTGATGCCAGGGGTGGCTTCCCTCTTTCTTTTCAAGCATGCTCCTGACAACAGTGGAGCATATCTGTTGGCCCAAAACTATATTTCTTGAATAGGCAATCAGCAAGACATGGGAATTCCTTTGTGTCAGGAGAACTTTCAAACAATTCACGGGTGTCAAAACACATGTGATATGCCCATGAGCGCTCAGTGAGAATGAGTTTGTGTGATAGACATAACCAGGGGACAGTCTACAGGACAAAGTGAGGCAGAGAAAGTACAAAACGCAAGTTGTGCACTGTCCCGAGAAGTGAATTAATGACAAAAACACACAGCTAGGATCTATTCAAGTCCTTTTGCATGTGATAATCTCAAGAAAGGTATTTGCACATGATTCTTTGCTTTTCTAGTGCCAAGATTGTCTAATGTACAGGTGGAATCAGATATTCCTTAGTCTATCAGGAAAATGTGCAGAAGATATGTATCAGTTTTGGGGAGATCAAATGGTATGGTACTTCACTCACAATCTATGTCACTGTAATATATTGGATCAGAATAGCAGGATAGGTCAGCTACAGTGATCAGCTGGGAAATAGTTATTAATGTTTGCATTTAAATCATGATCACTGGGCTTCTTCAACCGTATTCCTTTTTTATTTTATAAGAGAGTAAGTTCTCACCTTTTTCAGAGCTAATAAATATATTTCTGCTGTCATTTACAAATTCTATGTAGGTGCGTCTAAGTCACTGGAGTTATCACAATGTGAAAATGTTGAGAATGAGATGAGAATCAGGTCATCTTTGCACCTGCTGATTCACAGTTGGGGGTCATCATATTGGTTCACATTCAGAACATGATCTGTGCATGTATGGAATGTACCTTTCTTTTTAAATGAGGGCTTGCATTTGACCAACAGAGAAATGATGGTATGATGTATTGTCAGTCCAGCCTTTGTACTGAAATAAGTTTTGCATTGATGGAAGATGTATTATGAGTGATGGCTTAGAGTCTTGACTCTAGTCAAGTATTTACAACAAGCATTAGATTTTGTTAATTTAAGAGTAATTGACTAGTCACTGTTGTCTGAGATGCTTACTGTTTTGCTGCTCATCCATGAGCACCTCTTTCTCTATGTAGTTATGAGATCATAGGTAAATTAGTCACAATGTCCACACACTGAATCCGAAGACAGAAATGTGAGTCCTTTTGAGCAGGAAAATGAGATGATTTATTTTCAGAGTTAAGATTTGCAGAGCCTCGAAACTCCTTGACTTTGTTTAATGTTATCCAGTATGGGTAGCCTTTCCTTGCAACTACACTAAAACACCTTGTGTGTCCCAAACTACCACAGCACATATCAGGTTCAAGCCTTCCTAACGTGCACTTACAATTCACAGTGTTATGACTGTAAGGCTATGTATACTGTGTTTCTCTCCTCGCTTAGTTGTAGGGAAAAATGATAGTTCTTAAAAGTCATGCCTTGCAATAGAATCTTAGCTGTAAACATGCCCAAATTTTAGAAGAGTTTAGATACGAGTCTGAATTTTCAGTTTGGTCACTCTAAGATGGACTGATTGGGGAAAAAACCTGGGATCTGTATGCATCTTACATTGGTTCCAAACCTTGAAAAAGTTGCTCATTTCTAGTGTTCAGCAAGTATTAAATGGAATTGTCTGCTAGTGCCAGTGTTGCTTAGACATCTATAAAACCACAGGGTGAATTTCAACCTATATATTTAAAGTCAATCTTTCAGTTCAGTTATTTCTGTTCTAAGGTACTCTCTGTGGGGTACCGACTGTAGCATCATTGTGGATAGCTTTTGAGACTGTGTATTTGTTCCTGTTCAGAAATCTTTTGAGACTTTCTTTTCAAGATCTTGTTTCATCTAATTCATATAGCCTCCCTCCAGATTAATCAATTTTGACTCATTCCTCCACAGAGATTGTCCTTGATGCAAATTCTAGCCATCACAGAATATGTATTTTGACTTTTGATTGATATGTTAATGAATAAAATATTTATGCTCAACAAAGGAGGAGAGTGAAGGCCAGATGTCCCAAGGGAAGCCAAATTTACAAGGGTTCACAGTAAGTTAGGTGTCAGAAGGAAAAGGCTGTGTGGTATCTTCTTTTCCTCTTAATATGTACCTGCCTTTATTCTATTGACAGCTGCTCATCAGACAGGGGGATGTGATAAAATGGAAGGGGAATGAGTTAAGGAAACAGCAACTAAGTGTGCATGCTCTCAGGACAGTATAATTTACACTACAGTATGGTTTACATTCAGTGTTGCTGCATGTTGGTCTGATAACCAGTAACTGTTTCTCAGAGAATTTATCCACAACAGAGGGAATACAAGAGTTCAAGAAGTGAAGGCCTAGCCAATGGCAGGAAGGTATCACCTGCACTAGTTATGTTGCCAGAGCTAGGATGCAGCCCAGGACAAACAAAAAGAATACAGAGGCCCACATATGGGTCTGTATATTATAGTCTGTGTTCATATTTCCAGGAGTTTACAGCTTGCAAGAGAGAATTTGTTGACTCTACTGCTTTCTCTTCTAGTCTTAAGACTGTTATCATGTCCACCATTAGTCATCTTTTCTCAAGACTAAGCCTATTTGGTTTTTAATCTTTTCTCATAGGTCAGGTTTTCTAAACCTGTTGATCATATTTTTCTTGCTCTCCTCTTGTTTTAGCATTTTAGCCACGTTTCCTAATGTGTGGTTCCCCAGATGAGACTTCCCCAATGCTGCGTGGACCAGAACAATTACTTCCTGCTCTTTATATATGACCCTCGTATTGATACACTGCATAATGATATTAGGCATTTTTGCAGGTGCATCATGTTGTTGACTCTAATTCAGTTTGGAAGAATTACCACACAGTCCTTGTAAAATGAGTTGGCATAATTCTGTTAGAGCTCTAAGATGAAACATTCAAAGTAGTATTTTCTCCTAAAAATGTCTGATGTAGAGTGAACATGATTGCTGAGCTATAGAGAGGGAAAAGAGATGTTACTGTCTGATATGCTGGGCCTAATCCAGCTCCCACTGAGGTCAGCTGGAGTATTTCACCTGACTTCTGTGAACTATATCAGGACCTAAATACAGAAATCTATTAATCTCAAAGCTGCACTGGTAAAACCATGATGTCAGTTAAAATAAAAGCTGATTTCCAACAATGAAATTAACTTCATTCTATTAGCCTTAAAATAATGGTCTGCATTTTTACAACAGAAAACAGTAACATGTTACACAATGTGTTTAACCAGAAAAACAGAAATGGAGAATGCTTGATATGTTCAAATGGTCGTGTAAATTGATGCTGTTTTACAACCTTGTCTTTATCAAATACTGACAAGGCAATCTATCTAATACTCAAGTTCCAAAGGGGTAACTGTGTTAGTTTAGTTCAGCAAAATAAACAATGAGTCCTGTGGCACTTTTAAAGATTAACAGATTTATTTATTAACTGAGCTTTTGTGGCAGAAAATTCCATTTCATCAGATGCAGATTTGACGCCACTGCCGTAGGGTTAAATAGTGATCTCGGGTTTTTTCTTATTGTAACAGATGATCTGACCTCACCTCCCTCTATATACTGTTCTCCCCTGTTTGAATCTAAACAATTGCTTTAATTTGCTGTAACAGTCTTAACTGATCCTGTGACTTACACTTCCATGCATTTATTTTCCTCCCATCCATGAAGTTTCCCTTTTCCAAGCATCTAATGAAGTGGGATTTTCTCCTGTGAAAGCTTATGTGATGAATAATTTTTATTCTTTAAAAATGCCACAGGACCCATTGTTTTTTATACTACTCAGTTAGTCAAACCGTGCAACAAATCAGAATCATAGAAAATGGAAGGAACCATGAGAGGTCATCAAGTTTAGTCTCCTGCACTTGTGGCAGGACCAAATACCCTCTTAAACCATCCCTGACAGGTGTTTGTCTAACCTGCTCTTAAACACTTCCAATGATGGGGATTCCACAACCTGCCTAGGGGACTTATTCCTGTGGTTAATTACCCTGACAGCTAGGAATTTTTTCCTAATTTTCAACCTAAACCTCCCTGGCCATAATTTAAGCCCATTGCTGCTTGTCCTACTGCTTGTCAGTGGTTAAGGAGAACAATTTTTCTCCCTCCTCCTCATAACAACCTTTAAATTTCCATTACAGAAGCAATTGCTATAAAAGAGGGAGAACGTGCAGAGTTTCCTTATAGTTTTTGATGGGGGGGCATGGGAAAAATGGGGAGGTTGTGTTACATGGAAAAGAAGTCTCTGGGTCTTCTGCTTTTTACTAATTCAAGCCTCTTTACTGCTTCCTAACTATTCTTGGTTCCCGTGGCCCCTAAACCTTGCTCTTGAAATATTTAATGGGGAGAATAGAGGTTCCACCTTGAAGCTGGCACTCTCAGTCAGCATCTACAGGCTCAGAGTTCCCTGCCCTTTCAGAAACAGAGAAGAGAGTTTGGACCAGTGATAGTTCCTACATTCAACTTCTAAGTTCCAAAGGGGCAGCCGTATTAGTCTAGTTCAGTAAAACAAACAAGGAGTCCTGTGGCACTTAGACTAACAAATTCATTTATTGCATGAGCTTTTGCGGGAGAAAATCCCACTTCGTCAGGCACTTTGAAGATGGGGGAACTTACAGAATGGGAAGAAATAAATGCAGGAAAGCATAAGTCATATCTTCACAAAGGACACTATTTCAGCTCCTCCATCAAAGGCTCATTCACCTACTCATCCACCAATATGATTTATGCTATCACGTGCCAGAAATGCCTGTCTGCCTTATATATTGGACAGACAGGACAGTCTCTGTGCAAAAGAATAAATGGGCATAAATCTGACATCAGAAATCACAATATTCTAAAACTGGGGTGGAGCATTTCAATCTTCATTATCACTCTATTAATGATTTGATAATTGTAGTGCTCAGACAGATGAATACCAGATCAAGGCTTCAAAGAAGAGCTGCTGAGATTGAATTTATTTGCAAATTTGATTGCATTGCTTCAGAGCTTAATAGGGACATGGGATTTTTCCCTCATTACAGCAGGTGATTTGATTTCATCTTCCCCTGTGTGCTGTTCCCCAGTGTTTGAATCTTTCCAACTGGTTTGGTTTGCTGTTACGGTGTGACCTGTTTCCATGACTTATGCTTCCCTGCATTTATTTCCTCCCATTCTGGAAGTTCCTTCATCTTCAAAGTGTCTTACAAAGTGGGATTTTTCTCCTGTGAAAGTTCATGCAATAAATAAATTTGTTAGTTTTTAAGTGCCACAGGACTCCTTGTTTATTCTACTTCTAGTTTTATATAACAGTTAAAGCACTGTACACTGAAACAGCTGACCTGTACTGTCAGTTCTCTTTTGCCACTGAATATGAATGCCCTTTAACACTATTAAGTTCAGTCCAGCTGCAACAACAGCCGCAAAAAATTGTGTTCGCACTACATGATTTTAAAATGAAGATGTGTTTATAGATGAAGCTAAAATTAAGCTGTTAGTGAGATTCTGTTGTCATTGTCTATAAATTGCTAGATGTATTTAGTAAATATATAGAGAACTGAGACATGTCTTTGTGAGTCAGTGGGAGTTGTATGCACATATTCAAAGGCACAACTTTGCCTTTTTACATTTAGGATGGGATTTAAACCAAAACTGAGCCCTGCTGCAAATTCCATTCTAAATGCTCGTGGAAGATACGGGCTGACAGCACTAACAATTAACATTCTATATGAGCAGACCAAGTAAAGCCAAGTTTCCCAAACTGACTTGTCATAAATATTGGCTGGTAGTAGATAGAAGCTGTCTTTTCTGCCTTTTGACTTCTGTATTCAGACTGATCTTCAAGAAATGTCAGTTATATTGAGATTCTAAAATGTCGACATTGTCTGTCAACACTATGTGGAAACAACCAACTCACTTCGCATGTTACCAAACAGACTTACATTGGCTCAGAGTTGGAGACAGAGTCACATCAGTAACCTATAGGTTAAAGGGTCAGTGTCAGATTAGCATATCCCTGAAATACCCTGGTCCCAGAACTTGCATTTTTAAAGAGCTATGCCACAAAATTGCATTTTGTGAACCAAGTTATGAAGTTAGATGATAAAAGTCTATTATGTTTAGCATATTTATCTTCCCTGAACTTGTCCTTTCTTTAGTAATAACAAACTGATGTTTTTCAAACCTCTGAAGAATATTGTTTTGTTTCAATATGATAAAATAACTGAAGAAATGCTTCATTTGCATAACAAATAACTGGAGCACAATATTCATTATTATTCACAAGTGGCAATATACACTGAAAAAGCTAGGAATGCTAATTTAAAAAAAAATAATTAATTTTCTCTAGTTAATGTTTCTTTTGCCTGCCAAAATACAAAATTAGACATCATTTTGAGTTTTTGTTTAAAAAAAAAAAAAAAAAAAAGAGTTTTGTGTCCTTCCAACAAAAGTCAACAAGCTGCACTTGTTCACCTGTGCTGAGTCTCCAGGTAAGGTAGGAGACCCAAAGGGCTTTTGTTTATAGGTTTATTGTAATTCAGGCATGGAGAGAGGCAGATCATTTTTGTACATTTCTGAGGCCTCTCAAGATTTCAGCAAAAAATTAAGTTTGATAGTATTAAAAAAAAAAATTTAAATTATATTTAAATACTGAAAATGCCGGATGATGACAGTCCAATATCTGTCTTGTAGGAAGTCAAAAGCCATTGATATCAGAGAGGCTATGCTGGGTATTGAACACTACTCATAGTAGTAAATGCCTGTAGAATATAGGGCCTATGCAATGATCTAATTTGTAGCTAAGACCCAGATTGAGGGCCATATCTTAATTTCTGCAAGTAAATTGTAGCATGTATGTATGAAAACTAGAGGGGGGCTGTGATGATTTAGAATTGCCACCCCGAAAAGTCAAAGGAAATAGATGTGGAGAACGTGTGTAGCACCCTACCCCGCCACAGTCAATCTAATAGCCTTGCTTCTTCATTTATTGTGTTAGATGAAGCCAGGCATTTTTGCACAGTTCTGTGGGCCATTACCACTACTCTTTGAAATGCTTGGTATTTACTTGATGAGCAATATAAGTTTTCAGTGCACAAAAAAGGCCTAAATATTTCATAGATACTATTTTATGCAATATGTTGAGCATACATTGTACATATATTCAACAATCTGCAGATGGAGTTGCATGAAATACTGTAAATTAGACTATCAAAGATGAGTAAATGTGGTAGTATGAAACCAAATGCATTTAAGATATGCACAGTCTGCTTTTATGAGAGGTGCATGTGTGCACGCACACATCTGTTTTCATGTTGTAATATGCAAATACATCACTTAATCTAGACACAATTAATTTGGTCTAGAAACCTGAAAAAAAGTGGTTTAGTTAGATTTGTTGCCAACACTTGATTTTATTGCACATGTAGTGATGTTCTGTGGTTTTTCTTAAAGCCACTGTGCATAGAGTCAGTCTGTCTGTCTCTCATATAGATACACACACATACACACAAATAAAAGAATATCTCAGCTTTCATTATTTTTGTGGGGAGGGTTAGGGGGTGAAGGAATATTTTAGGCTCACAGTTGCAGATAAAACTATGAAAACATGACTCCTAAAGATTAAAAAGTCAGAAGACAAATAAGAACCCAAGACTTAGGATTACAAATAGATTTTTATTTTTATTTCATGATTATTTGGAAGACCAGTGCTTGATGTTTGAAAGCTGTGGCAATTCTGGTTTTTAACACAAAATTGCTGTTGCTTTTTGCTGTTTAAGGAAGTAAACCTTAAATGGAATAAGTAACATCTTTTATTTTATTTTTTAGCAAGCTTTTCCTGAAGGATTTTTTTATAATGCAGAATAAAAGAAACTTTACTGTCATGACATATGAGTTACCACTTTCTGTGTTGTATGCTTTCAAGTTGTCTTAAAGTCCCAGTTCTTAAAGTCACGGGGTTATTTGAGAATTTGTGTTATTTTTTTAAAAATAAGTTTTTAGGCGCCATGTTGTTTAAAAATGCGATTTGGGGAACTCTAAAGGCATATTAAAAAGAACTTAATATTTGTTATTTAAAATAATTTTTAACCCAATCCCATTATTTTTCAGGCTTAATTTTTTTTTTTTTAATGACTGGTTGAACATACAGTGATATTTATGATGAGTGACTTTTTAAGGAGAAAGTGCAACTATTTTTTTTTTTTTACAGCGAGGACTCCCAAGGGCTGGAGGGCAGAAAGAAGCCTATACAAGTTGTGTGAAGTCTAGGCAATCCTCCTGTTGCTGTTATCAAAACTGAATTTGGAAACTAGCTAGTGAGAAAAATCCCTGATTTCAAAGATAAAAGGACCAAAGTACTTTGCTAAGATGCCAAGAGAAACAGTTCACGGTCTCTAAGGGAACATCAGTGGACTTCAGGAAGAGAAGATGAATTCCCATTCCAGCTTTTCTTTCTTTCTTTCTTTCTTTCTTTCTTTCTTTCTTTCTTTCTTTCTTTCTTTCTTTCTTTCTTTC
>ML682006.1:23111939-23155727 GCA_007922195.1 Podocnemis expansa | reverse complement strand
TTCTTTCTTTCTTTCTTTCTTTCTTTCTTTCTTTCTTTCTTTCTTTCAACACTATTTTGTTTAAATGCAACCAAAATTTGGAGTTGATTGATACCTGTAGGGAACAAGAGGTCTTATGCATTCTAGGAAATCTGCACTCAAGAGAGAGGAAGTGCAAAGGAGTAGGTAGATCCAGCAGCACTGCTGCACACAGAGACATAAAAATGGAGTTCACAAGGGGTGTGTGTGTGTGTGTGTGTGTGTGTGTGTGTGTGTGTTTTGGGGGAATGGTTCATGATGCTTGTCCTTAGAAGTGCTAGGGACACCCTTTGTGTTGACTGGGGCATGCACAAGGAGAGGAAAGGGCAAGCAGGGGCATGGGTTGCTCCCTTAATCATCTCTGCCACCACCGGCATCTTCTGCCCCCCACTGCAGGATTCCCTTATGGCAGATTTCTCTTTGTCTGCTAGCTGGTGCATGGGGTTGGGAAGCAGCTGGGCTGGCAGTACGGCTCTGTCAGAGCGGCCATGGGAAGCCTCCTGAGTCCAGTCCTTTCCTTACCTGTAGCATCCAGTAAATGTAGAGCCTGAGGGGGGATGCACAGGACTGAGCTTGGGACAATGAATGTGCACTCATGGGAGGTGGGTGGGGAGGGAGGGAGAGGAGTGGAACCTGGTGATGCTAGGGGGATGAGTGGGAAGCAGAGGGAGGCAGTGGGCCCTAGGAACACTGGGTGGTGGTCAGGGGAGACAATGTTTAACGTGCCACTCCAAAAGTAGTAATCATTTAAATCCCTACATATACCCTGGAATGGTGACATAAAAAGAACTTTCAGCCCTTTGGGTTTCCAAACATTGTTGCATGTTACCCTTGCACATTATTTAAATTGTATTTGGTGTTATCTTAGAGCAAGGTCCCCTTTCAGCTGTCACAGACACCATGTATAACATGTCTGAGTTAATGCATGTTTTTCCAAACATGTTCACAACATAGTTTGATTCTTTCTCTGCTGGCTGACCAAACCATACAATGCCCTATGTCAGCCGTGGCTGTCGTTAAGCCGTTCTATATCAAGTTTGTCAAATACAGTTGCTTTGATGGTGAAAATAGCCTGTATTAAAGAAATGGCTGTGCTTGGGGAAGGCTTTCAGGGAGAGGAAGGTATGGAGGGAGGTGGAGATGAAAATCTTTTTTAAAAACTGTTCTTCCAAATCAGGGAGGAATGTTGGGGGGCCTTTTTTTGTACAAAAGTGTGTTCTTCAAGTCTACTAAATATGCCACCTTCTTGTAAAAATTTTGCTCTTCACAGCATGTATTCTAGCTTCCTCTTTCTTGCTAATTTTCTTAGTATGTGGCACAGTATGAAGTCAAGGTAGGCTCTCTAATGCATGCTAAATAAATAAATAAAAAAAGATACAAGCATTACATATGAAAAAAAAAATTAAACTTTGTCCAGAACTGTACTAATTCATTTCAGTTTTCTAGCAAGCTACACTACTAAAACAGTGCTCTCTTTGAACTCCAGTTCAAAGTAGGCATTACTTTGGACGTTTAAACTAGACTGGATAAAGTAGGAGAACCTACGCTGTAAGGCAGTGGTTTTCAACCTAAGGGTTGGGACCCAGTACTTGGTTGCAGACCCTTGGGAACTGGGTCGTGGCACCCCCCTGCTGTTGCTGCCAACAGACTGGAATGTATTGCTCAAAGATGTAATTCATAGAATCATAGGGTTAGAAAGGACCTTATGAGGTCATCTAGTCCAACCAACTGCCAAAAAAAGCAGGACCACTCTCACTAAATCATCCCAGCTGGGGTTTTGTGTAATAGAGCCTTAAATATCTCCAAAGGTGGAGATTCTGCCACTTCCCTTGGTAGCCCGTTCCAATGTTTCACCACCCTCCTAGTAAGAAAGTTTTTCCTAATATCCAACTTCGACCTCCCCAGCTGAGTCGTGGGCATAAATGATTTTTTGCAACTGGGTCCCAAGGAAAAAGTTTGAAAACCACTGCTGTAAGGAATAATCTTCACAAGTAGGGAAGGCGATAACCTAATGGTCTTTACTATGGCTATGTCCACACGTACATTGTTATTTCAAAATGAGTTATTTTGAAATAAAGTCCTTATTTCAAAATAAGTTAATTCGAAATAAGAAAATGTTAATTTGAATTAAGGGAAAAGCTCAAAGCAAAATAGCATGCCCAAACACAGGACTTGCTATTTCACTTTAGGAGAGGGGCACCATGGAGGTGTGGCAACATGGCCCCCTCCCTGGGCCATGCCCCCACCCAATATAGGATAAAAGGAAGGCACCCTGGGAAGGAGAAGGGCAAAAGTCTTATTTCGAAATAACGTGTCTGAATGGCATTATTTCAAAATAACAGCCATTTTGATTTAAAGAAGGTTTAAGCTATTTTGAAATGACGTCTCTTATTTCGAAATGACAGAGCCTGTCATTTCAAAATAAAGAATATGTTGTGTGGACCTAATCTCTCTTATTTTGAAATAACCAGTGTTATTTCAAAATAAGAGATGTGTGTACATACCCTATATCTGATTTCTATGACCATTATTGTTGAAACCATGATTGGTATATTTGAAGATGAAAATTCTTGATGGACTGAGTATAGTAGTTTCCTTTACCATTTACAAATCCATATTATTGCATATTATGGTCAGAAATTCCAAAACTTTTGAAAACTAAAATAAGTGATGCATTTTTATTTCTTGGGGCCAGATTCTGACAGTTTTACTCCACTTTGTCAGCAAATAGTCCAGTTGACCTCAGCATTACACTGATGGAGTAAGGACATTGAATATGATGAAGGGCATGAGAATCTGTCCCATAGTAATTTCCCCCTTCAAAGGGAGAGCTTGGTTTTTGCTTTGGAAGGTGTGACCCTTTTCTATCTTTTTTTGGTCTTTCTAGTCTACTAATGAATAAGAAAGTGCATTGAGGCTTTTTTTTAAAAAAAAGATTTTATAGTGACAAGAAAATAGACTTCACTGTTGAGAGCCCTGAAGGGAGAAAATATGTTTTAAAAAAATAGGAGTAGTCTCCTGTTATCAGCAACAAATCTGAGACCAGATCATGTATTTGGACAGGTCTGAACACAGTACATGTGTATCCAGCTACTTTTGTGACAGGAGTCATAACATTTCCAAGCATCTTTTATGCGCATACTACATATATGTGTGTGTCGTAAGAAATTTCTAGTGATGGCCTCAATTCTGGATTTATTTCTATATATTCTTGTTTTCAGGATTGGGCTCAAATTTGTGCATTCATATATTTATGGAGGGAAATGCTTTCACAATTTTTTTTAAACAGATTTGGAAAATCATCTATGTGGAAATATCTGTGTTCGAGCTAATTTATTTTAGCTAATCTGTGTTCGAGCTAATTTTAAAATAAAGGGACATTTGTACTGGGCAAATGAACAAGAGATTTAATTTTAAAAGATGATATTGTATACCATTATTTTATAGTTTATGTGGATTATTTACTTTGTGGGTTTTGGGGGAAATGCCAGATATTATATTTGAAGTTTAGAAGTTAATTACCCTGAACACAGAGTAAGCAATGTTTTAGGTAGGCAGACATGGTGTACATACACAGCATCAGACTGAAATGCTTGACTGGCACATCTCTTAGACCTCACTTGTTGAACAGAAATGTGTGGATTTTCCCATGCTATAACAATTTTGAATGTGGAGAAACTGACAGGCAAAACAGGTGTGCATGCGCACAAATTTAAAATGGTGTATGTTCTGGATGTGAAACTTACAATTGAGTCAGAAAGTAGGCTCTTCAAGCACACAGTGTGCATCAATTTTATTTTTTAAAGTTATTTAATTAGGTAGACTTTGTAATTTTAATGTGGTCCAGATTCTGATAACCTTAATCATGTTGGCTATGTCTACATCTACTTTTTTAGTTCAGACTTGCTAGTCTCAGCTGGTCTCATTGATATCAGTGGGACCTTTTCTGGAGGAAAGTGAAAGAAAGTGGAGTAAAGGTTTCAGAATCTAGCTCTAGATTTGTAAAGCAACACTATGTGTGTATTGTACAAGACACCGATCTAAGATTCTGTGACATGGATGTTTCAGTTGGGGGACCAATCCTATCTGGGTGCAAATCAGGCATCTATAAGCCCTATGCTACTTTGTAAGCTGACTGCCCTAGGGTCAACTGATCCACAATAGATCAGGTTTGGTGGAGAAAGGGACCCTTAGCAGTTCTGTCTCTCCATGGGTGAGAGCTGAGGAAACGTTCATGAGGGAGGGAGCTCATCCCAACTATCAGCTGTGTCTCCACACATCCTGCTTTTCATTCTTCCCCTTTCAGAGACTGCAAGATGCAGTGACTCCTGCAATGCTGACATAGGTAAAAGAGAAGAATGGGAGACAAGACTCAGTATTGGTTCTGTCCAGACATAAATTCATTAAATTATGTTGCAGTGACTTACGTAGTTTAAATTGGTGACATTTATTTCCCACTTCCATTACTTCAGTGATTCTGATCCTTTTGCTCCACCTAGCACTTGTGCTTTTTCTTCATATCTGTTACTAGTTCTCAGATGCTCCACGGTAGCTGGAAAAGCAATCTATCTCTTCTGTAGTTTCTTTTGTTCCTAGGGTTTCCTTCTGAAATGTGTCCCCCTGTTTTTCTCTGATGAGAAATTCCTTCTTTTCATTACAAGTGAAACCACATTTTCTGAATATTTGTTTGCCAGATGTTAAGGGACTACCAAGCCATTTCTGTGGGTGTTACTTCATGCATCCTCTTGAAAACCAGCCAACACATACCTGCTGGTACTGGCCTCTCCTCACTTACAGACAGCCCCCCAATCTTAAACAGATACTTACCAGGAACTACAGACCTACTGGTAACAACAGAGCCATTAAAGCAGGCATATATCCCTGCGACAAACCACACTGCCAGTTTTGCCCATATGTCTGCACAAAAGACACTGTTACAGGACCTACTAACATCAGCTACTCTGTCAGTCTCATTCACCTGCTCATCCACCAATGTGGTTTATGCCATCATGTGCTAGAGATGCTCCTCTGCCTTTTATATTGGACAGACAGGACAATCTATGTGAAAGAATAAATGGGCACAAATCTGACATCAGAAATCTCGGAGTTCTAAAACCGGTGGGTCAGCATTTCAATCTTCATGATCACAAAAAATGATCTGTTAATTGCTGTGCTCACACAGCTGAATATTAAATTAAGGCTTCAAAGAGAAGCTACTAAAATTGACTTCACTTGTAAATTCGATTGCATTGCCTTAGGACTTAATAGAGATATTGGATTTTTCTCTCATTACGACAGGTGATTGGAACTCATCTCCCTCTGTATGCTGTTCCCCAGTGTTTGAATCTTTCCAATTGTTTTGATTTTGCTGTTACAGTGTGACCTGTTCCTATGACTTACACTTCCCTGCATTTATTTCCTCCCATTCTGTAAGTTCCCCATCTTCAAAGCATCTGATGAAGTGTGATTTTTCTCCCATGAAAGTTCATGCAAAAATAAATTTTAGTCTTCAAGTGCCATAGGACTTCTTGTTTACTTTTTTAAATCTAATTCTTGGATCTCTTGTGAATGCCCCTAGTAGTGCTTAAATTCTCCTGCACCACCATTTAGCTGTCAATATTCAAATAAATACATTTATATTAACTGATTTTGATCCTGGTGCTTTATTAGAGCAAACATGATGGGGATGCATTGATTTTTGACTAGTGTGTGATGCACAGTTGTTTGTTTTGCACTGTATCCTGTAAGCAGTTTCCCCAACATAACTTCTTTTCCTGCATGTTTTAGTTATGGTTTTCAGGGACTACAGCTGGTACATGCTTCCTTGCTTAGTTTTATTTTTTTCCCTTGTGCTTTCTTATTATCTGGAGGAGTTTTCCTTAAAGTCATATGTTGGAGAGTTTGACAGTCTCCAAATCAAATAGCATTTTCTGAACACGCATGTGGATATTGTAATGTGATCATTGAGAGATGTGCTGGCACTGCAGTTTTATCGTGGTTTTTATGTGGGCTGCTATAGATGTTGGTGTGATCCCCCCCCCCCCCGGCGACTGTGTTTTCACTTAAGTTATTTTCATTGAAAATGGATGCTTGACTACAACTACTGGATATCCTAGAATTGCTGGTTTTCTTTTTTGCTGGCAAAGTAACAGAAACACAAATGCCTTCTTTCCCTCCTATTTAAAAAATATGAGGCTGGAAGACCTGCTATACAAAAAGAGCTTTCTGACTGGCATGTGAATTCAGAACTTACAGTATATAGACTATGGCCGGATTGCCATTACAGGAAGAGGAGAAGAGGGTGCAAATAGTCTTCTCCCACAACTCGTTTTTGCCTCCTCTCTAGAGGCACCATTCTAGTCCCTGAAGTTAAGACAAGCTTGAGGATATTAACAGTAGTTTTAACCTGTCCAAAAGGGTGGTTTGTTCCCTATAGTGTTAAGCAAAACTGTCTCATTTCAGAGTGTGGAGGTGCACCTGTAAAGAGGGTTAGCAGGGGTTGCACCCAATTGTGCTACTTCGGAGCCCCTGGGGGGATTGTGCCTATCTCAGGATGCTGTTTGTGGGGTTGTGTATCTCTGTGCCTGCTCTCCAGCTATACCATAAAGGGACAATCTAGTTCCGTGTTCTGCAAAGGAGAGCTCAGTGGACCTGCTTATATGGCATCATAACATTCCACTGATGCTGGAACTCCTTGCAAATTATAGCCATGTGGTGTGAGATGTGGAAGGAGTAGTAATAAAACAGTCACCTTTTGTTTCTTTCTCCAACTTGTTTATGAAGTTCCCATATAGTGTACTCAGCCCATGATTTTGCCTTAGACTTTCATTTTTTCTTGTGTACACATTACCTAGTTCTAGCAGTCTTGTTGTTTGCTCCATGTCACAGGTATCCCAACATCAGACATATGTTTATTCGCTTAGCTTTGTTGCAATATTTACCTTTTCCTCAGATGAAACTACATTATTAGTGACTCTTACAAACAAATTCTGTGATACAAATTGGTTTTGGGTGCTTGTTCTTTGTGCTAATCTATGTGAACAAGAAAAATCTTTCATTTCTGCATTATGTCTCTACAATTTAGTACAGTACAGTAAGGTATAGAGTCCATCATGACAGGACCTAATCAGTGTTTGGGGCTTCCAGATGTAATACAAATAATGATACAAAATTGCCAGCAGGCTTTTTGTTAATATCTTTAATTCACCTTAAAATCCCTGGTCTTTCCTTCATTCACCAGTAGGTTATGAAGAGGGATAGGAGAACCCAGGTTAGTCCTTGCTAATTGCATCATTACTCTATATTTTTTTATTAAACCACTGCTACAAAATATGATTAGAATATATTGTATATTATCCTGAATGGAACACACTTCTCATGTCTCAGAGCTTTATGGTTACCATAATTCTCTCTGAAGAAACTCAGCTTCTCAGGGCATTTTCTTAAATGGACACTATCATTTTGAAAACCACATTTTTATGACTTTTTTAACCTTATATTTTTGCAAGTAGCACCTAAAGTTACAAAAAGTGAAATAAATTGATGAGAATTTTTTCCTCGTCCCTCCCGGGTTGTTTATATGGCTCTTCAATAATTCTTAGGGTACAGCCAGTATAGCAAGTTGGTTGGAGCACATGAAAGCTTATGCCTGAAGAGATCTGTTAGTCTATAAGGTGCCACAGGACTCTTGTTTTTATTGATAAGATACAGAATATTAGGCCAAAGAGCTGTGAGCTTAGACAGACATAAAAGATTTAAAAACAAAATTGTCCTGCATGGTATTCGTATAGATATTTCATATTTTCATGCATGTGGAACATACAAAACAAGTCATGTAGAACTAGTGCCTGATTGAAAATGGAATATAAGAACTAACATAGAGAGTTTTTTTATTTTTGGCATGATTAAAGGCCTTTTTTAAAATTTTGTTCATTTGTTTTGGGCTGTTCCTTTCTTTTTGGATTCAGAATGAACCAACAGACATTCTGTTTTATATTTAAAAAAAAAAAAAAAAAGGTTCCTCCACTTTTAAATATTATTGATTTTCCTCTATAATGGAATGGATGTTCTTCTCTCTTAGCTGTTCTCTTGAGAATCATCTGGTCACATGAGTAATTAATAAAATCAGACATTCAGGTTATTTGTCAAATTATGTACCATGAATACAGAATAAGCCTAAAAATGACTCTTTGGCCTTTAAAGAAAAAAACACTGCTGGCTTTGTTCATGTTTTGCTTTTTAAATATAATAAAATGGTAATGTGGAAAAAGTAGTAACCACTCAGAAGTTGGAGCCAATATGAAATGATCACATCACTTTCTCAGGGGTACATTAGTAAAGGGAAAATTTAACCGTAATTTAATTAGCTGTGTTTTATAGATTAATGTATGTGCTGAAATGATTTCCCTACCTTTTTATCATTCTGATTATGTCCGTTTGTGAAATAAAGCTTTGTGAATAATATCCCAGTGAGAAAGAAAGGAGCTTGAACTGGTATGTGAGTTGTTCTAAAATTATTTTTTTAAATTAAAAAAATTCATAAAAAGAGAGTGGGAGCAATATAGCCATGAGGCAAAGGATAGGTTTCCTTAGTTAAAAGAGCTGTCACATAGAATAGGAAAAATATTTAGTTTTTAAATCTTCATAATCACGAAATTAAGTCAATCTTTATTTTTAATAATTTAATGTACATTTTCATCCTGATTGATTTTTCATTTGAAAATACGTCATATATAGCATAAATATCTTGTGTGAAAACCAATTATATTTTAAACATGGTATTATCTGTCCTCTTCACAAAATAGATGAACCAGGCATCACTGAACTAACTTAATAGGCAGCAGGTTTAAAATAATTATAAGGAAATATTTTTTCATACATTACACAGTCAATCTGTGGAACTCATTGCCAGGAGACATTGTGAAGACCAAAAGTATAATTCTGTTCAAAAGGGAATTTTATAAATTCATGAAGAGTAGAACCATCAGTGATTATTAACCAAGATGTAATGGTGTGAATGTCTCTAAGTCCCTGACTGCTAGAAGGTGGAACTGGGGGACAAGTGACAGGTCATTCATGAAATTACACTATCTTGTTCATTCCTTCTGAAGCAGTGGTTGTCAAACTTTTTTCCTTGGGACCCAGTTGAAACAAATTATTTATGATCATGACCCAACACCATCATAAATTTCCCATGGCTGCTGCCCCCCTGACAAGGATGCTGGCTGTCCCACTGCTACCTGCACCCTGGGGCAGCTGGCGTCTTTTTAAATTTCCCATGGCTTCTACAGCATTGGAGGAGGAAGCAGCCACAGGAAATTTAAGAGAACATAAGCCGCTCTGGGTAGTCAAGTTTTAGCAGAGCGTCTGGCATCCTTGTCAATTTCTCATGGCTGCTAGCTCTGTGTGGAAGCAGCCACGGGAAATTGACAGGACACTGGCGGCCCTGGGCTGCAGGTAGCTGCGGAACTGCTGGTGTCGTTTTAACCCCCCCCCCCCCGCCATCGGTGTAGTGGCAGTGCTGCGACCCTGTATTAACAGTCTGTGACCCAGTACTGGGTCGCAACCAGTGGTTTGATGACCACTGCCGTGAACCATCTAGCAGTGGCCACCTGTTGGAAGACAGGATCCTTGGCTAGATGGGCCACTGATCTGACCCCGTGTGGCCATTTTTATGTTCTTATCTTGTTAATGACACAAAATGATGTTTGTTTCCCTGAAAGAATGCCTTTTAAGACCACATTCAGTGTAATTCAACATGTAGAGCAATGGTTTTCAGACTTGGGGTCAGAGCCCAGTATTGGGTTGCAGACCCTCTTGTGCTCTCTCTGTGCTACCGACAGCCAAAGACTGGAATGCATTGCTCAAACACGTAATTATTGGGTTGCAGGCATAAATTTTTTTTTTTTACTGGGTCCTGAGGGGAAAAAAGTTTGAAAACCACTGATGTAGAAAATATTCTAGTCTTAAATTATAGCCTATATTATGTGTCTCTCTTTACCCACTTCTTGCTTTTCCTGTCCTCCTTCACTCTTCGTCCATTCAGTGTCTCCTCTCCCTTTTTTTTTTTTTTTTTTCATTTAACTTTTCCTGACTGTCTACCTTTCCCTTCCCACTCATACCCATACCAGGTTTGGAACTATCATGGTGTTTGCTGGCATCAAATGGTTCACTTTTGCTTGTGTGTTGTATCCTTTCCTCACCTCTGTGTCCATATTATGTTTAGACTGTAAATTCTTCAGAGCAGGGACTGTCCACTTCTTTGTACAGCACTTAGCACAATGGGGCCCATTCTTCATTGGTTCCTAGCTATTAATATAATTTCTATTTGTTCTTTTTCTAGTTCATTTCTTAGTGTGTGCTGAGGCAGTGGGGCAAGTTAGGCATCTGCATGGAAATACAGAATCATAGAAACTGGAAAGGACTGTGAGAGGTCATGGAGTCCAGTCCCCTGCACTCATTGGAGGACCAAGTACCCTCGTAAGCCATCCCTGACAGGTGTTTGTCTAACCTGCTCTTGAAAGCTTCCAATGATGGAGATTTGACAACCTGCCTAGGGAACTTATTCCAGTGGTTAATCACTCTGACAGTTAGAAATTTTTTCCTAATTTTCAACCTAAACCTCCCATACCATAATTTAAGCCCATTGCTTCTTGTCCTATCGTTAGCAGTTAAGAACAACAATTTTTCTTCCTCCTCGTAACAACCTTTTAGGTACTTGAAAACTGATATCATGTCCCCTCTCAGTCTCGTCTTTTCTAGACTACAGAAACGCAGTTCTTTGTATCTTCCCAGATAAATGTTCAGCTCTCTAAGCGTTCTTTTTGCTTTTATGTGGACTTTCTCCAATTTTTCCATATCTTTATTGAAATGAGGTGCTCAGAACTGGACACAATACTTCAGATGAGGCTTAATCGGCACGGCCTAGAGTGAAAGAATTACTTCTTATATCTGTCTTAGAACACTCCTTCTAATACATCCCAGAATCAAAGGGTTGGAAGGGACCTCATGAGGTCATCTAGTCCAATCCCCTGCCAACAGCAGGACCACTCTCACTAAATCATCCCTGGCAAGGTTTTGTCTAACCAGGCCATAAATGTTTCCAAAGGTGGAGATTCCACCATCTCCCTACATAACGCATTCCAATGCTTCACCGCCATCCTAGTGAGAAAGTTATTCCTAATGTCCAACCTTGACTGTCCCAGCTGCAGCTTGAAACCATTCCTCCTTGTTCTATCCTCTTTTACTACAGAGAACAGCCTAGCTCCCTCCTCTTTGGAGCATCCCTTCAAGTAGTTGAGGGTTGCTATCGAATTCCTCCTCAGTCTTCTCTTCTGCAGACTAAATAAGCCTAGTTCCTTTAGTCTCTCCTCTTAAGTCATGTGCTCCAACCCTTTAATCATTTTTGTTGCACTCTGCTGGATTCTAATTTGTCAACATCCTTTCTGTAGTGTGGAGCCCAAAACTGGACGCAATATTCCAGATGTGGCCTCAGCAGCACCAAATAGAGGGGAATAATCACTGATGCAGCCCAATATGCCATTGGCCTTTTTTTTGGCAAGAAGAGCTCATTGTTGACTCGTATCTAGCTTCCCATCCACCATAACACCCAGGTCCTTTTCTGCAGTGCTTCTGCTTAGCTGATAGGTCCTCCGCATGTAGCAGTACATTGGATTTTTCCATCCTAAATGCATGACTTTGCTCTTCTTCTTGTTGAACCTCATGAGATTTCATTTGACCCAATGCTCCAATTTGTCTAGGTCTCCCTGAATCCTATCCTTGCCCTCCCGCGTGTTTACCATTAGCCCCCAACTTGATGTTATCTGTAAGTTTACTGAGTGTGCAGTCTATCCTGTCATCCAGATCATTAATGAAGATGTTGAACAGAACCGGCTCCATGGCTGACCTCTGGGGCACTCGACTGGTTACTGGTTGCCAACTAGACATCAAGCCATTGATCCCTACTCGCTGAGCCTAGTGATGTAGCCTAGCTTTCTGTCTACCTTACAGTCCATTTATCAGAACCATGCTTCCTTAAGTTTTTTTTTCTTTGCAACAGCGTTACCCTGTTGACTTGTATTTAGCTCCACTGTGACACCCAGATCCCTTTCCGCGGTACTCCTTCCTAGGCAGTCATTGCCCATGTTATATGTGTGAAATAGACTGTGTTTTCCTAAGTGAAGTACTTTGCACTTGTCTTTATTGAATTTCATTCTGTTTAGCTCAGACCATTTCACCAGTTTGTCCCAATCATTTTGAATTGTGATCCTTTCTTCCAAAGCACTTGCAACCCCTCCCACCTTGGCATCATCAGCAGACTTTATAAGTGTACTCTTTAGGCCGTCATCTTAATCATTGATGAACAGAACCGATCCTTACAGTACCCCACTCATTATGCCCTTCCAGTGAGACTGTGAACCATTGATAACTGCTTTCTGGGAATGGTTGTCCAAACAGTTTTTCACCCATCTTATGGTAGCTCCATTCAGCTTGTACTTTCCTAATTTGTTAGTGAGAAGGTGATGTGAGACCATAGCCGTTGTGATTTGACCTGATTTACATTTTTTTGTAGGACCATTTCTTTATTTTTAAATTACTGAAAATCTCCTGGCTGACCCAGAGTGGTCTTTTGCCATATTTCCTGTCCTTCCTATGCAGTGGAATAGTTTGCTTTTTGCCCTTAATAATGTCTCTTTGAAAAACTGCCAACTGCCATCAGTTATTTTTCCTCTTAGACATGCTTCCCGTGATATCCTGCCTACCAACACCTGAGTGTGCTAAAGTCTGCCTTCTTGAAATCCATTGTCTTTATTTTGGTGTTGTCTCTTCTACCATTCTTTAGAATTATGAACTGTACCGTTCCATGACCACTTTCATGTAAGTTACCTTCCACTTTCAAATGTTCATCCAATTCCTCTCTGTTTGTCAAAATCAAATTGAGAACAGCTTCTTCTCTAGTAGCTTTCTCCATCTTTTGAAACAAAAAGTTGTTTCCAGTACATTCCAAGAGCTTGTTGGGTCGTCTGTGCCTTGTTGTGTTATTTTCCATTTTTTGAAAGCAATATTAAATGTTTTATTAAGAATGCATTCACTGAATTAAGGTCCTTCTTCTGCAAAGACTTGGGCCTTGTCTACTTGTGAAAGGCTTTTTCTCTTCTCCCCCCACATTCCAGGCTATCTCCTTAAGTGTGAATTTAAAATGATATAGTTAAATATGTACTAACCTTCCTCTATCTCCTTCTTCCAAATAAGGACACTCTTATTCCAATATGTGTGGCTTCCTTAGGTTCAACTTAGGGTATATATATTTTGGAAGAGGCTGAAGCTACATGGCAAACAGCCACTCTTCTACAGGAATAAAAGTCCTCATGCTGTGGGGATTACACTAGTGTAACTATACCTGTATAACTATCACCTAGTGTACGCTACACTAAAAAGTTTAGATCAAAATAGTTATGGTGCTCAGGGTTCTACAGCCCTTATTGTAGATGTGGCTTGGCTGATGGAAGAAGCTACACTGGAGGAATGAGTTCTTTACAGTGATAGAAGAAAACCCTTCCAGGCCTGTAGGAAGGATCTACATTCTGGAGTTGAATCTGTATACGAAGTGTCATAGCTGTGTCACTGTGGTGTGCATAGTGAGTTCAAATAACTGGTAATTTAATATAGTTTTGAAGTAAAATTTTCTAATACAGTCTAAAAAACCCAGGAGTCATGTGGCACTTAAAGACTAAGAGAAAATCCCACTTTGTCAGATGCTTTGAAGATGGGTGAATTTACAGAATGGAATGAAAATAAATGCAAGGAGGTGTAAAACATAGGATCAGGTCATGCAGTAACAGCAAATCAGAGCAGTTGTTAGGTTCAAACCATGGGAAGCCTGAAGTCAAATTACCTTTTGTAATGGGAAAAGAACCCATAGTCTCAATTCAATCCTGCTTTCACAGAATTTAATTTGCATATTAATTCGAGTTCAGCTAAGTTCACCCATCTTCGAAGCATCTGACAAAGTGGGATCTTCTCCCATGAAAGCTCATGCGAAAAATAAGTCTGTTAGCCTTTAAGTGCCACACGCCTCCTTGTCTTTTTTTTGCTGGACTTGACTAACACAGCTATCCCTTTTGAAATTGACAAGATGCAAAGGAGGTGCAGTTGTCATCATGAATAAATTGGATTATGATCAGGAGGCTTATAAACAACTCTCCAACACAACATTCTACAAACCACTTTCCTCTGACCCCACTGAGGAATACCAAAAGGAATTACGACGCCTACTCAAGAAATTCCCTAAGACAGCACAGGAACATATAAAGACAGAAACACCACCAGAACCCCAGCCAGGGATGTTCTATCTACTATCTAAAATCCATAAAAAAGGAAACCCCGGACACCCCAACATGTCAGGCTGGCGGTAAGAGTGCCAATGCCTATCTGGCTATGTGGACTCCCTTCTCAGACCCTATGTTATCAACATCCCTAGCTATCTTCAAGACACCATGGACTTCCTGAGGAAAATACAGTCCATTGCTGAGCTTCCAGAAAGCACCATTCTGGCCACTATGGATGTAGAAGCTCTTTACACCAACATCCCACACAAGGATGCATTACAAGCTATTAGAAGAACCATCCCAGATGATGGCACAGCACAGCTTGTGACTGAACTTTGTGTCTTTGTGCTCATCCACAACCACTTCAGATTTGAGGATAATTTATACCTCTGAGTCAGTGGCACTGCTATGGGCACCCGCATGGCCCCACAATATGCCAACATCTTTATGGGCGACTTAGAACGTTTCCTCAAGTCTCATCCCAAAACACCTCTTCTTTACCTATGCTGCATTGATGACATCTTCATCATCTGGCCCCATGGCAGAGATGCTCTTGAAGATTTTCACAGAGATTTCAACAATTTCCACTCCACAATCAAATTGAGCCTGCAACACTCCACACAGGAGATCCACTTTCTGGACACTACAGTACAAATCAGGGATAGACACATCAACACCACCCTGTACCGAAAACCTGCTGATCAGTATAGTTACCTACATCCTTCGAGCTTCCATCCTAAACACACCACATGATCCATTGTCTACAGCCAAGCTCTGAGATATAACCGCATCTACTCAGATCCATCAGACAGACATCTTGAGGATCTCTATCAAGCATTCTTGAAACTACAGTACCCACCTGGGGAAGTAAGAAAACCAATTGACAGAGCAAGACGAGTTCCCCGAAGTCATTTCCTACAGGAGAGGCCCAAGAAAGAAAACAACAGAACACCACTAGTCACCACATACAACCCTCAAGTCAGACCTCTGCAACAGATCATTAAGGACCTCCAGCCTATTCTAAAAGATGATCCCTCACTCTCTCAAGCCTTGGGAGACAGACCTCTCCGTGCCTCCAGACAGCCACCCAATCTTAAACAGATACTCACCAGCAACTACAGATCTAACAACAGAAACATTAAAGCAGGCACACAGCCCTGCAAACAAACCACGCTGCCAAGTCTGCCCACATATCTGCACAGTAGATACTGTCATAGGTCCTAATCAAGCCTGCTACTCCGTCTATGCCATCATGTGCCAGAAATGCCCCAACACCTTATATTTTGGACAAACAGGATGATCCCTGCGCAAAAGAATAAATGAGCATAGAGCTGATATCAGAAATCACAGAACAAAGAAACCAGTTGCTGAGCACTTCCATCTTTCTAATCACTCAGTAAATGATTTGTTAATGACCGTCATCAGAGATGTGATTGGGACATCAAAATCTCAAAGAGAAACAGCTGAACTGGAATTAATATGCAAATTAAATTCTGTGAAAGCAGGATTGAATCGAGACTATGGGTTCTTTTCCCATTACAAAAGGTAATTTGACTTCGGGCTTCCCATGGTTTGAACCTAACAACTGCTTTGATTTGCTGTTAGTGTATGACCTGATCCTATGTTTTACACCTCCTTGCATTTATTTTCATTCCATTCTGTAAGTTCACCCATCTTTGAAGCATCTGACGAAGCGGGATTTTCTCCCATGAAAGCTCATGCAAAAAATAAATCTGTTAGTCTGTAAGTGCCACACGATTCCTTGGTTTTTTTTGCTGGACTAGACTAACACGGCTATCCCTTTGAAAATAATCCAGTCTAGTCAATCTTACATGAGGCAATGTAGTACTTGTTCTTTTATCTTCAATAAGTTTAATCCTTGTATTGAAACAGAGAACCTGTAGAAATTTATTTTTTAATGGGAAAAGTGTAATTTTTTTGTAGCTCTAAAAAGTAATGACTGAATTAAGCTTCCAGGGATGTATTGTGGGATGGTGTCCTACACCTGCAATTTTTGACACTGTTAGAAGCCTTTTTAATTTCATGGCACTTCACTGCAATTTTTAAAAACTTAGATGACAATTGCAGTTTAAAATGGTATTGATTATAGACATTAGAAAAAAGCCCAAGTTAAGCTTCTTATTTGGGAATCTTTTCAGGATTTTTTATTTTGATTCATTTTGTTCCTTTTCACTAGGCTGATGGAGCTCACTTCCCCTTCTTCCCTCTATAATTCAGTCATTTGCAAGTGTGACTATTCACATTCCTTTCTGAAACAAGATGGGGGGGGATGGGACATGAAAGACTTTTTAAATAATATCATTGGCAAATAGTAAACAGTATTTCTGATCATATGAAGTAGTGTCAGTGGTTTTCAGCTGTGAAATGAGAAAAATAACTGGCAAGCAGCATAAAGAACAATTAATTATGTTAAGGGCAAATTGATATCTTTTAATTCTGAATTGGATAATACAATATTCTCTGCTATGCCAGTAGCACAGCAGGCTTCCCTTATTGGTCCCAAAGGGTTATGGTACAATCAGATGTGCATAAATAACCCTGTGCTCTGAGTTCTTTTGACCTTTTGGATGATATATTGATCAAAGAAGGGCTTTATCGTGACATGATCAAAGGAAGTGGAAGAATACAATGCAAGAAGTTAATCTCCCAGCATATCTGTATGACTTGTAAAGACAGCAAAACTTCAATCATGTTTTCAGACACTCACAAAGAAAAATATTTTTTCCTATCAGGGATAGAAGGATTGCCCAGTTTAGATTGATATGAAGACTTTGGATAATATTAATGTACAAGAAGTTCATTTTAATAACACTGTGATAACTCAATGGAAAACATAATACAGTGAAGTCTTAAAATGGAGGTCTGTTGTGATCCATGTCTCATTGGCTTTCTGGTGTGTGCATGCATCTCTGTACATTGAACTTGAGTCACTGGTTGTAGCCTAGGTCTGCTCAAGTACAACCAATGCAAAACTAATAATTCTGCTAGTAGTGCTTCTTCCCCAGATTCTCCCTTGCCCTGCAGTTTAATGACAGCTATCCCTAAGTGGCTGTGCTGAAGGAGGAATAGTTAAAAGGCTCTGGATACTTCCCTTTTCTAGCATAGTTATGCTGCTGTAATGTGGTCCTAAATGTCAATGGCTCAGTTAGGTTAAAATATCAAAAGCAGCCCCAAATACTGACAAATTTGTGAGGTGTTTCATAGAAAATCTACTTTTTAATTTTTGCTGAGAAGTGGGGAGAGATCCTCTCATCTGCTTTCTCTTGCTTATCTTAGAATGTAGACCACGGTAATTATTGTTGACCATCTGCTTTCTTTCACTGAAACTTAAACTTTGAAGACACTCAAGTGTTTTTGAAAGCACTACCCAGTATTGTCAGCAGTCAGTGCTGACACACAAGCCCTTCCCATGCTGAGAACATACTTGTGCAGTTTTGACATAGAACAATTTTCTTTCAAAGGTAGAAGCATTGAACTATATACCATATAATGGATGCAGCGGGCCAGCTTACTGTCTAACATTGTAAACACAGTGTGGCACTCAAAGTAATGAAATTGAATCTCTGCAAATACAACTTGGTCGTATTTATCTTGCCTGTTTTGGGATCACATAGCCATACATAGATGTGCACAGCAGAAGTATCAGATAAATGAGTCCAATCAAATGAGTCTTTTCCCTGCAGAAGCTAAATATAAATTATTGCTAACTGTTTTATAGTGTCTGTAACATTAAGTAAATTGAAATTGAACACACAGCTTTTTAACCAATTCATCAGTGGAAATAACTTATTTTTAAGAGCTAGAAATGAGTTCTTGCAATGATAATAGCTATAGCAGGAGAAAAATGCAATAATATTCTTCTGCTTCCAAATTATATATAAAATCAGTTTCTAGCTTTTCTCTACTAAATCTAATGTAATTTATGCTACATGGTCAAATTGTTGTAGTTGGCAATCTTTTTCCCCTCAGCACAGTCTACTAGGTATTTGTCCCAGGAAAGTAGGCTAGAATGTTAATTTAAATTTTGCCTTTTTAAAAATGAGACTGTAGTATTTTATTGTACAAAACCGGAGTCTGTGTTGTGTGGGCCTGGTGCTGCAATGTGATCTTCGTGATAGGACCCCTGTTCCTATGTGGAGCTTCACATAGTTCATGGAATTCTGAGAGGGCATAAGGTCCTGTCTGTGAGGATCAGATTGTAGAATTAGGGCCTGTGTATGTGTACATACCAGATTCAAGTCTCCATTTTCAGAACTACTATTTTCTTTCTATTCTCTTGAACTCTGAACTAGGGAGACCATCTTAGAATAGCTAGGATCATCTATTTCCAGTGCTCATTCATTTCAAAGATTCTTAAAGGCACAGTCAATTAAATGTGTCCAACGATGGTAGTTCATAATAGATTGTAACACAGTCAGCATTAACAGATCCAGGTCATTGTAGACCTTGTAAAAAAAAAAAAAAAATTCAGTTTCTTCACATGTCTAGACTACACTGGTTCTCAACTAATATTTATGTGAATGTTTTGAATTTTATTTTTTATGAAAGGCGAGTGTATAAGGTAGGCATAGTTAATGCTTTAGTGAACCCTGCTAGCACACCCCTCTCCTGTTATTTTTCAGCTCTGGATCTTTAGAGCAGCCTGCTTATGTTGCTGATTTTAGTTTTGTTGCAATATTATATTCTCTACTGGAGTAAACTTAGAATTGCATAATCCTTCACTCATGTCTAGTATGAGTCTTTTTGTCTTATGCACCATTTATGAAGACATTAGTTTTCATTCAGTCTGCTGATGTACACTTAACTAAACTTTGCTGTGTGCTTAAAAGGATTCTGGCATGAGGCTGTGAATAGGATCTTAGGGAGAGTGTGGAGGCAGAACTTGGTCATGATGGCTCATGGAAGTGGATTTGGCAAGAACAGTGCTGGGGCAGCAGCACAATACCCTGATAAGCAAAGATAATGACAAGAGGCTTTGGGGTGCATCGTGGGATGCACATCTGTGCACCCTGGGTTATGATCTATATGATTTTCCTGTTCACTTGTACACTGTGCATGATTTGTTGCCAGTTCTACCATGCAATGTTTCTTTATGGATGCTCATAACCTATTCTACATGATTAGTATGATATGTTTCCTACAGCCTCATATATATGCACAAAGGTACAATATGTTTTGCATTGCTCAGAGGGACAGGAGACAAATAGAACTCTCTTCCAACAACATGTAAACAACCAAAGCAGAAGCAAGCAAGTGCCTGGAGGAGGTAACAAGGATATACTAATTGAGGTGGCTGCAACTGGACAAAGAGATCATCTCTGCCCAGAAGAGGAGGAGCAAGGTGGTTTTGAAACAAAAGGGAGACACTTAGAGGTATTTGGGGCTTTTTGCATGGGAATCTCCATTTTCAAACAACTCAAAGCAAGATCTGGGCCCTGCGTGGCCTCAGGCAGAGACTGTCTATACAAACCTGCCTAACAGTTGAACACCTTGAGCATAAACTTGGACTATGAGGTCAGTTTAAATAGAAATATTAGGTTGATGTAAATGTTTTACCTTTCATTTCCTTGTGGTCATTCCTGACTCATTTATATTGTGATTCTCCCTTGATAGGCTATATTGTAACTTAGAATTATTATCTGATCACTAAATTAGTAGTTGTTTTATCTGAAGCTGTGTGGTCTTTAGAGGGTGAGAGTGAAGAAGGCTGGGCACAATCTATTTCTTTGTTAAATGGCAAGCTTGAATGAATGTATGTATGTATGTAAGACAGCGGCTCCCATGGTGGCATCTGCGTCTGGGGGTGCTTGCTTGGGGGCCATCCGTCGAGTAGCCATAGGGCGTACACCCACTGCTTGGGACCAATTTGCATGCAAGAGGCTGGAGTGGACTGACTCATAAGTGAGTGGTCACCTGGCAAAGCAGAGTGAATTGGGGTTCAGGAGTGGGAAGTGGGGAGTCGCAGCGGGACACAGGGCCAGATCTGGTGAGCAGCCAGTCACAGGGTGGGCGTTCCAGCTGATGGGAGAGAAATCAGAAGTTATAGTCCTGCTGTCTGAAGTCTCACTAGAGCTGTCTGCCTAAAAAGTTCAATAGAATTGAAAGGAAATGGAAATCAGGTATACCCTCATGTTGTGTCTTTTTAATGTGTGGAGAAGAAGAGCATCTAGGGGGTCTAAATGAACTGCCCATCAGTACCACAGGCTTTTGTGCTCACCAGCATTGCCTCATTATTTCCTTTTGCTCCCTTATCTGTCTCAGTGCATCTCATCTTTCTTGTTTTGTACCTGTAAACTCTTTGTGATGGGGACTTTTTGTTTCATGTTTGAATGGTGGTTAGCATGATGGGCTCCTGGTTCACAATTAAAATGCCTAGGTGCTACAGTACTACAAATAATAGTTTACTTTAAACAGCCTGCTATGTATCATATAGTATGTTAGATTTTAATAATCTAAAATACCTTCTGCCGTAGGTCTTTGTTTAAATGTCTGTTACAGAAGAATATGAAGACTCTCTACTACTGCCCTATTTAATTTAAACACATTCAAGAATAGTGCAGTGGACCTTTGCAGATGGTATCAGTGTCTTATTACTGCTATTTTTTTAATGCTGTTATAAACAAACGCTTTGGTTATCCATGATATTTTCTATTGCCAAAGATGAGATGTGCACCTTCAGCTTAAAAAATAAGCATTAAAATACTTGCATGTGACAGGGATAAAAGACATTTCCTTATTTGTAAGCAAGTATAATAGCTATGTCTGTCTGAGAATGGAACGGCAACATTAGGGAATGATTTGATATGAGAAATGAATGTAGTGATAAAACATATTGACATTTCCTTGTGTTTTCTTTGTTTCATGTAGCGGTTAAATGGGGTTGGCAATTTCTGGATATTCAGATTGAATGACAGAGGTGGTTGTCTTGCTGCAAAAGAATGTTAAATATGACACACTGTACCCTGTTTTGCTATCTGTACCGTGTGGTATTTCTGTTAGTTGTGGTATTAACTCTTTCCTTTTTTCTCTCTGAGAGGAAATGAAGTATCCTGACCCAGACTTACACGCACAAAAGAAATGGGATGCCTTGAGCAGGAGAGCCAAGCTTTGACCTTTGCAGCCAGCTAAAGAGTCTTGTCAGAATGATGGCTTAACTAGCTGAGCAGCATGAACCTCATTTCAGATGGAAAGAATACAACTAGTTCTGTGATCCTCTGAGAGGAAGGGTAGGGAGAATGCATAGAAACAGTGGGCTGTAGAGAACTCTGATCCCTTCATCAAAAAGGTAGAGTTCAACTTTCCTTTGGGAGACCTAGGGAGTTCTGCAGCCCAAATAACTGGAGAGCTGCATGGATACAAATACATGGATCCATGTCCGACCTGCATCTGCAAGAAATGGCCCGTGGATATCCGTGTTGTATCAGCGGATGTGGATATCCGCATATTTGCAAGGCTCTAGCTCTGTGCGGGTAAAAATATGTGGACCCATATCCGATCTGCATCCACAAGAAATGATCCACAGATATCCGTGTTGTATCCGTGGATGCAGATATAATGCAGATATCTGTGGATATCCGTGGATTTGCAGGGCTCTACAAATAACCCATTCTGAAACATTGTAGCATATAGTAAAGACTTCAGTATTGGATTCCTTCTTATTTTTCAACAAGTAGTTCATGAATAATGTTGCTTAATTAAGCAAAGCTATTACAATTCTTCAGTGTAGTAAAAACTCCTATATAAAGTCTTCAGTCTGTTTGCTGCTTTGGTAGCAAAACTGTCAGTCATTGGTCAGGCTATGTACGAGCTACTGCAAAGCTTGCCAGCTGAAATGATTTCTAGGGCTATCATGAAAACTATAGCCTTCTAAATAAACAGTCTTATTATGGTTAAATCTCTAAATTAAATTTGGATAATACCTTCTAGAATGGACTGAATGAAGGAGAAATCAAACTTTAACTTGTATTGCAAGTCTCTTATGTATGCCATCTGATCGATCTACAAATCAAAGGCTTTTCGTCCCCTGTATAGAGAACAAACAGTGAGCTTGATTTACTGAATGCTTTTATTTTGGGCTAGTGTTCCCCACTACCAAGTGGGTTTCAGGTCCGAGATTCCAGTAGGGACAACCACCGAGATACACATAGCAGGAAATAAAATGTTTTATTAACTAGCATATTACTTAACTAAATACCCAGACAAAGTGATATACCCACAGTTAAACACAAAGTAATATAGACAGGTTTACGACCCAGTCAGCAGTCCAGGGACCCCCCTTCACAACCGTGGGCTTCAGCAGGAGAGTGCTTGCTCTGATGCACCCTTCAGGGTCTTACAGCAAAGTCCAGGGAAATCAGGGAAACAAGCTATTGTTATAGCCCGTTACTCACAGGGAGGGGTGATCAGGCCCTCTCCCGGTCACATAGACTGTCTGCTGGCGTGTTGATTCCCACCACTTTTATGCTACAGTTTAGTACCTAGATAACTATTTGTTTACTACACAGTCTGGCAAAGGGGAAATGTGTTTAGGGGAGGGGGCCGCCATTGCTCACTTTTGTTATACTGTCACAAAGTCTTCCGTTTGCCCTACACTGGCTAGATATAGTAGATGTTTGGGCAGAGAGCCAATGTGTCCCATAGCTTTTGTGTTGCATGTGATGGTTTGAGTCAGAAGGAGCATATGGTTCTTTTATCTTGTGGAGGATTTGAGGGCAGTTTCATGGAAGCTGCTTCATCAGCTGGAAAACCACTGTACTGAGGCTTGATGGACAGAACTTCTAATTCAACTATTCACCATTATATTGTAGCTAATTATGCCCTGATAATTGTTTTATGTATTATGTGCATGTCCCTTTCATCTTACTGATGACACCAGAATAAAGAGCCCAAATAGTTTCTCTGATACTATGAACTATTCTTAGGCCTCATCTGCAGTACACTATGCATTTAGGTCAAATTAAGGCAGTTTATATTGGCTTAATTATGCCAGTGCCTACATTACAGCCTTGTCTCACTGATATAAAAGCCTTACTGCACCAATGTAATAACTTCACTTCTATGAGAAGTGTAAGTATTTATGTTGGTGTAATTAGAGAGATGCCATGTCTGTATAGACACTGTTACTTATAATGGTTGTGAGCTCTCCTAATGTAGATTGACTCAAGTTTTTGGTGTAGAAGTACCCTTCATGTCTTAGTGAGTGCTTACTTAAACCATTTAATTAAAAAACAAGTTATGAACTGTTGCAGTGTCACCTACTTAATGTAATTTGGTGGCAGTGGAAATGTCAAAAACAGCAACTGAATTTCCAACTCGTTATATATAGGATATTTGATATCCTAGATGAGTATGAGGTGGTAGTTCACTTTAAGGGTTTTGCTGTGTTCTTGCCTTTTGAGTATAGCAGAACAGCCTAGCCAGGGAAATAATCCCTTTATATACTCATGGGGCCACACATTTTTACAGGACATATTTTTAACATCAATCTTTCAACTTTCTAAATTTGAAATTTTACTTTGGAATGGAAACTTTAAAACTGTTTTAAAACCATTAGTAATTTCAGTCTTTTCTTTCAGAAATATCAAGAAAAGGATGTTGCCTCTCAAAGTGAAGTCAGTGAAAGATTATCAATTAGTTGCTGGAACAGTAACCTAAAGAGAAATAACACCAAAAGCAGTTTTAATATGATGAATTTAATTCTTGGGAAAAGTGATAGATTAACAGTGCTCGATGTTAAATTCTTTTTAGCCATATATATAAAAATGCAGTGGCAGCTGTGCAGACTCTCTCATTTCCCGGTCAATGTGTTTTCATTCTTCTTTGGGAGAGTCCATCTTCAGATGCTGATTCAGTCCTTAGCCTCTCTGCCAGAACTGCTAACTAGGGAACAAAGGAATAAGTGGCGACCTGTCACTGGCAAGATAACTAAGTCATTTCTCACAGCTGCTGAACAACCATCAGTCGATAATAACTTTCCACCACTACTGAGCCGTGTCAGACTTGATCCAGTTACCTAGAGGTGAAGGACTTTTATCCTATTACCTGTGCCCTGAACCTCTCCTAGAAGCACTTTTGTAATTTATTTTTTTATTTATTTATTTTTTTTTTTTTTACACACACACACACCACTACCAACTTATTATGAAAGTTTACCTTGATTCTGTTCATGTTAGTGTTTATAATGTTTTGCAGTTCTACAGTAATTGGAATCTGAGACTCTTAAAGTTCTTTCCAAATATTGATGAAGTAAGTTTCATGGTGTCTTTGGGAAGAAATATTGCTACTAACTTTATATATCAGGGGAAATTGAGGCACAAAAATTCAGTTAGGGTCTTCTTTTCACAAGTATCCAGCACCCACTTCTTTAAGGCCTCATTCTGAGCAAGATTTAAAGGTGTAATATTTGCTGGTTGAATTCATACCTGGGCTTTAACCTGACTAGTTCAGCACATGTTAAAGGCAGTGGGCCTTTCCTGTATTAGACCATTGCAGTGCCTTATCCTGCATGTGATAAGTTACACTTGTAAATCCTACACTAGGCCAGGCCCAAATGAGGTCAGTGGTAGCTCTGGATGCACAGTTCTTTGGAAAATCAAGTCCATAGTGACACCTTCAAGGCCATACAGAGGGATTGTCCAGATTAGGAAAAGAGTTAGCTAACCCTGCCCTAGCCCTTATCTGTTTTCTTAATCTAGACAGATTAATGCTGTTTGCTTTTTCAGTTTGACTAATTGAGGTAGAACCTAGTGGTAGACTAGGGTCAAATTTGACTTGGTAAATTGATGTAAAAATTGTTCACCTGTATCTGCATTAGATAAAAGGGTGTGATTTGGTTGAAGTTAGCTAATTCAATCTCTTCTTCTTATGTAGGCAATCCCAGAAAGTGTTTTTCTTCACCTCTTCTGCAACTGGCAGTGCAAACTACATTCCTTTGTGCTACCAGGATATAATGATGCACCTCTGGGGGCAGACATTGGCCAGGAAGTTTTGGTATTTTTCTAAAGGGATAACTGTGTTAGTCTAGTCCAGCAAAAAAACCCAAGGAGTCCTGTGGCACTTAAAGACTAACAGATTTATTTTTCGCATGAGCTTTTGTGGGAGAAAATCCCACTTTGTCAGATGCTTTGAAGATGGGTGAACTTCCATTCTGTAAGTCTACCCATCTTTGAAGCATCTAACGAAGTGGGATTTTCTCCCACGAAAGCTCATGCGAAAAATAAATGTTAGTTTTAAAGTGCCACATGACTCCTTGGTTTTTTTTTTTTTTTTTTTTAGTTTTGGTATTGCTGCCCTTTCCTAGGGTGTCGGAGTGTTTTAGCTCCGCGTGCTCTCGAGCTGGGTGGCTCTCAGTCTAAGGCCGGATGGCCCTATGGTTACCGACCCTGTCCACGGGGTGCTTTGCGGGCAGGGCGGTATGGCTCGCTGGCTAGAGTCAATGAGTCCCAGCCCTTCTCATCAGGGCCGTGTGGCCCACTGGCCAGAGTCAATGAGTCCCAGCCCTTAACGTCAGGGCCGTGTGGCCCACTGGCCAGAGTCAATGAGTCCCAGCCCTTAACGTCAGGGCCGTGTGGCCCACTGGCCAGAGTCAATGAGTCTCAGCCCTTAACGTCAGGGCAGTGTGGCCCACTGGCCAGAGTCAATGAGTCTCAGCCCTGGCTGGGCGCCCTGAGGGATGTAGGCCCAGGTAGGGGGGTTCAGGCCCTCCCACTCCTCTGAACCCCAGCCCAGGGCCCTGGGGTGTACGGGAACCCTGGCCTGGTCGGCGGGGATCCAAACCGCAACGCGCCGACTGAGGCCCGGGTGTGGCCAATGCTCACCCCCGATTTACCCAGCCCTGGGCTACTTCCTACCTGGCCGTTATGAGGTGCCTCACCTGGACTCTTGACGTCCACCTGGTCAGGTGCCTTGTTCAGTCGGGGTCCTCGGATCCTCACGGCCGAGGGCGCCTTGGTCAGCAGTGCCTTCCGAGTTCCGTGCCTCTAGCGTTCCCGGCGTCTGCCCCATTGAGGCAGGAGCCAGACCAGAGTCTGAGCGAGAGGCTCTAGTCTGCGTCTGCTCCCTCCGCTGGCCAGCCTCCAACTGAGGGGAATCGCAGCCTTTTATAGCTGGGCAGCTGTTTGAGCATGCCCAGCAGGGCCTGAGGGGCGGGGCTTCCCTTCTCTTCCGGGCATATAGGCCCGCTTCAGTGCGGGGCGGGCCTGCCCCGTCACATAGGGCTTTCACTATATGTTGCTACAGAAACCTTCCTGGCAATTGCTCCTTCTGGGAATGTGCTTCAAGAAAGCTTGCCGTGTCTTTGTGAGGGAATCCCAGACATAGGATCCGTATTTCCAGATAGGAAAATTACTTCTTTTTAGACTATCAGATGGGTGATATTTAACATTGTTATAAGAGTTTGTGGCTATAGAGCTGCAGTTAGGTCAAACATTAAAGAAAAGGTGATCTTTTAAATTTAACTGATGATTTTGATGCTTCATTAATCAGCTCAACCTACCTGCCTATCTACATGATTTTTTAAAAAATGTTCTATGCATTTTGCTTCAGCACATCAAGGTTTTTAACTTCCTGGACTTATTACTTTTACACAATGGAACACTTAACAGAGGTGAAGAGATTAATGTTCACTGCAAAAAAAAAAAAAATTTATTAGCCATGATATGATGGAAAAAAGTCTTTTCATAATGTTATCCATGCCTCAGGAGTTTAGTTAATGTTGAGTGTCCTTTCCTTTCATTAGGAATTTTTTTTTTGAAATTTATTGTGAGCGTGAGTGTTGAATATAATCATTCAGTATTCCCTTGAATGTGCTTTGAAGAAGTATAGCACTTCCATTGTAATTCACCATTAAACATGTATTAGCCAATAGATATTGAGGATCCAATTCATGAAGGACTTACTACATGCCCTACGTGGCCTGAAAAAGGTAATTTTTCTTGTATTCAAAAAAGTCAGCAGCTCTCCTGTAAAACTCTTGCCAGCTTAGGGAACTTTCCAGTGACCAGACAAATGGTGGGAAGGCAGGAGAAATATGGAAACTAGATAGTAGGGTGAAGAATGGGTTTTAGTACAACAATAAAAATCTTAGCAGCAAATTCAGGTGCATGAGAAGTCAATTTACTTTGTTCTACTAAGAGAAGCTTCATGCTAGTCTCCCCCATCTGGAGTATTCTGTGCAAGGGGATGTCTATGATTGTTCCTTTGCTCTGTGGTCAGGTCTGACAGAGGCCCAGAGCAGGATAGGAACTCAGCTCTTTCCCCACTGAGGGGCCACACTAATTAAACCCTAAAGAAAAATCTCCACAAGGCAGAGAAATGGGACTTTGTAATACAGGGGAGTAAGTTAGAACCACTGTAAACGTTAGTTGATGTGATGGGAAGAGATAGACATGCCCAGTGTCGGGAAGAGGTGTGACACTGTTAGATTGTGATGTGCCAGATGGTGGCTGGACAAAGAAAATCAGAGTTTCCAGTTACATTTGTATACCCTGATGTCCCAGTGATGATGTTCTGGGGTGTTAAGAGTGTGACTATATTTTCCAAACTCAGATTTCATATTGCCATTTCCTAGCATGATTCCTGCACTCCTCAGTTCACTTCGATCACATATCCATGATTACCTTCTACATTTTTAAATATTAAAACTGTTCTGTGCAGACCTAGGATGTATTCCCTATTACTTTGCCCAGATTCTGATAGCCTTACCTACATGGAATAGCTTCTTATGCAGTGAATAACCTCACTGAAATTATTTGGATAGCTTGAGGAGTAAAGGCCCTTCACAATGTGAACAAGAGTATGAGAATGTAAACAATCAGAGTGTATGCACTGGAACCAATAGCAAGGGCTGTGAGAGCAATACCTTCTAAAGAGGCCATTGAAAATGATGATAAACCATTGGGAGTCCTTAGTGAGTGGTATATTATAGTGAATTTTTGCTCATTCAGGCACCATGGCCAATGAGACAGTCCTATGGCCATGGAAATCAATGGGAATCTCCATTAACTTCAGTAGGAGTTGGATCAGACCCTGTGTACTGATGGAGTTCTGATGTGTTATCTAAACTGTTTCCAATCTTTCTCTGAGTTTTGTTTAGTTTTTAAAAAGCTCAGAAGATAAGGAAATGCTTGTGGACACAGGATTGTTCAAATCTCTAGAAAAGTAAGTTTGAACTACTCAGTTGGCAATATGTTACTACATGCTTGAGATGAGTTCACTGATTATAAAGCCACCAGTGTGCCAATTCTGCCATGTGGAAAACTGCGCCAGTTTAATAAATGCAAGTTGCTAAATGAAATACTTGTGAATAGAGCAGATTCACACTGTTTTTTGTTTTTATTTTACCCTTAGATTTGCCATCCTCTGAAAAGTCTTTAAACTTTTAAAATAGTTCAGTTTTAAATTCTGAAGGAATCTATAGCCTATGTTCCTATTACTTTGGCTTTCTTCTTCAGCTAATGGAACACCAGGCATTAATGAAATGTCAATGACTACTCCTGCCAGTTCAATTTTCTGGCTCTATCTAATTAGAATTAAATGGTTAGAGTGGTTAGAGAGACTAAATAAAAGGGAGAAAAATTCATTCTTCCAAACTATGTTCTCACATTTGGCAAATCAATTTTAATTAGCTTCATAAAGATGTCTTGGGTCTTCTCTGAAGTACAGTATTGAGTCTTTTGCAGCACAGCAAGAAACTATGCAATTCTGCGAGGCTTTATATTATCACTGTTCAAGAATGGCCAAATGCTATCTTCTTCTGTAATTAATTATCTCAGACTTTTTCAAATACAATAATAGCCCCTCTATGGATTGTTCAATAGGTAGAAATATGCAGATGTGTTGCTGTGCTATAAAATGTTTAGACTTTTTTGGTTGTCCCCAAAGTTGTAATTAACTAGACTGCTTTCAGACTGTTCAGGTTTTTTTCCCTGAGTTTGCTTAATTGTTATGCAAAAGAATTAGCTAGTTGTAAAACATTAAATTGTAAAACATTTGGATTTTTGCATTACTGAAGGTTAAGAAAAATTGCTGGCTGCTAACCTTAATTAAAACCCCTGCTATTAAGTAAACAGTCTTTTGTTGTCAGTGAACTGAACCCATGAAATGATTAACAGAAAAAGTCAGGAAGGCTTAAAGGAACAGGTTTGTAGTCAGCTTGTGATAGAGTTTGCATGCAGTCTTAGAATTTTGTAACTTATGTGTTATTCCAAAAACTGCATCAGCAGGGTATTGACTGAACCATTTGAAGGCTGAACCAATCTGATTAATTTACAGCTCAGGAGATCCAGGTGATATTGTGTTTTGGGGCCTAGGTTTATGTCTGACCTACTGGTATATGTAGGTTATGGCAGCCATGTAGTCCCTCATAAAATGGAAGCCTTTTGTGGGAGCTATAGAGCTGTCTCTTTTCCCCTGCTTCATGGAAGATATCCTGGAGTGGAGAAAATATAGAAGGGGCCTGGGGATATTGGAAACAGATATGTGGCCACGGTATATTGGTGACAGATTTGTGGCCACAGCATCTCTATGTCCCTGATGTTGCAAGGCCCTAGAGGCCATGGACAAGTTAAGACAGTATTAAGATTTATCCTAACTTGTTGCATAATCAGAGTGAGGTATGCAGACTTGTCATCATCTGATATCGTTGAGCTGGTAGTGGGATCAATGCAGGAAGGGGTTGTTCCAGAGAGAGCCTCTTTGAAAGGGTGGAGTTCTAGAAACACCATGGAGACCCAGAGACAGTGGAATTGGAAAATTCTCTTTACAGCAGAGATGGGAAGGGAAGGCCTGAGTCAATAATCAGGACTCAAAGAACCAGACTTCACTGAAATGCATGGCATTTTGTAAGCACTGAAGACATGAAAGGAGTCAGTTCACTTCCTCTTGGAGATTTTAAGCTCTGTTCTAAGCAGCCATGTTAGTCTAGTTCAGTTTTTAGGTGGTGTTAGGGTTCTGTGTGTGTGTACGGCTGTTGCTGATTTTTCTGATTCTCCTGTAGTAGTAAGTCCTTGTTTTGCAGTCATTGTCTGCTTTCTTTTAACATCTTTCCTGTCACTCAGTTAGCTTGATGAGTGTGCACATACTGTAAATACACATCTGTGCAGTTGATATCATTATCATATAGTCTGTCTGTCTTATGGACAAATTCAGCTACTGAGCAGAATCTGCTCACATGTAATGCTAAGTATTTTTTCCTTGATCATTTCAAAACATAGCATTAAATTCACCCCATCCACCACCCTTTATTTGGTGGGCCCAAGCAGTACTAACCAAAAATCTGCCTTAAGTCTTATGTTTCTAGTCAACTGCTTCTATTTGTCTTGTGATATAGATCCTAAAAAAGCTGAGATTCTTTTGATTGCCACATTTCCATGATCTGCAAGGTTCACTGTCTGTTTCCAGTTATGGAATGTAAAACTTCATGAATAGAAAACAAGACATTATTAATGTCATTAAGTTTTCCTTAGGACATAGTTTCACTCTGATGCTGCAGTTGGGTCTTAATCAGAAAAAAAATGGGGAGTAATGCACTAGTTTAATTACTTCATTTGGATTTAGCAGACTGCTTTGCTCCCCTGAATGATAATTCAGGTAATTCATTACCTGAATGAATAAAAGCATTTATTCATTATTTCATAGATTCCATCAAGGCCAGGAAGGGATCATTGTGATCATCGTGCCTGACATCCAGTGTAATGCAGGGCATAGAACTCCCCACTCCCCCAACATTGCAAGCATACACTTTTTTTAGAAAAATCTCAAATCTTGATTAACAAATTGTAAGTAGTGGATAATCTACCATGACCCTTGCTAATTTTTTCTAATAATCAATTATTTTTACTGTTAAAATTTGACACTTTCTTCACCAACCCTGTGTTTCAGAATACGCAAATTAAACAGGGAAAATCTCAGTCAAACCCTAACCCTTCCTGCCTGAACACCAGTAAGAGGGTATGTTTGGCATTCTCATGGTTCTTTGAGAAATGACTCCTTTCCTTAAGTTCCCTGCTATTTTAGAAAACAGCTGAGCATATGTCTCTAGCCCTTTCCTAAATGCTACATTGAAATTCCATTAATATGTTTTAGGAGGCCTCAGATCTTTCATTTCACTTGTTACCATAATATAATGATATGGTTGTTTTATTCCAGCTGTGGTTCTTGCCAGTCTCTTGTGAAAAATGGTGTCTAGGGACGCTCAAAAACCAAATCTGATGACATCTATAGTGGCCTTAGCTTCTGTATTATTTATCTAGTAATGTAACTACGCTGCAACTAAATTTAAAGGTAACCCAATACAATAACTCAGTGGTTCCAAACGTTTTTGGTTTGAGGGCTACAGATATCATTTTTACAACCCTGAAGGGCCACCAGTCTCTGCCAGCAGGCCCCACTCCTGCACAATTGTAGCCAGATGGAAGGAGATCAGGGAGGAGACTGCCTATGCACTGATCTGCTATCTCACTAGCTTATAACAGGGAAACCATCTGTATCCTCTAATCTTGTATGTTCCATTTGGATCTCTAGGCAGTGGCTCCTTTCTGCAGCCAGGGGGGTGGGAGATCAGTGCATCTCTCCATCTAGTTCCAGCAGGGACTTCAGTGCCCATGGACTGGAGGCAGAGCACTTTGCCGTTCTCTTTGTTACAGGCAGGGGGAGGGGAACACTAATTTCCCACCCCTTTGGCTTAAGCAGGGAGCCTGCACTGCTCTTTTAGCCCCACAGCATCATTCTCTGCTTGTGTTCCTAGGCAGCAGCCCCTTTCTTCAGCCAGCAGGAGGAGAGCTGTGAGCCACTTTAAAAGACGCCATGGGCCACTATCAGACTATAAAGTTAATGATTCCCATATTTCCGTGTTGCCTGTTGCACTGAAGTGCAAAAACCTTCCAGCTGGCATTCCTGTCAGAGAGCAATCTAAATTTAAAATTGTCAACCCACCTATCCCCAAATACGAAAGGGGGTCTTTGCCTATTGATTTATAAATCATTGGACTGGAAGAATGAAAATACTTCCCTCAGGAGGTCATATAGTTTTGGAAGAGAGAAACACCACATGCCAGCCATGCTTGTTAATTTGTGCTCCCCCAATGTGTCTGTTACATGTTTTTATGCTTGTTGTCTTCATAAAAATTCCACCCCCCTGAAATGATCTTGAGGGTTCATGAAATGCTACACTATTGAATTAGTTGAGGAATAGAACTTTTAATCACACAGACAGGTACAATCCCAGGTGTGTAGCTAGGAGCAGCCATGTTAGATCTCCTTTAGACAACGTCTCCCAATTCACACAACTCTGGCCCATGCTAGGGAGTGTCTCTAAATTCACAGCCTGCTACAAGCATATCTCTGCACACCCCAAACATGATTGATTGTCCCAGTTACCTACATTGCTATTTTAGTGGTACGATGGTTTATTAGCCGAACAAAGAAGAACTGCTGTCACTCTCGTCCCTCTGCCAGGAAACTTTGTTATATCAGAAAACGGCAATACAAATACCACACTGGTGTCTTGGCTTGTATCTAGAGAGAAAACAAGGGCATGAAAGTTAATGGGAAGTTGCTTAGAAAAACCATACCTACTCTTTCCAAATCTGATATAGTTCAAGTTAATGCTGAAAATCCCTTCCCTTGAGCAAGGGCTAGATCAGGCCTATGTAGATGTGGCTACAACTTGCTAACAGATCCTTTGTGTGTTCATCATGTTACTCTTGAAATAAAAGAAAAATTACCATCAAAAGTAATGTCTTGCTATAGTAGGAATCATTCAAGTTAATGATGAAGAGCTAAACAGTATTCTACACTATTATACTCGAAAGAAAAGAATCTATATTAAAAACAAAGGGGAGGGGCAGAGGGGGAAAAATACCAGAAGAGCTTGTGTGGGGGAAGACCCCTTGGAGTTATTGAGAAGGGATAAATTAAAACTAAAAATAAAAAAATTCATGACATTTCTAAAACTGGAGGATCTTAGAAATCCTCCTCATGCTCGTGTCTTTATTAACTCTCCAATGCACAAAGTGGATAAATAAATAAAGCAACTTGTAAGGTTGCTAATTCAGTGAAGATCTGAATGCCAATTGCCCACATATCAAGGATTGCAACAGAATGTACTGAGGAAGGAAAGGCAGGTGCCAGAGAGACCAAGAGATGTTGTGTTCTTTCGTAAGTTGTACAGAGGTCATGCTTTAGTGAGCTAGCATCATTAAACCTGCGCTTATAATCAGTTGAACTTTATGAACGAATATCTTCTAAAAACAAAAATATCCATGTTCTGGATAAAATCCCGCCCATGATGGTGATTATAATTATTATTTACATTGCATCTTCTCCTTGATGAATCAGTCATGGATTAAAGACCAGCAGGAAATCTATTTTTTTAAAATTATTTAACAGCCAACACACTTTAAACATTCACGATGGTTAATAATCTGTGGCAAACTGATCCCTTTCGTGTGCACTGGCGGCTTTATTTTTCCACAGTTTCAATACTTCATGGCATTTAACCAAATATATTTGAAAGACATCACATCCTGAAAGCTATACAGTTCTGGTCTTACCTCAAAACTTGAATCTTTTACTTGGATGGCTTAGCTCTGGGATATCAGATAAATAATTCCAGTAAATTCATTACAGAACTCGAATCTCTCACCTAGTTCTGAGATAGGAGGGTGGGACCAGTGCTGCCTAAATGGGTAATAACCTCTGGTGGAAAATTTGGCTACAGCCTGCTGATCAAGAACAGACTAGAGCAATGAAGAGGCTGAGAGCAATGGATTTTCCAAAAACAGATATTACCATTTATTTAGATATCACAGGATAAGATTCAGAAACTGAAAATATGTGTCTCAATAATCAATACCTATACATCACAGAACTGCAGCAAGCATTACACAGAATGACAGTTACAATAGAATGCTGGCAGTTGAAATAGAATGCTGCTCTGCTGGGCTTACAGTGCATCTAATTACATGTATATAGTTACAGGCTTAACAATACATTTAAAACACAGTAAAACATAATGAATACCTAAAAGACTTAACAAAGGATAATATCCCACAAGTGAGGGCCAGTCACTTGTGGAATGGGGAGAGCTTACTCACAACACCTCTGCTCTTTTGATGGGTGTGGCAGGCTGGTCTGGTCAGGGTTGGGTCATCTTTGAGGCTTTTGGTTACGACGGCTTCTGCTAGGCCTCTGGTCCACATGCTGCTGGGTCAGCGTTACTACCTTTTCAAGCGGGGCTTTGCTTCTGATGCACAGTTCTCTAGGATGAACTAACCACCCTCTAAGACCCCTTTCTTATCAAAAATAAATGAAAATCCCTGCTTGCGCTCTCTATCAGGCCTGTCCTCACAGGCTATCTCCCAGCGACCTCTGTAGCAACAGAGCTATGGTGTTTCTACTAGCTCAATAACACTCTCAGCTACAGAGTTCTATCTAAGCACTACTGTGATCTTACAGGGGTCTCCGCTGTGCAGGTTGTCTGGGAGTTTAGCAGTGTACATGTAATACTAACTGCAAGCTAGAACTTCAGGAATCTGGATCTTAAGTCAGAACTTGGTTAGCCTGGTGATTGAACTCCTTTAGCATTGGGCTTCCGCCAGAGCCTGCAGCTGGTGTCGGGACTCCGTTAGCTGAGTGGTGTGGCCCCTTTGGAACGAAACTTTCACGCAGCTGTACCAGAGACAGTGAGACTCGCAGCGTCAGACCTTGAAGCAGAACTCAGTTAGCTGCATGGTCTGAACCCTTTTGTCCCCCACTAGAGACTCCTGAGCGTAAAAGCAGGACTCAGTTAGCTGCATTGCTTAGGCACTTGGTGTACCCTCTGGGGTGGGAGCCTCTTGCCAGAAATGGTGAGACTGAAGTCCCCCAACTTGGATGGGAACCAATTTTGTATCCTCTGGACTGGGAGAAACCTACGCTTTTCTGCTGGAACTAGTGCTCCTTTTATTCAACTTTAAAGGTCAACTCTGCCCACCTTCTGAATCGAACAGCCAATCACAGTAAGGATGACCTCATCCTTTATTTATTTTTAGAAGGATGACTCATCCCCTGACTTATTTCGCACCTCTGTGTGACTAATTTTACGCCTGCAACTAATCTCGCACTTCTTGGGACCAATCTCCTGCTTCTTGCCCAAATGGGAGCGGGGTCATCTAGAGGTCAATGCCTGACCTTATTTCCTTTAGCTACAGCTATATCTCCAGGATCACTCTTTTTGTTCAACGATATTTCTCTTAGAGTAAAATGAGGTATGGGCATGATCTTGGAGAGTAGTTTGAGGTATGGGCACAATCCTGAGAGGAGATTGAGGTACGGGCATGATCCTGGCCACTAATTACCACTCTCCTGCTGAATGCTAGACTTATCATTATTCTTATTTCCTGAAGTGTATTACAGTTAACTAAAACTTATCCTCCAAGTTTTTTAAAGGGGTTCCCTCTATCAGTTTGCTTATGCCATTCACATTCAAAAAGGTTTTAAATAATTATTAGGCGACACAAATCTCTGGCTACACTGGGATAGGTGGAGTCTGGCCAGGTTGGGATTTGAATTGAAGACTCGTAAGGAAAATCTGCCATAGGAAGTAGTGGTGGTGATGCAATAAATGTATCTTTATGTCTGGGTCTGTACAGTGCTGCTGAAAATGTTGGCCTATATGTTAGTTGGTATCTGACTACAGAATTCACAGAACTTTCCAAAAGAGTAGAAGTGTTAATCTGATAGTTATGGACACATTCAAATGAGGCTTATTGAATTCTGCTTACCTGGAAATTCCTTCTTTAGGCTTAAATAGTGAAGTTATTTTTCATGTCTCAAAAACTGTTGATAACTGTTGTTAAAGCAGAATTATTGTAATCCCGTGTGGGGTAGAATATAGCATTTGGTAGGTGAGAGATTGTAATACCAGTAAAGAGCTTTTGTATCTTCTAAAAACAAAAAATGGCTTAGGAGATACTCACCTGAGGGCTTGCTTCTCACCTGTGCCATATTGCCAAAGTTGAGATCAGCAGTGACACTCGGTTGGAGTCTGGTAGGTATAAACAAGGGAGGGGCTGTTGGCTGAGTACTTTTGTGAGGGAAGGCCACAGAGCTCAAATCTGATGACCTTTAGGCTTCCTGCACTCTATTCCCTCAGTGATTTTCAATTGTAGGAAAGATGTAAGGGGGGGGGGTTATTAAAGTAGAAGGAGGATTTGTGTTAGAATATTCTAAATTATTGCATTTAGGATGTATTTGTGACATTGCCTGGAGCATATGAATATTTGAGCTTCTTAATATGTTTGACTCCAAATAATTTGCCAATCACAGTGCTACATACACATGTATAATTGATTACTGCCCCTTTCCCTTCCCTTGTTGTCCCAGTGTGGGGAAATTCTGGAAATTGGCCTGCTTGAATATCTATTTTGCTGTTCCTTTCACAGTCTGTCTAATGACAAGTACCATTTTTCAAGGGTGATGGTAGGGATAAAGGTGAGATGAATAAAACCAGAACTGGATTTAAACTTCCTAGGGATGGCCCTGAGCACTGCACTGTAAGGACTGGATGGAACCTGCTGGGGTGGGGCTGCTGTAACCAAGTCTCCTGCTGGAGAGGCTGTGCCAGTGAGGCTAAAAAAACCTTGTCTCCAGCCCTGAAGGAGTTGGAGGGGCAAAGATGGGGAACTGTGATCCCCTCCTCTGGGCCACCAATAGAGTTGAACATAGGAGACCTCAGTCCGGGCTTCCAGGTTCCCTGACTTACCTGGCTGGATGGTTCACGGCACAGTATTGCACTGTGAGTGAGGAGAGTGGGAAGGAAGCCGGGGGAACTACTGGGACTTTGGGAGCACAGGTTGAGGCCGAGATGGTACCTGCTGGGGTGGGAGCTGTTGTCCCCAAGTCTCCTGCTACAGAGACTGAGTCGGTGAGGCTGAAAAACCTGCCTCCAGCCCTGAAGAAGTCAGGAAGGAAGGACAGGACTGGAGGCTTCAACTTCATACCCTCATCCCTAGTTAAGCTGTCCTGCTACTGCTTGTAGCAATACAGAGATGCTTCTCTGTTCTTTCTTCCCTGCAGGCCAGCAGTAGCCATTCCCATCACATGCCATGCCACGAGCAGTAGCTGGACAGCTGAGCTAAGGATAGGGGTATGGGGTAGCAGCCCTCAGTCCTGCTCTTCCTCCCAGACTTCTTCAAGACTGGGGGCTGCGAGCCCACTTCCCCATCCTTAGCTCAGCTGTCCTGCTACTGCTTGTGGCATGGCATACGGTGGGACTGGCCACTGCTGCCGTACAGGGAAGAGGGAACAGAGAAGCACCTCTGTATCTCCAACCCCCATCCCTGCCCTGTTACACTGGGACACCTGGAGGCCTTGCAAGGCATGGGAGAGACAAATGTGGTATTAGACTTGGGGTACCAGAACCCATTGCTACATCGCTGTCTTCTGGCCCCTGGCTGGCCCTGCAGTGCCTGGCACTAACTAGCTCCTGGACCTAGGGGTGGCCGAGTGGAGGTAGCATTCTGGTCCTGGTTGTCCACTACTGAAGCTGGGAGGGAGGGGGAGTGGGGCCCAGCCCCTTCAAGCCCCACCCTGTCTCTCCACACACACCCCTTGCCTGTGGTATGCTATAAGTACCCATATATCACATGTGGTGCTCAGGCCAAAAATGTTGTCACCCCTGATATAAAAGCACACTGTAGAATTTTTAATGTGCAGTATCAGGGCAAATTTTTCACCCCATCACACTAAGTCTCAGTGTAGACAAGCCTTAATTTACATTAGTAGATTAAAAAGAAACTTTAAAAATGAACCAAACACAAAACCCTTCTCTCTCTTAACCCCACCCTCCCAAAATATAAACAAGGTTAATGCAGTATTTTGTAATTGAATCTCAAATATTATAATTTAATTTTCCTTAAGGCACAGGACAAAGTCCCTGTTCCCCTTATCTTATAACTCCAGAGCAGTGGGTTACTTACGAGTAACTGTCCTTTGAGATGGACTGCTTGGATTCATTCAGTAATACTTGTATCTGTGCTGCAGCGCATGATTGGTTGGAACCTTTTGCCCTAGCCTGTCAGAAAAGGAGTGGTGGCCACTGCCCCCCCGTGCCACCCTGTGGCTAAATATGTGGCCACTGTCTGACCCCTCCCCAGTTCCTAGGAGTCACCAACTCCAAGTGTGGGGACATAGGGAGAGTTGTGAATGAATCTGAGCAGCCCATCTTGAAGAAGGACAGTCAGTGGTAAGTAATCCACCATTCTTCTTTGAGCGCTGTTCGGATACATTCAGTAATAGGTGACTGCTAGCCATGCTGATGGATGGTGGGTGGAGTTGGTTTTTCCACCCTCAGCACAGTCACTCACCACCCTGGGTAACTGCCCAGTGAGTAAGGTCCTTGGAAGGTCTAAGGTATTGACCTAAAGACCCTGAGATGGCAAGACCTAGCCCAGTGAAGGTTAGAAGGCCCAGTTTGCCTGAGTGCTAGCTGATGTGCGAGGGCAGAACGGACTAAGGTCACCCTGCTATAAAGAGTCAGACAAGACACATTATGGCTAAAACTGAGGCACGTGTCATCGAGCGAAAGACCTGAGTAGGTGTTAAATACAGATATGCTGAGACCAGAGAGCTAGATATTCTGGTGCTAGCACATATCGGGCACAATAATTGTGGAGAAAATAAAGTGATCCTGGAGTTCCTAGTTTACCAGCGGCAACTACCGGATGCCAGAAGAGACATGGGAAGGGAAGGGTGGAGAAGAGTACAGCCCTTTTCCAGTTTGGAGAAGGTAGCGCACAGGGAGATCAGAGGCAAGGGGCGACTGTGTGGATCTGGAGCACTTGGTGCACCTGTAATAGGGGAGAGGTTTCAAGACGTGAGGAAGGGGAAGATGAAGGGGAGACCCCCTGCTTCTTAGAGTAGAGGAGTACAGTACAGGGATCGCGAGATAAGAGATGGCTATCCCTTATGATGCATGGTGTGGGCAGAGCACCTGAGCTGGCATGAGAACCAAGTGCCTAGTTAAGGCTATGGCAAATACACGAACTGACCATAGCTGAGGCCTCGTATGGCCCTGTAAAGGCATTGGCAGAGGCCAACATGCCCTTCCTGAAGGCACTGTGACGCTCCCCTATTGTATGAGGTGAGCTGTCAGCACCTACCGCGTTGCACTAAAATAAGAAAATGATGTTTGTTGTTGTTATTATTATTATTATTATTATTATTTTATTATTATTATTACTATCACCACCCCAGCCTGATGGCTAACTATTCATCACAGGGACAGAGCCAAGGAAAGTCGAACGCAAAGAACTGCTGTGACTAAGAACAGAGTCTGAAGGGTAGGTTTGTGGCCCCCAGGGGAGCTCAGAAGCCATCCCCCGCAGCCTACGAAACCTAACATGCTTCTGAGATCTGGGACCCTGCGGACTGTGAGCACCACAGCAGTGCTGGTCTGACAGAAATGCGTCTGCCCTAAAGTGGCAGAGTGCGGGAAACCTGCATACTAGAAAGAGGTTCACTGTAGGGTGGGAACAACGCAGAAAATCCCATGGATCTAAGAGAAAGGGAAAGGAAAACCTCCTCTAGCGAGGACGGAATGAGGGCGTCACCCTCTTTAGGTGTAGCCCCAGCCTTCCTCACTAAGACACTTTCCGGTCTCTCTTCTGTCATGTTTCATTTTGTTTTTACCAGGGAGGAAGAAGGATAATCTCTACTGAGGGTCAGCTAGTTTCCCATGATCCTAGATCACTGCTCAGGATTTCGAGTACGGGTCGTTAATGGGTTCCTTCGAGTGCTGAAGAAACCTCAATCGTTTAGTAGAGGAGCTTAAGTACGCTAAGAAAGCGGCTGCTAGAGCTAAAGAGCGTCTTTGGTTGGAGGGAAAGAGGGAGTCGTACATAATGGAACTCTTGAGAGAGAACCCCGGAGCCGTCATAAGGGGTAACCACGGTGTTATGGTTTGTCTTCTGGAAGTGAACAACTGAGAAGACACTCGCTAGGCAGAGCAACTTGTCTTGGTCCCATGGGGAATCCCTTGTGGTAGACCCCTAGCAGTGCTGATGCCAAGGTACCGACACTGGTACCAAGCTAGTCTTGCATCCTCTTGGGGAGCGGTGCCGGGAAGGTTCCGGTGGCAACCTGGCACATGGTACTGCACAAGAGCCCGAAGCCTCAGGTGTAGGCTGCTGCGCTTGCCCGGAGGCCACCGCAAGGTGCCTTTGCTCCCTGTCCTTGATTGTCCTAGGTTTAAAGGACAGATAGATGGAGCAGGAGGTGACCAAGTGGCTTTCGCCCAGGCAGCAGAGGCACTTCTTATGGGGATTGTCCCGCAAAGGCCCTGCCACATTCAGTGTGGGGTTTAAACCCCAGGATGGTGGACAAGAGAAGAGAGCGATGTCGGTGCTCCAAAGATGGGTGCTTGAGAGAAGGAGCACTCTTTGGTGGAACTAGGTCCATGAAAAGGTGCTCCCACTCGAGCAGAAGGCTCATAAACCAAAAAAAGACAGGCGGCTTGCTAATGCAAGGGGCAGGCTGTTCCACGAACCGTTGCTGAGATGGACAAAATTTAACTGGGGAGGGGTTGGGTAGTGGCCACATATATAGCCAGGGGGTGGCGTGGGGGGGTGGTGGCTGCCAGCCCTTTTCTGAAAAGCTAGGGCAAAAGGTTCCGACCTATTGTGTGCTGCAGCACAGGTACACCTATTACTGAATGCATCTGAGCAGTGCTCGAAGAACTGAGGAAACTTGCTTAGTTACCTCATCTGGGATTTTCTTAGATGACCAAGGAACTGACCTGCCATCACTGAGAACATAGGTTGCATATTCTAACCCTCTACTGAGTTCAATAATTTTAACTGAAATAATCCAATTTTGACTGCTTTTGATTTGTCCCTGTAAAGTTATCACACTCTTTACCAGATGGAGAATTTTACCATTGAAGTGTTCCAACTGTTCACATGAGAAGAGACTTGTCACACAGAATGAGAGATGTTAATCTGGATTTCCAGAGACAATGTACCACTTGATGTGTGCTAAGTCAGTCTTTTTTCCACTTAATTAACTTTATGAATATTAAAGACAGAGTGCAAAACTGGCATTTCCTTAACTCTAACACTTCTCTTGGGAGCCAGAGGAAATGTGCATTATCTTGAATGCCATGGCCTAAGTGAGGCATGGTACCTGAAGTACTATTTTACTTCGTCCACAGTAACTCTTTAAGTAAAACAAAATCACAGAATTATAGAAACTAGAAGGGGCCGTGAGAGCTCAAGTCCAGTCCCGTGCACTCACAGCAGGACCAAATACCATCTTAAACCATCCCTGACAGGTATTTGTCTAACCTTCTCTTAAAAACTTCTGGTAATGGCGATTCCACAACCTGCCGAGGTAACTTATTCCAGTGGTTAATGACTCTGCCAGTTAGGAGTAAATTGTTTTAAACTCCAAAGCAGACACAAAAAGAAATTCTGACCTTAGATCTGTTTCCTGTGAAATGGACTTGACTAGACAAGAGAGAAAAGACCTGCATTTATTTCTGTCTACTTTTCCCGTGGCCATGTGTGTCATTCCTCCTGAGGACACTGGCTGACTGACTAAGGCAGCTGCACTCTTTCCCAAAGGCTTTATTGATCCTGTATCAGATCATATATGCTGGGCCCAAGGAGTAGTCATGCCAAATTGCCAACTTGTGGAGCATATTCTTCTCTACATTAGAATCCAACTCGTTCCACTGACAGCTGTGTTACTTCTAGGTTTAGTTACTGGTTAAGTTGGACAACCCACACAGCAAAATACTATTTTGTATAAATTCCTTCTTAAATTAATGAAGATTCACACAATAATCAAGGTCTTGTACTAGTACCAGGCATTTCTGAGGATCCATGATTTTACTGCTATTGGAACCCAAGCTAACCAGATTGAAGCTAGCTTTGGTATGCCTACACCTTTTGTAGTCATATCCCATGATTCTGACACAGCTGGACCGTCAGACTCTTCATATTGTTTAAATGAATGTCCGTAACAAGATAGATAATTACTTGATACCTTTCTTCCACAGAATTCTGTAGAATATTTGGCTGGACCAAACCCAAATTCAACATGTACCCATTGTTTTTCTGGCACTTTATAATTTGTACTCAATATTTCAGACTCAGTTGTCTTTCTTACCCTAATGCAATTCTAAAATTGTTTAGTTACTCCCTCACAGGAATTTTGGTGGTTGGTTAAAATGGAAATAATAGAGCATAGACTCTGGTTTCACTTGGCTAGCTTTTGCATATATTTGCTTTAATGTTCTTATTGCAGTGGATTCATTTGATGAATGAGTCAGAGGGCATCCCTGTCTTATGGCTCTAGATGGAGCACATCTCTTAACTCAGAGTGGCAACCTTTGCCAGCCTCCTGTGCCAGTCCCTCCTTCCCTGCGCTGGTGGCCCCTTCTGCCAAAAAAAGCGGTCATTGCCTGAAAATTTGGTGGAGGCCATGGCTGGAGGGTTGGGTTGGGAGGTTCCCCATCACACCACTGACAGAAGCCACCTGAAGTGGCTCCTCTCTGTGGCATGCTTGAGAGGGTATCACCAGGAGATCAGAGGAGAGCTATTCTGGGTAGCTTTCTTTCATGGTATGCCTGGGGAGGAGTCCCAGGCATATGTTGCAGAGAAGAGCCTCTCTGGGCTTCTTTCCACAGTGTGCCTGAGGATGCCACGTATACTGCCGAAAGGAGCCGCCACAGTTGGCTGTTCTCAGGTTTTCTAATTTAAATCTTTACTGAAAGGCTAACAGTTTTTTTTTTCCCCTTGTGATTTTCGGAAGTGCTCAGTATTTTGTCAAACAGTCAATTACCATTGAATCCAATGAGAGAGGAAATCGATCAATGCTAACACTTTGGAAAATTCCACTTTTTGTCTACTTATGGATGGCCAGATCTGTTCACATTGTGATAGTACTGTGAATATATAGAGATTGAATCTTTTAAGCATATGATATTTTATGTTCATCATTTGCTGTATGGGAAGAATATTTGTTTTTCTGAGAAAAACAAGGAGGCCTGTGGCACTTAGACTGACAAATTTATTTTTATTTGTTAGTCTAAGTGCCACAGAACTCCTTGTTTGTTTTACTGAACTAGGCTAACACAGCCTAGCCCTTTGGATCTTGTTTTTCCTCAGAAAACATTTAATTTCTGTGCCAGATGTTTGTTCCATTTATTTCCTTTCTCATAATATTTCTGCTTCCTGTATCTAAGTAGTTTTCCAGTTTGGTCTTTTATTGAGCTGTTTCACTTTTCTCTTGCACTTTGCAACTGTTGAAAAATATTCTGTAAATGATTTTGCTTATTTAACAGTTTTAGAATTATTCTCCTTCTCAAGAGCTACTTGGCTACTTCAGGTTTTTTCCCTTTCTTTCTTTCTTTCTTTCTTTCTTTCTTTCTTTCTTTCTTTCTT
>ML682006.1:23095235-23111929 GCA_007922195.1 Podocnemis expansa | reverse complement strand
CTTTCTTTCTTTCTTTCTTTCTTTCTTTCTTTCTTTCTTTCTTTCTTTCTTTCTTTCTTTCTTTCTTTCTTAAATTGGAAAACTCTTAGTTAATTGATCTTTTTTTAAAACCTTACCCGAAGTCCACAACATGCCTCATTTAATGTTAAAGTGATTAAGTTCAAAGTATTTAAGGCTCTCTTTTTGACTAACATGTTCTCTTAAGAAATTCTATAAAAATGTGAAGTATGATTGCCGTGAATTAATGGTGGGTGACTCAGGCCAGTTTGTTTGTTAATATGAGAATGGTATGAGGTCTGGCAACTTGGTATTTCCAGTGGTGTTACACTCAATTAATTGGAAGAGGGAATAATTGATAAAAACATACCATTGCATATTTATTCGTAGGTAGGAGAAAAGTGGTATGGGGTTTTGTGTTGTTTTATTTTTTAGGACTCCAACGATCTCTCAAAGCCTCTGTTGATTAGATGTTAAACTAAAGTTGCACTTATCCTTTTGTCTTCAGAAATGTTATCAAATCTACTACATTTTATTTCCAGGGTAGAAGTGCAGCAAGTTGATCTCATCTAGAAAAAGCCGTGGGAGAAATTTTTTGTGGCCTTGCTAATGAGCATGTGTGAATTAGTGGCAAATGTTTGCCACATTGTTTCTTTTAAAAGCATTCAGGGGATTTCGTTTTCCTTTAAAAGCATTCAGGGGATATCCCTATCTTTTCATTGCTCTCTATTTAAGCTCCCATATCTGAAGGGAAAAGTGCCTCAGCAACTCTTTTCTTTTCTAACATTTCTTGTAAGAAGATAATATAATGCTGCATTTACTTAATTGCATTTAAGGTTCTTTGTCACTTTACATTACTAACACAGAAAGAATTGAATTAAGTATTCAGTTTTTAAATTATTTTTTAAAAACAGTCAAGACATTTTGCTATATAATATCCATGAATGAGAGATGTCTTATTTTGTTAGTGAATGTTACTGAATATAAGAAATCTTACAGGCTATCTACTTGTTTTTCCTGATGCAACTAGTTATTTTTATTACTTGCTGTTTTCAATTTTGGCATATTGTTGCATATTAAACTTGTTTTAAATTCTGATTCATCTTGATCAAATACAACAATATGAAAAAGAAACACCCTGGGTTCACCACGTAGTTTCCAAGTCAGCATTCTCATGAGGTGGGTATGCTCATCCCAAAGCCAATGTCAGTGCCACAGGTCATGGAAGGCATTAACCATTACTACAGGTCCTGAACTTACAGCCATTAGAGGCAGGTCTATTATCTTTCTATGGACCAGAGGTGAGGGATTTTATTTTTCCTCATGGATACCAGCAGAAGGTTGAGAAGCACTTTTAACGAGTTAACTGCACCTTGCAAGCCTGTCCTCACTGCTTTTAGAAGGGTGCTCTCCTGTATGATTTCTTATTCCTCCTCTCCCCTCACATCTCTACTATGGTAGGTTATCTTTTGTAAACAAATATTTTTTATATTAATGTTTTTAGTGTCCCTTGATGTGAACAACTAAAGCTCATATGATTCTTGTGTCTGCTGTTGAATTATACTACTGATTACAGCCAACCCTTTCCTAATCCTCATTCCTTTTTGCATTGGACAGACACTGTGCTTCTTTCTTTTTCTTGGCATCCTTCCATATATTTTTCGTTTGCTGTTCCTCTGTATTATCCCGTACGCACTCAATTTGTCTTTCCAGAAACAGCCCCAAGAATTTAAAGAACTTTTTCCCATTATTCAGAGAATAACAAAAGTTTTGTTGAGGTAAAAGTATATACATTTGAATGGGAAGTGAAATCTGTATCATTTTGCTTTTTCTTAGTTTTTATCTTACCTCTCCTATTTTTCTGTGCAAGCTTAGAGTTGTGGTTTTTAAACCCTGAAATATCTGGATTTCATAGCCCTGTCAGCAGGTCTTTTGCTCCCTAGCTTTTTTTTTTTTAATCAGGTGATAATGTTGTTGTTAACAGCGTGATTTTTAGATATATCCCTGTGGTGATTTTTCTGCATCTGGGGGTGTGTGGGTATGTGGATGTGAGAGAGTGTGAGCATGAATGAGGATAAATAAGGATTCTGAAATTCCTTTCTACAACTACTTCATCTGCTCTTCTCAGATTTAAAATCACCTTGATAATATTCTGAACTAATAGAGTCAGATTACCTTTCTCCAATTTCTCAGAGTGTCATGGTTTTCCTTACATTTATTTCTGCTTTCAAGTTTCCCATATCATCAACTTTAGACATCCTACCTTTCTTCTATTTCTTTACATGAGTCTGGCCTCCAGATTCAATATCTTATCTGCATTCTGTCCTAGTATACTTCAGTGGTGCTGACCTTCTCATTTGGATTAGCCATGTCTGTTTGTTATAGTGAGCAGCTTGGAAAAGAGGTCTGTTCTGCATGTCTCAGGGCTCTTTTGTATTAGCTTTGGTTGTGGAAGAAGGAAACCTATTTCCTTGCTCTGCTTTAGGTGCCTAGCTGCCATCTTGTGCATTTCAAGGACATGACACAGATCGTTCTGTGTTGTCAGAATGCCATTTTTCTTTATTTCCTTTTGAAAATACATCTGGCCTGTGACCTTCTCTTTTTAAATTTATTTTCAGAAGTTTTAACGTACCCGTGCATACATATTTGAATAAAGTAATAAGGAAAACACAGCAGGAATACAGTTTAACAATAACACTGTGTGATATATTTACAAATAAATATTTTGGGTTGTTAAAATAAGTAATTCCCTTAACAACCCACTCTGCTCCCCGCAAAAAACAATTGTCTTCCTAAAAGGAACTTATGGACAGATAAATGTCAGGTTTTCCATAAAGGTGATGTTGGTAAGTTTGGTTAGCACTAAAGGAAGGTGGGGGGAATTGCAGATTTTCATTTTTGTAAACAACTTTTTTTGGCCATTATAAGTGCTGTAGCAATCCATTTCCATTTCTGAATGGGGTAGGTCTTCTAAAATGTCCAAAACAGAGATTTGACATAGAGGAAACCCCTATCCAGGTTGCCTTAAATAAAGCACCACATACGTCCTTCCAGAATGTGATTACACTTTGACAATCAAAGATGTTTGAGACTGGTTTGCATTGGAACTGTCATGTTTCCCACATTTACTGTGTGGGGTAAATCCAGTTTTGTGTAACCAATCAGGTCTCAAATAGGACTTTTAGAATTTTGTTATGAAAGAAATGTAAATACAGAAACCTAGATGTTCTGCTCTATTGTAATAGTATCCCACTTGTTGCATGTAATAGAAATGTTTAGCTCCTTCTCCCATTGGTCTTGTGTGGTAAAATCAAAAGGATAAATCAAGGATTTCAGCCATTTCTATCTATTATCCACAAAATGTTTTTGATAAACATACTTTTTAATGAAAACAAACAGGGAGTTCTCTGGCATTTAAAGACTAACTAATTGATTTATCACATGAGCTTTTGTGTGAGTCTGACAAAGTGGGATTTTTCTCTCACGAAAGCTCATGTGATAAATCAGTTGGTTAGCCTTTAAAGGTGCCACAGGACTCCTTGTTTGTTTTGCTGAACTAGACTAGCACGGCTATCCCTTCGGTACTTTTTAAGGTGCAGCCTTCAAGTGGAGTATTTTTTGCAGATCGCCAACAATTTCTCAGCTTCTTGTTAAATTTAAGTCAAAGCTCACAATAGAAAGGAGTTTGCTCTATTGACAGCTGATATTTTCATAAAGATGTATGAAGGAGGCTAATGTCCATTTAAAAATATCTTTTATAGTTACTATCCTTAACCAGGTGTATTTTGAGTTTTGCATTATTAACAAATTTATATCGGAGATTATTTCATTTTGCTATGGAAGTAGGTTTGGTGAGATTAGAAATGGTAGTAGACTTAATATTCTGAAGAATACTCCAAGAGGTGGTAAATATTGCATTTTTTCTTAATGATACAGGTAATCATTTTAAAAATAGAAGTATAGAGAGAAAACGAAAGAGGTTAACTAATTTTTCTTTAATTTCGAACTACACTGATTTAAATATGAATTAAGTAATCCAATGCCGCATTTGGCCATAATTTCTTAAGTATCTTGTGGAATGCCCATGGTGTGTTTGTATGGCATAAGCAGAGGTGTCGCTGGCCTGGGGAGGGACCCGGGGCATGGGGCCCAGGCCCAGCCCCAGCCCCTGGCCAGCGGGCCCCGCCCCCTGGTTGGGGACAAGGCCAGAAGCCACTGCGGGCGGCTAGGTACCATATCCCGGGCTGGGGATGGGGCTGGAAGCGGCCATGGGTGGCTGTGCCCCACATCCCCAGCCATGGATGGGGTTGCCACTGCCGCGGGCAGCCAGTCCCGGATCCCAGGCCTGGGACGGGGCCGCCACCGCTGTGGGTGGCCAGGCCCTGGATCCCCGGCTGGGGATGGGGCCACCATGGCCGCTGGCGGCTGGGCCCCGGATCCAGGGTACTGGCGCTGGGATTCGGGGCACGTGCCCCGGGTGCCCAGCGCCAGCGATGCCTCTGGGCATAAGGGCATAAAAGTTGTTGTACAACTCTATTTTTATTTCTGAAAGTTGAAGCAGGAAATTTAAGTGTAATTAAGCTAAATGTACACAGTAATCTTGGTCCAAAATTCATTTAATAGCTTCTGCTTTTCCAAATGAAGATTTTAGGAGAGACTTCCCTTTCTACATGTCTTTTGTCACATCAGTGAGTATGATCCCCATGTTTCCATATACTATCTTTAATAAATCAGAGCATATACTGTGAGTGATGACCAGCCCTCAGTCCCACTCAGCTAAAGGGTCTGGTTACAGTTAGGCAGGTATCTTGAGCTTCGCAGCTCTTCCTTTGTGTTATCAGCTAGGAAGAAAATCCCATCTTTCATGCCAGCTGGTCAGTCTGCATGTTTGCTAACACCTTCCATCCAGAGGTTAAAGTAAGCTGGAAGGCCCTAGAACACAGTTCCAGGGCACACTAATCTGACAGGCCAGAGTTCTGGGGCCCAGATTCCAGCATCTAGAAAAATCAGTCCCACACATGCATGAAGGGGTGCCTGGACAATACAGAAAGGGGACCCAGAGATTAGGAAAGTTCTGGGGCCCCTCAAATTATACTTTAACCACTGCTTCCATGTGTACCTTTTGGCTTTTGGGATTCTGAACTTTGCATGGATGCTTGTATATATGATCGATTTGGTCTATGAGAAATAACTGTCAGTTGAAAATATGCCTGAACATGCTCCTGTGTTCCCACCCTATATGCTATTATGTAATAATCTTTGTGGAAATTACGCCTTGTAAAGTGTCGTTTAAAGACTCATCCTTTGCTGATGAGTATCATCCTGATTAAAATGTGGGTGGCAGCGTTGCAGATGAAGTTATAAGAAATCACTGTGTGGTGTTAACAACACATGTTCCAAACTGAGATTGGCAGACAGGTCTGTGTTAAACAAAGGAATGTGTGCTCTGCTTAAGTTGCATTTAAGCAGTAAATACAGTTGTCAAGCAGGAAAGCAAACAAAGGAAGCTTAAACAAACGATGAAAAAGCAGTAGGGAACATCTTGCCATGTGAAAATTTTGTTTCCTGGTTCCCAGCTGGAAATGTTTTACAAGAGGAGACTGATTATATGCAAAGAGGGAAAAACACCCTTTCTCTGTGCCTATGTCCACACATACATGCTTATTTCGATTTAAGTTATATCGAAATAAGCTAATTCAAAATAAAATCATCAATTCAATTTAACTTAACTCGAATTAAGGAAAAACACCAAGTCAAAATAGCAAGTCTGGACACAGGACTTCCTATTTCGATTCAGGAGAGGTGCACCATGGGAGGTGTGGCAAACAGGGCCCCCTGGCAGGGCCATGTTGCCACCCAATCCCCTGCCTGTCTCTCTCTTGGAGAGCTAGGCAGGGGAAAAAGCCCACAGGCCAGATATCCCACTGCCCTGCGGCCCCAGCTGCTGGTGGGGTAGTGGGGGAGGGGGAACGGGGCACCCTGGCTGCTGCCTTGGTGGCGGGTCCTGGAGCTGGCTGGCCCGGCAAGCAGGGCTTGCTGGCTGCTGCCTGGGCAGTGGGCCCCCCAAGCGGCTCACCCCACAAGCAGGGCTTGCTTGCTGGCTGCCTCCTGGGTGGCAGGTGGGGGAGCCAGCTGGCCCTGCAAGCAAGGCTTACCAGCTGCCACCTGGGCAGTGAGTCCCCTAGCCGGCTTGTGCTGCAAGCGGGGCTTGCCCCAGCAGCTAGCGGGTGTGGGAGCCAGCATCCCTGCTGCCGTTGCTTGGCAGCTGCTGGCCAGCGATGGGTGACTCCTCCCGCACCCCTCTGCCCCACTAGCTGCTGGCAAGCCCCACAACCAGGCCCAGCTGGCATCCCGACCTGCCACCCTCTGCGCCATCCTGCACCTCCCCTCTCTCCCTGGCTGGGTTGCTGGGTGGGGGGACTTCTTTCTAGGTTGCCATGCACCTGGGAGGAAGGTCAATTGTTATATAGATATGTGGGGCATATCGATATAACAGAGCCAGATGGGGTTATTTCGAAACCACAGTTTCAAAATAATCCTCATTTCGATATTAAACCAAGTTTAATTATATCAAAATGATTTTCCTTATTTCAAAGTAAGGGAGCTCCTTATTTTTTGAAATAAGGAAACATCATCTGGACAGAAACCTTTTTAAATCGAAATAAGTGTTATTTTGATTTAAAAGGTGCGTCTGGACATGCCCTTTCTGTTTCTCTTTCTTATTCTCAGCCTATCAGTTCACTGCATCTGAAGGGATAAAGAAATCAGCAGCTGAATTATTAGAGGCATCCTGCCCTAAGAAGTTTGGTCACTAAGACATCTGAAAGCATGTGATGAGAAGATTTATGTTTTGAATTTAACAGTTCATTGTTAGGCACCAGTAGCATTTTATCTTTATTTTTCTTGTAACAGTTTCTAAATTTTATGTATCATTAATTGTACTCACTTAAATGCTCTCTCTTTGTAGCTAGTCAGTTTGTTTATTTACAAGTATGTTTAACTGAAGTGTCTGGGAAACTGCATTTAGGGTAGCAGGTTGTGTTGTTATTTCTTTTAAAGAAGTAACACACCTAGTATAGCTTGTGTTATCCTGGAAAGAGCTGGGCAGTACAGGACTTAGATTTCTGGCAGGGAAATGTAGGAGTGGGGCTGTGCTGAGGTCACCCTGTAATATAGCAAAGGCCAGTGAAAGCCGAAGTGTAACTCAAGTGTGACTGGTAGGCTTCAATCACACACAGACACTCAGGGTGTATCTTACATGCTAGAAAGCTGTGTGAGTGGCCTAAGTAAGAGGTCCTTCAGGAAAGCTTTGTAGGACACATGAGGCTGCAGAGTAGGAGTGAGACAGCTACTCATTAGTCTGGGTTGTACCCCAGTGTGTCACAAACACTTGTTTCAATTTATCCAAAATCCTGTTAGCTCACCAAAAATAGGATTAGCGTAGTCAAAGAGAAGGGATGTTTTTAGAGTGAGCAGAACCTTTTCTGCGTATAAATTAATCTTGTACTATTTATTCCAAGTGGTAATTCCTTCAATAGAGGGTGTCTGATATGTCACTAGCATTTCCATGGCTATATCGAATAGTAGAGGGGATAGATGTACCTTGATGCATTCGTTAATTTAACTGAAGAGGGTGGGAGATACACCACTTGTCAGAGCAGAGGCAAGAGGTTATTTGTAAAGAATGTCACCTGATGTAAAAAAAGAATTAGGTTCAATTCTTAATTTTCCTAGGATTGCTTGAAACCATTCCAGTCAGTTTGATGCCTCTTTAGCATCTAATGATAAGATTCTAGCTGGAAAATCACTTGTTTTTACCTGATAGATTAGGTGGACTATCTTCCGAGTATTGTGCTTTCTTAATCTACTTCAAATAAAACCTGCCTGGTCTGTGTGATGATTGGTGGAGCAATGTAGTTTAAGCATGAAGTGAGAATCTTTATTGGAATTTTATAATCTGTATTCAAAAGAAAGATGGGGCTGGAATCCCCACAGTGAAGACTGTCTATGACTTTTTATACAATGAGGGTAATTATTGCTGTCTTCTGTATCCCATGATATTATTTCTTTTGTGACTGTTTTTTAGACTTCTGACAGTATTGATGTTAATGGATTCAAAAATGTCTTATAAAATTCTGCTGGAAACTATCATGTCCAAGTGCCAGAGTTTAGGAAGCTAATTCCTTTTTTAATTTCTAGTAGAGATTTATCTTCCTTCCTATAATCAGTTTCAAGCATTGGCAATGTATTTTGGGGTAATTCACCATGAATTGGTGAGATAGGTTGGACTTGAATTTACCATTTGATATGTAAAGGGATTAATATATCTTTAAATTTCTGTTAATTTTATCTGGTTTATTTGCAGAAGGACCGTTGGCCTGTAGTGGGGAGGATATAGTGTTGTTGGATGAAGCCATTTTAATTTTCTTCACAAATAGTTTGCCTTTTTCCTCTTTCCTTCATAATGCCTTTAAGATGAATGAGCATGAAGAACTAAGGATGGATGGACATCCATGTGTGTTTTGTATATTTGTATTTTGAGGTCATGAGAGTGCTACATTCATTATTGAAGTCTTTATGTCCACCACCCCACCCTTCAAATTTAGCAACCTTCTCTGCCGAAAAATTGTGTAACTTACTCCTTTCTTCTTGTGCAGTGCAAATTTTATGTGCTCTCCCATGTGGGTTGTCAGTGTGTTCCATATAGTTGCAGCAGAGGGGCAGTATTTCCATTTTCTTCAAGAAGCTGGTAATGGATGTTTCAGTCATCTGAAGAAATGTAGGGTCTCTGAGCAGAACCATGTTTAACTTCCACCTTGAGGATCTTGTAGCACAATGACTAGTATCTGTGTGATTAGAATTTGAGTGTGACTAGAAATATTAGTGACTTCCACCCGCAGACATGCGGGAGCTAGCATCTTGGATCTTTTGTTTAAATCTAATCTAGAATAGAAGGTGCGAACCATGGAGAAGTGCATTTATTCCTGCTTTATAGAATGTTTTTCAGTCTCCAAATAGTCACTAGTCCAATATCCTTTGATCTGGATAATGGATGGTTTGCAAAGGCCTGAGATTTTGCCTAAAACTTTGATTTTTGTCTACTATATCATCCACAACAGTATTCCAATCTGCTTCTAGTACAACTGGGATATCGGTTCTACTAGAAATAATGTTAGTTATTTCTCTGATATAGGGTGCATTGCCATCGCTAGGATTTTATACATTCCCCCAAAATGAATCTCAGAGCATTGAAGATGCTTTCTATTATTATGTGTCTAGCCTCTGGATGCAACCATGACTCAATAAATTGAAAAATTAGGCTCTTGTGGATTCATATTGCTAATCTTCTATTTTTGGAGGTGAAGGAAGGAACGGTATTCATATCACTCCTACAGTTTTTAATTCTTGCTCCTTCTTCATTCCTTAAATGGGCCTCCTGAAAGAAAACTATATGAGATCTGTTTAGTTTTAAGTGCCCTTACATTTTAAGTTTTTTTGATTCTCTTGTAGGGTTCATTAAACCCTCCTGGACATTTCAGGAAGAAAAGAGTGGTGTTTATGAAAAAATCAGTGGCTGTTCAGCTCTTGATTGACAGCCAGTAGATTGGCAGCCTCCAAATGTCTCTCCATGAAAAATTAATCAGACACTTCTCCCCTGTCCCCATGCATCACCCTGATCCACCTTACCTTTCACATACATTCACAATATGGGCATGTATAGGTAGTGTGTGTCTTCATCCTTCTCTTCTCTACACCCATATGAATTAATTAGAAATCTGCCAGAAATATATTTACCACAATACATAGATATGCCTTGTAGGGGTGTGTGGGTGTGGATGTATATATGTAAAAGTACAAAAATGAATTAAATCTATTGTTTCATAGATATGAATGCATAAGTATATGTTAGTATATAAAAAGCTAAACATGAAGTAATGTAAATGTGTGCAAATAAATGAATATGAGTATATTATTGCCATTTACTTATTATAAATATATAAACTTTAGGTATGTGTAGAAAAGTAAAAATAAATATATGTGCACACACATAGTTATACAAGGAGTCACAAATAATATGCAAATAGTTACAAATATATAAGCATAATGTGTATAATATACTTATGAAGATAAGTAAAATAAGGAGAGAAGAGTAATATAGTGATGAATATGCACATGTTGGCTTATCAATATACTATTAGTATTGATTATCAAACTGTCCTAAATATCTTGCCTGAAAGTACGATTATATGCTATTAATTTGATATATATTTGAAAAATATGTACATGAGTTGCCTGATTTTTCTCAGGAGTAATTCCTTTCTTCAGGGGTTATAATCTTCACTTCTGTACTGTTTGTCAGGCATCTGATGGGGGCATTATAGTATTTCAGAGTCTGTCAGCTTCTTCATAAAGATCACAAGATATTTATTTAAAGCTGTGTTTTATATCTGATTCCCCTAGGAGTTTGTTTGATGGAATAAATGCTGCCCTCTTGTTGCTTAAATTTACCGAGGAGTCTGCATACCAAAAAAGTTTTTTAAAATCCTTATACTTAAGAATTCCTTTTCGCCTAGCAGCTATCACTCAACTTTGACATAAAATCTTGGCAATTGCAAAATGATGGGTCTGTTGTTCTCTATCTTTCTGGCCCTTGCTACTTGATGAGCCCTCTCAATCTCCAGCAAAGGCAAACCAGATCCAACCTCAGTACCACAGTGTGTGTTCTGGAGAAATTTAATAAGGTCTTTTCTTTCCAGAAATTCAGAGACTTCTAGTAACCACAAATTATTTCTGTGTGATCTGCTTTCAAGATCTTTTTACTTCTCCTCAGGAATGATTGCCTTTTTCTTAAGGAGGGTAGTTATAGCAGTGTTAGTCCCAGGATATTAGAGAGACAAGAGGAATAAGGTAATAACTTTTATTTAAGGGTGCATTTTCTGTTTTTACTCTCCTTATTTGATAGCACTTTTTCAGAGTTCACACTTGTGTTGAGATGAAGGTCAAATTTGGGAGTTTGAAAGTCTTTCATAGCTGCAGAGTCTTGTGTGAGAGATTTCTGGATTTCCTCAGCCTCATGTTTCATAGGAGAGTTAACCTTGGGTCATTTGGCATTTCTGTTTTTTTTTTTTTCTTAAACAAAAACAAATAAATAAAAAGCCCAACAAGGTTTCCCTTATTTAATTGATATGTTTTTGACAGAAAATTATGGCTTAATTACCTGGGAGACCTTATTTAGTGAAGATTAGTGAGTGGAGGTTGAGGAAACCAGAAGATAGGTGTTCATCTTCTGAACATTTCATGTGAGACAATTCTAGTCGTGGTAGATATTGCAGCTGGCAACTCAGATATGAGAGACAGCGTTGTCATCTCATGTAGGTATCTGTCTAACAAAGTGCTGCTTTGGTATTTTGAGCCTACACATCCCAGATGCATATTAAAATCATGAACGTTTTCTACAGAGGTATACAAACTTTCCTTTCAGAGAGAGAAGAGAGCTATAAATCCTTATGTGATATAAGCCACACCCCCCCAACCATATATCTCACTTTGTGTGTGTGTGAGGGACAGAAAGAAATGGACCCTGCCAACTTCAAGAGTCTAAATAAATAATGGGTTTCATATAGAACAATAATCTAATATTTCATCCAAAGTATTAAGGAGAGGTTTGCTTTCTGGAAGGCTTGGACTCTTGCACATACTTCTGTATTGTACAACTCTTTTCTTCCCATATATCATGATCTGGTTCTTGCCTATTGAGAATAATTACCAGTATACTTCATGGCTCAGGATAGTTGTACCATGTTTTGGTATCCTGAGGGTCTGTCTATTTGATTCATATACTTTTGATCTGCAAGAAAAATGTCAGCTATAGTGGCTCCCACTTCTCTCTCTAATTCACATATTCAATCAGATTTTCCAAAATCATTCTTAACATTCTTTGGAATAAATTGACATTTTAGAGTGACAGAATGCTTGGAGTCAGCACTGTGAGAATAAAAACATCAGTAGATTTAAAGTGTAGTGCCACCCTTAAAATGATTCTAAAAGCTGGTATATGCAACTTCAAGTGTAATGTTTTCAGTTATTTCCAGAACAAGTTTTCTCGATTTACAAGTAAAAAGGTTGTGTTTTTTTCTGTCAGTCTGACAACCTCAGCCTGAGATAATATGGACATGACACTTCATTCTTCCTAGCTCGCTCATGATCACTCCTCATTACTATAGTGACAAAAGTATTAAAGATTCTGCAAGTCGTACTTTAACCTGTTCTATCCTGTTGCCTTCAAATATTCTGCTTTCAATTTACACTTGTGCAACTGCATTGTCTTCAGTGAGTTTGAATAGATAAAAATAATTTGGTCTTATAACTGGAACTCGGTTAACAATTCTGTCTGCTCATGAAAGAAGAAAAAAATGGAATCCAGGTCATTCTCCTAGGCTGATTTGACTCTACAAAACATGAAATGAGTGAAAAATAGTAAGTGAATTATCTTTATTACTGTAGCATATCAGATATAACTCTAAATATGCACAGGGAGGAGAAAGGTGCAATATAAACAGTAACTGTTCAGAGTAGAAATGCATTTTAATGATTTTTTTTATTAATAATCAGGCCATAGACTTCATTTGTCTAGTCAATAAGTATTCACTTTCTCCTTCAGAGCTCTTCTTCTCCACACATTATAACTGCAACATTTTATATGCACAAAATGGCTTATATTTCTCTGCTAAAACATAGTTTTAAAAAAGCCCATCTCTCAAGCAATTTGTACAGGTTGCTCCATGCTTTGAGTTCTCTCCCAACAGTGGTGTGAAACTGAATTGAGGGGGAAAGGGGAAAGAACTGGAATCATTCTACTCAAGGAGAATGAAGAAACTGTTTGGATAAACATCAAAACTAACTAGCTCACTATCACTTCAGCTTTTCCAAACAAGATTCTTAGCTGGTTCTATTGATCCCCAGAAATACTGGGAAGAGACTGCCTTGTATACAGTTCATAAAAGTATGATGTGTGCTCAACAACCAGAGACATTTTTATGGATAACGTGCCTCTGCCCCAATCTACATTAGCAAATTTTATGGTCTGTCTGTCCACAGAATTATAGCTACTTGGTTTTTATGATATACTGTAACTATGCTTTTTCATCCACAGATTCAGTGATGAAAAATACCCCAATTTTTTGTTGATAAACGATAAATATCCACATTTTTCCATGATTAAAAGGAAATGCTGAACATGAGTTTCACTAGCCACAGTATATCTAGGTATCAGTTGAACACAATGTTTTATTGACATATGGCAGAACCCCATATATCTGAGCCTCCATTATCCAGCTCACTATATTAAGCAAACCACCAGCAGCCCAGATCTGACAGTGTCTGGTATTTAGGTATTCAAGCCTGCAAAGTTGGTAATTTGTTTAATATGGAGACCTGAATAATAGAGGCTTGGATAAATGAGGTTCTACTGTGTGAGTCTTCTCATTTTTTTTCACAAAATGTAAAAGCTATAGATTCTCTGTAAAAACACAAGTTCTGTGTTTTTTCTGTGACAGAGTTTCTATGATCCCTGTCAGTCACATATAAGTAATTAATCATTAAAACAGCCAATAAATATTGTGCAAATGCAGAAAATCCTTCTGATTGTTAGAAACGGAAACAAGAAGTAAAACAATATTAGTAACTCCTTGACTGGGGAGATATGGCTGCCTGGCTGAGATGGGCCTTGCACCGATGGTACCGTGCTATGACGAGCCTGCAGTGCCGGAGGTGACTGTGATCGGTGCCGGGGCGAGCCCTGCACCAATGGTGCCGGGCTATGATAAGCCTGCGGCATGTGGGGCGACCTCAAGTGGTGCCGAGGCGGCGAGGTGCTGTGTCAGTGCTGAAGTACCGGTGTCAGTACCGAGATCATTCTTCGACGGCCACTGACATCACGGTGCCATGCTGGCTCCGGTGCCGCACCAGGTGCCGGCGCCGAGCGGGAACCCAAAGCCTCGGGTGGAGAGTGCCAAGCCTGTTCAGAGGCTAGAGCATGGTGCCTTTGTTCCCTTCTCCGTGATTGTCCAAGGTTTAAAGGACATGCATATGGAAAAGGCTGAGACCAGGTGGTCTTCGCCTAGGCACCAGAGGCACTTTCCGTGGGGATCTTCCCGGGGGAAGGCCTTGCCGCACTCGGAGCAGGGTCTAAACCCTTGCATGTTGGATGATCTGTGATGTTCCGGCCCGAAAATGAAGGATTCCTGTGGTGGAACAACGTCCACGGAAAAGGTGCTCCCAGTCACTGTTCCCTTTAACGTGCGCGGCTGCGCACGTAAGAACCCCCTCCCCGCACAGGGGCTTCCAGTCCCCGCACACGGGGAGGGCCAGGCCGGCAGAGGCAGAGCGGCTGAGGCTCAGCCAGGGGAGGGCCTGGGGACTGAGCAGCTGGGGGAGGAGGGGCCGGAGCTGGGCAGGCCCACGCCGTCAAAGCGGCGAAGGGGGGGTGGGGAGCAGGGCCAGGCCAGCAGAGCAGCTGGGGGGGGGGCAGGGCCGGGCAGGGGTCAGCAAAGTGCCTGAAGATCAGCTGGGGGCTGGTCAGGCTCAGGGCAAACCAAGGAGTCGTGTAGCACTTTGACTCCTCCTCTTTGCCTTGCCCTGCCCTCCTCCTTGGTCCAGGCATTCCAGCTGTAATGCTACACGTGGTTTCGCTTTGTTGCTTCGGCTCCTCACCCCGGGCTTCTTTCCGGGCTCCAGCTCAGGTCCTCTCCCCTTTCCCTGCACCTGATTTTGGGGGAGGTTTGATCTTATTTTTTGGAGGGTTTGGGGCTTTTCTTCATCTTGATGGGGTCTCTGAAGTGCCCAGAGAGAAACCTGTGACTCCTTCTTTGCTTTCTGCTTTGCTGCCCTGCTTGGCTTTCTGGGTTTCTGGGGAGGTTTCTTTCTCTAATGGCTGGGCAAAGCTTGATCTTTATTCCTGCTAATGAGCCTTGGCTTTTGGCAACAAATCATTTGTTTCGAGGTCCAACAAAGTTCACTTTTGATTGTGAGGAAGTTTGAATCTGTAAGATTTTCCTTTTCCCAGTGTGATTTTTTTTTTCAGTTTGTTTCTCCTTTCCAAGAATAGATTAGTCCACTATAGATGTGTCCTTAAATTTTAGTAAGATACACAGATGTGCAAGTATTATCCATTCTAAAGTAGCTGCTGGGCTGGGCCTGATCCTATAGTTTAAATGAAGTCAGTGGGAAATTTGATGGAGTAAGGATTGCAATATTTGTCCCTTTGTTAGTTTATCAAATCATAGAAAACAAGCAGCTTGCTTTTGCCTATGTACTCTCTGCTTATTTTTGTTTTGGTATATTTAGGAAAAAACTGATCATTGCATTTAAGAATAGGTGCTGTCCTCTTGGGTGAAGCATTTGATAGTCACAAACATCTACTTCTACTCCACCCCCCCTGCCCCCCAATTGATGTGTATTTCACATAAAAGCAAACAAAATGTCAACTGTCATAAAATCGATATATATCCATCTGTGGTTTATGGCAGACATAGTAGGATATGATGTTTCTAGAAATTTGCATTTTAGGTAAAAGGTTATGTTTCAGGCAGGTCTGCAAATAAAAAACCAGCAGCTCTCATTTTTTCTGATTTCTCCTTTCCTGTGTGTATAAAATCTAAAGAGCTTGTCTGTGATTTTTTTTTTAAATACTGCACAGTGAGGCTCAAAACTGAGGCTAGACAGGGATTTCTGTACACTCCGCCTGTACCCCCCAGTTGTTGGCTAGTAGCAGTGTTAGAGCAAATGAGTGAGCACCCCCTACACTCCCCCAAACATCCCCCTGCACCACACCCCTAATTTCAAGTCATGGGGAGAATACTGCTGACAGAGATTACTTTTCCTTTAGAAGCCAACACCTCAAATTCTGTTAGACTTCATGTAGTCAAGGGCCCATCCCTCTGTGTGTCAAACAATGAGTGAAGGAACTTACTATGTTGAAACTGATTTTAATCTTGTCCATAATCACTACATTAAATTTATTGGAGGTGTGCTTCTGTTTGCAACTCACAATGTAAAAACATCAGTCTGGATAGGAGTTCTGCAGTGTGATTCTCCTTGCACCTTGATATAAACATTCAATACTTAGTTTTGTGACTCCTTAAGGTGGTTGGCTTTACGGTTACTTTAATGTGAAGAGAAAAACTACTTAAGCCATTCATTTGATATTCTTGAGCCTCTGTTCTTGCAATTAATCTCACACTGTAACTAGGGGCTAGACAGATTTCCCTGGAGTTGAGTGATCAATGGGGCAAGCATTTGGGGGAGGGGGGGCATTGGCTGAGTAGATGAAGGGGGCCCAGGCAGAGCCCCAGATGTGTATGTGTCCTCCAACATCCTCCTTTTTGTACTTCCCTGTCCTCCTGTCCATGCTTTGGTATCCAGTAAACCTAGTCTGGCAAAGTGGTTGAGGATTGGATGGGGGGTGGGGGGACAGGCCTTAACCATGGCCAAGGATCAACTGGGGGAGGGGGCAGGCTGGGAGAGCAGCTGAAGATGGGCAGGGGGGCAGGCCTGAAGCCCCACTGGGGATTGGCTGGGGGAGTTGCTAGCTATCCAAGGGTTCCTTTTTACCTTCATGTCCTTCCTCCCTCAGGCATTCCAAAAATAGGTGATTGTCCAGCCTTTTACTTCTGATAAGTAGACTGGGGGGGGGGGGG
>ML682006.1:23020769-23095135 GCA_007922195.1 Podocnemis expansa | reverse complement strand
TTTGGGGGGGGGGTGGGATCAAGGGGCAGTGGAGTACACAGTTATCCTTTATGCCTAGAAGTTTTTATATATGGAATGCCTGTAGCTCAGTTGGTAGAATAACAGATTTGTAATCTCAGGATCACAGGGTCAAGCCCTGGGTAGGGTTTTTTACCTTTTGGCCTGTTGCTTCTTAGGGAAGAGTTAAATTGGGAAAAAAATATATAGCAAACACTAATAAAATGAAGAAAAATAAAGTATACTGTGATCAAAATTACTAATAGTGACCAATTAAGTAAAACAAATAAAGGGTCACATTTGAACTGGCTAGGAACAATTTAGGACCATTTTTTTTAAATTGTAAAATTTGCTGCTGTGCAAAATGAAAAATTAGAGGCAAGTTAATTGCTTTCACTTTAACTTTTTTATGTGCTTATTCGTTTTGGAAAACCGACAAAGGCAGACAAACAGGACTGAAGAATTGATGAGACAAAATGTCACATAAGCATAGAATACATTCAGATTATTAATACAAAATTTAAATAACTTATTAATTTTTCATTGTTCTATATTTTTCAATAATTTCTATCACGTGAAGTTGCACAAAAATTTTATTCAGAAAAAGTTTTGCACATGGGTTCAAAATTTTGCACACAAGCCATCAAACCTTAGAGGGAATGTTGCGTCCCAGTTGGGAGAAAAGCTCATAGAAGACGGACAGGCTGCTTGTGTTCACAAGGAGCGGATGTTCCAGATCTGATGTGGAAGGCAGAAGAAATGAAACTGGGGAGGGGTTGGGAGGCGGCCGTACATATAGCCACTGGGTGGCGTGGGGGACGGTGGCCACCTGCCCTCTCCTGACAGGCTAGGACAAAAGTTTTCCGACCAATCCGGCACTCCGGCGCGGAGACACCTATTATTGAATGCATCCGAGCCACGCTCGAAGAAGAACCGTCTTTTCTGTTCTTTGTTTGTATAGCACCTAGCACAATAAGGTCTGTGACAAGTGCTCTTAGGGGCTGTGATAATATAAATATGACCCATTGTATATAGAGGCATCTGGATAAGTGTCTGAATTTACAGATATGCCAACCACCTATATCTTCTTTCATTGGTAGGCTACTGATGTGTTGCCCAACTGACCTCCAAAGTAATTTTGTCTAAATTATTACATATCTCATATCTGTAATCCAATCGTTGTGGTTTTTCTGATGCTTTTCCTATTTTTTCCTTTGTTGTATGTTTATTATACATCAAATACACTTGAAGTTGTTATATTTATGCTATAAGGATGATGGAAACAGATGATATTTGGTTCCTTTTCCTCTATTAGAGTAAATGCCAAAAAGATTTTCATGGATTTAAGCAGATATTTTTTTAATTTGGCTTTACAAATAAGAAAAAACACATTCTAACAATTGCAGTTATTATTTCATAAGCTATTTATCCAGGCCACATTTGAAATGAGAAAAGGATTTATTGGCTCAAACTAGGATTCAGAAAGCAATAATACTCTTTAAAGATTGTGTTTCTCATTTTTGGGGTTTTGGTGCCCCAGTGACCCCAATAGTCAACCTTTATCCAGATGGAGATTTTACAACTCAATATTGCTGCCTTATGAGAGCCAGACTTTAAATACACAGGCAACCTGCAAAGTTAGCATGAAATATGGATTTACTGGGGAGAAGCCTGGTTTTGAGTTACAGTATTAATGGACTGAGCTTTTACCACTAATAAAAATGACCCTAGTATATGTATGGGGAATATGTATATCTTTCTGGTTTTTCCTCAATTCATGATCTGCTGACAATGTAGTAAAATAGTTGTATTTATAATCTTTACTGTTGCTTGCCAAACCAGGCAGTAGTTTACAAATTGTAGGCCACACACTCAGGACTTATCATTCTTCTTCATATGAAAAACACACAAGTTGGAAAGAATATTATAACCTACTGATTGTTTTATTTTGTTAGTATATTTAGGTTTTGAAAAAGTGGCTGGCTGACTGCTTTAGAGACAGAATCTTCTGTTTCTCCAGGTTTAGCATGAACAGGGGCTATGCAGCCTTCCCAAATTCTCCCATGAAAGGAGTTTCTAAAAAAAGGTCAACAAAAGTAGATCCTGCTTGAGCAGGATGGGGAAGGGGTGAGGAGAGGGAAGAAGATCTGTTACTCAGTTAAAGGGAGAGAAAAGGAAGTAATTGTGGAGAAACAGTTGACCCGATTTTTATTGTGAGAAAAAGAAACACACTAGAACAAACAAGGAGTCTAGTGGCACTTTTAAAGTCTAACACATTTATTTATCATATGAGCTTTTGTGGGAGAAAATTCCACTTCCTCAGACGCTTGAAGATATTAGGGAAATATAAGGGGAGGGGAGAGGAGACTCCAACAGCTTGACTTGTTTCAGCTAAACAAAAGAAAGTTATGGGGAGATACAATTGCGCTCTATCTGTATGCCAGAGGGAGGAGGGAGAGTTCTTTAAATGTCTCTGGTGAAACAAAAACAAATTATATATATATATTAACCGGCCATCAGTTAGTTTAGACTTGAAGTTAGGCAAAGATTTCTAATCATCAGAGAAGTTCTGAACCAGTTTTCCAGGGGGAGCATTGGGGGCAAAAATTTGTCTTCAGCACTGAACTTGATATTACGGTGAAACTGTCTAGAATGGTATATAGCTCATCTGCAACTGCTAATAGCAAAACAAACATGGAGTCCTGTGGCACTTTTAAAAGACTAACAAATATATTTATTGCATGAGCTTTTGTGGCAGAAATTCCCATCTTCAAGTGTCTGACGTAGTGGGATTTTTTCCCATGAAACCTTATGCGATAAATATATTTGTCAGACTTTAAAAGTGTCACCAGATTGCTTGTTTGTTCTGCTGAGCTAGACTAACAAGGCTTTGGAACTTGCTAGTAGCAAGTATCTCCAACAACTACTGATGGGACACTAGTTGGGAAAGGCTCTGAGCTACTACAGAGAATTCTGTCCCAGGTGTTTGTCTGTGGGTCTTGCCAACATGTCTAGGGTCTATCTGATTGCTGTACTTGTGGTCAGGAAGGCAGAGACCTGAGGGATATTTTTGCCTTCCTCTGCAGCATGGGACATGGGTCACTTGTTTGTTTAAACAAATGTAGAAGGGGGAGTCTCTGTAACTTGAAGCCCTTAAATCATGATTTGAGGACTCCAGTAACTCAGCTAGAGATTATGGGTCTAGTAGAGAAGTGGGTGGGTGAGGGTCTGTTACCTGCATTGTACAGGAAGTCAGACTAGATGACTACAATGGTCCCTTCTGACCTTTTAAGTCTATGAATCTGTGGGGGAGAAAAAAAGGGAAAACACCAGCCTATCCATGACTTGAACAGAAGGCAGCATCAGGAGGGCTTCAGTATTAGAGGTAGAAATAGAAACAGGTGTTTGATTTGGGAGGAAGAAGGAAGACTATGAACCTGAGATACGTGAACACCTTAATGACTTCAGAGCCAGTTAAATGGGCTCTCAGCCTTTCCAGTTTGTATTCTGCAGTAACTTTGAACACGTTACTTAGCAGGCTAAAGTGTTCTGTATAATATGTGGACATATAATTTAATAGATTTAGCATATATTGTAACTATTACAGATATAGAATCATAGGGTTGGAAGGGACCTCATTGGTCATCTAGTCCAACCCCCTGCCAGAGGCAGGACCACTCCCACTTAAACCATCCCAGTCAGGGTTTTGTCCAGCTGGGCCTTAAACACCTCCAAAGATGGAGACTCCATCACCTCCCTCGGCAGCTCATTCCAAGACTTCACCACTCTCCTATTAAAAACTTTTTTCTAATATCCAGCCTAGACCTCCCTAACCGCAACTTGAGACCATTGCTCCTCATTCTGTCCTCCGTTACAACCGAGAACAGTCGAGCTCCATCTTCCTTAGAGCATCCCTTCGAGTAATTGAAGGTTGCTATCAAATCCCCCTTCAATCTTCTCTTCTGCAGACTAAATAAGCCTAATGCTCTCAGTCTTTCCTCATAGGGCTTGTGCTCTCGCCCTTTAATCATTTTGGTTGCCCTCCTCTGAACTCTCTCTAGCATGTCCCTGTCCTTTTTGTAGTGGGGAGCCCAAAACTGAACACAGTATTCTAGATGTGGCCTCACCAGTGCAGAATAGAGGGGAATGATCACATCCCTTGATCTGCTGGTAATACTTCTTTTGATGCAGCCCAGTATGCCATTGGCCTTTTTGGCCGCAAGAGCACACTGCTGACTCATATCCAGCTTCCCATCCACCATGACCCCCAGGTCCTTTTCTACACTGCTGCTCCTTAGCTGAATGTTCCCCAGCCTGTAGCAGTGCATGGGGTTTTTTGGTCCCAAGTGCAGGATTTTACACTTATCCTTATTGAATCTCATAAGATTTCTATTGGCCCACTGTTCCAATTTATCTAGGTCTCCCTGAATCCTGTCCTTGCCCTCCAATGTGTCTACCATTCCCCCCAGCTTGGTGTCATCCGCAAACTTACTGAGAGTGCAGTCTATTCCATCATCCAGATCATTGATGAAAATGTTGAACAGAACCGGCCCCAGGACCAACCCCTGGGGCACCCCACTCGTGACTGGTTGCCAGCTAGACATGGAACCATTGATTCCTACATGCTGAAACCGTTGATCTAGCCATAATATATATGTCTTTGTGTACATTGAAACCGTAGACCTATAAGTGGCTTTACTTTTTAGAAGTGGTTCCACTAAGGTCCATGGGAGCTACAAATGCTCAGCAGCACTGATAATCAGTACAGCAATATAGAAGTCAGGATACTCAGATATCTCTGGGCTTGTCTATACTTAAAACACAGCATTGATCTCCATAGATGGATGCAGCAGAACAAGCATCCAGTGAAGACCCACTCAGTCGGTCCTGGAAGTACTCTCCGTTCAATGCAGTAACTCCGCTCCCCAGAAAAGAGGAACGCTCTGCTGAACAGAGAGCATTTTGCATCAGTGCAGCCCAATGAAGATGTCATGGTAAGGGAGGGTAAGTAAGGTGATAGGAGATGTGCATTCTGTAGTACAGAGAGTATCTCCTGTCGACCCAGTGCAGCTGTATAGTGCAGGCATCTGTGAGATAAAGAAAGCATGCAGGTAACAAGATGATATTAAAGTAGTTAATTTTTAAAGGTTATCTTAATGAGTGTCCATTTTCAAACAGTTGTATATTAATGTAGAAATCACAAATGGTTCTTAGCTAATTAAATTCAGTAAAGGAGTATTGTTTAATATTCTTTTCAGAACAGAAAGATACTTTCTGATTGTATGAACACAATGCAAAACTTGCTCTGTCACAGCATGTAGCACATTGTTGTATTATGTCTTTGTCTCTTGTTTATGGAGGAAAAAATGACAACAGGAGTAAACACAACTTCAGCATAAATTTATTACCTAATTATTTACATAAAGTATTGCACATTAGAAAATATAATCCTAACTATAGATACAAGGTGATGAGGTCTAAAGTAGCTTTTATCATTCAAGAAAGAGATCTTGGAGTCATTGTAGATAATTCTCTGCAAACCTCTACCCAGTGTGAAATGGCACTCAAGAAAGCTAACAATGTTGGGAATCATTAGGAAAGGGATAAGAAAATGGAAAAAGCCAAATAGTCTCTGTGTAAACTCATGGCACATCCACATCAGGAATACTATGTGCAGATACGATTGCCCCATCTCAAAAAAGATATACTGGAATTTAAAAAGGGACAAAAAAGGAAAACCAAAAATGATTTCAGGGTATTCAGCACTCTCCATCTGAGGAGAGATTAATAATACTGGGAATTTTCAGCTAGGAAAAGAGATGACTAAGGGGGGGAGTATGATAAAGGTCTATAAAACAGTGACTGGTATGGAGAAAGTAAGTAAGGAAGTGTTGTTTATTCCTCATAACACAAGAAATAGTCACCAAATGAAATTACCAGGCAGTAGGTTTAAAATGAACGCAAGGAATTATTTCTTCATGTGACTCAGAGTTGACCTATGGAGTTCTTCATCACAGCATATTGTGAAGTACAAGTGTTTGAGAGGATTCAAAAAGGAACTAGATAAGTTAAGTTAATGGAAGTCCATCGAGAGTCATTTGTCAGGATGTACAGGAATGCAAAACCATGCTTTGAACTCTTTCTAGCCTCTCTTTGCTAGAAACTGGGAATGGGTGACATGGGAGTGGATCACTTGAGGATTATCTGTTTTGTTCGTGCCTTCTGAAAAAGGTGACATTGGCTACCACTGGAACACAGGGTACTGGGTTAGATGGACCATTATTAGTCTGACTTGTTTTGGCCATTCTTATGTACTATAATGTGTATATATATTTAAAAAAATGGTAAAGTAGTTAAACGATCTCTGCAAGCCCCTAAACTTGGTGTTTTTCCAACAAACAATTCTTTCACGAAGAGCAACATGAGTTGATACTCAAGAAACTTCATCAGAAAAATGCCCCGTCCCTTAAAAACTAGAGAAAACCAACCCTCCAACACCTATTTTGCAGAGTTGTATATTTCAGTAAGTAAAATAATATACAGAAAGAAGAGAGCATTATTACCTTTTATTCTGCTTGTCTGAAGATACCATCTTGTATGATTCTTACTGTTGGATCCAAGCCTCTTAGCTTAAAACCATGATACAAGGCTTTTTGACCTTTGTGGGCAATGTCAATGGGTTTGTGGGTGAGTAAGGCTGCCTGATGACTAGTAGGAGGACTTATTGTCTGCATGTATGTAAATACTTAAAGTACCAATAGATGGTGCTCAAGAATATCTAGCATAATTCCTGGTTATGTCAGACCAATAAAATATATCCAAGCATTAACTGTGTGGGATGGAAATCTCCCAGAAGTAAAAGCTAATTCCAGATGATCAACACATGACAGAAAAAAAGTGCCTGGGTGGAAAATGAAAAACTAAGTGCAGGAGAGAAATCTAAGAAAACACTCTGAGAGCAGATGAGTGACATTTGTGTAAAGTAGTATCTTCAGTACTTAAGAAGTGCAAGCAGTTCCCTGGCTTTTCTACAGCATTCTCACTTTCCAAGAGTAAGACTCCCAAGGGATGTTCCCAAATAGAACTACTATCGAGTTGCAATGACAGTCAGTAAACTCAAAGCCAAGCATGAATGCAGAGGTGCCAAGATCAGACAAAGACTCTGAGATGAAAGGAATTGAATACCTAACAAACACTGGTGCCAGACCATCTAGATTTGAGCACGGTCTGCTGAGTACAGTGCCTTAAGAATGCTGAAGTATTAGTCAAAAGAGAAATGGGATTGAAGTTCCAATATTAAGTCAAACACTACTGGTGCCTGAGTGGGAAGAGTATGTCCAAACACCAAAAAGAAACACGAACAAAAGTGCTGCAGTGTGTCCAAGTGACTGAGTGAGGCAAAGGTCTCAGTTTTTTTTTAAGACAACTGACTGGAAGATAGGCTGTAGAAACAAATACCTAGTAAGACACTGATAGGATCCAGAGAAAATTCCAGGTCTGCAGCAATAGGCAATGAGTATGTGGTCTAAAAGCAAGAAGAAACTAATGACAGCAGCATTTATGTTCAGTAGGGAGTACCATTTAGTGGCCAATGGAAGACCTGACTCACGTTCTTGACCTGGCTCATGTTCTTCTTCTGGCCTGGAAACCTTAAGATAGGGTGGCTGGAAATCTGGAGCTACGGGTGTCTGAGTGGTAAAACCCAAGAGAGCATATTCTGCTCAAGTAGTATTTTTAGAGAAAAATATTGTAAAATCCTTGGATCAATACAATATGCTACAATTCTAGAGATGATGGGATATCAAATATTTATTGATATGCCTTGAGGCAAACTAGATGCAGTCTGTCACTGATGCAAACGTATGACATGCAAGGAAATGTGGTTACCTAAGACTCAGGATTCAGTCATTTGGCTTTTTTCATGTAGGTCAATCACACTTTCCTTTTGTTATGCTTGACTGTTTGCATCCGTAGATGGCAGAGACAAAGCAGTGACATCCTATGTTTCAGAGCAGCATCAGGCTCATACTGGTGATGATTTGCTAGTCCAGAGTCATCTAATGATACTGAGATGATGTACAATGAACTTAAATTATTAAGCTTGAATACTAGTTTCACAGACTATCGCATGAGCTCCCATAAGTCTAAACTTCATTTAGCAAACTGACTTCTTTGCTCTGACATTCATGGCTCTCCTAGCTGTGAACAAATATATCAACCTCCACCACCGAGTTTAAGTCTTGTGCAAAAAACCTAGCGCTGTTTTACCAGTCACTGCTCTTTCACCCAGAGGACACTGAGGTAACCCACTGGCGTTGCACATTCACATTTCTGATGCGTCCATTAAATATTTCTGGACATGCACTTCTTGATCAAAACATCAGATGGCAAATGCAGCTTTTTCAAATTCAAAAGGATAGCTGTGTTAGTCTAGTCCAGTAAAAAAAACAACAAGGAGTTGTGTGGCACTTTAAGACTAACAGATTTATTTTTTGTATGAGCTTTCATGGGAGAAGATCCCACTTCCTCAAATGCTTCAAAGATGGGTGAACTTACAGAAAGGAATGAAACTAAATGCAAGGGGGTGTAAAACATAGGATCAGGTCATAAAGTAACAGCAAATCAGTGCAGTTTACAGGCTCAAACCATGGGAAGCCTGAAGACAAATTACCCTTTGTAATAAGCCTGGGACACTCCCCACAGGAGATCCACTTTCTTGACACTACAGTACAAATCAGGGATAGACACATCAACACCACCCTGTACCGAAAACCTGCTGATCAGTATAGTTACCTACATCCTTCGAGCTTCCATCCTAAACACACCACATGATCCATTGTCTACAGCCAAGCTCTGAGATATAACCGCATCTACTCAGATCCATCAGACAGACATCTTGAGGATCTCTATCAAGCATTCTTGAAACTACAGTACCCACCTGGGGAAGTAAGAAAACCAATTGACAGAGCAAGACGAGTTCCCCGAAGTCATTTCCTACAGGAGAGGCCCAAGAAAGAAAACAACAGAACACCACTAGTCACCACATACAACCCTCAAGTCAGACCTCTGCAACAGATCATTAAGGACCTACCGCCTATTCTAAAAGATGATCCCTCACTCTCTCAAGCCTTGGGAGACAGACCTCTCCGTGCCTCCAGACAGCCACCCAATCTTAAACAGATACTCACCAGCAACTACAGATCTAACAACAGAAACATTAAAGCAGGCACACAGCCCTGCAAACAAACCACGCTGCCAAGTCTGCCCACATATCTGCACAACAGGCACCATCATAGGTCCTGATCAAGCCTGCTACTCCATCAGAGGCTCATTTATCTGCTCATCTACTAATGTGGTCTATGCCATCATGTGCAAGAAATGCCCCAACACCTTATAAATTGGACAAACAGGACGATCGCTCCGTAAGAGACTGAATGAGCACAGAGCTGATATCAGAAATCAAAGAACAAAGAAATCAGTTGCTGAGCACTTCCATCTTCCTAATCACTCGATGATGGATTTGTTAACGACTGTCATTAGAGATGTAGCTGGGACATCAAGACTTCAAAGAGAAACAGCTGAACTCGAATTATTATGCAAGCTAAATTCTGTGAAAGCAGGCCTGAATCGAGACTATGGGTTCTTTTCCCATTACAAAAGGTAATTTGACTTCAGGCTTCCCATGGTTTGAGCCTGTAAACCGCTCTGATTTGCTGTTACTTTATGACCTTATCCTATGTTTTACACCCCTTTGCATTTAGTTTCATTCCTTTCTGTAAGTTCACCCATCTTCGAAGCATCTGAGGAAGTGGGATCTTCTCCCACGAAAGCTCATGCAAAAAATAAATCTGTTAGTCTTAATGTGCCGCACAACTCCTTGTAGCTTTTTCAAAGCTGCATTGTATGTCTGATAATCAAATAAGAAGATGCTTAAGAAACAAACTTTTAACATTTTAATTATCAATTAGTTTAGGCTCAGAATAACACTGTGGATAACCTTGAGCAAACAGCAAATCTGGCCATTCTTCATTGTAAATGTAGAATAGATGGAGAATGATAAAGAGTATATTGAGGTGAAATTTCATTGCCTGCCTGGTATTGGTTGGGAATGGACTAAGCTTAGAAAGCTCAAACTGTTTGAAGCAGACAGCAGATATTTGACCCGAGCAATATAGGGTGACCAACTGACATGGATTCAGATTTAGGATGGCATGATCTCATTAGCAGGACATTTTGTGACACAGTGAAATTAAAATAAATAAGTCTCTTTAGTGTAACCATAAGCACCAATTTCACTCCCATCACAAAATAGCTCATTTTGAGAAGCTGTAGACAGATAAAACATGTTTTAACTGAAGTTTACATTTAGTAGGCAGCAGCTAGCTATCAACATTGCTACCTTTTTAGTGGAGTAAACAATGCTGCCCTGCCCCTTCTACTCAAGGCCCCTTTTCTTCCCATCTAGCCTCCTCCCTCAAAGTTCCTCCAAGCCCTGTGCAGAGCGGAGCAGCCTGCCAGCCAGTTCCCCTGACTCCTAGCCCCATGTAGATCAGAACAGTCTGGCCAGGCAGTCCCCATGCCCACCAACTGTATTTTATAGGGCATTGTGTCGTAATGTGGCACATGGGAGAGGGGATCCAGCTGCAGGATTGTTCTGCAATTTGTGGGATATTTGGTCACCCTGTGTGAATTAACATTTTTAACCAGTAGATGTACATGGCAGGAGGATTCTTGTCACTTGTTCAACTCCATGACAATGCAAAGGATTGCAGAAAATCCTTCATGGCACCTCCATGGCTTAGTCCAGAGTGAAAAAAGGATATTCATTATGTTTAGGACCCTGAATGTCAATGGGTGGTGATGGAGGGTTTTCATCCTTAGATGTCAATAAATCAAGATTGCCATATTAAATTTTCAAGTCCGATATGTAAAAATTCCTTGTACCTATTGGCAAGGAAACTACATAACATTTTATTTCTGCTCAACAATTTGTATGAGCAGTGTACAGGATCCACAAAAGTGCTAGGACTTGAGGCCAACTTCATCCTCAGGGAATTCTTTTGACATTACATCAGAAAGAACATGGTTCAGTTTGTCCACCAGTTAGCTTTGTGATTTGTAAGAAAGCAAACTTTATAGCATTTTCCCAAGGGTTATTAATGGGTTGATTAAACTGTAGCCTGTTTGTATGTGTAATATGTAGCACTGTACGTTTGAAAGTAGCCAAACAGTTCGCCTTGTATCTGATATGATATAGTACACCTGACACCAATTAGAGTAATTGAACATGTACCTTAATTAACTCATGATCCTCCTGCTTATTCATAGAAAAAGGTAATTAATCAGCAGGAATTTGAATCTCTTAATTTAAACAGATGTCTGATAAGACCCTTGGTGTCAGCGTATGACAGCTCCAGTCCAAGAAATGTACTGCTGTTAACAATACAGACAGTGATTGGAGTGGGCTGTGCTTATTGAGAATGTCATTGAATCATAACAGATTGGTCCCTTTAGCCATCTGGACCCTGACAGAAAAACTGGAAGAAATCAGATGCATAAATCAAGGCCAGTAGATAAAACTAGCTTGACAGAATACTTGCTGCAAAGAAGTTCTAAAAGTCCTTCATTAATGATAACTTTGTTGCACAAAAAAAGATTAATTATTTAGCAGTGATAGAAGAAAATTATAGGTAATTATTTCTTGACAGGCTGTTTTATCTGTTGTTTATGTTCTATTTTTTTTCAGAATAGAATTAGGATAATTTTGTTCTATGTATGTCTCTCCAGCTCCAAATTAAAATGACTTTATTCTGAAGGTTCTAATAAAAGAAGCCTTAAGGAATTATTTTGAAAATGGAATTTGCAGAAGTGAAGTATATGTCTGGAATATATATCTATTACTGTCATCCTGGCAGAATCCCTATCAAAATGCAGTCTAAATGCCACTGTACTTATTTCACATTATCTTGCTTTCTGTTCCTTCTCTGAATAAATAACTTTATTTTCCTTCTGATGGTCGTGTGTGTGTGCGAGAGAAAGATCCTGTTAAAGGTCCTGTGCTATAATTATTATTCAGCATCATTTACCAAGTCACAACAATTAGCTTTTCTTCAGATTGGTTCTGTGACAACAATATAACCCTTAATTATGAACAAATCTGATCATTTTATTGATGAACATTAGACATACTAATAGGTGGATTTCAGCTATTTTCTTCTGGATTATATTTGGAACAGAGGATTCAAACCTGTTAATTACCTACAATATTAATTCTGGTCTGTGTCGTCACTTGGACTGTGTGTCCATGCAGAGAGGTAAGAGGAGTAAGAATTCCCCTTTGCAGTCATAGGTTGATACCCAGATCATAGGTCCAGGCATGGAGAAATAAGTTGGGCTGCCTATCTAGTTATACCTCCCCTGGAGTGGAGAACCAGAAGGAATGGGAAATGGATGGAGCTTTGCCCCTATCCCTATTGCTCATTGGCCAGACCTGCTGAGACAGGTTGTTCTGTTAATACAGAGCTGCTGTAACTCACCGTCTGTGAAGATCAAGAAGGAACTGGGGAGGAATTTTGACTGTGAGGTGTTTGTTTGAATCCTCTGTACTCAACTCTTTGGGTATTGCATTCTGTTCACCCCCATGCTCAGGGCTCTAAGGCCAAACCCTAGTCTCAAAGTACCCCTGTGGGAAAGATGCAGAGGTGCTAATTTGGGCCTGGCATATGGTGGACAGGGATGATAATAATCCAGGAGGTCATGAGTTGTGAAAGTAGCTGCTGAAGGAACATGGTGTGGAAATAGGTTTGAGATAGATCTGGTTGGAAAATGTTTCTGGTTTTCTTTTCACACCAGCCCGGTCTACGCAGACCAATTAAAATGCAATATGTTAGTGCATTTTAAAAGTCATACTTCCGTAGATCAGTGGTTCTCAACCTTGCAGGTTGTGACACACTTGATGGCATATTGCGACCCTACAGGACACACCAGACCGCACACCTCAGGCTGAATCCGGACATCTCCCGGGCTCTCTGTGACACACCACTATGTGGTGACACAATTATGTGTCCTGACGCAGTGGTTCCCAATATTTTCTTTGCTGTGGCACACATTGCTACCTTTAATTAATTTGAGGCACACCACCATATAGTTTCCAAATGAACTCATGAATATTCTTGAGCCATTGAGCCAATCCAGAGCTATTTGAGTATGTTTTCAAAAAATTTTGTGGCATACCTGCTCAGGCCCGATGGCACACCTGTGGAAACACTGTTGTAGAGTGTATTAGACAAGCCCTAAGTAGTCTCATTGGGATTTAGGCTCCTTAGTCATTTTGAAAAGAGAACTGTGATTCTTAAGTCACTGAGGCACTTTGGTAAATTTCACCCAGAACTTAAAGAAAACTAGAAATTTTGCCTGCTCTGTTGGACACTAAGGATTCCATTATACTTATTTAAGGATGGGAGTTGTTTGGGTGACCTTAGCCAAAATTACTCGTTTCCAAATACTGTGCTGTGTACTGTGGTTGTTTCCAAATACTGTGCTGTATATATGTATTTGGTTATTGTCCTCCAGAGATAAATGTATTTTACTGGGATTTTATGTCTATATTGTTGTTAAAGCACGTTAGCTCTTTTGGGACGAAAAGATGCTATTGATGGCAGGGGCGTCGCCGGCACCTTGTACATGGGGCATCTGCCCTGAGTCTCAGTGCTGGTGCCCTGAGTGTCCAGGCCACCCTGTCCCAGACCGGGGACCCTGGCTGGGGTGCCCTCTGCAGCACCTGCCCTCCTGGCCCTGGTTGGGCATTGAGGCTGGGAAACCTGGCCAGGCTGAAGGCGGCAGGAGCCCAATGAATTATTGGGCCTGGGCACTGGAACAGGGCCAAGGGGGTGTCGCCTGGGCCCACGAGGCGTGGCCTGGGCCCGTGCCCTGGGTCTTTTCTGGGGCCAGCGACATTCCTGATTGTTGGTCTGTAGACATAATTCTTATAAGACATTATTTTGTTCACTATATATGGTACTGTTTCAGTCTAGTTATTTTTTTAGGATACTGCTTCCTAGTAAAAAGCTTGTGTGAAACTAGAGATGTGAATAGAGAAGTATTGCAGAAAGAGTATAGTTTCTTGTCTGAAATTTGACAGCTGAATATGCTTGCTATAAATCTGGTGATCCAACGTCTTCCACCACTGTCATTTGTTGTTATGCCCCTTTCAGAATATGTAGTACACAATGTTAAATATTAAATATTTAAATATTATGGGTTGCATCACATTAATTTCTGCTTTCCAGAAGTAACAACGTTTGCTATGAAGCGGGAATGTAACAGTTGGAAGTGACAGTGAAGAAGAAAGGCCTGGGTATGCAGATTACAATGGCATGTGGCCCATCTACCACTGCTTTTAGCAAATATCTCACATGGCTGCTGATGGACTGTAGATGGGAAAGGGTTTGAGTTACTACAGGGAATTCTTTCATTGACATCCATCTGGTGGCTCTTGCCCACGTGCCTAGAATCTAACTGATTGATTACTGTATTTGGGTTGATTTGTAAAAGACCATGGTGGGTGTTTGGCCACCTTCTGCAGCTTTGAGTATGGGTCACTTGCTGATTTGAACTAGAATAAATTGTGGATTCTCTGTAACTTGACTTTTTTTTTAAATCAAGATTTGAGTGTTTTAGTAACTTAGTCAGAGTTTATGGGCATGTGAGGTTCTGTGGCCTGCAGTGTGCAGGAAATCAAGCAGGGCAGTCATGATGGTGTCTTCTGTTCTTAAAGTCTGAGTCTATGAGTAGTAAAAATCCTCAAATTGAATTTATAATAGAGAAAACAGCAATGTAAAGAGTATATATTATGTATTCATAGATTCTGAAGCCAGACAGATATTTCTGAGAATGACACCATTGCTTGCAATGAGACTATCAAAAGAATATTCCTAGCTTAGGTAGATTGTTGGACAAAATATTTCTAGAAACAAATTTTCAGGTTAGATATTGCTCCTTTTCATGACTGTCGGTTATTTGGTTTTTTAAACGTTTTTCAAGCATTTGCCTTTATTTATTCTCTCTCACTTTCTCTGCCATTCAAGCTAACATTTTCCTGCTTCCTAAAATGGCACTTCAGAGAGATATTAGCCTCTTGACTGAGAGCTATTATTCAGCTGGATCATTATTTGGAAGTAGTTTTGTGGTATTGTGGCGATCAGAATGATTCCTTTTGTATAACTGCAGGGTCATTAGTGTGAAACGTGGGCATCAGCCATGAAGATTTAAAACTTGGTTCAAAGTGCTGATTTTTTTTAAGTGCTGTACGACAAGGAAGCGGTGTAAAAATATGACTTTATTTTTAGAAATTGCAGATAAACCAGAGCCAAAAGTAAGACCCAGACGTAATGCTGGAAAATGATTGTTGCAGCAGCATGCTGAATGCATATGACTAGGGGAAGATTGTATTTAGACCAAGGGTTCCCAACCTTTTCAAGGTCAGGGACCTCTTCCCACTCTACAGAATTTTTGTGGCCCCCTTCCTGGCTGTTGTGGGTATCTGCACGGTGGCGCCATGACACAGGGGCTGCCATGGCAGTGGGGGGCAGTGTGCCCCAGCAAAATCCTACTGCTGCCATGGAGCAGAAGAGCTGTGGTGGGGGGTGCCACCAAATTTATGCACCCACCACAGAGCAGAAGAGCTGTGGCGGGGGAGGCACCCTGGCAGAATCCTGGCCCTGCTGCAGAGCTGCAGCAGTGGGGGCGGGGGGGCGGGAGCAGAATTGGGCTGCCACTGCGGAGCTGAAGAGCCATGACGGGGGAAGTGCCCCAGCAGAATCCTGCCCCTGCAGTGGAGCTGCAGAGCTGCGGCAGGGATGGGGTAGGAGCAGAATTGGGCTCCTGCCACAAAGCGGCGGCATCCACAGAAAGTTTTGTCCCCAGGTCACCCCATCCCACTCCCTAAGCCCCCCTCTCATCCTCTACCAGCTTCCCCTGCTGCCCCAGGCCAACTCCCCACTTCCTAATCCCACTGCCCTGCCCCTTTACCTAGCTGCCGGAGCTGGAAGTGGCCGTGCCGCAGGCTTGCTCGCTCCTTGAGCAAGCTCAGTGCAGTGCAGGAGTTTTAAAAACTCTCAGCCTTTGGCAGAGCAGCTCCCTCCTGGCATCGTTGGGCCCCAGCTCCCAGCCTGTCCACAGACCGCCTGGAGTAGTATTAATTGACATGTGGGGTGGTAAGAGTTTGAATGAGAGTTATAGTTGTATGGAGAGGTAGGGAAGGTTGTGTCTTAGAGTTATGCAGAAAGAATTTGCAAGACACAATGACTACACTTTAATATTGTGCAAAACAAAATGTTATATTATTATTTTGTACACTGCCAGTTTACTTGAGATGAATAATAAGAACATAGTAGTAGGGATATGCTACTGATCACCTGACCAAGACGGTGATAGTGACTGTGAAATGTTCCGTGAGATTAGAGAAGCTATAGAAAGAAAAAAAACTCAATAATAATGTTTTGTGCAGCTATCTCCATATTGACTGAGTACATGTCACTTCAGGATGCGATGCAGAGATGAGGCTTCCTGACACCTTAAATGACTGCTTCTTTGAGCAGCTAGTCCTGAAACCCACAAGAGGAGAGCAATTCTTGATTTAGACCTAAGTGGAGCACATGACCTCATTTAAGGGGTGAATGTTGCTGAACAGCTCATGGATAGTGACAAAAACACAATAAAATGTAACATTCCTAGGGGGCCTTAGAAACAGCCCAACAATGGTAGCATTTAATTTCAGAAAGGGGATCTACACAAAAATGAGGAAGGTAGTTAAACAGAAATTACAAGGTACAGTGCTGAAAGTGAAATTCCTGCAAGCTGCATGAAATTTTTTTTAAGGTAGTATAATAGGAGCTCATTTAAATGTATATCCCAAATTAAATAACATAACCCAGAGGACCAAAAAATTGGTACAGTGGCTAAACAACAAAGTAAAAGAAGCAGTTTGAGGCATAATAATTTGATTGAAAAAGTGTAAGTTGAATCCTATTGAGGAAAATGGAAAGGACCATAAAATCTGACAAGTGAAGTGTAAAAACAACTAGGAAGGCCAAAGCAGAATTTGAAGAACAACTAGCCAAAGACCCAAGAAAGAAAAAATCAAACCAACAAATTTTGAAGTACATCAGAAACAGGAAGGCAACTAAACAACTTGTGGGGCCACTGGATGATTAAGATGCTAAAGGAGCACTCAATGTGAGAGCCACTGCAGAGAAACTAAATGAATTCATTGCATTGGTCTTCATGGCTGGGGCTATGAAGAAGATTCCCAAATCAGAGTAATTCTATTTATATGACAGATCAGAAGAACTGTCAGTCTCAGACTGAGTTGTCGTCATAGAGGAGGTTTTAGAAGAAACTGATACATTAAAAAGCAATGAGTCACCAGGAGTAGGTGGAATGTACCCAAGAGTTCTGAAGGAACTCAAATATGAAATTGAAAAACTACTAACTGTAGTATGTAACTTAGCACTTAAATCAGCTTCTGTATCAGATGACCGGAAGATAAGTATGTGAAGTCAATTTTTTAAAAAAAGGCTTGAGAGGCGATTCTGGCAAATACAGGCCAGTAAGCCTAACTTCAGTACCAGTCAAATTCATTGACATGATAAAGAACAGAATTATCAGACATACAGATATACATTATTTGTTGGGGAATAGTCAACATAGTTTTTGAAAAGGGAGATCTGCATTCTGCAAACCATTTTTAATGGGATTAACAAGCATGTGGACGAGTGATTGAGGGGATTTAGGGTACTTAGGTCTTCATAGAGATTTTGACAAGGTCCCTCTCTAAATGCTCTTAAGCAAAGTAGGTGAGCATGGGATAAAAGGGAAGATCCTTTCCTGGATCAATAACTGGCTAAAAGACAGGAGGAATAAATGGTCAATTTTCAGTGTGTATAGAGGTAAATAGTTGTGTCCTCAGGGATCTGTTTTGGGACCAGTACTGTTCAACATATTCATAAATGCTCTGGAAAAGTCTATGGCAGCCTCTCTATCTGGCCTCAGCAACTCAGCGGCCCAGCCCCAATGCTTCTGTGCAAATGCTCTGGGACATGTTTATCATTTCATTTGGCTCTTCTAAATCTGTGATGGTATTTCTCTGCTGTTAAACCCAGCCTGTCTGGAAGAGAACTGTCAGGGCATCTTAATCTTTGGCTTGGTGCTCCCTCAAGATGATATAATCCACTTAAGCTTGTACCTATCAAGTAAGGGCTAACTGTAGCAACCATGTTCTATCTTCCAAAGGAGTAGCTGTGTTAAACTAGTCTAGCAAACCAAACAAGGAGTCTGTGGCACTTTTAAAGATTAACAAATTTATTTATCACATGAGCTTTCGTGGGAGAGAATCCTACTTCATCAGACTCTTGAAATTTCCCATCAAAGCATCTGAAGTGGAATTTTCTCCCATGAAAGCTCATGCAATAAATAAATTTGTTAGTATTTTAAAGTACCATAGGACTCTGTGTTTGTTTTGCTGAACTAGACTATCACTGATACCCCCTTTTGGAACTTATCACCAGACTCCTTGTTTGTGTTGTCCCATCTGGCACTGGTAGCCACACACTGTTAATACTCTGTTTTCAAACAGGGCAGGACTTACTGGGAGCATACAGCAGGAGTTCCTGCCAAGTATGTATCCTCCCAGTTACTGAGACAGTTACCTCAATAACACAAAAAGTACCACAAAGTGTTGCCAGTCCTCACTAGAAACAGGTTAGCTGGCTCCAAGTAAGCCTGTAATTTCCTTGGTGTTACAGCAATCTCTGTGACCAGCACTCTTCCGCTAGAACTTGGTCACAATCTTCTTTTAAAGCTCAGTAAAGATGCATTATTGATTTTGAATGGAGTTGGAGATATCTGTAGACTCTGTTAGTGAGAAAGGTCAATAAAAGCTTTAACCTTGAATATGCTATTGAAATTTTGGTTAAAAAATTACTAGGTGTCTAAAAAATTTTGAACAGAAACAATACATGTCCATCATAAAGCATTCAACAGCAAGCAGATATTTATAGCAGAAAATTTGTGTTTTCCCTATTAGTTAATGCTTCCCAAAAGACTGTATTGGTTCTTCAGTAATATGTGTACTACTGCAAGAATAATGAGATTACAAAATTAGTTCTAAAAAATGTGCTATGATCCTTAAGAATGACAAGCTTTTAGTTTGCTCAACACTAATGGCCTCTATGTTCATATGAATGTGTTCTAATTAATGAAACAAATACACTTAAAAGCAGAGAGCACTCTCTGTTATGATTGCAATAAATACAGGTATTCCCTGGGATTATAAAACTGAAATATCTATCTGACAAGTCAAAGTATTTCTCTGGGGCACAACAGCTACAGTAATGAGAGAGACTTTTCAATTGATAATAAATATATAAAAATGTTTGAATAGATTTCTTTTGGATGTTTGTTTGGATGGAATGTAATTAGTTACTCTTTTAATACTTTCAGCCAAAAAAAAGAGTGCCCAAAAGATAAAATTCAGGATTCAGATCTGTTTGTGAGCTTCAAAAGAGCAAAGCTATTATACAAGTGTTTAGAAAGGCAAGGTGGTTGAAATCATATCTTTTATTGTACCAACCTATTAGGGAGAGACAAGCTTTTGAGCCGCAACTGTACTGCATGTGAGTGGTTGGTAGAAAAGTATGAAAATCTTCAAAGTGATTTTTCTGCAGAGATACACTAATAATCATCTTCATATGTTGCATTATCATTAGAAGAACAACATAATAGTGTATAGTTCCATAAATATGCAGGAAACTGACAGTAATGTATTTTCTTTGCATCCTGACATCTCTGCAAATAGTTTTTCATGTAAAGTAAGGTGCACATTTTCTTGGGGGTTTCTAGGACCATGAGTCACTGTGTTATCCACCCCCCCCACCTCAGTACTCATGTTTAACTGACACATCCCCCACCAATAGCATCCTCAACTCAGCAGTCCTTTCTTTGTCTTGTAGGTTAACACTTGTTGTACCCAGTCTCTGAGCCCCCTGAGCTCTCTCCTCTGTGATATCTACCAGATTCACTATTTCCAAGGAAACAGTATGCACATTGCTTAATTGGTACAACTCGGAATCTGATGCTTCATGGTACTGTAGCATTGAAATATAGTTAAAATGGAACAATCATAAGTTTATCATCAAAGATTAAGATTTAAGATAATAAGTAAGCATGATGAAAGCAGACATGGATGCAAATAAAATAAAAAGTATAACACACTTCATAGAGTTTAAACTTAACTTTCATAGACTCAAATCCTTGTCTGACATAGTGTCTCCCCTAAATCTGATTTGCTGTTACAGTGTGACTTGATCTTACGAAGAACAAACAAGGAGTCCTGGGGCACTTAAAGACCAACAAATTTATTTATTGTACAAGCTTTCATGGGAGAAAATCCACTGAAGCATCTGACAAAATGGGGTTTAAAGCTCATGCAATAAATAAATTTGTTAGCCTTTAAGTGCTACAGGACTCCTTTTGTGTTTTACTGATCTAGACTAACATGGCTGCCCCTTTGGAAGCTCATCCCATGATCTACACTTCCCTGCATTTACTTTCCTTACATTCTATCAGTTCCCCCATATTCAAAGCATCTGATGAAGTGGGATTTTCTCCCATGAAAGCTCATGCGATAAATAATTTGGTTAGTCTTTAAAAGTGCTACAAGATTCCTTGTTTGTTTTGCTGCACTAGACTAACATGGATGTCCCTTTGGAACTCCCCTAAATCTTTCTTCCAATATCAGCAACCAGTATATCTGGGATCCCCTACTCATAATGCAGAAAAGTTGTTTTATTTTCTCCTTTTTTAATAGACACCAGAGTACGGTTTCTGTGCCTCAGTTGTGGTCCTATAAATCTTTAAAGTGCATCCCCAAGAATTCCACAACTTCCCAGTCTGTTATCTTGCAGTTCTCCACCTACATTTAGCTCAGACTAGTGATTGCGAATGAGACAATGCTCAGTTTACATTTCAGCACATAAAAACATCTCTGATCTGACCAGAAGCTGCTTTTTCACCTCTGTCGGAGGGTAACCCTTGATACTGAAAATATGACTTTGTAGTTTGTATGTATACTTAACTTCTAAATTTGCATCAGTATATAATTTTTTTTCAGCAGTATTAATGACCAGCATGATCCTGGCTTTCATCTAAGATCTCACACAATATTCTTTATAGATAAATACTATGACAGCAACATGCCTGCTCAGTGTAGATGGTTGGGATCAGGCTGGAGCCTAAGCCCTGGGACGCTTAAAGCCTCCAGCCCAAGCCAAAACGTCTATATTGCAGTTTTGTAACTCCACAGCCTGTGCCTCATGAGCCCGAGTGAGGTGGTAACCATGCACAGAGAAAAATAATCAAACAGTTACATTATTGCTTAGTTTCAGTTGCAGTGTTGGGGAAGTCTAGCCTAGACAGAGTTCTGTTTGGACTGAAAGAGAGAGAGAAGGAGAGGGGGAATGTTGCATCACTCAGTGCAGCCCAAAGGTTCCCAGAAAACAGGCTGTTCAGCTTAGGGTCTGGAGAGCTGGAGATGGTCAGAACTCCTCCCAACCCCCCACCATGATCCAATCAAGAAAAGGTGAAGTTCCAGTGGAACTGATGGAGGTTTTGGATCATTCAGTGCTTCCCTTCTTCACCAACCTCACTGAACTCAGGGATTTCTGTCTTGGAGCTTGGTTCTCCAATCAGCATGATAATTCTGGTTCCAACCATGATGCAAATGAAGTTTTCTGCTGTTCATTCAGTGAGCTAATGGCTCACATTTTCCATGTAGATGAGGCTAGGGGAGTTGCTTTAATTCTGTCACCCTTGTTCAAGGCTGGGTACTGTGCCCTGGTTCTGCAATAACACAGAGCAAACCAATAATAGCCGGTTCAGGGCATCTTTCAGGATTAGAACAAAGAAGGACCAGGGTCCCGGGAGGAGGTGTGGGTTGCAGCCATGATGGTTGCTCAAGTTGCAAGTTTTTCTCCCAAAGTCTTTATGAATCCTAAAATAGAGTGATGAGTGGAATAGCTTATCTCTTTATTATTTTGCCCATTAATTAAGTGTAATAGCCCACGCACCAATTCATTGATTTTTTTTGGTCTCACATTTTCTTGTTTACCAAGCATGATCTTACAGTACATCAGTAGGCCTTTTTGTTTCCACTAATTCAATCTGTCTTGCTTGCTTTTGCATCTTTTCCCCCTAAATATTTACTGCCATAGATTATTGTTATATTTTATGAATATTCATTCACTTTCCCACACTTAGGTTATGTTTAGAGTAGGGTTGTAAGCCCAGTTATCACACGAGATCTTTAATTCTGCGGCTTCTGACTTTCCTTAAATACCAGGTGTTGTAGAGGAGTGGGTGCAGAGGGCACGATCCCCACACTGCAAGAGGGAGTCCCAATCGAGAGGCAAGAGACCAAACCACAATTTTTTGGGTTAATCACTTTCTGTGTGATTTTTATTGAGATAAATAAAATTACAGAAAAAAAAGAAGGAAAAAAAGGTTAAATAAGAGGTTAATATTATCTAAATACTAATATTTCTCTTACTAAAATTTAAAAAACTTGCAATTCCTATTAAATTACACTTATCAAAACTTATACAAACTGTAGTTTTAGAACTCTATTTCTTTAAGGCATTTAAAGATTTTTCTAAGCACAAATTAATAGCCCAATAAACAGAAAATAGAGCACAAATACCACTACCACATTTATCCCAATCCTTGTGCCTAACCCTGAATTAAAACCCCCAATTCCAATCCTGGTTGGTATAATTTAGCAGAGTGGGTTTTATGGGAGACAGAGAGAGAGCACGCAATCTGTAGACAAAAGAGCTTTGCTATTTACCAAATACACACACATACACTAAAACATCACGCGCAGCCCAGGACAGCACGAATGCCTTGCTTCTCCCCCTTGCTCTCCAGACACCATGGGTCACGGCCCAGTGAGGCTAGCCATGGGCTGTTTGTGGCTAGGAGTTACAAGGGTCAGCTGGGGTGCCTGGCAGGGAATACAAGTGGATTTATTCTTTCATCACACTCTTTTACACTGCTGTTTCCCAATTTGATTGTGGAACACCATCTTGATTCTGATTTGTGAGGTTCATAGGTTCAGAACAGTAATAATACACATACACACATCCCCAAAAAGCATTTTCCAATTTAAATCCTAAATTTGACCAGGTTATATTTACCACATCTGGATGTTATCTCCGGAGTGACAGACAGCAGACCTGTTTCTTTGAGAGAAAGGTAGCAAGACGTGATAGAACAGCCCGGTGTTAAATCGGCTCAACCAACAGTGCAGCCTACAGGCTTTTGCTTGTGGTCATCAAATCCAGAGCCCACCGGTCTGGTGTCCACCGACTGCGTGCTCCTCAAAATCCTGCACTCGACTGGCCCGGTGTTAAAGTGGCTCGACCAGTGCAGCCTACAGGCTTTTGCCTGTGGTCTTCAAATCCAGAGCCCACCACGACCAGTTGAAGCGGTTGAACACCCCCTGTTACCCCCTTCAGATGTGCCAAGGGCTATGCCCCCCCCCCACTCCAGGATGAACAGGTGAAAATTGAATACTTAGTAAAAGAACTCAAAAAGAAAAAGATCTGCCAAAAAGAGAAGAAAAAAAAACCTGCAGGCTCCCTTGGCGATCAGTCAAGGGGTTTAACACTCTTCCGTGTGAAGAGGTGAGGAGATGCCTAGGGGGTGGCCAAATCCCCTGGCAACATGAGAGGCTGCTGACCTATCGCTTCTCCAACGTGTCTAGACTAGAACCCCAGCTTTATGGTTGAGACCTCAAAAATTAGCATATCGCTTGTTGGCATGGAAACTTACTGACCTTGGTCAGTAGATCTTTCTCATGAGCTCATGGGCTCTGCAAGTGTCTATTATCACTTTCTAGGGTTCGGTTTGAACTGGTCTGGGGTTTTCTTAAAAAAGTGTTACTGTCTGCGGTTTTCTGACCTTGGAAGATAACACCATATAATTGTTTCTTTTCCTAATTAGAGGCCTAACAAGCTACATTCCATCCAAGGCGGGAGTTTGGCCATAGCAAAAAGGAAAAAAGGAGGGGTGGAAAAATCCACCTCTTACACCAGGCAATAGAGCTGAGTGAGCATGAGGGAGAAGTCAGCTGTATTTGTAAGGACCTACAGTTATTTTCCTCTTTTACTTTCCCACCCCAACTCTGGAACAAGGGGATAATAAGGAATGAACATGACAATGTCCAGTAACCTGAAAGTATTATGAATAGCTTATTAAGGTTTATCTGTGGTTTAATTGAGTAATTAATCAATTGTTACCCAATCTAGCAGGCCAGACAGATTGCTTATACCTATCCCTAACACTACTTACTCATACATATAACCACCTATATCAGGGGTTCTTAATCTGGGGTGCCTGCACCCCTTAGGGGTGTGAGAAGGAAGTCCAAGAGGTGCAGGAATAATGTATAATTTAGACACAGAATGCCCACCCAATGTACTTCAAATGTGACTTAAAAGCACAATCACAGTGGATAACCATTGAATTTATTTTTGGAGTGGGTACGGGGGTTATCATGTATTGTTGTAGGGGGCAGGGCCTCTAAAACGTTAAGAACCCTTGACCTACAGTATGTACTGTTCATATCTGTGTAAAATTTTTTATAACATCTATTAATCATTGATTAACCCTTTATAAATGGAAACTTTATATAAAGCGTGTCCATATTTTTCATTGGAAATCCCAAATTTAAAGGTGGTCTAGGTTTTAAAGGTCCAAGTTTAAGGTATCTCTTTATTGTGGAAGATACTTTCACACATAGAAAACCTGGAACCTAGCAGCTGGGTTTGCCACACTCAGAAATGACACAGAAGGATCTGTAGTATAAAAGATTTGATGCCTTCCAGGCGCCTCCCTTATTAAACTGGGAAATGTGACTAAGTCCTAACCTGCTGGCTTTGTGCCACAGTAGTCAGTCATCCACAGCATCCCTGCTTTGAGTATGAGTATCCAGGCTGCTGACTTTGGACCTTTTTTCCCTGTGTAGTTCATTACTCTCCCCTCTGCCTCACCAGCGGTGTGTTCCCAGGCCATTATTTGTGCAATGGTACTGTCTGAATTCTTTACTGAAGATTAAGCGTGCTACCTAAAAATGGCATTGGACTGATCTTCCTTGTTGGAGGTCATTGCTAACCCATGAGGGTCCTTTAGAGATGTTGAGTGAAAGGGCTAAAGATGGACATTCACAGGACACTGCCATCATTGCTGGGGGTCAGGGACTAGTCACATTCCTACAAAGCATGAAAATATGTCTACCATGGAGATGGATAAAGGTAGAACCTGTTAAACTTAGCTCTAAGCAACAGGGATTAACCTGATGAAGTAATGAAATCCACTGGCTCTCCAGTGAAGACCTGAGGAGTATCACAGGACACAATGAAAAAAATACATGATAAGGAAGCCTCTGCAGTGTTAGTCTTTCCCAGCTTTCTCTAGGTGGAGAAATTCCCTTATATTAATAATATTGCCATCTGCCTGTGCGTAAGGTGCTCGATAGCTTGCTAGGAGCTCAGCAGTTTTGTCTCAGTAAAACTCCAAATTGGCGTTTGTCCTTGTGGAGGATAAATACAAAGGGAGCTGGCTGGTGTGAGGAATGTGGGAGGTATCTGTATCATTTTTATCAAAATGATGTGCAGCCTTGGTGGTTGTGAGCTCCAGAGGGACAGCCATGCTAGTCTGTTTTGGTGATTATGGGGATGTTTGCTAAAGGACAACTAAGGTTCAAGTCATTCTTAGGTGGTTTTGACTGCGTTGGAAAAAAAAACAAACAAACAAAAAATCAATGGCTTTAAATAGCCCAGTCACCAGTATTCAACTGACAACAGATCTGTTAAGTGAAATTTTGAGATTTTGTTTCTGGCCAAGTTGGGACACTGTCTTTGATTCAAGACTGAAAACTGTAATGGAGAAAATGGTATACCAAGGGGCAGGAATCCATTACTGTGCCACGTGCTGTTTTAAAGACTATGTAGTGAGACAGATTTTCTTTTAAATACAATCCTGGTCAGCAGAGGAGGAGTGAGAAAAGAGTGAAATTAGGATTCTGATTGTGACCCCAGGGCAGCTTCAGAAAAAGGCTCCAATGTCAGTTCCAGCCGTTTCATGGTTGCTGTAACTTTGAGGATGGTTTCTAAGGAGCCATGCAGCAGCTGTGACATTCAAAGCTCCTTCACTGTGAGAATTCTCAGTTTAATAGTTGTATGTGAAGTCCACCTTTTTTGCAGTGCTCAGGTGCCTTAAAAGAGCTAGAACATGTATGGAGGGTCTAGTCTACTTTGTAGGCCATGTTGTTGCTTTAACCTTTGGCTTGCAATAGAAATAGGGTGGCGGAGGTGCATTGTGAAAGGAATTTCTTGTGATACTTTAGCATAGGGGTCAGCAACCCAAAAGATAAGCAAAGCCATTCCTTCGATAACCAAGTGTTTTGAGAGTTGCCATGGATGTAGCCTCCTGGTGGGGAGGAAGCTGGGATCTGGGCCAAAGTGCCTGCCACAAGGTCCCGTGGTGGAGGGAGGAGCCTGGAACCAGGAGCAGGCCCCCCACAGGCTTCCCTGGTGGTGGTGAGGAGCCCGGAGCCTGGTGCAGGCTGCATGCAGGGTCCTCTGGTGGGAGGGAGTGTGGGGAGGGGCTGGAACCTGGAGCCAAAAGGGGGTAGCTCTAGTGCTGCAAGTTGCTGATCCCTGCTTTAAGATCAGGTTCAGGAATTCCTTATGATGCACAGTCTGGACCCTACTCTTTGGAACAGCATCAAGTAGGATTGGCACCTTTTACATTTTCTGTCAGCAGTGTAGGGGGCAGAAGCTGCTTTGCAGTGTGAAGTATTTTCTTTCCATTCTGCTTTCAGTTGCAGAATACTTGTAGTCTTGAAAAGTTGGTTGCAACCCAAACAAGCCATTGCAACACTGACACTAAACAGGAGTTAGCTCAGCTCTAACTAGAGACCATGTAGGTGGGAGACCTGAACTTGACAATATGAACAAAAATTTGAAAACTAACAAGCAAATTCATGACAATTGCTGCTGTGGAGACAGTTATAGAAGTGAGGAAAAGCCGAGTATTTATGCCTACACATAGGCCTACACTTTCATACCAGTCTTTACTTGTTGGCAGAAAGTTAATTGCACAGCCCTTGGCAAAACACAGGTGACAGTGAAGAAGTAATTTTCTATTAGTTTAAAAGACTTACACATCTATCTTAGAATTACATGATTAATAAGCACTTGTATGACTTTGAAAGCAGATTGTCACATTAAGAATATAAATTCAAATTCATAACGCTCTAGTCAAAAGTTCCAAAACCTAATAAAAGCTAATGGAAGCCTCCTTAAAACGGCTGAAGGAAAAATAAAGGCCCTTGCCCTAATCTAAAACAACAGTATAATCCTTATGAAAGAAACATACAATACAGTTTTCTTCCTTGTACAAGCAATGAACAAAAATCCTCCTTCTGGCCAGAGCTATAAGCGAGATTATTAGACTCGGAACCAATGTCTTATAGGAATTTATTCAGTGGTTCTGATAAAGGTCACTAGACTATTGGAAATGCAGAACATGTCCTGATAAAGAACCGGTAAATAAAACTACTGCCTAATTTACATGCCTTGTTATTGAAGGTCAGTCTTTTAGCTAAAGCAGAAGCTGCAAAAATACTTGGAAATTTTGGAGGTTTAGACTTTTTCTTTGGAAGTGAGTAATTTATTTTTTAATATTGGTTAATGCTCTCACAGTCCATGGAAATCCTCCATACAGCAAGAGGAGAATGGGTCACTGCCTCTTTAAAATGAAATTTTAAGATGTTTTAAAAGTCCACAACGAGAGATGCAGTTCATAATTTCAGCATGCATTGTTCCTTCTGCTACCTTGTGCTGTAAGCAGCCAAAATGTTAAACACTTACCTATTTGTTAGAAGAGCATACATAATAGATGTGCTTGGGCCTTCTGGGTTTGTTGCAAATGGATTGTACAAGTGAGGAACTTGATCTTTTTGTGCTGTGGACCTTGTCTCTGAAAAGTTGGCTTGGCTACATATATACTGCTATTGCATGGTTGTGTACTTTGCAAAATAATGGTGGATTTTATGAAAGTTCTGCCTTGAGCTTCAGAATTTAAAATTTCATTAAAAATAGTATTTTGCCTTTTATCCCTGTGTGTGCTAGAGAAATTTGGTGAGCTACCACTCTGGCAAACTTGGGACACACTTTTTGTTCAGACATAGCAATGCTTCCAGTAGGAGATCAGTATTTTAACTGTTCTTGGGATTAGAATTGCTCTGTTCAATTTTTGGAGGTTCTTTTGTATCATCTGCTGCTCCTATGTCCATTTACAGATGGAAAATAAGAATTGCACCCAATTCTTATTCTTGACTACTTCTGGCTAGGAGGCTCTAACCTCCTCTCAGATGCAGACTGCACCATACTTGACTATGTCCTCCTACTCTCCAGGCAAGACTACTGCAATGAGCTATAGTTGAAGCTATCTTTGAGAGCTACTCTGAAATTTCAGCAAGTACAGAATGTGCTGTCCCTCTTACATAAAGGTGGTCTTTTACAGAGCATGTAACAGACCCATATTGCACTAACCACCTCTTTTTGGGGTTGGGTGCAATTCAATTAGTTGCTTTTTAATTTAGAAAGCCCTGTATGTTTTGCATCCTGGCTACTATTAAGAATTCTTGTTCCTCTGTGTTTACCAGCATTTGTGGTCAGCTGGGACACTTATTACCCTTTACCAGACTTGAAATTTAAAGGGTGGGTGGGGCAGGTGGTGTGCCTCTATATGAGGAAGAGAGAGGTGTTGGCCATGAAATCACTTTCTCCTTGATGCTACATAGTTAGAATATTAATGAATGTCAGCACGAGTAGCAAGATGTGTTTGTTTATTTTGGCATCCTAAGGAAATAGGGAAGGAAATGAGTTTCTCTGGGGGAAGTTTACTTTAGAGGTCAACATTTGTCAACTTGTATTATTTGTTTATATACTTGGAAATGACTGGAAATGCCCCAAAGAGTATTGATGGATGTGTATTTTATCCCTTGTTAAAATCAAGCAAGTATTTTAATAGAATATATTAGGTTAACAACACAGCTTTTCAATAGTGACAGTTTTGTGAGGCTCTAGCATTCTCAGTCATTTCCTTTCACTTGGCTTTCAAGAGATAGGGAAAGTAATGTATAGACCTCGAAGTAAGTCTGCTGCTAGTAATGGGAAAGAACATTTCAGCTACATCTCAGCAGTGATTTCTGGCAATAGATATAAAATAGATCTATTTCCAGACAATGAAAGCACTCTGAAAAGGATTATCCAAAGTTCCTGGTTAAAAAAGGATCAGTTTCTTCCATTGTCACCTAGAATCCAACAAATAAAGGCCAGTAGCGAAACTGCATCTAAGACCAAAGTAGATGCAACCATGTTATATAAAGCTACCAGCTAACAAAAGATGACTTTTTTTGATAGTCATTGAGATGACAAAATGATAGTGCAAATATCCTTTCTACAAACGCAACTTCTGTATAATTACAAAGTAATTTAAACTGAAGGATATGGTGTTTACAGGCATGTCATGATGTTTGTTTTTTCCAAGAAATAAAATATTTAAATTCTTCCAGAATTGGGGCCCCTATGGTATTAGAATAGAGTCTGCAACCTTTGTCAGCCCCCATGCCAGCTGTACCCCTCAACCCTCAACAGGTGCAGGGGTGGGACCAGCAGAGGACAGGAGCCATGGTGCCACACGGCTCTTGCAGCCTCCAGACGCTGGAGGGGGGAGCAGCTGTGGTGCCACAGAGCTGGGAGCCCTGCATGCTGATGTAAATAGGTGCAATGCTTTGGCATGCATGCCAGGGGTTGCTGACCCCTGCACTAAAGGAAACATGCATGGGAAAAAAGGGCTGTGTACCACAGCCATGAATTTAACATTTGTCCCAGGGGAACCATCAAAACAGGGGAACCTATTATGGAGGCTTTTGAAACTTATAACTCACTCAAATCCTGTAGTTTGTAGATGGGAAATACATTGGTCAGTTCTCAGCAAGCAAGTGCATGTGTGCTTCTGCAACCATGTACCATGCTACCCTCAGCTTCTGTCAAATGTGCCCATGATCCTGCATTTGCTACAGTTAAGCTTTCACCTGTCACATGCTGTACGCTAAGCTGGTGCCTTTGTAGTATCAGCAGCAATCTCTGGGCCGGATTATGCCACCATCAGTCATGTTGAGTGGTATCACTACACAGTCAGCCCCAATGTCAGCAGAGATGACAGAATGTGTCTTGTATTCTCTGGGTGCTTTAACGACACACAGTTTGACAATGGCTTCTAAAGGAACTCAGATTGTTTACTGGTAACATATCAGTGAAGGCTATCATATCAAAAGACTGAAGCAAGTGCCTCTTGTTTTTGTTTTGGGCTTAGTACTTCCCAGTGTGAATGATGGCTCTGAAAATAGTGGTAATTGGAGCATCATCCTGTAGTAAATCAGCATCCAGTCCCCTCTGTTAGGCATTAATTTTCTGCTCAGCCAGCATGTTGGTTATGTCAAAATAATAAAAAAAAGAGTTCATTGCATTCTCCACTGTTTGTTTGTCTCATGTCCCAGAATGCATCAGTCTTTTGCAGTAACTTTAAGCAGCAGAGTTATAGTAGACCTGATGTTTTAAAAAGTATGTTAGTGTCTGGGGAATCTATAATTCTTGCTTGTTCAATGTTACCTAGGGTGCTGACTTTTTTGGGCAACATGTTTTTTAAAACCATTAGTGCTAGGATTGCTCTTCAGCATTTTTCATTGTTAGCTTTCAAACCATCTCACCAAAACATGCTTCAAACTGTTGTTAGTGTAGTATCCCATTCCCCTCTGATTTTACTCCAGAGCAGGATTTACTGAGTGTAAGTGAAAGTGATATCTATTCCTCTAACATCCTCTGTGACTTTCTCATACATTTCTCAGTTTATGGTTTTATTAAGTCCTGATGTTTCAGAGAACACAGTCATAGCCACAGCCCAGGCATATGGCCTTCAGTGCTACGGGAGGAGAACTGGTTCTGCCAGCTGTGTGCCATTTCTACAGCACCCCAAAGCATGAGGGACATGGGTGGGAGCAAAGGGAGCAGGCAAGGGAAAAGGTATGGCTGAGGCAGACTTTTGGCTCAACAACTCTGCATCCTTGCAGGTGCCCATAAAGACCATTGAATCAGGGTTGCTTATTTAAGGTGACCCTGAGTTCTCTGTTCCTTGCAGAGAAGAGAAGGTTCAAGTTACCTCTGCCTTGTTCTTACGCCAGTACATGTCATCATGGCATTATCACTTGACTTTTGCGCTATTGCAGTTGAATAAACCCACACATTTGATTTAAGGCACCATTTTTAAAGGTCCTTAGATCCTGAAGGTAAAGATGGGTGCATAATAGGATTTTCAAAAGTATCTTAGACACCTAATTCCTAAGAGTACGTCAAAAGCACCTTTTGCATCTTCATACACCTAAATCTCTTTAAAAACCTGGACTTTATTTACTTTCCTTATAATATGCAGGTTTACTGTCTGTGTTTGTTCTAAGTCCAGTTTCTCAGTGCAAATATAATTTTCCTGGGTGGAGTAAACAGAATTTCTTCATCGGGCAGTGCTCCCAACATGTTCCATCTAAGATGTTGGCAGCCGCCACAGCCCGGAGTCGGAGATTTTTGCCTAGCAGTGGCTCAGGCAGCAGTGAGCTGACAGGTGCTCTGTCTCTCCCGCTCTGGTGATATCAGCATTCCGTCCCCCGCTGCAGTTAACTGCCAGTTCCTTTCTACCGCCCGACGACTCTGGACGGAGTCTGCGGTGGCTTGCCTCAGGGGCTTTTGTCAACCTGGAAATAGAGAAGAGGAACATTAACAAAAACAACAGAAATGTCACAGACTGAAAACAGTACAGCTAGCGCGATGCCGAGCGCGAAAACTGGCTTCAAGCGCTGCGCTCAGTGTAATGAGGCAATGCCTGCCTCAGATGGGCACACAGCTTGTGTGAAATGCCTTGGGGAGGAGCACCTCCTTCACAAGTGTCGACACTGTCAAAGCCTGTCCTCCAGATCGCGAAAGGAGAGACAGCGCAAATTAAAACTGCTACTGCTAGAAGGCGCTCTTCGCGCTGATTCCGATCCCCGTGCCTCTCCTCATAATCATGAGGGAATGCACAAGCGCGCCTCCAGTGTTGCATCCCCAGTGCCTCACAAGCGTCCTAAGGGTCCCGGACGGAAGCAAAACAGCCCAACCCCACGGAAACGGGGGCTGCGGCTATAAATTTGAAGAAAAAAATGCCGAAAGCGGCATCTGCCTCGGCAACGCTTACGGCGCCGACCTGTCAAGCGGCGCCGATACCACTGACGGCACCGGCTGGGGTACCAGTACTCTCCGCCCCGCTCATGCTGGCACTGACTCTGCCAGTGAGCATGGTACTGCCACTGCCATCACCCGCGGTACCGCAGCTCATAACTGCTAAGGCACTGACAGCTCAGGGCTAGTCAAGTACAGCCTGCCCACAGCCTGTAGCAGTGCAGCAGTCCTTTGACGATGAAGCTTCTTCAAGGAAACATAGAAGCAAATCGAAACACATGGTGCAAATGGAGGATTTAACTGTTTCTTCCTCGCCCGGGTCACCATTGTTCCAGACAGATTCGTCTGTTACAGAGACACCTGCCACATCTCCTTCAAACAGTCCTAAATCTTCTAGTGATTCTAGCCCAGCTCCTTCTGAGGCTCCACAACAAATAGTCCAGACTCCTGCCTACAATCCTAACCCAACATGGCCCTGGGTATATCCACCCTGGTTGCTCTATACACAACAGGGCATAAACTCTGCACCTTGGCAACCCTTCGGTGCAACGTTAACGACTGGAGTGACGCTAGCGCCAGTTACCCAGATTTTTCCACCAAGGGCAACCACAATGACACCTATGGCAACAGCCACAATTGACCCTCCTACTGAGTCAATTACGCAGGAAAAGAGCGACGACAATAAACAATTTCATGAACTCTTCAGACGTGCAGCTGACCTGATGGAAGTACCACTACAGGAAAATCAAACGTCGCAGCATAAATTGTACAGAATTCTTCAAGCACCTAGTTCCACCAAATTAGCCCTCCCCATGGACGAGGGAATTATGGAGCCCGCCAATTTGATCTGGCAGACACCGGCGTCTGCACCACCATCCAGTAAGAGGGCAGATAAAAAATGTTTTATTGCCCCTAAAGGGAATGAGTTCCTGTTCAGTCACCCACAACCCAACTCGCTGGTGGTTGAGGCGGCAAACCAACGAGGTAGAAGTTCATATCAGAGAGCTGCTCCTGGTAGTAGAGAGGACAAAAAACTAGACGTTTTTGGGAAGAAGGTATATACCTCGGCAGCCCTTCAACTGAGAATTGCGAATTACACTGCCCTATTAGCTAATTACAACTATGAGATCTTCGACAAACTCAAAGAGTCCTTTAAACCTACTTCACAAGACAGACAAGAGCAAATACATACTCTGTTTACAGAAGGTCTGCTAATAGCGAGGACAGCTCTTCAGGCATCGCTTGATGTGGCTGATGTCGCGGCCAGAACGATGGGCACTGCGATTGCCATGAGACGTGCCTCATTGTTGCTAACAGCTGATCTACCGAAGCAGATGCAGAAAACCATAGAGGATTTGCCCTTTGATAAACAGAACCTATTTGCGCAAAGCACAAACGATGTCATGCATGGCCTTAAAGAGGCAAGAGCCACTCTGCGAACATTAGGTATTGGTGCCCCATTCCCAAGAAGAAGGCCTTACAGGAACCAATTCGACAACCAGAGGTCTACACAAGCACAATCGTATAGACGATCTGACAGTTACCGAAATAAACCCAGACAACCACGGAAGGGCAGACAAGCATCCCAGCCGTACCAACCTGCACAGGCTTCAACTGTCAAACAGCAGTTTTGATGGACAGGTCGAGGGATTGGTCAGCCACTTATCGTCTCAGTGCCGGCGGTCACCACACAGACCTTTGTTCAGCAACAGACTCCAACCTTTCTTACAAGTCTGGAAGTTCGTAATGTCGGACAAATGGGTGATCGAGATTGTCCGAGATGGCTATTCCATTCCTTTCCTTTCAAAGCCACATACCCCCCCCCCTCCCCATCCCTTTTTAGGGACCCCAATCACGTACAAATGCTACAAGAAGAGATCCAGCATCTTCTTTTCATAGGAGTCATCGAAGTTGTTCCCGACCATCAAAAGGGGAAGGGGTTTTACTCTCCATACTTTCTCACAGAGAAAAAAACCGGGGGTTGGAGACCGATCCTCGACCTTCGTTGGCTGAACAAATACGTTCAGGTCAAGAAATTCAGGATGGTGACCCTAAACAAGATACTCCCAACCATTCAACGAGCCGATTGGCTGGCCTCCCTTGACCTCAAGGACGCTTATTTCCATATAGCTATTCGTCAGTCCCACAGACGGTTTCTGTGCTTCCGATTTCTTCAACAGCATTACCAATATACGATGCTACCTTTTGGACTATGTATGGCACCGAGGGTTTTTTCCAAGACCATAGCACCAGTCATTGCGTTTCTGCGCAGAAGACGGGTTCATATATTCCCATACCTCGATGATTTCCTGATCAAGGCATCTACATATCGTCGTACACTACAGGCAATAAACACGACAGTCGAACTTTTCCTGTCATTAGGCATCAACATAAATTACAAAAAGTCCTCTCTGATCCTGTCACAGGACATTCACTTTATCGGAGCAAGGATTCAATCCACCACGGCAACAGCTGTTCTTCCACTAGAGAGGTTCCACAATTTACAGAAAATAGCAACCACCATACAAACTTCAAAGATTATTTCGGCTCAAACAGCAGTGCAGATGCGTGGACACATGGCAGCGACGGTCTCCTTAGTAAACAGTGCCAGACTCTGGATGAGACCATTTCAGTTGTGGTTCCTGACACATTTCAGGCATCGCAGCAAACCCTCGGGAACATTCTTGATCCTCCCGGGGTCATCAGGGACTCACTAAGCTGGTGGATGGACCACAACAACCTCCTGGTGGGTGTCCCGTTCTCACCACCCCAACCAGAGGTGGTCATAACGACAGATACCTCCCTTTTGGGATGGGGGGGGCGCAATGCCAAGAATGAGTAGCTCAAGGTAGATGGAACTTATGGGAGAGATGCCTACACATAAACTTACTAGAAATAAAAGCTGTTCGCAGAGCATGCCAACATTTTCTCCCTGTGATCGCCGGGAAAGTAGTAACAGTTCGTACCGACAATACGACGACGATGTTTTATATAAATCGTCAGGGAGGAACCAGATCTTGATCCCTTTGTCTCGAGGCTATTGAACTTTGGGACTGGTGTATACAACACGACATAAAGGTGGTCGCAGAATACATTCTGGGCAAGAAGAACGTGATAGCGGATTCCCTCAGTCGCTTATTTGCCCATCAACACGAATGGGAGATCAAACAAGATGTCATTCAGGATATCTTTGCGAAGTGGGGAACGCCCACTATGGACTTATTCGCCACCATAGACAACAGGAAGTGCAACAAGTACTGCTCCCGGGCCGGCAAGGGTTGAGGCTCGAGCGGGGACGCATTCCTACACAATTGGGGCGACACGCTACTTTATGCATTTCCACCTCTACCAGTGATTCAGCGAACTCTTCAGAAAATCAGGCACGACAGAGCACGAGTAATCATGATTGCTCCAGCGTGGCCATGCCAAATATGGTACAGTTCGCTGATGGAAATGTCAATAACAATGCCAATCCCTCTGCCACCAATACCAGATCTCTTATCGCAGAGCCGGGGGTCTCACACGCACCCCCACTTGGACAGACTGCACTTGACGGCATGGAACCTCAATGGTTCAAAGGGGTAGAGCTCCAGTGTTCTAGTAAGGTATGTCACATTTTATTGAATAGTAGGAAGTCATCCACGAGAACTACTTACCTGCAGAAGTGGCATCGATTCTACCATTGGTGCTCTCAAGGGTCCATTTGTCCGATGACGGCATCCATCCTGGTGATCCTGGAGTACCTACTGCACCTAAAAGAGAAAAAAGTAACGGTTAACACGGTTAAAGTACATCTCGCGGCGATTTCAACATTTCACGACGAGGTGGATGGTGGCACATTATTTACTCATAAAATCATCAAATGCTTTATGGTGGGCATGCAGAATCTCTATCCTCATGTCCATCCACCAGCAACACCGTGGGACCTTATGACAGTACTTAAGGCATTAATGAAACAACCGTTTGAGCCACTGGGTAAAGCCTCTTTACTATACCTATCGATGAAGGTTGCTTTCCTTGTAGCCATCACCTCTGCACGGCGAGTAAGCGAGATGGCAGCACTAATGGCACACCCACCATATACCATATTCTACAAGGATAAGGTATCCTTGCGACTGCATCCAAAATTTGTTCCAAAACAGGTATCTTCTTTTCACATTAACCAAACAATCCACTTACCTGTGTTCTATCCTAAACCTCATGCCACACTGTAGCAGCGATTACTTCACACCCTTGATGTTAGGTGGGCGCTGGCGTTTTATCTGGAAAGAACAAAACCCTTTTGGAGATCAGAACGTCTCTTTATTTCCACCAATGAACGCTCCAAGGGCCAACCAATTTCTAAGCAGAGGTTATCCAATTGGATTTCATCATGCATCCATCTGTCGTATTCCATATCCCAGACAACAATGCCTGATACTGTACATGCACACTCCACGAGGGCCATGGCTTCTTCCGTAGCTTTCCTTACAAAAGTTCCTCTACATGCGATCTGCCAAGCAGCAACTTGGTCCTCCAGCGACACTTTCGCTAGACATCATGCATTAGAGCAATGTTCCCTCTAAGGTTTGACGGCTTGTGTGCAAAATTTTGAACCCGTGTGCAAAACTTTTTCTGAATAAAATTTTTGTGCAACTTCACGTGATGGAAATTATTGAAAAATATAGAACAATGAAAAATTAATAAGTTATTTAAATTGCTTTTATTAATAATTTGAATGTATTCTATGCTTATGTGACATTTTGTCTCATCAATTCTTCAGTCCTGTTTGTCTGCCTTTGTCAGTTTTCCAAAATGAATAAGCACATAAAAAAGTTAAAATGAAAGCAATTAACTTGCCTCTCATTTTTCATTTTGCACAGCAGCCCATTTTACAATTAAAAAAAAAAGGTCCTAAATTGTTCCTAGCCAGTTCAAATGTGACCCTTTATTTGTTTTACTTAATTGGTCACTATTAGTAATCTTGATCACAGTATACTTTATTTTCCTTCATTTTATTAGTGTTTGCTATATATTTTTTTCCCAATTTAACCCTTCCCTAAGGAGCAACAGGCCAAAAGGTAAAAAACCCAACCCAGGGCTTGACCCTGTGATCACAAGTCTGTTATTCTACCAACTGAGCTACAGGCATTCTATATAGAAAAACTTCTAGGCATAAAGGATAACTGTGTACTCCACTGCCCCTTGATCCCATCCCCCCCAAACTGCTGTTTATTCCGTGTGTGCATCTGTGCAGCAAACTCTTAACATCAGGATTGTGGGTTCCAGCACTGTGCCCCCCCAGTCTACTTATCAGCAGTAAAAGGCTGGACAATCACCTATTTTTGGAATGCCTGAGGGAGGAAGGACATGAAGGTAAAAAGGAGCCCTTGGATAGCTAGCAACTCCCCCCCCCCCAGCCAATCCTCAGTGGGGCTTCAGGCCTGCCCCCTGCCCATCTTCAGCTGCTTTCCCAGCCTGCCCCCTCCCCCAGTTGATCCTTGGCCATGGTTAAGCCCTGTCCCCCCCACCCCTCATCCAATCCTCAACCACTCTGCCAGACTAGGGTTACCGGATACCAAAGCATGGAAAGGAGGCCAGGGAAGTACAAAAAGGAGGATGTTGGAGGACACATACACATCTGGGGCTCCGCCTGGGCCCCCTTCATCCACCCAGCCAATGCCCCCCCCCAAATGCTTGCCCCATTGATCACTCAACTCCAGGGAAATCTGTCTAGCCCCTAGTTACAGTGTGAGATTAATTGCAAGAACAGAGGCTCAAGAATATCAAATGAATGGCTTAAGTATTTTTCCTCTTCACATTAAAGTAACTGTAAAGCCAACCACTTTAAGGAGTCACAAAACTAAGTATTGAATGTTTATATCAAGGTGCAAGGAGAATCACGCTGCAGAACTCCTATCCAGACTGATGTTTTTATATTGTGAGTTGCAAACAGAAGCACACCTCCAATAAATTTAATGTAGTAATTATGGACAAGATTAAAATCAGGTTTAACACAGTAAGTTCCTTCACAGAATTCACTCATTGTTTGACACACAGAGGGATGGGCCCTTGACTACATGAAGCCTAACAGAATTTGAGGTGTTGGCTTCTAAAGGAAAAGTAATCTCTGTCAGCAGTATTCTCCCCATGATGTGAAATTAGGGGTGTGGTGCAGGGGGATGTTTGGGGGGTTTAGGGGGTGCTCACTCATTTGCTCTAACACTGTTACTAGCCAACAACTGGGGGGTGCAGGCGGAGTGTACAGAAATCCCCATCTAGCCTCACTGTGCAGTATTTAAAAAAAAAAATCACAGACAAGCTCTTTAGATTTTATACACACAGGAAAGGAGAAATCAGAAAAAATGAGAGCTGCCAGTTTTTATGTGCAGACCTACCTGAAACATAACCTTTTACCTAAAATGCAAATTTCTGGAAACATCATATCCTACTATGTCTGCCATAAACCACAGATGGATATATATCTATTTTATGACAGTTGATGTTTTGTTTGCTTTTATGTGAAATACACATCAAATGGGGGGGGGGGGCAGAGTAGAAGTAGATGTTTGTGACTATCAAATGCTCCACCCAAGAGGACAGCACCTATTCTTGAATGCAATGATCAGTTTTTTCCTAAATATTCCAAAACAAAAATAAGCAGAGAGTACACAGGCAAAAGCAAGCTGCATGTTTTCTATGATTTGATAAACTAACAAAGGGACAAATATTGCAATCCTTACTCCATCAAATTTCCCACTGACTTCATTTAAACTATAGGATCAGGCCCAACCCAGCATCTACTTTAGAATGGATAATACTTGCACATCTGTGTATCTTACTAAAATTTAAGGACACATCTACAGTGGACTAATCTCTTCTTGGAAAGGAGAAAAACTGAAAAAAAATCACACTGGGAAAAGGAAAATCTTACAGATTCAAACCTCCTCACAATCAAAAGTGAACTTTGTTGGACCTGTGAACAAAAGATTGGTTGTCAAAAACCAAGATTCATTAGCAGGAATAAATATCTGGCTTAGCCCAGCCATTAGGGAAACAACCGTCCCGAGAAACTTTAAGCCAAGCAGGGCAGCAAAGCAGAAAACAAAGAAGCAGTCACAGGTTTCTCTTTGCGCACTTCTGAGACCCCAGCAAGGTGAAGAAAAGCCCCAACCCCTCCAAAAAATAAGATTAAACCTCCCCCAAAATCAGGTGCAGGGAAAGGGGAGAGGACCTGAGCTGGAGGCTGGAAAGAAGCCGGGGGTGAGGAGCCGAAGCAACAAAACAAAGTGAAACCACTTCCAGCCCTGCAGCTGGACTGCCTGGAGCAAGGAGGAGGGCAGAGCAAAGAGGAGTCTTAACGTGACACAGACTCCTGGTTTTTCTGCTAACCCTGAGCCTGACCAGCCCCCAGCCGATCTTCAGGGGCTCTGCTGGCCCCTGCCCGGTCCTGCCCCCCCCCGCCAGCTGCTCTGCTGGCCTGGCCCCGCTCCCCACTTTGACAGCGTGGGCCTGCCCGCCCCGCCCCCTCCTCCCCCAGCGGCTCAGCTGCTCCGCTCCCAGGCCGCCCCGCCCCCCACTCCCCTGGCTGAGCCTCAGCCGCTCTGCCGGCCTCGCCCTCCCCTGCGCGGGGACTGGAAACCCCTGCGCGGGGAGGGGGGTCTAACCTGCGCGGCCGCGCTGCCGCGCACCTTAGAGGGAACAGTGCATTAGAGCAAATATCATCTTTGGACACTGCATTGGGGCAAGCAGTCCTAAAAACTGTTGCCGAGGCGTAGCCGAAGTTCCCACCTCCTAGAATAACGACTGCTACACAATCACCTTAGATGGAGCATGTCGGGAGCACTGCCCGATGAAGAAATGGAGGTTACTCACCTTCGTGCAGTAGCCGAAGTTCTTCGAGGTGCGTGCTCCCGACATGCTCCACGACCTGCCCTCCTCCCCTCTACTTCGGAGTGTTTCTTCCTTATTCTGACAGGTTATCTCCGGGGTAGAAATGAACTGGCGGTTAACGGCAGCGGGGGACGGAATGCTGATGTCACCAGAGCGGGAGAGACGGAGCGCCTGTCAGCTCACCGCTGCCTGAGCCACTGCTAGGCAAAAATCTCCGACTCCGGGCTGTGGCGGCTGCCAACACCTTAGATGGAGCATGTCGGGAGCACGCACCTCGAAGAACTTCGGCTACTGCACAAAGGTGAGTAACCTCCATTTCATGGCACATAAAATATTTGTTTAGTGCAACAGATTTAATCAAATAAGTAATTGAATTCTACCTGTATATTATTTTCATTTAAATTCCAGACAACCTCCATTTTATATTTAATTAATTTTGATTTTTATTCAGCTTTAGCCCCTACTATAGACTTAATATATACATACAGGGTCATGATACTAAGCAAACTCGCGTAAAGTTGCACAAACACACATGCATGTCGGTATTGAAAGTTTTCCCACTGTAGGTAGCTGAATCTATGAAAGTGTCTTTTTTTTCTTTTCTTGTTTCAGTTTTATTCCTGATTTTGTGAGATGCCTTTTTTTTTTTTTGGCAATACACAGGTTTGGGCTGACCTATCAAGTTTTAACTTTTGCATGTGGTTCCAAATTTGATTTCTTTCTGCTGTTTTTCCTAATACTGACATAAGATTTTTGTGGGAAAAGAAAAACTCACTGCATCAAATAGTGCTGCACTTGAATAAATAGTTTCTGTAATAGCATGCACATTACTTGTTTTATTGGTTTATGCAGAGTTTCCCAAATGTCTTGCCCTATACTTCTAGTGTATTGTGTACCACATATCTTGCAGCTTGCTTTCTTCCCTTTGGTTCTGCTAATATTTAATGAATGTTGTTCCTTTTAGGTGCTCCCCGCCCCCCAATCCTCCATAGCTGCTGTTCAAGTTTGTTGCTCTGTTGTCAGGGATTTTATTTATTATTTACTAACTTCAACAGACATCTGTTAGCAGAGTAGGTGAGTCTTGGTCTCTAAATTATTGGTGAACCGTCAAACTGAAAATGAACAACAAAAACAGTTGCTTATCAGAGAATCTAGTCTGCAAATTAATATTTTCTTTTAAATTCTGTTACTAATGATTTAATATTGTGGAGAGGGATCTGGGTATCATGGTGGACCACAAGCTAAATTTGAGTCAACCACATAATGCTGTTGCAAAAGAAGCAAACACCATTCTGGGGTGTATTGCAGGGGTATTGTAAGTAATACTATAGAATTAATTCTTCTGCTCTACTGTATGCTGATTAGTCCACAGCTAATTGTGCCCAGTTCTGGGCTTCTCATTTCAGTAAAGATGTGGACAAATTGAAGAAAGTCCTGAGAAGAGCAACAAGAATGATTAAAGATCTGGAACACTTGACTTGTGAAGGAAGATTGAAAGAGCTGGGTTTGTTTAGTCTGGAAAAGAGGATATAAGTTTTTCAAATACCTAAGAGGTTGTCACAAGGAGGAGGAGGGGGAAGAATTGTTCTTATCTGCTGATGATAGAATGAGAAGCAATGGCCTTAAATTATAGCAAGGGAGATTTAGGTTGGACTTGAGGGAATATTCTTAATTGTCAGGGTGATTAACCACTGGAATAAGTTGCCTAGGCAGGTTGTGGAATCTCCATCATCGGAAGTTTTTGAGAGCAGGTTAGACAAGTACCTGTCAGGGATAGTTTAAGAGGGTATTTGATCCTGCCATGAGTGCAGGGGAGTGGGCCCAATGACCTCTCATGGTCCCTTCAAGTTTTATGATTCTAATATCTCAGCTTGTTGCTGGACACAAATGAGGAACTGAAGCTTTCCATATTTGATGATTTTTATTTCAATACTGCCTAAAGAGACCCAGCTGACATCAGAGTCCCCTTGTGCTAGGTGCTAGATGTATAGATTGGTGGGCAGGAGGGGCAAAATTTTGCCTGGATGGCCACATCTGTATGGCAGGCCTCTTGTAGTGGGAAAGTGGTGGGAGTGGAGGAAGGGCAAGATTATTAACTATTATTAACTACTAAATTATAGATATACAAAAATAAAATAAATAATAAGTGATAAGTAAAATAAAGGAAAAATAGGAGTCAGAAGAAAAGAGGCCACTGCACTCCACCAGGATGCCATTGTGCCCTGTGCTCTGGCCAGGGCAGGATGCCACTGAGCCCATGCAAGAAAGGGTGAAGCTGAGAGTGGGCAGCGGCTGCCATTTTCAAGCCAGGACATCACTGGTCCCTTGGGGGAGTGACCACTGTGCTCTGGCTAGGGCAGGGTGCTTCTGGTTTACAGAGTGCCCCCCAAGGCAGCCAATCTCACAGAAACTTTGCATAATATATTTTATCTCAGCTTTGAGATTTTCTGAGAAGTATGGTGAAGCAGAAGGGGAGTCTCATAATTATGGTTTGTTGAAAATTCTCCTATTCACCTATTAAAATCTTCTTAAAATGGTTCTAGGCCATCATATTTGCAAAAGGTTTTAGACCAGAAGCTCTGACTTTAGGCCATGTCCCTGCAGAGGCTGAAGTAAATAAAGAGAATTCTTTCCAAGACTTCGGGTTGTTGGGTCTGACTGAAATGCTCCAGATCCAACTGACTACCATATTTGGGGTTGAAAAGGAATTTTCCTCTGGGTCATATTGATTTAGAACCTTCCTTTTTGCCTTCCTTTGCAGCATAGGACCTGGGTCACTTGCAAGTTTAAACTAGTGTAAAGGGTGGACTCAATGTAACTTGAAGTCTTTATATCATGATTTGAGGACTTCACTAGCTCAGCCAGAGGTTATGAATCTACTGCCAGAATGGATGGGTGAGGTTTTGTGGCCTGTGATGTGCAGAAAGTCAGATTAGGTGATCGTGATGGTCCCTTTTGGTATGATTGTCTATGAGATTATTTGCATGTGTAGATTAAGCCTAAGCATAAATCTTTGCAGTAGTGGGGTCTATTTTATTTTATTTTATTGTTAGGAGATAGAATGCTTTTATTTGTGTAACAAGTTATCTGGAAATTGGAGTCCTCCATGCTGCCTCTAGGGAACAGAGTTGGGTTTGGCAATGATGTATCTGTGACAGTCACATTCTAGGGTGCACTGGAGACCAGTGAGGGGTTGCGCCACATGTGCCCTGCAACTTGCCTTGACTTTTAATGTTTTACTGCTGTGGCTCCCAACTGGGGACTCTTACAGGCAGGAAAACAGCATGTAAATCACACTCTGCATGTCTGTGTTTAGCTGCAAACTTCCAGCCCATTTCAGTCATGCTCTGGGTTCCACTGTTCTTGGTTACTACCTGCAGGGTGACCTCAACACACTCCCAGTTACGAATTTTCCACCAAAATATGTGTTCTGCACTGACCTTCTCTGGATAGTTCTGATATTTTCAGGGAGTCTGTTGCATGCTATCCAACTGTTTGCTGTTTTCAATGGAGTTACTGTGGACAGCTCATGAACCACATGTTCAGGGAGGCTAAGATTCCAGCCTTGACCTTTATGCCTGCAGGCACGTCCCAAGAACCAGCCAAGTCATCCAGGTAGCCCCAAGCACACCAGAACCTGTGCTGCCCCACATCGACCCCCCCCCGACCCCAGGATGACCATCCCAGGGCCCAGCGTGCTACTTCACTTTTCTGCCAGAGTGCCCCAGTACCAACATGGCCCCAACACAGCCCCAGGCTGGCGAGTGCACCCTGGGCCCTGGAGCACTACTGGCCTCCATAGAGCCATCAGCCCAAGTACCTGAGCCTCCAGAGTGCTGCCAGCCTGTTCTGTGGTATGCTCCATCACCATTGCACCCCTACTGCTGTATGTTGGTCCAGGCTACCCCAGTGCCATAACACCGATCCAGACTGGCCCTGGACTGGCCATTCCCCTAAGTGCAACCAACCTGCTCCATGCCTTGGTGCCAACCTGCCCTGCACCCAAGCTGGCTGGTCTGCCACTGGCCTTAAGTGTTGCTAGCCTGTGTTGCTCCCAGGCTGTCTGGTTTGCCCTGGACCCCAAAGTGCCTCCATCCTGAAGTCTCCCAGAACACCACTGGCCCATGCTATGCCTCAGTGCTAGCTCAGCCCACCCCATACCCAGGCTGGCCATTGGTTGGCCCACTTCCACTGCCGGTGTGACTGCCAGGTCAGCTTGCCCCAGTGGTGCAGTGCTGACCCACTCCATCTTTGGGCTGGCCTGTCCACCCTGGCAGGGGATTGGCAGCCGCCTGCATTCCAACCACCACCCGCTTCAGTGGAGAGGCTAGTTAAGACTGCCACCACCAGGGGCTGAGCCTGGGCAAGGTGGTGCCTGGCTATCAGGGGAAGCTAAGCCTTCCCTGGCCTTATAGATCCAGTGCCAATGGGAGTAACCCAAATAATTAAATTTAACACTGAATTAGTTGTGACTAAAGAATAATATATGTTTATTTAGTTACAAAACTTAACAGCAAACTAAAATAGTGCTAAACTAGACTTGGTCTCATGAAATTTTTATCACATGCTCCCAACAACAGGGCAGACCAGGGTAGGATCTCTTCCAAAGTCAGATGTTCACTGCTTATGTTCTCATAGGTGATAGATGGATAACTTGGGGTGTTTTTCAGCATCACTTTTATAGTCCAGTAAAACAAAGAAGGAGTCCTGTGGCACTTAGAGACTAAAAAATTTATTTATTGGATGAGCTTTCATGGGAGAATATCCCACTTCATCAGATGCTTTGAAGATGGGGGAAACCTACAGAATGGGAGGACATAAATGCAGGGAAGTGTAAGTCATGGGAAGAAGTCACACTGTAACAGCAAATCAAAGTAGTTGTTAAGGCTGAAATACTGAGGATCAGCATATAGAGGAAGATGAGATCAAATCACCTGTTGTAATGAGAGAAAAATCCAGTGTCCCTATTAAGCCCTGAATCAATGCAATCAAATTTGCAAATAAATTCAATCTCAGCAGCTTCTCTTTGAAGCCGTATAGTCCTGTTGCTCTCTGAAATGGATTTTCCAAGGTGTTATGCCTAGATAGAGTTAATTTCCACTGTGATATTGGAGGCTTGTGGTGAAAGAGGTTCAGTCTGTACTGATGTTTGCTAAAAATGTGGACTGATCTGTTGCTGCTTCCTTCCCCCCAACTCCCCTATATTTTCCAAAGAATGGCCATTTTACAGCTGATTGGCCATCAACGTTGATGACACATAGCTAGAACCATCAGCTTGTCTTTTGTCTTTGAGAAACAGGTTTATCCACTATATATATTTCACTGTGCTATTATTGACCAGTGAGTTACTAGTTTTGAAATGAAACTTTATATAAAGCTTATATCCAGCAAATAGGGTGTAAATACATGGGTAAGTTTGGGAATACACCCAGTCACAATGAATGGGGATTGTTTCCTGAGAGATCCATGACTACAAAGCCCAAAGGGGCATGATTTGGCCATTAATGCTCTTGTGCTTTATGAACATCATTTTTGACCCTCTGAACTTCTTTATTGGTTTAGAAGATGAAGGTATAGCTTTTGCAAAAGCAGCAAGGGATTTTGAGTGCCTGACGTGAGACATTATAAGGAGATTGCTTTTCAAAGAGAAGGTGGCAAGTATTTTCTTAAAATCAGGCATTATAAAGTTCTACCAGGAGGGCACCCAAAATCACTAATCCTCTAGAAATTTAGGCCACACTTAATATTCTAAGATAGAATTCAGTACTTATATTTTAATTTTCCAAAGGCAAAATGTGTACAAAACTGAACTGTGAACATGCTGACATGAAGGCATGTCAACATGCAAGCAAGATTTGAAGGAAAATGCCTATGCCATTTAAAATTGCCAGATTCATGTAGAAATTGCATCAAATGCTCCAACACCAGATCTACATCCATGACTTTGGGTTTTTTAACACTGTAGTAATAGAGATGCAGACATGGTTTAGCAGTGCTACATTTGTTTGAGGCATTAAATCTATATTGTAAAGGTCCATGTGAGTGCAAATGAGTTTACTTAATATCAGAGGTGTGTTCAAGAAGGCACAAATAGGGCTATGAGCCTCCTCAGTAATTGTTGGGGACACTGAACTCCTCTGACCCTGGGGCCATGGTGGTATGGGAGGACAGAGAGATCCTGCCAGGGAAAAGGGAGCACAAAACATACACCTTCAAAAGGGGTTGAATTTAATTTTTTTGCTCACATACGTGCTTAAGGAAAATTACAAACTATGATTTAATATGTTCTTTGTGTTAAATGAGCAACACAAACTGGTCAGCTTAGAATGTAGGTTTGTCATGTTACCTTAGAAAAGGCAGTTTGAGCTGAAAAAAAACATGGTAAATGAACAAAGTATAGTGCTTTTTATAGTTAACATTGTTGCTTATTAATTAGGAATAATTGTATCATTTGAAACTGACTTCTTTAAAAAAATCACTTTGCCTTTTCTCAGATGATACTAAATACTGGGTGAAGGAGGAGGTTAGCAGATAATTAGTCTGCCATATCTGAAGTAGTAGTGTTAGACAGTCTTGTTCAGTTAGGACATGCTGATTTATATCTGCTTGTCAGACACGATTGCACGGGAAGCGTTCTTTTATTGGCCTGTCATATTTTATGTGGAATGAACTTGAAAGCAACATTGGAAGTATGTAGAAGTGTATGGAACTTTGGTACTATACTTTGATTCTTTGTACTATGCCATGTTGATTCATTCTGTTGTTTCCTACCTGCCTTGTAAGGGACACAAATCTAGTTTTGTTTCTTCAATAAAATGACCTCAGTGATAAAGGAAAGGCCCCACTTTGTCAGTGTTGCACAACAAAGCCTTTTATTTACCCACAGAGCAGTTTCAGCACCGTTGCAGGTTTCTGGGCACTGCTCTTCAAATCTGACTTACTGGTAGTCTTATTATGCAGAGACCACATTTAGGGGCGCTCCTTTTTGTTTTGTTTGTACAGTGCCTTCTACAGTGGGGTCTTGTTCCATAACTAGATGCTACACTGTACCAATAATAAGGATGGGAGGCTGGTTAGTTCTCTAGGCTCATTCAGTCTCAATGTCCATTCCATCCTGGGCCTCTTTTTCAAGACTGCCATCAGATTGGCAATTGGTGCAGTTGAGATCTCTTTGTGATTCAAACTGGAATAAGACCACTAAGTGTCTCCACATGACTTATCCAACAGTTTACAAGAAGTGAAGTGTAACTAGTGCTAACCAGAACTGAATTTGAACTAGTCACCTAACACCTGAATGGTTTAGTGTTCCTAGGTGCTTTGAAGGCTGCTTCTCTCCCCTTCATGTAGTGCTGCAACACTTGAGATCAGTGCAGGTGATCTCAACAATAAAGGCAGCCCCTTACTTAAACTGGAAGAAGGCTGGTGCTTTTGAGGAATGGTTTGTGACACTGGAACTCTAACAAGTTGAATTTCAGATCATGCAGAGCTTTCCTTTTCTGTGGCAGTTGCTGGGAAAGTAGCCTGAGTGAAATGTAGTGGGTGGTGGTGGAAACTTAGTTTGATGACCTGGGGTACATATGTCTTCTTGATTTGTGGGGAGGAGGCAGAATTAGGGAGAGCGAAACAACTGCTAAGCGGTATGTGTACAGGATTTGAATGAGTGCATTTATAGAAGAATCTGCTTTTACCAAATTCCTGGCTTTCTGTAATAGCACAAAACTATGGTTTAACAAGGTTCACAGCTCTGAATTACATCTTAATGCAACTAGCTGCTGGCTCAGCAAAACCTGACTTCAAATTCAACCTCTGTGGTATGCTAAAGTATCATTTAGTCAGGGACCATTCATCATGCAATATTTCAAGATTTCCTAGAGACAAAGGTGTAAATTTAGAAGCGCAAGGCAAAGGAAATCTTTGCATGCCGTTGATGTCTAGTGTGTTTCATTGGGAAATCCTGTAACTTCTTTAAAGGTATGTTCCAAAGAAAATTGGACTTTTAAAAATATATTTTGTATTTTTTGATGGCTTGATAGAAATGCTCTGAGTATAGCCATATATTGAGAGGGAGTGGAGTGTGCTGCTTCAAGTTGGCATGACTAGATTAGCTATTTCTAGACTGTGAGCAGAAATAATCTGAAACAAGAAGCTGACTGCCTTGTACTCTGATATTAATTACTCTTGTTAAGTTATCTCAGTCAGACTAACAGTGGAGAAAACACAAATTAAGTCATTATTGGTACTGCTTTCTGTGTGTATGGTTGGTAGTTCCCTTGAACAAGTTCTTAAACAGGAAAATAACCAGAATTCATGGCATTCATTGCAGCTTCTAGTAAATGACATGTTAAATACCACGCTCTACACAATTCTGAGTGCCCAATGCCACTGAATTAACTGTGCTCATGCCTGGTATAGTTAGTGCACTACTCACCGGCGTGGGAGATGAGAGAGAATTCCAGAGGTCCCTTGTGCAAAGTTTATATGGATAAGAAACTTGATTTTTCAAACTAATGGAATTGTTGAAAAATGTAACTGGAAAAACACATCTGTAGCTGATAAAAAAATTATTTGTGCCATATGAGACAAAAACAATATAGTTTTAAACAGTGAAGAATAATTGACAAAAACAGTGTAGGACATGTTTGGTGATGGCACATTAACCAGTGTACAGGTTCATTAGAAAATGCCAATAATTTATCCTGATGTTAATTCTGCTCTTTTTAATGTAGGGCAAAGGAGCAGTGATTTCTTGGTGCTTATCTTCTCAAAATACCAAGGGATCAAGGTGTAGAATTAATAAAAATGCTACTAAGGCTCTGACTACCACACAAATTGGCTATAGCAGTTGTGGTAATGAGCAGGAAATTTTCTAAACTCCAGTACAAGCAGCAGCAGGTGTGTTGGAGGAGGTATTCTAGGGAAAAATCAGAAATCACAATACTTAAAAAACTCCCCTGTTTTACCGAGCGAGCAAGCAAGCTAGGTCATATGCTGGGGAGAGAAAACAAAACAAAAACCAACCCTCTATGGATATCAGAGATCATGAATACCATTAGGTACCACCAGACTCAGATGCTGACTAGCTGACAAAGAAGGAAATCTTGAGGAAATTACACAATGGAGGAAACAGAATGGATTTTAAGCAACAAAATACAAAATCACATTTCATCTTTAATGGGTAATACATTTCTGAATTGCTTTTGTGAATAAATCTTGCTTCAGCAATATATTACATTTGACTTGCTCAACGTTACTGCAAAGAGTGACTGATAAAGTAACCATGATAAGTTTTCCCCTTGGCCCAATATCAAGCTTTGATTGTATTTTGCTATCCCTAAGAGACTATATTTTAGCTATGAAAAATTTCCACCAGCAGTCATAGTCTTGCTTGATAGATACACTTATACATTACTGCAATGTAAAGCTATGGTAAATTAGTCACAACAGACAATTAAAACTATAAAATTAGTTCTTACAGTGATTTGCCATTTAGAAAGGAAGACAGATTACAGTAATTTCCTGTGTGACCTGGGTACAGAGCAAGCACCGGATTCCAAGACAAGTTTAAGATATATGATACAAACTATGCTTCCCAAATGAAAACTTTCTTTTTGAATCTTTGGTCTTAACTTTGCATTTTAAGATTTATTTAATATAAATGGTTACTGATAAGAACAGAACATTGACAAATGGGGGAAACCATGAGTGCTAAAATGTTCATTCAGGGTTTTAAGTATAAATTCTTTGGGGCTTCCCTGTGTTGTGAACCAACATCTGCTTATTGAGGCTGATGTACTCAAAATAACTACTGGGGAGTAAAATTTATGGGAAATATTTACACTTTAGTTTAATGTAAATTTTATATTCGCCTTTACTACTCTGCTTCTCAAAACCTAGTTTTGCTCCAACACATGATACAGCCTTTGAAATAATCCTGTTGTGTATTTTGTGTGTACCCCTGGGACAGACAAGAGAAAAATAACCATTAATTCTGTTGTTCTGTCTATTTCAAAGTGCCACTTAACAAGATAAAATAGAAACTGCCAACGCCTGGGCCCCGGTGAGTCTGATTAACGGACTCGGCCTCATTTACTTAGGTGGAAAGATGGTCTCAGATGAGAGAGCTGCCTCAGTGTTTCCCAAGTGATATGGTCTGAAGTATTATTTATCTCATGCTGTGCCTCTCCATGTATGCCATGTGGCTTCAGATAAATTCTTTTAAGAACTAATGTGGTTATGGGTGTCTTTGTGCCACATTCTAATGATGATTGTTTCTTTTCCCCAATGCTATATGCTTATCCTTCTTTTGGAAATGCTGGCTTGTAACATAAGCACAGGCTTCCGAGCCACAGAACACAGTAATCAAATATGGAGCTGAATCCTCAGCTACTGTAAATGGCTAGTGGAGCAGTTGTTGTCACTAACTAGAATCTGTCCTATATGCTCTAGTTTTAATGCTTGAAATTAACAATTGGAATTGGATGGAAGTGTGTATATATATAACACCCTCACATAAAAAGCTCTGCTGGGGTGAAGTTAATATTGCTAGCATATATCAATGATTTGAGTGTGTATTGCTTTTCAAGAACACTGCAATTAAAAGGAAAATAAAATAGAAAGTGGTTCAACTGACAAGAAATACAAACATTTGAAAGTATAGAAATGAGCACTGAAGTTCCCCAAACTATCATAGCAGGAGGACCAGACCACTGAGGGAAGGAGTCAGTCTCCAGAAAGTCTTTCACAAGCTTATTGAGCAATGAAGTATCCACTAATTCTCATGTGGGCAGAAGGGGACTGGCAGACTAAATAATCCAATCTCTGGTGTTACACTAGATCTTGACACAACGAATCCAATAAAATATGCATGTCTTTCTGTTGTATGTGCTGGAGTTGGGGGCATTTATATGGTGTTATCTGAAAGTGCCACCGGACTCCTTTTTTGTTTATCACAGGTGTGGTAGACAAATTCTGTGTTGGCCCAAACGTACAAATTTTGAGTCCAAGATCAATTTTTAGTAACCTACTCTTGGGAGCCAAACTGACTTTACAATGGAAGCTCAGTTATAGCCTTAACTATGGAATAGCATTCATTTTCCATAATGAAGAATTTGGATCCCCTTTGATCCAGTCTGTTGAAAGGAAAACAATTCTCACTGTCTTAAACAAGATTTGCTGGAACAGATCTTAACGAACAATTAGTGTAACTGCTAAGTTAGTGTATTAGCGATGATAGCTACAATATATTTTGATCAGAAGGAGCCCTCAGGGAAGGTGAAGGAATGTACTGTCCTTGTGAATGGAGACAAGATATTTATTTAGCTCCTAAGAAAATGAATGTACTATAATAAATCGTGAGAATTAGAAGCGTTACTCTAATTACTTACATATAAGAAAAGGACCATTCACATACATTTTTACCTGTTAGTATTTGGTTGGTGCCTAAAATAAATTAGTTTTCCAGACTAAGGTTCTGTACTTATGACTTCAAGGCTCACTTCTTTGGAATTTTTGACCTTAGATTGTGGTGCTGTAAAAATACTGGTATTATGAAGTATTGTAAAGCAATGTTTTCAAAAGTCAGACAGTGGGTCACAGATTTACAGGGAAGGGTTTTGTTGGGCAAAAGTCCTGAAAGCATGGAAGCAACACATCCAATATTTTTGCAAATTGAAATACTCTATTAGTTAAAAGAAATATTATAAAGAAGAATGTAATATTGCATCATCAGGTCTTTTATGAGTTGTCCAGCATATCACAGGTTTATGCACATCTCAGAAAGAAAAATAAGTTCACTTTAAGGATAGTAGCGTTTTTCCATAATAATGGCTTTGGAAATCTGGCATATCAGAAATTAAAATTTCACATCTTTCAAAAATGTAAATGTATGTCTAAAATCTGGTCTATACTTAAAAGTTTTGTGAGCATAGTTTTGGGAAATAAAAGTCTGTGGGTGTGGAGGGACAGGGGAAAGCGGTGGAAACATGCCCTTAATCAGTATAGCTGTACTGGCAAAAGTGCTAGTGTGGATGCAGTGATACCAATAATAATAATCATTTGCCAGTGTAATCAGAAAACTGGTATAACATATATTGCCAAAAGTACATATTTGCCAGTATAAGTTGTATTTGCCCTCTTGCTCATTTTGTTATGGTGGTATACCCAACTAATTTAGACAAGGACTAAGCAGTGGTCTGATTCCTGCAAACAAGTGCTAGTACCTTTTTTTTTCTTATTGCTACTAGGAGAAGAAAATGGGAATAAAATCAAGCTGGTAAGCAATATCACACTTAGTACTGTGAGGACAAATTCAGAGACGTACCTAAGCCTGTGCCTAACTTTAAGCCCGTGTAGTCTTTTAAAAACAGTGGGGCTACACTCATTTTAAAGGTGGAGATGTGCTTCAATAGCTAGCAGAAATGGGGACTTCGTGATTGCAGAATTGAGCCTTCAGTGTGTCCTAATCATACCAGTGAGATTTATAACAGAATTAATGTATTTTTAGCAATGTACATTATTTCAACATTTGTAAATATTTTATAGTGATCAAGACATCTGCTTTTGTTCTCTATGGAAGCAGATGTCTCCATATCCATTGATGTAGAAATATCAAATCCCACCACTAACTCCATTTTCAATGTTCAAGCATAAAAACAAAGAGAATCAAGAGAGTGCAATTTTCAGGTTTTCTTCCTTCTGCATAAAAAATTCCCCTCTCACCCCTATGGGTGGTATGTGTCTTCCTCAACCTCGGGTCCTCTACCAGAGGCCTGGGAGTTTGAGGGTTCTGCGCAGTATCTTAGCTGTTCCTAGCACTTCACTCTTCTGGACAGAGAGCTCTGATGTTGTTCCTGGGATCTGTTGGAGCCACTCTCCCAGCTTAGGAGTCACAGCCCTGAGTGCTCCTACCACCACTGGGACCACTTTGGCCTTTACTTTCCACATCCTCTCTAGTTCCTCTTTCAGGCCCTGGTACTTCTCCAGCTTCTCATACTCCTTCTTCCTGATGTTGCTGTCACTTGGCACTGCTACATCTATCACCACCGCTGTCTTCTGATCCTTGTCTATTACCATGATGTCTGGTTGACTGGCCAGTACCTGCCTGTCTGTCTGGATCTGGAAGTCCCACAGAATCCTAACCTTGTTATTCTCCATGACCTTCTGTGGAATCTCCCATCTGGTCTTGGGAGGGTCTAGCCCATACACTGTGCAGATGTTCCTGTACACAATGCCAGCTACTTGGTTGTGCCGTTCAGTGTATGCTGTTCCTGCCTGCATCTTACATCCTGTCACTATGTGTTGGACTGTTTCCGAGGCCTCTCTGCACAATCTGCATCTTGGGTCCTGTCTAGTGTGGTAAACCCCTGCTTCAATGGATCTGGTTCTCAGTGCCTATTGCTATGATCAGTGCCTCAGCGCTGTCTTTTAGTTCAGCCCTTTCCAGCCACTGGTAGGATTTCCCAACGTCAGCCACCTCAGCTATCTGTCGATGGTACATCCCATGCAGGGTCTTGTTTTGCCATGGCACTTCTTCTGCTTGATCTTCCTCCCATGTCTGCTGCTGCCTCAGGCATTCTCTCAGCAGCTCATCTTTGGGTGCCATCTTACTGATGTATTCCTGGATGCTCTGGGTTTCATCCAGGACAGTGGCTTTGACGCTCACCAAACCCCGCCCACCTTCTTTCCGGCTGGTGTACAGCCTCTGGGTGTTGGATTTGGGGTGGAAACCTCCGTACATTGTGAGGAGCTTCTGGGTCTTCACATCGGCAGCCTCCATGTCCTCCTTTGGCCAGCTCACTATACCGGCAGGGTATCTGATGACTGGCAGGGCGTACCTGTTGATGGTGTGGATCTTGTTCTTCCCATTGAGCTGGCTCTTCAGGACCTGTCTTATCCTTTGGTGGTACTTGGATGTTGCTGTCTTCCTTGCCTCCTCATTGTGGTTCCCATGTGACTGTGGGATGCCAAGGTACTTGTAGCCGGTCTGTATGTCTGCTATGTGGCCTGCTGGGAGTTCCACCCCATCAGTCTTGACTACCTTTCCTCTCTTTACTACCATCCGGCCACACTTCTCCAGTCTGAATGACATCCCAACATCCTTACTGTAGATCCATGTCAGGTGGATTAGCGAGTCGATGTCTCGTTCATTCTTAGCATACATCTTGATTTCATCCATGTAGAGGAGGTGGCTAATGGTAGTTCCACTCTTGAACTTGTATCCATATCCAGTCCTTGTGATTATCTGGCTGAGGGGGTTCAAGCCAATGCAGAACAGCAGCGGGGACAGCGCATCACCTTGGTATATGCCGCACTTGATGGCCACTTGTGCAAGCTGTCTTGAGTTGATTTCCAGTGTTGTCTTCCACAGTCCCATTGAGTTCTTGAGGAAGGTCCTTAGTGTCCTGTTGACTTTGTATAGCGCCAGACATTCACAGATCCATGTGTGCGGCATTGAGTCGTAGGCTTTCCTGTAGTCAATCCAGCCTGTGCTCAGATTGGTCTGTCTAAACCTTGAGTCTTGGGCGACTGCTCTATCTATGAGCAGCTGGTGTTTTGAGCCTCTGGTGTTGTTCCCAATGCCCTTCTGAGCTGTGCTCAGGTACTGGCCCATGTGGTCCTGTAGCTTGGCGGCTATGATGCCTGATAAGACTTTCCATGTTGTGGGGAGGCAGGTTATTGGCCGGTAGTTGGACAGTGCTGTTCCCTTGTGGGGGTCTTTCATGATCAGCACTGTCCTTCCTTGTGTTAGCCAGGCTGGGTGGGAGCCTGCTGCTAGCAGCTGGTTCATCTGTGCTGCTAGGCGTTCATGCACTGCTGTTAGTTTCTTTAGCCAGTAGGTGTGGAGCATGTGCGGTCCAGGTACTGTCCAACTCTTCATGTTCTTGACTCACTGTTGGATGTCTGCTACTGTGATGGTGACTGGTTCCTGTTCTGGGAGATTGCTGTGGTCTGTTCTCAGGTCCTGCAGCCACTTTGCACTGGTGTTATGAGTCTTCTCTTTCTCCCAGCTGTTCTTCCAGTTTCTGCTGTTGGTGGCTCTGCTGTTATTGTGTTGTTGCACTGCAGTTGGGAGTACACCTTGGTTGGTTCTTTGGAGAACAGGGGATTTATCTTTTTGGCCTCTGCTTTTCTAGTGTATCTCCTTAGCCTGGTAGCCAGTGCTGTGAGCCTTTGTTTAGCAGTCTCTAGGGCTTCAGATGGAGTCAGGCCCTTGTATTTTTTCAGTAGCCCAGTCTTCTCCTTAATCTCTACACCCTTCTGTAGTTCCACCAGCTGACTAACTTCTCTCCGCGTTGCCTTGATCTTATCCTCCAACCTCATTTTCCAGGGGGGGTATGTACTGCTGTTCTTCTTGATCGTGTAGCCAAGCATCTCCAGGATTACAGAGGCTGTAGTGTATACCAGTTCATTGGTTTGAGTTATGGTGGCAGTAGGAATTGTCATTAGGGCTCTATTGGCATCTTCTAGCATACTATCTGATGGTACTTCTCCAACGAGCCTTGGTAATTGGTCTCGAGGGTTGACTGTAGCTAGTTTTTCCGTGATCTTATGCCTCATATCAGCTGCTGTGCTCTGTAATGGAGGGGGTGGCAGTGAAGTTCCAGCTTCAGGTGTTAGCTGCACATCGAGTTGTTCTTCTGGGTCTTCTTCTTGAGTCCAGGATGTAATGTGGAGTTGGTTTATCTCAAGTTGTGAGAGCAGCTTCCTCTTTACTATGTTGAAGTGTTGGGTAACTAGCTGTTTCTCAGTTAGTGTGGATGTAGGTCTTTTGTCCATCCATCGTTCTCTCATACGTTTCATGTATCCCCTCCCCTTAGGTCTACTGTTGTAGTAGCATTCCATCAATTCCAGGTTCTCTTGTGTCCTCCATGTATGGTTTGTTCCCCAACATCTGGCATCGACCTTGTTCATCCAGGCAACATCCAAGCCGGCATGACTCTCCTAGTTCGTGTCGCTCTCATATTTGAGGTAGGCAAGTGAGGCGTTAGGGGGTCTTTTGCCCAAGGACCCTTTACTGGAAAGGTAGGTACGTAGCAACCAGGATTTGAACCCTAATCTTCTGTATCAAAGGGCAGCGCTCTTAACCACTACACTATCCAGTCACCATATATGGATACACACACACCATTATTTTTTCTTAAGCAGTTCCTGAAATCTATCATGAGTTCCCAGGTATAATCATGATATAGTGCTCCCTACTTGAAGATTTTTATCATAATACTTTGGCTTTGGGACGAATTCTAAATTTTAAATCTGCTTACAGAATTCGGGTATGTCTACACTGGGAATTTAGTTTGAATTAAGGAGGATTAATTCAAACCAAATTAGTGCATGTCCACACTGGCTTTCATCAGTTCAAACTAAGGAATTCTTTAGTTCAAACTAAGGAAAGCGTACCTTGAAATAGTAAAATCTGCCTTTAATTCAAACTCGCTGTTAGTTTGAATTAAATGCGGTTCAGGCTTTGTCTTGCTGTCAGTTTGAATTAAATGAATTCAGGCATGGTACCAGGGAGGAAGTGCCTTCCTCTTTTTATGGGATTGGTTGGGGGATGGCCATTCTCGGGGGCCAAGTTGCCATACTTCCTGCGGTGCCCCCTCCTAAGCTGAACTAGCAAGTCCTGTGCACGGACATGCTAGTTTGATTTAGGTTTCTAGTGCAGATGTGCTAGTTTGAACTAAGTTAGTTCAAATTAATTAAAATTAGTTGACGCTAATTGATTCAAACTTAATTTGAATTAGCATTCTTAAGTGTAGACCTAGCCGTCCTGTTTACCTTAGTGGAAGCCCTTCATCGAAATCTGACAGAAGAATTTGGCCTTTTTTTATTTAAAAAAAAAAAAAAAAGCTTGATAAACTGGAAATTCTCTTATTAACCTTTTATTATTTAATAAAATTATTTGAATGCTCAGATACTACGATCACAAAAGCTATGTGTCTACATACACACATGAAACTTGCACAGCTTTTGCAATCGTAGTATCTGAGCACTTATATAATTTTATTAATTAATTAAATAAAAGGTGAATAAGAGAATTTCCAGTTTTATATTTGAGTGCTTATGGAGTCTTGCTGACCTTGAGCAGTACACACAACAAGTCTAACTCTTGGTCATTTCTTCATATTTTTTTAATCAAGTAAAAAAAAAAGTAAGTGCATATTATTCAGTTTATGCCAAATTACCATGTATAGGAAAGAATAATGCTCTTCTAGTCAAAGCACAGAACTGGGAGTCAGCAGAGATCTGGATTCTGCCACAGAGTTCCCATGTGGTCTGAGGAACTCTGTATGAGTGCTTTAGATTGGGCTAAATGTATTTATATAGTATCTTCTTCCCTTTCCTTGTCCACAGAGAGGAGAAGCATCAAGAGAGTCCTTGCCTTCAGGGTCTTTTTCAAAGTAGTACCCTTTCTGGTGCTAGGCCTGTAGGGCTGGATCTGCTTTCTAGGGAATAGCTCCTGAAAACTTCTACTGGTGTTGTGCCTGAGGCAAACAGGGGCATACGAAGACTGTTCTCTTTCACTTTCTTCCCTACAGTGGGATTTGGGTATGGCATAATAAGTCTTTGGTCTGTCTCTGTAGAACAGGAATAATACCAAGAGGTCCATCCCTGTGGGTTAGTGAGGCTTAGTACATGAATGCCTGGAAAGTGCTGTGAGAGTCTCTAATGAGAGAGGCTGAAGAAGTACAAAGCATTTATTCATCATTATTATTCTGAATAAAGGCACTTAAACTCAGCTCCCCCAAACAGAGTAATAACACTTTGAGACGGCTGTTTTTTTCTATGTATGCAAAGGGTAAGTTGATCTATTGATACAAAGACAGGAAGTCAGAAAAAAATCATAGGTCAAAGGCTTTGTTGTAAAAAATCCATTGTATTTCAGATGTTTACCTGAAGCTTTAATGCAACTTTTCTGTGAGGCTTTTTGAACCATTTTAAAAGCTAGTGCATTTTTGAATTGATTTTGAATGATGGATAGATCATTTGAGTGCTGCAGGGTTATATATTTGATGATTGCTAGCGATTCCCCTGTTAGGCTGTTTTGATGCTTTCAATTCAAGTACACATTGAAAAATAATAGCTATTGCCCTTTTGATGCAAAAGATCACTAGGCACAGCTTATTTGGATGTACAGCATGTCTGGATGGAAGGAAACTATATTGGTCACTAAGAAACCAGTGTTGAGAGATGTCAACAATTATTAAAACAAGTGGAATCTTACATGTCACTTCTAGGGTATTGTGGATGCTATTAGTCCTAGTGGTTTGTCAGCTAAGGTATTGTTGACAGCTTTCTGTCAACAGCTTCCAGAGAGTACTTGTTGAGTTGAGAGCAATTGTATGAAGATATTTTTCAAGAAGGCCCAAAAAAATAAAATATATGAAATGGTTTTGAACAGAGAAGGTTGGGTCTTTAATATTTGGCTGTGTTTTTGTGGAACCTGAGGCTTCAATTGTATTGGAACGCAAACCAAAGCCTTTTCAGAAAATGATTAATTACTTTCAAAAACTAAATTTTATCTGCCACTGTTAAAGTACTGTTTGGAAGCAACATATGTGTGCCCTGCAAATTGGATAATAAATCTCTTGCACTGAATTTCAAAATGGTCTATTGATTTATGTGGTTTAAATTGTAAGACCTTGGCTCCTATCTAGCCAGAATGTTAGAATTGCACCTCTGTGCACTGCCACCTAATTCAAGAACGCCATGTCTTTGGATCAGTCAGTGACCTCCTGGGAGTTGTGACTGCAAGTGGTTACCAAAATCACTCTGATGATTTAATGATAATGAGTTGTACCAGCACCAGAGGTTATGCGAAAGTGGAAAAAAGTGAATGTAGAAGGCCTGAAAAGAAACTGAAAGGCTTTTAAAATTTAGAAATGCACTTACATAATTCGCTACACAGCTAAGCTCCATGCCAAATGTTAGTATCTGAGACATTTGTATCTTTGCAGAGATAAGCATGATTATTATAGTTTAGAGTCTGACAGGTTGACATAGGATATAACTACAACTAGAGCTCTCTTTTTAGTTTGTTTTTGGGAGGGTTTTTTGTTCCAAAAAGTGTTGTGCAAAAGCATGGCTTTGTATGGCAAGTTCCGTGGATGATGGAGGTCAGGGAAGGCATGGTACCATTGTGGGGGTAGGAGGGTTTATAGTTTTGCATGTGGGGACAAGTTTAGAAGCATGGGCTGACTGATTTAGCTCCTGAAGTGTTCATCAGTTGCTTAATTCTGTTTGTCTCCAACGCCTGTTAAAGTACTGTGGGCAACTGCGTGATGCAGGACTCTGCAAGTGCTTGTTATGGTTTCAGGAAATGAATACCAGATTCCCATCACGTTAAAGGAGGATACCTTATGTACTTTGTATGTACATTTAGTGCGGGGGTCTCAAACTCAAACCACCACGAGGGCCGCATGAGGACTAGTATGTTAGTCTGAGGGCCGTACCACTTAAACTTTTTCATACAACGATACTGCAAATATCGATAAGGATAGTGTCATTGCAGGCTGCAGGAAACAGCTTTAGGGGCCACATGTGGCCCACGGGCCATGTGTTTGAGACCCTGACTTAGTGCATGTTACATGGGTTGGGGGAGGCAGAGTGAAATAGAGCTGCTATGCCTTATCTTAAAAACCAAAATCCAAGAAAACAGAATCTGAGTGATCTCAGGCTTTGGACAGTTCAGTACCTCAATAAATGAAATTTATTTTAAAACAAAATGGAACAATACAAGCCCCCTCCCAGGATAGTGGTGAAGCTTTAAAAGTCTTACTAAATGAGCAAAATCCATCAAATGCTGTAGTGCTCTGTGTGTATGTGGTTTGAGAATTAGAGTCTGTGTGTCTGTGTCTGTCCACAGGTGCTGGAAGTGAAGTATAATCTTCTAGTTCGTTTGGAAGGATGCAGGCCCCTACCACCAGGAACACCCTGTGCTGGGATATGCTGTACGTTAGAACACTGGGTCACTGCCATAATTTATAAACCCTGCCCCAGTGCAGTGCCTGACTTAAGGCCCCATCAAAGCAGATAATGAGATCATGTCAGAGGGATTTGGAAGGGAACCCCAGCATCAGTCCTGAACAAGGATATTAGAGTTTCCTGGGAGTACCTCTTGTAGCTGTGAGTAACTAGGGGAAAATTATGTTTACTGCTTGCCCCTGAGATAATTGAATGCAGCTGAGTGTAATTAAGCTGAGAGCCTTGGCAGAATAAACTGTGCTGTCTAGGCAACCTGAATGTGAAGTGGCTCTCTGATAGACCTCAAGAAAAGACCCTTCAGTGATAAAGCTTTTTGTGATCTCCACAGGTAAGGTTTCCATTTTAACCTTTGCTTTCACTTGTCACTATACCAGTATTTCTCAACACTTCGTGGGTCACAATACCCTTGGTGGCATATCATGACCCTATGGGGGACAGCAGTGCCCACCACCCCCAAATCTAGCCATCTCTTTGGCTCTGTGTGACATACTTACTTCTGTATGGTGACACCATAAATGTGTCATGACACAGTGGTTGAGACCCACTGCTCTATACCTCAATTTTTGTCGTGAGTTTCTTCATGTTTGCTTCATTTCTAGTTGTGGACAATTTTGAGCAAAAACAATAACCAAGTTTTCTGATATATTGCCTTTTAGCTAGACTTTATGGAAATAACTCTTCAGTTTTCTTGGCTGTACGCTCAAAGTAAGCAAATCTCTGTGAGTGCAATGTGTAAGGAAGATTATCTGGGACTCCTTGAAGGGCTAAGCAAAAGATGTTCAGGGTGAGTCTCTTTTGCTTTTTGTTAGCTGGAACAATTCAGCAGAGTGTTTAAATGGTGACTGGGATAGCTAAGGGATTCCACTTGTTCTTAAGGGTATGTCTATGCTGATGTCAGCAAAATCACCACTGTCAGCACGACCTTCTGGGCACGATTCAGCAGCGAATATGAACTTGCTGCTGCACTCTGGAAGTTGCCGTAGCAACTCCTCCTCCCTAACAGGAGTTGCTGAAAGCCAATCACATGCCATTTGTAGTCGGCTTCCCCCAATGTGTTCCGGCAGCTTAGAAAGTCACCAGCAGATACATAAGGTATTTTATGTGCCTTGTGTATCTGCTGTTGACTGCCATCGAAAAGCCCCGTAAGGGTAGACTAGGGCTAAGTCTCTGACCAGGAAAGGAACTTGTATTGCTGTGATGTAATATAGCAATGCAGAAAGGCTTTTACTTCTGTCATGGTGGCAAGAATGGAATACATGTATAATCACCTTAGAAACTTGTGGATAATAAAAGGGGTGAAACCATTGATTGTTCAGCCCCTTCATGTACTGTGTTTTGTTTATGATGTTTTTTATTGCTTACCACATGGGCTAAGAACTTAAAATATGTACTTTTATTTAAAACCAAGAGTTACAAATTTCTCTGCAGCTTTCCTTAATAGATATTTTGGTCATAGGTCCTTGTGGTTCTCAGCTGCATTTATTCTCATTTGAATGGATCTGTTATCTCTGTGTTGACCTCCACTTGCTCAGTCATCACCAAAGTCAGAATGGACCACTGTCCGAATTTTGGAAGATGATTTTCCTAGCCCCTGAAAACTTTTAAAAAACGTCTCATTTTATATTATGACTGACCTGAAACTTCTTTTCCTTCTCCCCGTTTCCCCCAAAATCAAGAAACCTGCCTTAGAATAATTTGCTAGACATGTGGGAGGCTTGGGTTAGTCCCTGTGCCAAATCAGGTGTAGCACAAACTCAGATGCTAGTCTTCCACATCTTGGGTAAGTGACCTAATCACTGGGTTATTAACTATTCTGGGGTCTGTCTTGTTTTGACTAAAATTTGCTTTTGGGCCTGAGACACCTTTCAGAATAAAGTCTTGCTGAAACTCAACCTTTTGTGCAAAAAGTCTGTAGTTGTTCTGGCATTTTCTGAGATGCACTTGGGGAGGTCCAGAGAATCCCCACCAACTCTATTCCTGAGCCACTCTTCTACATCCTTGCATTACCTTACTTTCTTTTCTCTGTTTAGCCTAAATTATTTGTCTATTCTCCACTATCCCCAATATTAAAAATTGCAAAACCAAATATAGTCTTTGGGGTGTTATGATGAAGTGGGTATTTTGTGCAACATGTTTATGAATCCTACTTGTGCTTCATTTTGCTCTATATTTTTCATACATACTCAGTGGGTGACGGGAAAGGACTAAGGCTTTGCTTAAACTAAAAGTTAGGTCAATCCATCTGTGTTGCTCGGGGGTATAAAAAAAAAAATCCAATTCCCTGAGTAGTGTAGTTAAGTCAGCCTAATTTCATGTGTAGGCAGCACTGTGTTAATTAAATAATTCTTTTGTTCATGGAGCAGCCTCCTCTTGAGGATGTGGATCACCTCATTATGATGATGAGAGAACCTCTTCCATTGGCGTAGGTATTGTGTCTTTTGAAGTGCCAAAGCAGGATATATCTGCTCTGCTGTGACATTTCAAATATAGACAAGCCTTAAGCTTGCAGGCTAAAAGATACGGGGGGCGGGGTGGGTCTTGGGTGTTAGAAACCTAGTTGGCTAAGCCTGAATGGGTCATTAAAAAAGGACTGGCCAAGGCCAACCTCATATCAGTGGAAAATCTGAGAAAACAATGGTAAACCCAATCAACAGGAAACTGCCACCTAGCAACCTACCACCAAGAGGGAAACAGAGTCAGGGAAATCATAGTTCATATTCTGTACTTAGGCACCAACATGTGAGCAAAGGAGTGGTGAGCCAGAAGATAAATTGATGGCTTTGAGAGGGAGCTAGGGGTTCTCTTACCTGAAAATTGACTAAGGAGGTAAGGCTGAAGTAGACAGAGCCTCAAAATTGGGCTTGGTACAGATTGGTGGGGCTCTGGGCTAACCAGCATGGCTTACACTTTAGCCTTCATTTCTCAGTGCTAACCCAAGGACTATTAGATTCTGTGGAAGGTTGGGTACAGGCTGGAGCATAGACCAGAGCTTGTGTCTCCATGGCAGGTATGTTGCAGTGATGCATAGACATTAGATCAGTGGTTCTCAAGCACTGTGTTGGGACCTGTTACTGTGTCACCACACAGCACTAAGTGTGTTACAGAGAACTGGGGAGTGGGCTAGTGTGTCCTGTAGAGTCACAATATGCCACCAAGTGTGCTGCAACCCACAGAAGGTTGAGAATCACTGCAGTAGACTACTACACTCTTTCTGTTGTCTTTTAATGCCATTGGACACTGCTTCTCTTCATACTCTTGTTATAATGAGTAACCATTAATAGAGATGAGCATGGATGAAATGAATTTCAGAAGCAGCAGAGTAACTCAACCCCTCTCCCCATCTCAACCCCCCACCCCTAAAAGAAATGCTTGCTATGAGTCACGTCACACTGTGAAGCTGCTATCACAGCTGTTCACAGGTGATCTCTGACTTATTAAAATTGGTATATTTGGTTGGTGAGACATGCAGGGAACTAAATTTCATCACACAAACTTTCCAGATAATGTACTGAGCTAAAGAGAGGCTACTTTCTCTTGAGCAAATTATTTCTGGCATCTGATATGGCAGAAGAGCAATGTAATCAAAACAGGCTTTCCATGGTTACAATTGGATTTATCAAACATGGAGCTCTAATGCCTCAAACCACAATACAATTTTAAAAAAATGCATTGTGTTTTGAAGGACAAAAACCAAACACGCTGAGGGGTGGATTCAGTTCTCTTCGTTTGTTATCTTTTAGTGTATAGAAGGCTTTTTAAATTCCCTTTGAGCGTCTTTCTAAAACAATGTTTCCTCAGTTTCTCCCTCCCATTATTGTTTCCAAACTCCCGTGACATGCAAAGGGGGCTTGAAATTATTCAGTTCTGCAATTATATTTTTGCTTGTCTTGTTTCTTTTCTCTGGCTCTCACTAATCAGTTTCTGTCTCTCAGTGTTCAGGTCACAGGGCTCTGTCAACAGCAGCTACCAGTGCTGCTTGTTAGCCATCTGGTGGGGGAAAGCTCATGAACTATCCAGCTTCTCCTAGTCCGTACCTCTCCTGAAAGGTACAGACCGTGTTACCCTTTAGCTTGAAATCTCTATTGTAGTCTCTCATCCAGTGACTGAGTCAAGAAAGCTTTTAAACCAAGTTTTGCGGGGTTCTAGCTCTACCTTATTGACAATGTCTAATAAATGATAGAGAACTAACATTTTCTCCCGCATTGTACAGGTCAGACTAGATGATCACTTTGGTCCCTTCTGACCTTAGAATTTATGAACCTATCACAACTGACAATGTTGGTGTTCCCAACTTTCCCTTGTATAAATAAGACCACTGCAAATTTTACATGCATGGTTTTTTGGAGCTTCTCAACACCTTAATTATTTTTTGAAATATTTATAAATACACATCTGGTGGGAAAATCTCTTCGGAGTTACAGCATGGAGGAAGTTGGCCAAGCATGAAGTATAGAATGTGGGATTCTAATTGGGTAGATAAAGAGTTGACTCTTACTTTTTATTTCCAAAATAGAGAAAAGCACTGGAATTAGTGATATTTATTAAAATAGAATAAAGTTTTTTAGTGTGTGGAGTAATTTTATCTGTCTGTTATGATCTGTTCACATAATGGAACAATATCTTTGATTTTTTTTAAACACCTTATTTCAACATCCAAGAAGTCTTTGTGTAATTTTTAAACATATGGGAATGCTGCAGGTTACATTGCCATTTATCACCATAAACATTGGAGAATGGTTACAAAGCCATGAACAGGTTTATTTTCAATAACTTCTCCTGGAATGCAGCTGTGCTCTCTTTTGCTTAGGGAACCTCCTCCATTAACTCAGCAGAAAACTTCTCCTCTTCACCCATCTAGCTCATTGCCAAGAACTGCTGCTTACTTATCTCCAATACATAAAGAGAAGAAAACCCCCATTCTTTCCCACATGTTCCTTTAGCTAAAATACTTAACCAAGAGTCTGGAGATTTCCCAGCCTGATTGCTAAAACTTTCTTCCCTCTGTCCTCCATGCTTTCCCATATGGCTGCTCTCTAGACCAGATGGAATGCAGCTAATATTACCCCTTTCACTATTTTCAACATGTTATAACCCTATTTTAATATCTGTGCTGTCACTCTGCCCACACTTACCTCAATCAAATTTAAAGGTCTTGACTTGCTGTTAGGGCTATTCAACTTGGCTCCTACCTCTACCTCTGCGTATTTCTTACTGTAAAGCATCACTTCAGATGTCTTGGTGAGTCAGTGATGTCGGTTTTATAGCTCCTTTTGTTTCCTTCTCCCGGGTCCCTCTTCCCAGATATAGAACAACCTTTCCATTTCACTGTATCAGGTTCTTACTCTCACTATGTTAAAATATTTCCTGAAACATCCCTTTTTCCTATGAGGATTTCCAGTGCAATCTCCCTTTGACATGCTGTCATAAGGCTTGTGTTGCTTGAATCTTTAAATGTGATAGCTAACTGGTTTTTCCATTCATGAGCTAATTTTTATAATGTGGCAGTGCTGCCCTTTTTAGCAACAAAACTCAATTTCTCAGTTTTCCTCCTCCTTTGGATCTCTCTCTTGTTATTTAGTTCCTTGGGGGAGGGGGCAGGGCTCTTGTCAGACTTAGTATTCAGCACTATGTAATATAACATTAGTGTTTGACCAAGGTAAGATAAATCATTTCCAATTCTAAATGTGGACATATTCAGAAATAGTATAGTTTGTAATGCAGCTAATCTTGACACAAAAAAATGGAATTTTTGAGAACTTAATCACGCAAATGAACTTGGCAATGTTATTACATAAATCCATAGAATATCTGTGAGTTGGAAAGTAATCAGTGGCATGCAGTGGTTTGTCAAAGTAGAAAATCCATGTTTAAATTGAAGAGGCAGTCTGGTAATGACTCTGTTAAGGGACCTTAGAATATGGGAGAGAGCATGTGAGCAACTGAGAAATATACATGGCTCAATGCTCTAAATCGCTTGTTACCTACAACCAGCAAGAGGACTTTTTCTTGACATCTGTACTCATATATTACAAACTTGTCTGTTATTCAATAATTTGAATAAATCCATCCAAAGTAAAGAAACTTTGCCAAAAATCCCATTTTTTTTTATTCAAAAGAGATATCAGTGTTTCACAGAACTAGCTGTGAAGAGACGGTACGTGTGTTAAATTAGGTATATCCACTGTTCAAGGCCACCTATCTGTTGAGATCGGAATCTTGTTGTTACTGAAGGTGCTGGGGAATTGCATTGCTCAGAAGAAGCTTCCTGCATAGCATTGCCAATCTTGCTATCAGTTCTGGCTAGATCAGAACAGAATACAGCCTATAGCTTATTTTTTAAGTAAAGACTGAAAAAATGAAGGTTGAGCTGTGCTGACTTTGTAGCCGCAGGCGGAACTTGAGAATGCATTGTTGCTACAGTGAAAAGTTAGGTGTGCAGGGTGTTTTTTATTTTTGCACTTACTGCTGTGCACAAACAGGAATGCAATTAATTTTGTTTTCATCTCTCTGCTTTAGGTAGATAATTTACAATAGAGTTTCTGTGTCTTTCTGAATCAGCCACAAATACAACAGTTTGTGGGTTGTGCAAGATACGCAGTGGATATAAAGTAACTAAAGGAGAAGAAGGAATAAACACAACAGCCAGGTCCACTGTACTCCTACATGAGATAGCCATAGAACTTATGCTGTGACAACATAAGCCTGAAGTAAAATAAAAATACCATTAGCTATCAGTACTACTACATACTACCATATGTATCACTCTTCATCAGTACTTTTCAAAGTGCTTTACAGGGGAGGCATAACTGTCCCCATCTTAGAGAGGAGAACTGAGGTCATGTTATCTCGCAGGTCAGTGGGTGATCTGGGATTGGAACCCAGATGACCTGAGCTCCAGTTCTGACCACTAGACAACTCTACTGAGGGCAATTATGCTTTTTTGGAAGATACAGCCAGCAACTAGAGGTTGACAGTCTCACTCATTTACTGAGTGAAATGGTCATCTAGAGAGGCAGAGTCACCAAATACTTCAAACTCTTTGCAGATCGTGTCAGAACTTTTTTGGGAGAGAATAGTTCATTTGAATATATTGCCTCTCATGTATTGCAGATTCTTATGCTCAGACTCAGTTTTGGGGCCCACTTTTTGAACATCATGAACAGTGCATTCCTATCCCCTCTCTCTCATTTTTGCTTATCAAATGAAAGCTAAGCTTCCTCCTCTGACTGTACAGTCTTGCAAAGAAATTACTGTGAGGTGAACAGGAGTAATCAGCACACATCAGGGGAGGGAGTGGGAAAGGTTTTTGTTTGTTCGTTTTTGAGGAAACTAAGTTGTTTGATAAATTACATTGTATTTTTAGACAAACCATCAAGCCTTTGTTAAACTGTGCATGCTTCCTTATGTGTCCTGAAATTATTCTGTTTTCTTCAGATAAGCTTTTGCACCTTTGCCATTCAAATTATGCTATTTGGAATGAGTCCCACATTTGAGTGTGGTGTAGGGAGGGAAGCTTCTATAGGGAAGGGCTGTGGACCTAATAGGACTAATAACCCTCTCAAAAAGTACATTAGGAGTAAGCAGAGAGCCTATAAGGAATGGAAGGAGGGATTGATTAATGAAGAAAATTATATTTTGAGGGGGCCAAAAAGTGGAGGGATAAAGTCAGAATTTCCAAAAGTCAAGCTGAGTTAGACCTTGCAAAGGAAATTAAAAAACAAAATAATAAAAGATTTTTGTCCATACAAACAAAAAGAGAAGTGGGGCTTCTGTGCTGCAAGGCTGGGATCCAGATTAAGGAGACATAGGACTGGTAAAATCACCTGTGAAACACTGTGCATCATTCTGGTCACCCATGTCCAAGAAAGAGAAATTCAAATTGTAAATGCTAGCAAGCTGGGCTAGTAGGATAACCAAGGGAATGGAGGGCCTGTGATGACAGGACAATTAAAACCTGACTTGTTTAGCTTTGAAAAATGAAGGCAGAGAAACGATCTGACTGAATCTCTGAATCTAGGAGGACGCCAGGAATGGAGAAGAGCTTTTTAAGCTATTGGACAGTGTTGGCCCAAGAGAAAAAAACAGGTATAAACTGGCCATGAATAAACTTACTGGAAATTGTAAGACTGTTTCTAACCAAAAACCAGGATTTTTTAACTAGTGAAAATGATCCAGATGTGTAGTGACTATAAAAGAATGATGTTAAATACACTATAAAAGTGGTGATATGGGCTCCTGTGTCTGTTTTTAAATGGACTGAAATTATGTCAGATACATGAAACATCACTTGATATTCCATATCTTTCTCAGGGCAAATTTCATCAGACAGAATTTCTAGGACACCCTTCCAATGGTGATAGTACTGGCAAACAACCTAACTAGCCTTGAAAGAAAGCTTGATAAACTTACAGACAAATTATATGAAGGGGGTTGCTTGTGATAGCAGGAGACTGGACTCCATGATCCAGAAGATACCTTCCAACATTCATAATTAAAGTTATAAGGTGGTTATGGGAAGAAGCACTTTTGAATCTCATTAAAGCAAGGCCAAAAAATTTAGACACAGCTGGAGATGAAAGAATAGAGCTACACATTTCCACAATAGGATTATATGGGGGATAGAGGGTTATAAAACCTTATAATTAACTACCTACACATGTCCCACACATGTGTTGCTATGTTCTTGCCACATTTATTTTTGGGCTGACTCCTCCTTTCATGTTTGGCTTTATAGAGTAAATTTTTATTTGAATTTGTCTTTCCATTATTTAGCAGTGTGCTTAGTAAAACTGTGTATTTGCTCACCTGCATGATCAGCTTCTCTAAATGCAATACAGTTATTACAGGAACTGGCTGTAAGATTGTTTCCCTCTGAAGGCGCTATCGCTGGAGTATTTCCTGCTTTTGTGTACTCTTGGAGATAGGGCTGTAGACAATTTGGGGAGCGAGGAAGGGGTTTATTCCCCCTTTTCCATGTATTAATAAATGAAGGAAAGATAGACTTTTAGAACAGATGTTCATTTATCTCCTGTTATTAAAAATAGTCAGATTTAATTATGGTAATGAACTGCACACTGAAGCAACATTCTTTACTTTATTCCTAACTCTAGTCTTCCGTCCCCTGAATTAAAATATTTCTTCTGCCCTTGGGAGATGCCTGTTCCTTTTCAGTAATAAACACGAGGTGACACACACAAACTGGGACCACCTCGGTGAGTTACTGAAGAATGTCAGACAACATCTACATTGGAAATGTATATTTTTAGCATGTATTTGCTGAGGTGTTGAAATACAGTGTTCAGAAAGCAAACTTAAGTTTCAACACGTTAGCTGGTGAAGGCAAACACAACCCTTTTTTCCTAGGGAAGACAAGGCCATAGTGTTCGAGCTGCTCTTTCCCTAACCATTTTTGACACTATGGAAAGTCAGAGCAATACACTGGAGAGATGCCTTTCCACAGTGCTTTAGAAGGAAAGGGAAGCCCCAATAGTGTTATGTATTTGAAGGAAAGAGGGGCAATCTGGAGATAAAGAGAGGTTTGGCATGAGAAAGGAGGAATTCAGAACTTAGATGAGAGGCAAACTCTCGTTAGGGAAAGCAAATGGGCTGATGTTATAGAATAGAAAAGGGATAGAATGGTCAAGGAGAGAAGACAAAGTGAAAATGCTGAAAGACACGGAGAGAGAAACAATGTCAAGGGAAACCAGAAAACAATAAGTAGGTGGTTATGGGGAGAATCTATAACATATGAGAAGCTGTAATAAAAAACAATAACAAATTTAGGAATTCTGGAGGAGTGTGAGAAAAGAAACAAAAAGCAAGGTTTTTTAATCATTGAAAGTAGTTGATAGAGATAGGTAGTGAAAGCATCTAACAAAGTGGGATTTTCTCACACGAAGCTTGTGCAATAATTTTTTTAGTCTTTAGAAGTACCACACGACTCCTTAATTGTTTTGCTGGACTAGACTAACATGTCTACTCCTTTGGAACTGTTTAAGAATGGTGATAAATACACTATAGATTAAGTAGTACTTGTCTGTTTTTAAATGGACTAAAGGCTGATAGTTACAGGAAACTAAACTTGGTAGTCCATATCTTTCCCAGGTGAATTCTTGTTCCTTCTGAATAATTGTATCTATGAATGTTACATTCTCGGGTAATAATTTAGGTGTATTTTGCAGAATTGTATTTTTGGCTTTTTTTTTTTAATTTTCTAATTTTCAAAGAAATTGTCCTTCTCTAATTATTCGTTAATGCCATTATTCATCTTTTATTCTTTTAATTTCAGTATTCAATGGTTTAAATCCCAATGTATGCTGAAAATCACATAGTATCTAAAGGAGCAAGAGAAAGGACTATTCTCTCATGGTTTTAACAAATCACTAAGATATGCATATGTTTTATTTAATGGAATGACTTTAAAAAATCTCATCGTTATTAAATAGATTGGGAGAGTGCATTCTTTTACTTCATATTTTATACATGATTGTTCTGCTTTGGCAAAAGAGACTTCCTGATTATTGAATTGGAAAAAAACATTTTCTCAGATTTTTTTGGTCATTGTACACACTGAACCTAAAGCCTAAGTTATTTTTCTAAGCCAGATTTCTCTCTACCTGTCCTAGATTGCAAAGGCTTAAATGCCTAGCTGTGGAACCTCCACCCTCTTACAGAGAGGCAGAGGAATTTTATGGTTCCATTGCTGCCCAGGCTGAGGCTTCCCCAAATACAAAGTTACATAGTTTTCCCACCTTGATTTAATCTCTGAATGTCATGCAAATGATGTTGAAGAGTTTTAGTGTGCCTCTAGTTCTGCCACATGGAAACAATTCCAACTTGGTGGACAAGACACTATGTGGAAAGGAATATTAAAACATGGTTCCAAAAACTGCTCTTTAAACTTCCAACACATAGAGAAGAGGATTTTTTTTTTCTGGGATGCTGTCTCAGTAGAATAAGCAAAGGCATGTGGGTGAAGACTCACTCCTCTCAGATAATAGGAATGCAAGATTTACTTTCCTGTAAGTACAGGTGCAGCAAGACGTAACTTTCTTTTTATTTTTAAAATTACCATTAGCATTTTTAAATTACCTTAAAATTACATTTTAAATTACCATTACTCTTTCTCATAGTAGTCATGCAAAGGGTTACCACAGATCTCAGGCAGGAGTAGCTTCAATAACCTCTATAGCAGTGGTTCCTAACATTTGCTCCGTTGTGGCACACCTTGCTACCTTTATTTAATTTGAGGCACACCACGATATAGTTGCCAAATGAATATTCATGAGCCAATCCAGAGCTCTTTGAGTAGTTTTTCAAAAAAATTTGTGGCAGTAGTTGGGAAACACTGCTCTATATAGCACTAGAAGAGGAATATAGGAATTGCAGTGCAGGATGAGACCAGTGGTTCGTCTAGTCTGGTATCCTTTCAGAGGCTGCGGCCACTACTGGATGTTCATTCAAGAACGTTGCAGTAGGCGTATGTGAATAAGAAATCTTTCCATCCCCACTGTTTCATCCTGGTATCTCATAGAGTTTGGCTTAAGAACTGAAGCAGAATACATTTTCCAATTTTTTGTTATTAACCATGGTAACCGGCATTTGTCAATGGTCATATAAATATCAATCTTTTTTTTTTTTTTTTTTTTAAATCTTGCTGAGTCCTGGCCTCAATAACTTTGTTATAATGAGTTCCATAGTTTGTTTAAACACTGTAAAAATTATTTTCTCTTACTGTAGTTTGACTTTCCAACTTTTTACATTTTACAGGCTATTTGCTTGCTTGGGTTATGAGGCAGGGGAGACAAACTCCCAAACTACCTTGTCTATACAATTAACTATTTCATAGTTTGTTTTCTTTAAAAAGACAAATCAATCTCTATGAACACTGCACACAGTAAAGACATCATGAGCTGATTGGTAAGGTCTCAGGATGTAATCTTAGCTGGGGAATTATCACAAGTGGGTACGTTTCTAAGGGAATTCCTTAGAGATCAGTTCTTGGCTCTACGCTATTTAGTACTTTCATCAGTGGCCTGGAAGAAAATGTAGGATCATTGCTAACAAAATTTGCAGAGGACTTGAAGAGTGGGAAAGTAGTAAGTGAAGAGGATATGTCACTGCTGCAGAGTATTCCAGATCACTTAGTAGGCTGGGAACAAACTTTGTGTTTTGGTATAACCAAATGGAAAGCCAGACAACTAGGAACAAAGAATGTATGCCAGATGTGCAAGGTGGGAGACTCTCTATCTTGGAAAGCTGTAATTGTTCCAAAATTCTGTTTTTCAATTACACTCTTCATTGCAATTTTGAATCGTGACCCCTCCCTTTGCCCCTCCCCAAAAGCCAATAAACAAACATTTTGGAGAAATTGTTAATGATTTTTCAACCAGCTTGGACTCTGAACAGGCTGGTCTCCTTTGGAAAACCTTACAGAATGTTTAAAAAATGAAGAATAACTTTAATTAAAAAAAGAAACAAGAAAGCCAGGTTTGCTAATTGACAGCAGTCATCTTATCACTTACAAAACTCATGAACTTAAAAGAAGGGAAACTTAAGAGGTAAGAATATCATAAATCTAATCACTTACCTCCAGCTGTTTCAAAAATCCTGTTTCCACTGAGCATTTGTTAAACTCAACATATGCTGAGGCTACTTCTATGCTGCAGAGCTGATGTTGGCATAACTACACTAGCATAATCCCTAGTGTAGATGCACTGTGTGTCAGCATAAGGAATTTTTCTGTTGCTGCAGGAAAATCACCTTCCTGAACAGAAACATACTTTACTTTATATGTTCTTCTGTTAGCACAGCTGTGTCTAGGTAGGGGGCTTGTTGGCATAGATTCATCATTGGGGGTGTGGTTTTGTCATATCCCTGATTGATACAACTATGCTGATATATGGTTTAAGTGTTAACCAAGCCTTACATAGGATAGGAAACATCACAGCTATTTTGGTTTTATCTAACAAGAAATAACTATTGCTTTAACCAACTTGTTCTTTGTATTTTAATATTCTTCTCAAGCATACATCTCCTGAGATATTAGAATACATGTGATTCAGGGAAGAAGACTACAAATGCTTAGTAAACAGATTTTAAAACTTGAATAAATTTAGGATTAGTAAATGATGAAACATTGGAGATATTGTCCTCAGGCTTTTCATTCAGATAAAATGATGGACTTTAGTAGCTTCGTGCATATTCTACTGTAAAGAATTTGAGTGAAGATGATTTACTTTGAACAAATACGATAATATCCCCTTGGGTCTGAAACTAAGCCAGATGTTATGTTACAAATAATTTTTCATGGATGTTAAATGAATCTGCTCAATCCTAATGCTGACAGTCTTTTTAGCAACCCAAATGGGAGCATAGAGACTGACGTGACTGTAGGTTTGGGAACCTCAAAAATATAAGTGAAGGGGTTGTGGTGAACAGGTCTTGAGAAGCACATTCTTCCCACCTCCTCCAATTTCAAATTTGTGTGGCAAGGAAGGAGTAAATGATTTTGGCTTATACTCATATTCACTTCTCAACTTTGTCTTTGGCATCTAATCTGAGAATATGCCATTTTAGCAAATGAGAAAGGGTTAATGTTAGGGTTAGATTCTTTTGCATCTGGCTCTATTGTACATAGCATATTTGGCTCAGCCAAAAAGACAGTTTATCTGGACTTTGATCTCTTGTAAGAATAAATCACTTTATTAAATCTGTGCTGAGGGAATTCACCTAATGTCAAAACTTTTTGGGGGATGCCCATATTTATCTTCCATAATCAAGAGTTCATTTGGTTATTTCAGGAACAAATGATCTCTGAAGAAATGTCTGTCAGTAAGAGATTTCTCTCCTTTTGCAGCAGCTCAGTGCAATATCTATCCTATTGTCACCGACAAGATATGTCTTTAGAATGTTGATACCTGGCCACAGCACAAGTAGGCCCCCACCAAACACCTATGAATTACCCTGTCTTTCACTAGTTATTGAACCATTCACACCCGGTAGTGTGTGAGATACTTCTGATGTATAGCAAGATGGAATTCTGGCTCTGATTACTTATCTGTTTTGTATATGAAGGTTTTTTTGGGTGAACTATGTTCATGCTTCATTTTAAAAAAAAAAAAA
>ML682006.1:22740354-23020759 GCA_007922195.1 Podocnemis expansa | reverse complement strand
TTTTTTTTTTTTTTTCCATGTCCCGTAAAATGGCATAAATTCAAGGACGGGTCTTCTTCTTTCTTTCTAGTTTACACAGAGAACACTTCTTTAGTTGGGGTGTCAAATTTAACCAGTGGAGAGGGATAGATTATATTTTAACTATTGTTTTTGGGCTAGGTTAGAGTTTGTATGCTACCCCAGTTCACACTGGATCTTCTATTGATGATAATGACTGGTTAGAACAGTGGTTCTCAACCTTTTCCAGGTCGCGACACACTTGGTGATGTGTTGTGACCCTGTAGTACTCACCAGCCCACCTCCCACAGGCCAAATCCAGCCATCTCCCCAGTTCTCCATGCCACACTTATCACCAGGAGTGTTGCTGGTACCTGGCACACGGGGCCTGTGCACTGAATGCCAGCGCCAGTGCCCCAGGTCCTGGTGGAGCCCCGCCTCTCCTGGTCTCTGGCTGGATTGGACTGGAGATGCAGGGCCCAGCTGCCCACAGCCGCAGCGGCTGCTTCCGGCCCCTTCAAAGGCTGGGCGACCCCACGGCCGCAGGTGCTGCTCCCCGCCCTGTCCCCAGCTGGGGCCATGGCCTGCGGGCAGGGGGCAGGGCCTGGGCCCATGCCCCCGGGTCATTCCCTGGGGGAGCTACGCCCCTGCTTATCACTATGTGGTGACACAGTAATGTGTCCCGACGCAGTGGTTGAGAATCACTACATTGGAATATGGCCTTTATAAAACAGTAGAATTTTAGTTTAGTGAACATCATTTCATTCAGTTTAATTCTACAGAAGAGGACGAGATTGAATCAAGAAACTTAAAATTCCACTGCAGATATGGCATGGACAAATGGCTAATGACCTGCTTTGTGTTGCCAAATTTATGTTGTGCAATCACAACACTCACCTTAGAGCAGGGGTGTCAGATTTGCAGCCTGCGGGCCGGGCCCAGCCTGCCAACAGCACTGATCTGGCCTGCAGAGCTGCTGTCTGGGCTGTGCATGGGAGCTCTCTGCAGTTGCAGCAAACAACAAAGACAGGCTTCCACTCCCCCATGCCCCACAAAGCAGGGCTAGGCACTCTTGACTCAGGATGTGAGTGACTCAGAGCACTGGGGAACAAAGGAAATGCTCCAGCCAATCCCGGCTCAACTATGCTGTAGTCTGCCAACCAATCGCAGTATCAGTCACAGCAGGCTGGGCCGGCTCCTAGAGAGCCATCACACCATCCCCCATTCCAACTGTTCACTGTCAGTCAGTTGACATGTTAATCTTGTTGACTACATATTGAACGAATCGGGAATAAGAAAAGGAAAAACTGCTTGGGGCTCGTATGGGACTGAGCCAATCAAAGGTCAGCATGCTGAATGATTGATAGTGGGTGGGCGGGGGGGAGGAAGGAGCCCTCTACTGTCTGAGACTGCCTGCCTGCTACTGGAACGGTGGGGGAAGCGGAAAGGGAAGAATGGAGGTCTGGGAGTGGCCAAGCTCGGAAAGGGGGGTCCAGCACCTGCATAATAGGGAAAGGGGAGTCAGGGAGCCAGCGTGGCAAAGGGGGAGCCCACAGGGTGAGGGAAAGGTGTGGGAGAGCCTGCAGGGGATAGGGAGGGGAGAGGAAAGGGGAGCCGATGCCACTCTGAATGTAGTAGGAAAAAGGGTTGGGGAGCCCATGCAGACGCATGGGCCATGACAGGTTGTTCTATTTTCCAGTGTGGCCCACCACATTGAATGAGTTTGACATTTGCTTTAAAAGTGTTTCATATTATTTAAAACAAAGGCAGTGACTCAAATGTGAAAGGTTAACTTCACAGCTACAAGTGTGAAAATCTACCTAAGGATTCTTAAATGAAAGCTTGCATTCTGCAATATTTGAAAGTCATAGTGCTGGGTTCATATATTTTGAGCAGGCCCCATCCAACCCACATGCAATGAGATTCAAAATCAATTTCTTGTGATTTGAGCTGTATGAAAATATTTCATAAAAAGCAAGAACCTAATGTGAAACTCTGATAGGATTGGGATTTCATTGGAATTCTAAATTCTATGGAGTTCTGTGTCACATATAAGGGAAACAGATTACTTCCCCCTCCGTTGCTCCATAGGGTCCAGTTGTCACTTATCCGATTATCTGCATTGGGTGCATGAGTAGAATTTTATATTAGATGACGTGATGCTGACCAATCAGTGCAGACCAAGGCTAACACTAATTTATCACTAGTCAGTTCACATGATGCAGAACATAGGTTGCTCTTATCTTTCCTGGCTGGCCACTCATGGTTAGCATGTTTAACTCCACTCCTCTCGATGGTGTTGAAATGCTATTTGCAATCAGAGTGGTGAAGGAAGTGGAGTCAGGTAGTAGGCTATGGGAAAACTGATATAGAAATGGGATGCTAATGAGGGAGTTTTTTGAAGTTCTTGTTTTACTTGGTCATCACTGATTAGCTCTTCACAGAACCAGTATTTGTAGTGTATCAAGGCAGACTTTATTCACAGCCTTTGTATCAGTAAAGGCTACTCTATACCTAGCCTGAAAAATCTCTTTTATCATCTCATTAACCTTTAAGAGCTAAACTAATTTTTGCTCATGTCAGTTGATTCTCACTTGAACAATCAACACTTGTCATTGATCAGAGTAAATGTATTTCTCGGAAGGACAAAGAGAAGTCTCTAAAAAGGAACTAGGCCCTACTAGTGGGTATAATTATGGGACAGTTGCACCTCAGGGAACTGGAGGCACTCGACTATGCCTAGTATAGTCTAAAACTCCCAAGATGTGTTTATTTCATACGGTACCCAACAGAATTTTGATTGAATTATTGGGTTACTTTTGTTCGGTGAACCACTGCACATGCTTACATGACAAGAATTTATTGTGGAAATCAATCTTGCAGAAGTATAAAAGTATGAAGTGCTAGGGTTGAAATGTGCTTTCTGACTAGGATGATGGAATGCACAGACCATTGGCATTTAGCTGTTAGCCAATGAAGTATGCTCAACATTTCCCCCATGATGGATTGAGGAAAGGGTGAATTGCTTACAGGATGCTCCCATTTCAACTTTAACTCTAAAATGGGCCTTTGATTGGCTCATTCCCACATGTACTTCTAACAAATACCATTGTAGTCAGGGGGAGGGAAAGGGGAGGATATTACTGATGCCCCTCACACACGCGCACACTGCTGCTGATTCCATTGTCCCTAGTTGCCTGCTGAGAAATTTTTACTTCTGTTCTTTTTTTAGAAGGTCAAATTTTCGCCCTTGGGAAGAGAGATCTTCCCAAGCTCATGGTTGTGATGTTATGTGGTCCACCATGAAACTGTTCAAAGGCTTTTGACTTGCCTGCAGCCCTCCCCCCCGCCTTTACATGATTTCAGGCTATTTAAGCAAAAGTCTTCTGTTTCCAGGCTGATTTCAAGACCCCAGTCCCCTAATCTGGCTCCTGAAGTGGTGCCTCTGTTGGAACTGTGCTACTGAGGATTACTTCACTTTGTTTTGGTTCCTGGACCATCTCAGAAAGAGATTCTGCCAAGTATTAATCCTTGAGCAGGTTGCGCGCTGACCAGGGATCGGTTCTGTGCTGTGCTAAGGAGATGGTGCCATGAAGGCAGCTGATCGCCCTCCTTCTGAAGGTTCAAACTGCCTAAGTACAAATCCTCCTAGGCCCCCTGGGAATAGGTACTCAGGTGAGTAGTTTGTGTTGATACCCCTAGCTACATTGCTATTTTTAGCAAGCTAGCTTGAGCAGAATTAGTGCATATGTGGTGAAAGGAAAGAGGGATCTATATGATTTTGCTGTGTGCTTATGCCTGCTCTTATGGTTGGCTGAGAATTGTAACCTGTCAACTGTGAAGATATTAATACAAAAACATTGACTTCCCTGTGAGTACCTCTGAAAGGCACCTACTTTTCAGCAGGATGAAGCAGTTGCTTGGTTGGTGGACACAATGTAGTAGCCATTCTTAGATGCACTGTAGTAATGTTTCTTTCTGCAAATGTTACAGTTCAAACAACCCTAGAAGTACCGTGTTATCATTCTAACTTCTAAGAATTAAGGTAGTGTCACTGCAAACTTCCAGTAAGAGTATTTTGTTTCTGTTTAACTCCTCTTTGCGCCATGAATGTATCACTCAATTTGTAAAAAAAAAGACAACAGAAGTAGGCTATTTGTCAATCAAAAATGAAAGGCTAAAAAAAAAAAAAAAAAGCTGTGCTTCCAAGGTCAACCAGGATATGTATAAGAGTAGGATGAGGATATATGTGAGTTGAAAAACAAATTCTTTAATGCAGTGAAAATAGCCAACTAGTGACCATTTGTGTTAAGCAATGGAAATGGTGCATTTTGAAATGTCTGTACCTCTTTAGTGATTATCAGCAAGCTTCTTTATTATGTCTAAGAAGCAGCTTCTCACATTATTTAGAGCTGAAAAATGCCAGAAGAGTCTAGTGCACAATGTGGTCTTTGAATGATGGCTCTTTTCTTTACTAGAATACAAGTGAAATGATGTAATTGAATTTATATACTTCATAAATTTTATTACGCACCATATAACTTACCCATCCCCTGGTAGCATGATGGTCTGCTCTTTTCTTTTCCCTTTTAAGTGTATCGTAAATCAAGGAAAGTAGCTTTTAGAACGTAACCACTTGGTAAGGGTGCTTTCCTTCCCTTTCTCTCCCCAAACCCACTTGCCAGGCTTTCAGTGGGTGCCAGAAAATATGTGAATGCACATTGTTTTTCCCTTCTGGTAAGTCCTATATGGCTAGATTGTGATCTGGGAATGCAAAAAAAAAAAAAAAGGCAGTGCACTAATGGCAAAGCCAAAATGTAAACTTTAGGTGCACAGTTCAGTAAGTAACAGGCTTCTTTTTCATTATTATTAGACCTAGTTGGTGCTCCTATTTTGGCAAATCTCAGTGGTGGACGGTAATGTTAATCATACAGTAGTTGCTAGGAACCTAGTTGCACTAGATGCTGTACATATTTGTAGATATAATTATATTTTTGCTTTTTAGTAGAAGTTTTTTCACACAATCCCACATGACATTCTAATAAACAAACTGAGGAGATGTGGTCTAGATGAAACTACAACAATTTGGGTGCACAACTGGTTGGAAGACTGTACTCCAAAAGTAGTTATCAGTGGTTTTCTGTCAAAATGAAAAGATGCATGTTGTGTAGTCCCTCATGGGTCTGTCCAGGATCTAGTACTAGTCAGTAGTTCCATTGGTGATTTGGGTAAAGGAGTGGAGAATATGCTTAGAAAATTTGTGGTTGACCCCAAGCAAGAAGGTATTGAAAGTGTTTTGGAGAACAAGATCAGAGTTCAAAATTATCTGTGATAAACGGATATGAAATCAACAAGATGAAATTAAACAAATAGAAGTATAAAGTATTACACTAAGGGGTGAGAGGGAAATCAAATGCACAAGCACAGTAAAGGAAATAACTACCTATGCTGTAGTATTGCAGAAGAAGATCTGGGTGCCACAGTTTGAACACGAATTAACAGTGTGTTAGAGTTGTGGGAAAGAAAGTCATGTACAAAATGTCGGAAATCATTGTTCTGCTCAGCTAGAATATTGTGTACAGTTTTGGATGCTGTAGTCTGATGTGGACAAATTGGCAAGAGTATGGAGGGGAGAAACAAATATGTTAAATTCTGAAAATATGACCTATGAAGAAAAGATTTGTTTAGTCTTTAGAAAAGAAGACTGAGGGGGCACTTGAGAAATCTTCTAATATAGTAACAACTATTATAAAGAGGACAATAATCAGTTTTTCTCCATGTCCACTGAAGGTGGGACAAAAATAACTGGCTTGCACCAAAGGAGATTGTGTTTAGATATTAGGAAAAACTTTCTAATCAGTATAAGGCTAGCTACTTGCTAGAGTGGGGTACCAGGGGATGTTGTGGAATCTCTTATCACTGGAGGCTTTTAAGAACAGGTTAGATTAACAGATGGCCTTAGTATACTGCTTCAGCACAGGGGGATTGACAAGATGGCTTCTGGAGGTCCCTTCTAGCCATATCTTTCTATGATTGTCATAGTAAGAAACAGTCCCTGTCTCAAAGAGGTTAGCCTGAATCAGTGGTTCTCAACCTGCAGCTCATGGGCTGTTTATGGCCCAGTCAGGACAAAACTGCAACCCATGGGACAGTCTCAGGACCATACAGGTTGTGTGTATATGGATTGTGTGGATGTGGCCTGCCTAACACAGAGAGAGCTGCATGTGTGGCCCACTCTGGTAAACAGGTTGAGAACTACTAGTCTAAATAGACAAAAGTGAGAGAGAAAATGAAGAGCTGCCAAAGGCAGGTTAATGGCAGAATCAAAGACAGATCCCCATTGTCTTAGGCCCTTCCTTGGTCTACCTAGTATACTGCCTAAACTTCAGATCTGCTCATCTCCTCAGAATAAACAAGTAGCTTAACTCAGTATCATGGGGATACAAGGGAATGGTCTTTAAAAACAGCTATTGGTTTCAATCAGAGATGGAGGAGGACCTGCATTTTTATACAATATTTCTTTATTGATGAGTGTATAAAGTGAATTATTTAGAAAATGTTACGTAGATTCCTGTTACCTGTCACAGTTTGTACTCACTGGTATCTCCCAAATATCTTATATGGGAGCACTTTGCAACACAAAAGAGAGCTAAGGAGCAACTTCCAACACTGTATATGTTTTAAAAAATTTGTTTTAAGGGCTAAGAATAAGGATACTGAGAGGAGAAATGCTGAATGTTTTTGGAAGAAAATAAAGAATCCATTGAACCTGTTCTGAAAGTGAAACAATTCGTAGTCCCTAATCCTATAAATTTAGGCCGAGTAATCTTTACGTGCACAAATAATGCCCTTTTATTCAGTGGTAGATGAGTAAGGATGACAGGATCAAATGTATAATTTTTTCTTTTTTTAAATTTGAAACTGGAATTATACTTCAGAAATGTGTTGAGCTAGCTGTTAGAAGCAGTAATAAGACACACCAGTAAGTGGTGAGTAACAGCCTCTTTACTTTTACTTGGACTTGGTCTACATTTGAAGTCTCAGGTGACCCTAGCTACAGTGCACAGGAGTGAAAAGAACTCTTAACCTTCTATGCCCATAGCTAAGTTGACCTCACCACTGGTGTAGATAGGGTTTGACTGATAGAATTCTTTGATCTAGCAATTGCTTCTTGGAGAAATAGATTATTTACAGGGATCGATTGTGTTTGGGGGAGGGAAGGGGCTTTCCTTTGCTGTAGATGCAGCTACACTATGGTGCTAATTTTTCTGGCAGTGTTAAGTATTTAACTATCTAGTGACTGGTACCCTAATTTATAGTGACCAGCCAGGCCTAGGAAGCAATCCTGGGAAAAGAAACATTATTTAAACCCAATCTCCAGTTACTATGGGGTGCTCCCACAAAGTGTACAGGACCTACTCTAATGCATCTCTTCTCTCTCCCCTGCCAGTCGTGCATATAGACTAAGCTGAGTATCGTTTCATGGCCCTTCTCACTTTTAAGGGGACCGTCTTCCTCATTCTTTCACTAATGCAGCTAGAAGCACTGCATTGTTGATCTAACCAGTGCTATGGTGCCTAAATAGAACAGTCCTAGCACTAGCTCATTGCTTTTCTGCTAAGTCTGTTACAGCAAATCATACTCTAAACAGGATAAAATAAAGAATTATTTCACCAATAATCCTGTTGAGATTACTTTTTTTCTTTACAGCTCTGTGTCAGAACTTGTTTTAATCCAGGTTTATTAGAAACAAGAAGAAATAAACAGTGTTCGAAGTGCCCTACAGCCTTCATTCTGGTCTCTGAAAAGTCCTAATGGTGAAACTCAAGCAAATTCTAGAGCCTTTTTCTGCTTTTAATGTATCTAATTCTTGAAGTACGATTTTACAGGTCATCCTTATACTTCTGTGGCTGGCGCCTTTGGCTATTTCTACACTAGCAAATTAGTCTGGATTAATTTGTCTGTACTAGCTTTTGCCTAGTTTAAACCAGAAAACTTTTTAGTTCGAACTAACCACTTAGTTCAAACTTGTCATTTGGGTAGTTTGAACTAACATGATGCAGTCATGCTAGTTTGAACTAAATAACTTCAAACTAGTGATTAGTTCGAACAAACCGTGGTTTGTTAGTTCGAACTAAAAAAAGCGCAGCTAGTTCGAATTAAAAAGGTAGTTTGAACTGAAAAAAAATGAACTTAGTTTGAATTAACCACAAAGGCTATGTCTACATTGCCTGCATTTTCAAAAAAACTTTTTTCGGGATAAGTATTTTGAAATAAATATCTCAAAAAAAAAAAAAAAAAGCTCCTTGCGAGTCCTCCCCAGCCTGGCACAGTCTCTTTGAATACATTCCAATGAGAATCTAGCTATATCATTGGTACCCACATGAAGGACAATCAGAGGACAAGTCTTCCAGGTTTTTCTTCTGCCTATCACAGTGATCAACAACCTTTGCCAAACCCAATGTCAGCCCCTCCTTTCCAATCCTCAGCTGGTGTTGGCAGCCCCCTCCACAAGAAACCAACCAACTGAATGAACAAACAAACAAACAAACCCACAACAGCTGCCATCTGAGATTTCAGCAGCCGTGTGTGGAGGGGGTGTCACCGGCTATGTCCTGGAATGAAGCCACCCTGAACAGCTCCTCTTGTGCCCAGGGACAGGTCCTCAAGCGCACTCCAGAAAGAAGCTTCCTGAAGTGACTCCTCTGCTGTGCGTGTGGGGTAGGGGTCCGCAGGCATGCCACAGAAAGGAGTTGTTGCAAGTGAGGGGTGTGTGGGGCCACCACCACCTGCTTTTCTGGGGCAGGAGCGGCACTTTTGGCCTGGGCTGCCTTGTGCTGCTCTAAATCTGCTTGTATGCCACTGCTGGCACACATGGTGAGGATTGCTGACCCTTGGTCTATCATGATTTTTGATAGTTTGTTCTGGATTTCATGGGTAATGCTGCTGGTTGATATCTGATGTCCAGTCCTCTGCTGAAGACAGAGGTAAGAGGTGATCAGTTAACATAATGGAATTGTTTCCAGAATTGTCAGTATTTATTTTCAAAGTTAAGTCTTCTGTTGTTCTTATTGTGAGTCTACCCATTTTAAAAACCAGACTGCAGTTAGAGAACAGTAAAAGAGATTGGTTTTTAAATGTTTAAATTATTGTATTCATTCAGATAATTTTCACTGGTAATGGTGTGTAACATAATTTAGTGCTTGGGGTTTTCTGTTTTTCCACAAATTCTCTCTGGTGGTGCTAGTAGTTTCAGCAAAGCCTGCAATCAATTATATCCTTTTAGTCTACTGGGAACCACGTTGTTATTTTAGACTAACGTCGTCATTTTAGAAAGATTTTTTTCTTTTTTAATGACCAAAATGGAATATAATAATGAAAACAATTAATAGCAAAATAGGAAACTAAGGTTGGATGATTTGAGACTGTAAAGAACGGTAGGAGAAAGGGGATAAAAGGTAGGGTCCCTAAACATGGATAATCAGACCAGGTAATGCATATAGTGTTGTTTGTCTGATCCTATTTCAACCTACTTAAAAATGTCTCTAGAATTTGTAAGCTGTAGAACTAGAAACTAACTCTGTCCTTTGACCTCTCATCTGGGCTCTGACTACAGCAGCTAATTAAGTGCCATGTTTAATTCTTTTCTTGATTTAACATTTTTTTTCCAGAAGTAAACAAAGTAACATTTATAAGTAAAGGCAATCCAGCAAACAGGTTTGTTTCCATGGAAACTTTCAATAAAAATGAGCCCCCACCCCCTTTAAAAATTTGAAGTGGAAAGCTTCAGCTTTTAATCAAAAATACTGACAATTTTTAGGTTTTTCTGAGAGAAAAAATAAATGAGGTAAGCACACACTTTCTGCAGAGTTTGCATTTAGCTGGAACCCATTTTTCTGTTAATAAAAAACAAAACAAACAAAAACAACCCAGAAAATGTGAGCAGCTCTACTTATGACCATGAAATGTTCATTTGGGGGCTGGAACCAAGTCCTTGCTCACGGAAGTAATCCCAGCGTCTTCTAATTACAGTCTAAAGACAATAACACGTAATGAAAAGAAACTGCAAAGAGACAGGTGCATAAACTGCTTGATCTCAGGCCACCCCCCTTCTGGTGCTGCCCCCAAATAACCTGTTACCATTCTGTGGTTCCTTTTCTGCAGAAGGAAACAAGTTGGGAAGGTAGAGGGGCATTGTTCTATCCAAGGTGTCTGAGAATACAGTGTTTCTGAAGAGATCATCATGGCTTGGTGGCTGATGTGAAATGTGGTTCTGAACATGACTAATTGCTGAGGGGAGAGAAAAATAGAGGACTGCTTCTACTTATTTCCTGGTGAGAGGGAGCAAATCCTCAGCATGGCTGGGCATAGAATAGAAGAAACAAACAGTCCATGTTTCAGTTTTTCCCTTCCTCTTGAAAGCAGAGGAAAGTGAAATGGCCTGAAGGAGAACTTAAGTATTGTCAGGTGCAGCAGGTATGCTCAAGATTGCTTTACTACATGCTGTCAGGTGTGCTGCTGATTCCTAGATAGTATGCATGCAACCTTTGTACTTCAGGTCCACTCTCAACGATCCTCTCTTGTCCTTTTCTCCCACATAATTCCATAGGTTGTTTTCTCTTCTCTTCTAAGGTCAGTAGGTTCTTTATAGGTGGGAGTAAGCATGACTGTTTCTGAAGAGGCAGCAGCCACTTACTGCCCATCGTGCCATAGTGATGCATGTAGCTAAAAAATCAAGAGACTATTGTAGACTGAAGGAAGACTAGAACTCACTTATAAAAATATACAGTATACCTTTGGCACATAGAAGCATGTCTAATATATAAATATGAATATTTGTGACTTATTAACATATAATCAAATTTTACTTAAACTTCAGTGCTGCCTTTGGTTTCTAATGACAGAGTGGGGTTAGAAATGTGGGGGAAAGATGGCCACTATACAATAAACATACATCTTGCTTGCATCTGCCAGAAATCTCTCAAAACACCATGCTCCACCTTAACCTACTGTAATTGACCAGATACCGCCAGTGTGTAGTGTTAATGCTGAGGTAGGAGTGTCCCAAAACCTTTTTCCTCCAAGGCACACACTTTAAGATAGCAATTCTTATAGAGAATCTCAACTCCTATCTGAAGAGATCCCAGAGGACAGGAAAAGAACAAATATAGTGCCTATGTATAAAAGGGAAAATAAGGACAACCTAGGGAATTGCAGACCAGTCAGCTTAACTTCTGTACTAGGAAAGATAACGGAGCAAATAATTAAGGGAACAATTTGCAAACATCTAGATGAGAATAAGGTATTAAGTGATAGTCAGCATGGATTTGTTGAGAATAAATCATGTGAAACCAACCTGATAGCTTTCTATAATGGGGTAACAAGCCTTGTGGATAGAGGGGAAATGAGAGATGTGGTGTATCTAGACTTCAGTAAGGCTTTCGATGTGGTCTCACATCACATTCTCATGAGCAGGCTGGGGAAGTACAATCTAGATCAGGCTAGTATAAGATGGGTGCAAAATTAGTTGTATAACCACTCCCAGAGAGTCATTATCAATGGTTCACAGTCATGCTGGAAAGGCATAACAAGAAGCGTACCACAAGGATTAGTTCTGGGTCTGGTTTTGTTCAGTATTTTCATCTGTGATTTAGGCTAGGTCCACACGTACATGCTTATTTCGATTTAAGTTAAATCAAAATAAATTAATTTGAAATAAAATCCTTAATTCAAATTAATCGAAATTAGCAAAAACCTCAAATCAAAATAGCAAGTCCAGACACATGACTTGCTATTTCGAATCAGGAGAGGGGCACCATGGGAGGTATGGCAACATGGCCCCCTCACTGGGCCATGCACCCACACAATATATACGAAAAGAAAGGCACCCTGGGAAGGAAAAGGGCAAAAGTGTTATTTCAAAATAATGGTTATTTCAAAATAACACGTCCGAACGGCGTTGTTTCGAAATAACCATTTTGAAATAACAGCTATTTCGAATGAAAGGAGATTTAAGCTATTTCAAAATAAAGTCTCTTGTTTCGAAATGATGGAGCTTGTCATTTCAAAACAAGAAAACTGCACGTGGATCTAATCTGTTTAAAATTGAAATAACCAGTGTTATTTCGATTTAAAAGATACGTGTGGACATACCCTTAGAGAATGGCACAGAAGGTACACTTAGGTTTGTGGATGATACCAAGCTGGAAGGGGTTTCTAGTTCTTTGGAGGATAAGCTCACAATCCAAAATGATTTGGACAAACTGGTGGAATGGTCTGAAGTGAAGAATATGAAATTCAATAAGGATAAATGTAAAGTACTCCACTTAGGAAAGAACAATCCATTGTACACGTGCAAAATGGGCAATGACTGCCTGTGAGTCAACACTGTTGCAAAAAAAAAAAAGGCAGGCAAACATCATTCTGGGATGTGTTAACAGGAGTATTTGATGTAAGACACCAGCAGTAGTTCATCCACTTTACTCGGTGCTGATTAGGCCTCAGCTGAAGAATTGTATTCAGTTCTGAACACCTCATTTCAGAAAAGATGTGGAGAGATTGGAGAAAGTTTAGAAAAGATGAACAAAACTTATTAATGGTCTGGAGTGCTCGAGTCATGAGGGAAGATTGAAAGAACTGGATTTGTTTAGTCTAAAAATGAGGTGATGGAGAAGGGGTGCAATAACAGTTTTCAAATAGGTTGTTACAAGGAAGAGAGAAAATTCTCCTTAAACACTGATGATAGGAGAAGAAGCAATGGGGCTTAACTTACAGCAGAGGAGGTTTAGGTTGCACAGTAGGGAAAGATTTCTAACTGTCACGGTGATTAACCACTGGAATAAGTTGCTTAGGGAGGTTGTGGAATCACCATCACTGGACCTTTTTAAGAGCATGTTAGACAAGCACCTGTCAAGGATGGTGGTACTTGGTCCTGCTGTGAGTGCAGGGGACTGGACTTGATGGCTTCTCACGGTCCCTTCCAATTCTGTGAATCATAGTGGACTGCTTTCCTTTCTCCCCACAATCATGTAAGATTTCTCTGTCAGGTCGGTATATCTGTGCTAAAGTCACTCGAGACATAACTGGCATGACTTGAATTTAATATATCCCCAGGACACCTATGGTTCTGCTGTCTTAATGTTTGGTCATGCAGCAATGGGGATTTAGGTAATTGCTTTGTGTAGTGTATGTGTGTATGACACAGTGTGCCTCCTCTTGGTTTAATTTTTTAGTACTTGACCTGCGTTCATGGAGAATAGCTGACTTGTGTTGTGAGCAGCTGTACATAGTGCATGGGGGAACAAACAAAGCTCTTTGATGCTGGCTTTACTCTGTAAGTGTATGGATTTTTGTGTATGGAAAATCATAAAGCTTTTCATATAAAGGTGGCAGTCTAGTTTAGTGGTCAGTGTATAGGGCTAGGGGACAGGAGACCTGATACTGAGGAAGTTACATCACCTTTCCCTCTATCTTCCATCTCTTTCAACTGTTAGCTCTTTAGAGGGGGGGAGCTGTGTTAGTCTGTGTACAGCAAAAATGAGAGTCTTGTGGCAGAACGTCAGGCATCTAACAAAGTGGGTCGGAGCCCATGAAAGCTGATGCCCAAAGAAATCTGTTAGTCTTTAAGCTGCCACAGGACTCTTATTAGTTTAGCTCTTTAGAGATTCTCACCATGGTTATAAATAGAGTCCCAATCATAAATGGGACCACTAGGAGCTACTGCCATGCAAATAATAAAAAAATCAAAAGCCAAAGAGCTGGACTAACACTTCACGGCATTAACTTTTTGAATTTTTTTTTTTTTGTTGAATTTCAACAGAGAATGTCATTGGAGTCTTAAAAAAATTTAGCCATCTCCATAAAAAGAGATGAAAGTGAGGATCTAAATATTTTTTTTGCTAAATTTATTATCAGCTTTTAATGTGACATCCAGTGCTTTATAATTATATAATCTAATTAATATAGTTATACTTTGTTTCTTCAGCACTTACACAGAATAGGCCTGCTTGCCCTGCAGCATTAACTGTTGTGCTGTTATGCAAAATCCCCCAACATGGTACTAATCAAATAATGAGGTTTTTGTTTTTCAGGAGTAACTGGCTATGCTCAGTGTGACAGAGATCACTTCAAAAAAGTTGAATTGTAGTGAAATAAAGGCTTTTGCTTACTAGAGAACATAATGCCTTGTCTTTAGACTAAACAGATTAGCAAATGATGCCTTTTATTTAAACTCCTTTTGTATCCAATGCCCATGGTACAGAGTTCCTAACATAAAAATTATACATTATAATGATAGATTTCCCACATATTTCTACAAATGTTAATGGCCGTATTAATCATATTTAGCCTTCATTTTAATTGGATCTTCAGAGGAAAATTTATTCATTATTCCTCCTGTGTTTTAGTTCTCACTTTAAACAACCTATTATAACAAGTACAGTGTTGATAAGAACATGTTGAAGATACCGTGCTTTCTTAAAAATTTCCTGTGCTGCAGTAATGAAGCGCTTAATTATCACTGCAGTTACAAGCTAATTATCAAATACGAAATATAGTTTACATATAATTACTGGGATCAAACTGCCTTTTTAAATCATTAATCCCATGAACTAGAATGTTTTCTATTTCAACTACGAAGGAATTAAAGCCATATTTTCTTGGCTTTAATATAATTTGTTAATCCTTTCATAAACTGGCTACAATTATTGACCCGAGTGAAAACCTAGCTTCTGTAGATCTGTCTTTTGTAGTTCAGCTGCCTGTGAGTGACCTCTCTCTGCATCTCTCCACCATGGGGAAAACCCATAGAAAGACTTTAAGGTGGATGAAAACACCATAAAGGACACTTTCCTAACTCTTCTTATTCTTCCTTTGGGTAAAAGGTTTGCCCCAGTTTCCCTCCCCTTTGTAGAATGAGCCATGGGTTCTATCTCTGAATCTGATGGCTATCGAATAAGAATTCTCTCTCTATATTTTTCTTTAATTACATATTAAATAAAAATGTGGGCTTGAAATCTGTTAAATATAGCCATTTCATGTCTTATGCAACTAAAAAAGACTATGGTAATGAAGTGGTCAGACCTCCTATCTAACACAAGCCATAGGACTTTCCTGGAATAATTATATTGGAACCAGGGTTTGGTGTGGTGTTTTGGTAAGTCAAGATTTGATGTTTTTCTGTCTCCAGTAATGTAGAATTCACCACAACTATAGGTAAGTTGTTCCAATGGTTCATGGCCCTCACTGTTCATTTGGGAATAAAAAAAATAAAAATTGTGGCTTGTTTCCAGTCTGAACTTGTCTAGCTTCAACTTTTAGCCCTTAGCTCATGTTATATGCTTGTCTGCTAGACTGAAGGACCTATAATCAAATATTTGTTTCCCATGTAGAGCTTCATAGATTGTGATGAAGTCATCCATTAACCATCTCTTTATTAAGCAAAATAGACTGAGTTCTGGGCGTCTCTTATTAGAATGCATATTTTCTTATCATTTAATCTTTCTTATGGTTCTTCTCTCAACCCTGTGCAATTTTTAACAACATTCTTCTTGCTTCCTAATACTTAGCTAGACCTTACCTTTCTTGTCCCACCAAATGTTTAGAATCTCTTGTTGCAGCTTGTTTTAAATTAGACTGTGATAGCTTTGGGTCAGGGCCTGTCCACTGACTATATATGAGGGATGAAGCACAACAGGTGCCCAAGGAGTCAAACAGTTTACTTTTTTGTATTATTAGGAATATCTGCCTGAAGACCCTATGCCTCAGGGGTCCTAGTGGTCCTTGTATCCTTCCTATGTCCACTCTTTAAACAAAGCTTCTTGTTGTGGAGATAATTGTGGATACTACAGCTGGAGTTGCACTAATTTTCCTAAATTATCTCTGGCGTATGTATTTATTCTGTGTTAATCCATCCATCCAGTTTGTGACCATACCTCCACTCTGAACACACCCTTATGAATCACAACTCCATGGACTGGCCTAATGGAGAGTGCTTGGGAACATTGAACAGCTGACTCCATCTCTACACCAGTGGTTTTACAACTTTTTTCCTTGGGACCCAGTTGAAAAAAAATCATTTATGCCCGTGACCCAACAATTCATCTTTCATCAATGCATTCCAGTCTTTTGGCGGCAGCAGCAGGAGGGTGCTGTGACCCAGTGCCTGAGGGTCTGTGACCCAGTATTGGGTCCTGAACCTTGCTTTGAAAACTAGTGCTCTACACTAAATGGAAAGATTTCAGAAGGTCCTCTTGATGTGCATATTATGGAGGCATGACCTTACCTGCAGCAGGGGAATGTGTGAGGTACTTATACTCATACTCCCACACAGTTTAAAGCCCATGTAATTTGTAAACATTTCCATGATTTCCTTTTGTTCTGAGAGTGAGAAAGCAACTTATCACTTTCTCATTAGCTTGCCCTATCATATGTCATCTAAATGTAGTCATGCAAACTCAGTCTCATTGACTTGCCAGTTCAGTGTTATGTGTCCATTCAATATACAGTGACCCGCCTTGAATGAAATAGCCCATAGCCTCTAGTGTTGTGGAATTGTTCTGAACCTGCGGAAGGTAGTGGATTGCCTTCCAAGTCCATGGCATCTATGCTGCAAGCTTGACTGAGCCATGTAACTGTTTTTCTTCATAGTGTGCTTCCCATGGGGGAGGAAAAGGTAGGTTTCATATCTCACTCCTGTATGTTCCAATCATCATAAAGCATATGTTATTACTAGGACATGGACAAGTGCTAAATGAGCAATTGGCTGGGCTCCTGTCCCTAGGTGACACTGCTGAGAAGAATTTGGTCTTCTCTTGTAAGGGTTAACTTATTTTCCACTTTGTCATTCTCCTCAAGACTGAAAGCAAAAACGCTTTTGATCAGCAGTTTGTCTTCTCTTTATAGTTTTTAAAGAAGATTCTCCTTTCTTTAACTTTTCCACCAATAACTTTGTACCAGCACAAAGAAAAACCCTCAAAATCAGTGAGCTCTCCCAAGCAGAGGAGAATGCATCTGACACTAGGTGATAGACACACACTTATTATATAATATAAAAATTGCATACATGGTGATATCTAAGTGCTAAGCTGCATTTATTGTTCATCTTTGACTGTTTCTGCTAGCTAATCCATCCCCATTTGGACTACTTACATTCTAAAACTGGACTACTTATGTTCTAAAACTCTAAATAGCTTCAAAGCTTAGCCTCCATGTCCTGTCTCAATGTACTGCCATGACTGGTGATTGCCCTCAGATAGTTTACTAGGGGAGCTACTTCTTCAGCTTCATGCATCTGATGAAGTGGGTTGCAGCCCACAGAAGCTAATGCTCTTAGAAATTTGTTGAAGTGCCATAGGACTGTCCTTGTTTTTTCTGCAAAAAGCTGTGGTTTATAGTGTTCTTTTGTAATTTGTTAGGTTCTGTTTTTCTTGGGGAAGAGCTACTGGCACAAGAAATCTATAGGGAAGGCAAAATTATTGTGTTTTACACAAACTTCAGCAATGATTCTTTTTGTATTGCAAAGGTATGAGCTTTCACATAAAAACGTTTAACTGTGAACATTCCTTTGAACAGAACAACTTGCCTGATGAAAATGCTTTGTGATGTTCTCTGAAATTTTGAGAGAGATTTGTGTAGCATCTTTCTGGTGTTGGACTCTTACCATGTATCTCTTAGTTATCTTTATGGCCCTTATTGTCATTCTTAATCTCATGTATTTATCCTCACAATACCCTGTGAGCTTAGAGATGTGCAGGTATCCCCACCTGTACAATAGAGATCTGAGGTGCAAATTCTAAGGGCTAGATATTTAAAGGAATTTAAGTACCTAAAGTTTCATCTTGGAAAATCCTACTTGGTTCCTAAATGCCTTTTTTAAAAAAAAAAAGATCTCGCTCTAAATGACTTTCCTAGTGTTATACTTACCAGTTGTGGTGGAGCAGGAAATTGAACCTGTCTCTCTCAAGCTCCAGGCTACAGCATTACCCAGTTCATGATCTTTTCTTTGCTGCTAGTCATATATGTTGCTTTATGGTAGCTTGAGAAGATGCAATGCATGTATGTGGGAGATTCAGCCTGATCTGTGGTTTTGTAACATATTGAAATCCCTTCAAGTATAGAAAGGTAATAGTGTTTAACTACTCAATACATACGTAGTTCCAAAACTTACTAGCTGTCTGTCTGTGTGTTTTCCCCTATGTCTTATGAAGTAATCCTTAAGGGGAAAATGTGTCTGCCTCTTTGTTCTCTTTCAAAATAGCTATTGTTAAAAATATGCATGAGTCGTGAAATTGCAGTTATAAATTCCAGAGAGCTGTCATTGTACTTTGCAATAGTAATGTTTTTAATAGAGTATATTTTATGAATATGCATTATGTGAGAAGCAAATAGAGCAAAATCTTCTCAAATATGAGAATACTCTTATTAGTCTATAGCGAATCCAGTTTAGTTTTCATTATTAGTGCAGTAGTATTGTTGAGGTTTCAGAAACTTTTTTTTAAATGCACAAAATGAAAGTAGGGACATCCAAAACCTATCGGTATTTTCAGGGTGAGGCTACAAGCTACTGGCCACTCATCATGGCATTTGGAGGGGATAAGGTGAGAAGATGACGTTCTCTACACGTATAGTAGTATTTTAATGGAAATAATTGAAATAATAAAACAGTAAAGTTCCTGATGATTTAAAAAAGACATTGTCATCTTGGAAGCTAGTCTGTCTTTTAAAATAAATAAATATAAGGGTGTAGTGCCCTGCCCCACCTGTTGTACCAAATCTTATGGTGTTTTTATACACTGAATTAAGTTCATTTTCTTGTTAGGAGTGAGAACAGTGTCTCAGTAGTTTACTTCAGATCTGCAGGAATCTGCAGTCTGTCTCTTCTGCACCAAGCCATCATTGGAATCCATGTCAGCCTCATTTAAAGGGACCAGATAATAGAGAAGCAGCTTGGCTTATGCAAAAAAAGGCTGACCCATGAGGAGAGGTCAGTAAATTGTAACATCCACCTGCGAATGCTGATAGATTTTGGCTGTCCCCTACTAAAGATCTGTCAGATTGCAGAAAATCCAGGTGTAAGGACATTGTTCAAGAGGTCCAAGTTCAGGTGCTAAATGAGTTGAGAAAAGCCCATGGTACTTCCCATTTGCCTGCTGGCTTTTTGAAAAAAAACAGGTCAAATATCCTGAAAATATAGCTCTGTCAGAAATATGAACTTCTCCATTTATCTTGCCTGAAAAGCACTTATGTATTAAATGGGTAGTGTAAATCACCAGAACTTGATTATAAGACACTTATGTCTAATTTTTTGGGGGGTGGGAAGGTAAGGAGCATGAAGAAAGGAAGGTGATTTTTAGCTATAACTGCAGACTAATTCTTGCCTCTTTCACCTTGCTTTCCCTCAAAAGTAACTTCCAGATCAGCGGAGTTAAGCACATTTGTAATACATTTTTTTCTGTCACTTTTCTCTATTTAGAAGGTGTTCTACTCTGTTATGTGAAATCTGACATCTGGTGACTAATTCTTTCAACTCGAGAAAACTCCGCTTTCTCTGCATTCAGTGAAAAAAAATTCTGTAAATCTCCTACGCTATTACAATTACAGTATTTTTATTGTTCTAGTGCCCAGGAGCTCACCTTGTTGTGATAGGCACTGTCAAACAAATAACCAGGTTCTTTGGAGCAGGCATCACCCTTAAGTATAACATAAGGAAATGGACAGATGCAACATACGAAAGGAAAACAAGGTGGTGATTATGATAAACTGCATGCCAGCTGCCTAACCATGCTCTAGCCATCTTGGCAGAGGAGAGCTGCTTATATGGTACTTTATAAAAAGTCTCTGAGCTCAGTGTTTTCTAATGTTTCTTTTTCTTTTCTTTCTTTTCAACTTTTAAATTGAAAATGAAACACTACTCACTAGTTTATCATCTCTAGAAGTGTCTTTAAGAATAAGTTGCAACCTAGGTATAAAGTTTAATTAAAAACAAGTCAAAAAGTTTAATTCTAAATTGAATATTTTTTAAAAAAATATTAATTTATTGTAGTTCTTGAGAAAGGATGCATGATTGGTTATATTCAGCTCTTTGATCTAATTGCAGAAGTAGAGTGCAAATAGAAGTCTTAACTTCCCTGTTTTGTCCCATCAATATACCCTACCTTCACAGTTTTTTGTGTCCTGTACAATCCTCTCTCTTCCCCCCCCCACCCCCGCGTCACTTTTGAGGTTTCAGTGAGGGTGCGAGTTATTGCAACGTGGTTAGGTGGCTTCTGGATGTAAACACGGCTGGATACAGCTCCTGCATGTGAGGCCATGTATTTTATGAATACAGTTGTATGTTCTACAGATTATTGGGATGATGCTTACTATATGACTGTATTGGTTTAAATTCTTATGGCTCTCTCTGAAATACAGGTAAAAAGACGAATGACTCAATAGAGGTGGCTGTTGCTACATGGCCAAGAAGAGTTAAGGGAAAGTGGGGGAACTGTTTGCTTTGCTTATGTCTTTGTTTTCCAGCCAGCCTATGAAGGTGTTTTGACCAGAAATGACCAAGGCCCAGCAAATGTGAATGAACAAAGGACTTGGGCAGGATTTAAGGAAGGACATGGTCGCTAAGGAAAAGAAATAAGACACACAAGTCCATTGGGAACATCTGGAGAAACAGATTATCCTCATGGTATAGAAGGACACTAAACATATAGACAGGTTTCAGAGGGGTAGACATATTAGTCTAGTTCAACAAAACAAACAAGGAGTTCTGTGGCACTCTTCAAGACTAGCAATTATGCAATAAATAAATTTGTTATTCCTTAAAAGTGCCACAAGAATCCTTATTTGTTTTAGTAAACATGTAGACTCAGTTCTCTCTCTCCTTTGAATGTTTTATTCCTACTGCTAAAATAATGTGTTCATGCTAAGTTTGTCCTGCCGCTAGTCAAACTAGTGAAGGGAAGGTTCTTGAATTTAGTCAGATTGACCAAGTAAAGCGGGGGTCTCAAACTCAAATCACCATGAGGGCTGCATGAGGACTAGTACAGGGCCGCATGAGGACTAGTACATTAGCCCAAGGGCTGTACCACTGAAACCTTTCCATACAACGATAGTGCAAATATCGGTAACAATACTGTCATTAATGGCTGCAGGTAATAGCTTTAGGGGCCACATGTGGCCCGGGCTGGGTGTTTTAGACCCCTGAAGTAAAGAGTCATGGATACATGAGACACAGCAGTTCTCAAAGTGGATGAACCACACAGTTCTACTGTGAGACAAGTAAAATGTGAAATGTAAGACCTGAATTGGGTGCAGGCAGGGGCCAGTGCAGCAACTAGCTATATGATAAAGACAACACATATCTACTAGGAACTGAACAGTGAGAACCAAATAATTTCATGTAAGCCACAGAAGAATAATTTGTTAGTAACTTGTTGCTACTACCCATCTGGACTGTAGTAATCGCTGCTGAAGGAAAAAAAGCTGACCATTGATAGTCCGATGCTTCCCATAGAGGAGACTCACTGTTCACCTACAGTCTGTGAAAGAACGAACTATTAGCTAAGGAGCGAACACTTCGTTATTTCTAATTGAAAGGTGAGACTGTGGAAGTTATGACTGTGAGAAAATACTGGTCAGGGATGGAATTACCAAAGTTGTGATGTCATCTGAGGTTTTAGTGGACCTGAAAAAATAGCTCTAACATGTTAACAGCCCTTTCATTTCAAAGGTTGCTAATTCAGGTGTCTGTTTATTTTTAAACATTCAATGGCTAATGACTTCACTGCTTGCTAAAGTGCTGGTTTTTTTTTTTTTAAGAGTGGAAGTACCATATTATGGAGATCAAACGTTGAGTGACTGCTAATTTTACACATAGCAGGGCTGATAGGTTTATGGTGGGTTTCATTTTCCTAAAGAGGAGTTCAACTTTCAAAAGATGGAGACATGGTAATATAGTTTATTCAGGAATTCCAGATTACAACAGAAGGGTATAAAAATTCTGGACCTGCAAAATAAGACACACTTACATTGTACTGAGTTAGACATCACCTACAGTGAAGTCACAGATATATTGCAAGTCAGCCTACAGAGATAGAGCTACTCTAGAAAACTTACTGGCTCATTTTTAAAACCAAAGGACTAGAACAGATGAGGCTAAATATTTTCACCGCTGTCATGAAAAACTACTGTCCTTATACTTTTGCTGTTGATAAGAAAGGGCTATCTGTGCTGACCCAAGAGTCATTGATCATATATACATGAAAGCTGCCCAGGCTTGAAAGTCAGAAAAGAACTTGGCTAGTTTTAAGGAAATCTGAGGTAGAGTAGAGTAGTCTGGAAATCTGCATATTTCCTGGCTTAGTTCTCTCCTGTGTTTGACATAAACTGGATACACTGGTGGGGGTGCAGATTTAGGATATGACACTCCCTTTATAAGAGATCATATGCAATAGCTTTATAAAATACCAATACTCTCGTTCCTCACACTGAACAGAGTAACTTGTCTAGAGATAGTCTGGACAATAAGTGCAACCAAATTATGCAGCCACATATCGGTCATGAAAACAAAATTTGTACTGCTTTTCTTCCCTAATGATTGTTAACATACAGTTCGTTTGGTCATCAGATAATATGAATTCACATAGATCCATCTTGTATTCTGTATTTAAATAGAAAAGTAATTGAATACATTATCCAGAACATCTATGTGTCCTTCATTTGTGGTGACCTCTAGTTTGGTGGGTTTATCACCAACCTGAGTTATTCTTTTTACAAAGGAAAATAATGCCAAGTGTTTTAAGATGGTGGCCAGGAATTACTTTTATTTTCCCTTGCATGTTTGCTGCTACAAGTTTATCCTTTTTCACCTTTCTTTGTAACCAGTTGTTGTGTTGTAACGTATTCTGTTTGGTTTTGGTTACTAAGTGGATGTGGCCAAACCAACCTGCATATCATCTGTCATCATGCCTTAAAAATGTCATCTATATAAAAATGAGAGAGAGATTTAGGGTCTTTCTCTTTCTTTATTTGTGTTTAAAACAAAAGAAATAAGGTTTGAATAGGAAGTCAGTGCTTCTCAAAACATGTATCTGTGAGTTTTCAGTATATCCCACATGGCTTGTAATGTCTGAGCTTTTACCAGGTTCTCTGTACACTAATAAATGACTTATAAATTTATTCCCTGATTTGAACAGGTGGCAAGATTTATATAAGGAAATGTTTTGGCCAGGAGTATACATCAGCTGGAGTTGATCAGACAAGAAATCAATAAGAAGGTGCTGTTTAAAAAGCTAGTCTTTCTCTGGATGGTCTCTCAGGAGTGTTTGAGAATTGTCATTTTGTGTTTGAAGTAATCAGTAGAAGCACCTTTTTTGGCTCTGTTCAATGTAGGATAAAAGAATGGGATGAAGAAGATATTCATTTCTGAAATGTTGTATCTGTGAACCTTTAACTTCTTTTTTTTTTTTTCCCCTCCTGACTATGGGCTTCTTTCTCTTATTTCAAGTGAGGTACCTGGTATTCATTATCATAGAAATTATAAACCAACACCACCTTTCATAGTATAATGGTATACTCTGAGTGATTGTCCTTTGACGAAAAACCGCTTCAGACTAGGACAATTGGAAAAATATATTAAGAGCTTAAATTAATTATATCTATTTTGCATCCTAATGTAGGGAAGGAGGCTGCATGTGTGGCATTTTTAAGAGAAATGCAAAGCTAGATTGTTCAAATTCAATGTTTTCCCTATAACTGTAATGCTGTAAATGTTACTTTTGAATTTGGAGTAGACAGATTTTGTGGCAGAGGGAGTAAAATATATTTCACTAGAAGTTTTCTGCTTGAATATGTGGTTTTGTCGACATCAAAATATTTGTCTAAATCAAAATGTTTTATGGGGACAAGTCAATTTTGAAGGAAAAAAAGTTGAACAAATTGTTTCTACTTTTCTGTACGTATTTTAAATATGCAACTTGGGTTTACCTATTTGAGTGCTGGAAAGTGGGTCGGCAGAAGCTAAAGCCCTTCCCCCAGCATAAGGGGAGGAACACCTGTGTCTAGACTCAACTGAATTCAGGTGACAGAGGGTGAAAGAACAGGAACTGGCATAGGGGTCACAGGTTCAAAACAAGGGACTCGGAAGGGGATACTGAATAGAGAAACCTGGACAGTGCCCACTGCTCCAGAAGGTATCGAGGGAGCCAGTGGACTGTGCCCAGAGAAGTCATCAGACAAGGGACTGGAAATAAGACTCGCAGTCACAGAGATCGCCCACTGCCAGCCTCCTCTCCCTGCTCTTATAAATGGCCACTTAAGCGAGAGCCAGCAGGAGTTTGGCAAGGAGATCCTGTGACTTTGCATGGCCATGGACAAGGGGTGCATACAAAAATAGTTCAGCAGAAAAGTCCAGCCAGAACCTCAATAAGAGGTTCTGGAGGAGCCGGAAGAGGGACTGCAGCCAGATGCATTCCATGTAGGCATGCGCCAGGGTCTCCCTCATGCTGCAAAAGGGGCAGATGTCATGCGGGGGGGGGGGGGAAGGAACCGTGCCAAATACACACCCATGCTCATGGCTCCATGGAAGAGCTGCCAACTAATGTCTCCAGTGGGTTGCAGGGCTAAGATGGAGTACAGGCTGGCCCAACAGGGTCCTTGCCATCTGTTGGTGGAATCAGTTTCCATCACTTTGTATTTTGGCAGGACAGGAGGGCGAGGGAATAAATGGTGTGGAGCACGAGCATGTTTAGATGGTTCTGAGGTGCAGTTTGAAAGTGAGCCAGCTGCAAATCCAGCAGCCATCTGAAAGCATGGGGTTGGGATGGCCAGTAGTCTCAGGGGGTAGGGACCTGATAAGCTCTGGATGACCTGGACAGAGGTGGGGAGCACCCTCTTGGCGGACCCTCTTGACACAAACTCAAGCAGCAGTGGGCAAGGCTGCCTTCACTTCCTGGAATAGGAGTTGGGGGGGGGGGGAGGTTCGAAGGGTGGAGAGCCCAGTATGCTGTGCTACCACAAGGGGATCCACTCAGTCTCCCTGGGCATAGTCCAGGAGGTCTCTGACCCAGATGTAGCTGAGAAGCCAAGTGTAATCTATGGCCAAGGTGGTAGGCATTAACTAAGGACTGATAAACTCATAGGTGGAAACCAAACCAACTCATATGTATCTTAGCTTTGTTCAAAATAGGTATTAGTCTTATAAGAATGTATTTAGTGTTTAGACCACATGGAATGCTAGTAAGGTGCTGCAAGCATTAATTTCCCTTGTAAGTACGTATTCTGTGCTCTCAAGAAATACATACTTTTTTTTTGTCTGATAACTTTAAAAATGTTTGCTCTGAACACAGACATAGGAGTCATCCTCCTCCTCTCCACTCAGCCAATTAAGGATGCTTATCAAGATAAATGGGCTATTAAGGAACCTCATATTACAAAGAATTGTTGAATGGCCCTTTGAAATGTTATGTGCAAGGGAGCTTGTCTCATAGACTAGAAAGCCAAATGTAAAAGATAAAATAGGGTCACAAGAAAGTCTTTTATCTGTTTGCTCTTTGAACTCTCACAGGCCAGAGACACTAAATTAAAGCAGAAATTCCCATGGTTAACTTGTGTCCATCTACAGACATTTTGAATGGACAGATTACTACATTTGTCACTTTCAGGTACGTACATGGTAACTCATTTGTGTGTAGAAGTTTTCTTGCTTTTACCCATAAATAACTCTTATTTATTTTTCATAGTTAATAAACCTTTAGATTGTTTATTACAGAAATGGCTCCAGGCATTGTCTTTGTAAAACGTAAGGTGCCAATTGATCTGGGGAAAGTAACTGATGGATCTCCTGGGAGTGGAAGCAACCTTAATATTTGGGGGGTGGTAAATGACCATTTATCACTACCTCTAGCTTGCCTTAATAGCAAAATACACTGGAGAGCATAATGGCTCTGACTGCATGGTAAAACTATTCTAGTGTCTAGGAATTCACATTTGTTACTGAGATGGTGAAATCTAATTATGCAACATACTAAGTGTTTGGGGTGTCTGCCCTGCTTTTTGATAGTCTACCCTAAAGTAGGCACTCAGGGCCACTCCACAGAGCTGGAGAATTTTTATATTGATTTTTTTCCTATTTTCTTTTAAGAAATCACATTTTGTTGAAATTCTGGCTTTTCCTTCAGAGTTGGAACAAAAATAAATTTCTAAATTTTGGAATTTCTAGCAGAGTGGAGACTCTGGTTTCAGATCAGTCTAGCTGTAAGTGGCCGGGGGGAGGCCAGAAATGCCAGAAAAAATGCTTATTTTATTTTTTTTAATAGAGTAAATAATGTAGTTTTATGATGGAACTTATTCTTTAAAGTAGGGCTTCTGCGCTGCAGGGGTATCATTACAATCCTTCAGAAAATCCTGGTTCTAGTTTTAGAATCATATCTGTGTATTTTAGCTATTCTCCAGGTTGGGTTAAACCTCTGTGGAGTTTGAGAGTATGGTAGGCAGCCTTCATTCAGGGTAAATTTTAAGATACAAAGGAAGCTCTTTTGTGTAACAAATAGCTGAAATCGGTCCTAGTGACCAGTGTGGGTGGGGTAGGCTTCTCTGAATGTTGTTTAAGGGAGGGTGGAGAGGAGAGGGGCTGATGGGTGTTTGAACATGCAATTGGAAGTGCTACAGATGTAAGCAGAGAAGGCAGCAAGGGTGTACCAAATGCAGCCATGAAAGCACAGGTAGCATCAGGGCTTTTTATTTTTGTTTATTTATTTTTTTCCTGACAGTACTCTCCAGTACTGAGGACCAATGTTCCCTCTAAGGGGAGAGGGCAGCTGAGCAACTCCGGTTGCTCGCTGCGCCCCCCCCCCCATGGGGCCCGCTGCGCAGCCCCTCCCCCCGCTGCTCCCTCTCGGCCCCCCCTCCTGACAGCCCCCCCGCTCCCGCTCGCCCCCCCCTCCTGACAGCCCCCCCCCACTTACCTTGGAGCTGGACTGGAGCCAGAGGGCCCAGCCATAACTCCCAGGCCAGAGGAGCTCTACAGAGCATGCCCGGATTTTCTGGGCATGCTCCGTTGGAGCTTCTCTGGGCGGGAGTTTTCAAAACTCCTAGCCCCAGAGGAGTTCTGTGGAGGCTGCCGGCAGTGTGCTGCCGGCAGCTTTCGCTGCACTGGCGGCTGTGGCGGGCTGCACCACAGCGCGCCAGCGCAGCTTAGAGGGAACCTCAGTGAGGACCTGCACCTTTTTTTTTTTTCCACAACACATGGGGGCTTCTGTCTCCTGCTGGTCCTACTGCCCAGCTGGGGAGTGGGGTCTGCAGGGGAATGGAGTATGCTCCTCCTGTCACTGGCAGGGGTCAGTTGGGCAAAGGAGGAGGTCTCTGTCAAGACACCAATTTATGGCTAACTACTGGAGTCAAAATAACAGTATTTTGTTGGTAAGCTAAAACCAAGCACCTTTCAACCTCATTTGTCAAAATATGAAGAGGTTTTGAAGACATGCAACTGCATGTAAACAACTCTTTCAGACTCTTTGATGTTCTTTACTGCTGATTTGTTGTGCCACAGCCCCATTTTTAGTATTAAAGTGTAGTCTGAAAGAGTAACACAATAAGAAAGGTATTACTGAGCCGGCTTAATGGGATTTGGGGCTTTGTATGAAATATCCTTGTTACCATATTTATCAGTGAACGAAGCATGTCCTTTCCCTAATGTGAAGCGGTATTTGAATTAATGGCTAAATTCCCCAGAAGCAATTCCAAGTGAGTGGGGTGAACAAATGCCAGTTACCTTTATGAATAGTTCATTGTTATAATTTCACTTATTATTTGAAAAGTTTCTCTTCCCATTCAAAGTATAAGTGGAACTTACCTGCTTAAAAGTGCCAAGTAACCCATAAATAACAAAGCAGACAAACAAACAAACAAACTCCAACCACCACCACCACCACACCCGGGATGAGCAGTAAATGCTTAATTATGTATTTTGTGTGTAAAACATGTATCTCTTAGAATTTGCCAGTACATAGGTGAATTGACATTTGTGGCTTTGTGGAAGAATGTAATTCTGGGTGCTTTGAATTTAAATTAAATCACAGAACAACACAACAGAGAATGTTTGACTCTTTATGTATCTGTTTTGGACACAAGAAGTTTCCTCTGCTAATGTGTAATGAGAAAGTTCTCACACCAACCCAGTTTAAAAAAGTAAATCCTGTCAAAACTGCATAACATTGTTAATATAGTCTTTGCTAGAAAAAAGAAAACTTCCTCTTAATGTGAGGTTGAAAACTAGCACCTAACTACAACCAAAACTTTCATGGTGGCTGAAACATTGGTACATAAGTGTCTAAAAGGATATATATATAATATGAAAATGATAGATCTGAAGAATTAAAGTAGGTTTTGCTATGCACATTTGAACAGAATGATTGGTTTATACAAAAATCTCTCTGGATGCTTTGGGGCTCTTTACCTCTTTCTGAGGACATTCTTCTGTTGAGTTTTAAAAAGTACATTGAGTTGATTTTCACTAAAATTTCAAGAATCAGTTTTCTGTCTTCCATAATTTCATGGCCACAACACATACTTCAGAGCCACCCACGTAACTATTGCAGCAGATTCTAAGCTTTTGTTTCTTAAAATTTTTTTCCTCGCTCTTATGGTTAAAGATCAAGTTCCAAAGGTGAAGAAAGTGTGCAATATATTTGTGCAGGTCAATTGTTAACTCTGTGTATGAGTCGATCCAGACAGGGGATACCTTTGCAAAATCTAGTGAGATAATCTATAGGTCAGAATAATAAGCACTAGTGTAAACTCTCCTGGAAAAGCTGTCATGTGTTTTTTTTTCTTTTTTTTTTTTTTTTGTTCAAAATGTGTTTTGAATTGGCAATACATTGTTGATGATTGATTTTCAAGGGAAAAGGACAAAAAGTACATCCCCTTTGATTTGACAAAAAACATTCCCTCCTCCTGCAGTCCAAACCTTCTTTCCTCCATCTCTGGAATCCAACTATGGTTTATCCAGCTATCAAATCCTTCAGTTTCTTGTTATCAGGTATGCATGGTCAGCATGCAATTCTAAGGCAAAGTGAAAATTCAAAATGTGGGTCAATGTATGTTCAATTGAGTTTAGCCTCAGAATGAGTAACTGTAGTATTGATTATGTCTAGCTTTGTAAGGATGCAAAAGGAGGATGTATGGATGTAAGTTCAAGACTTCTGGGGGAACTAGGAACTTGCCAAGGATTGAATGGTCAGTCTGTTGACTTGGGGGAGTGCCCTATGTCACAAAGCAAACTGACTTCTTCCCTGCCTGTGTCCTTTTCCCTGCTTCTGGAGGTGTTTCTGGGTTCATCTGGGCCAGGGAGTAGGTTGCAACATCCTAAAAGATAGCATGGGTTTGCTTGTTGTAAATGTGTACTGGGAAATGTAGCATGGTCCTTCCCCATATTTTCTGGAGTGTGGTGATTGCACTGCTCCTAGCAAAAGCTAAGCATTATCTAGCCTCCAAAGAATAATATATTTTGCTGGACTGATATTCAAAGTTGATCTTTTTTTTTTAAAGAAACTTCTGCTTTTTAATGCATTTGAATTTCCAGTGTACTAAAGTAGTCAATACAAGAGTGCTGCTGAAACCACAGGCCATCTTGCAGAACTTAGATTTAGGTTCATACACAATATGCAGGTAGCCTTTACCAGAGTGTGTCCTTGGGACTATAGAATTTCTAAAGCAATGTGTCAGCCAACTTTAAATTTTGAAGTTTATTCTAACTTTTCTGCTTTTTGACGAGTGCAATGTAGAGGACTTTTCTATTGTTTTAATACACATAAGGTATGGGAGTGTTGATCAGAACAATGTTTAAATCTGAGAGGTTTTTTTAGAAATTGCTAGGTTACAATATTGGTGTAGTGGTGATGTTGACTTGAAAAAGATGCAATACGTAGAGCTTACTTGCAAGGGTTTAGATGAGTTTTCACAAAATAAAAACACTGTCAATTTCTTGATAATGTTTTTGAATCCACCAGGGACTGCAAGGTTAGCACTCTGTGTCTTTCCTACCAGTGTAAGAATATTAGCTTTCTCTTTCAGGTGAAAAGACATTTCCTTTGCCTCTTTATTTAACATTGAAAGCCAACACCAGCAGCTAAGCTGAACACTTACTGCATCACCACTGGCTTTTCAGAAAGGCAGTGAAGATGGTGAGTGGAGAGCAGGTGCATCCCTCTCTCTCTTTTCACGCATATATTCCTCCCTACCCTCACCAAAGGTCTGGGCAGGTTGAAGGTGAGAGACCCATATGATAGTTGCATGTTTCTAAATCAGAAATAAAATAAAACCAAAGGGATGTCTGAACAGGTGGTAGTGGTAATGGTATCTATTTAAATGAAGAGAAGGAAAAAGCAGTAGTAAAGCATCAGTGAATTTGTCGCATAGCCTCAGTGATGAGATTAGGATTTTTTTGGTACAGACATTTTGGCTTTTTGGCTGGCATTTGCTTTGGTTGGTTAGGTTACGTATTTCCTTTGGTTTGTTGGGTAGGCTCCCCTTTGTTTCCCTTTGAATAATGTTGCTATTTGGCATAACACTTGTTAGCTTCAATGCAAGTTATTTGTTAAAAGATAACTCCACTACATCAAATGAGTTACAGTGATGTCAATTTAAATTCCACCCACATCACTAGTCAAATGATGTCTGTACCTTAGCTGACCACTACACGGGGGATTTGCTTCCTCTTGCTATAAGTCAGAGGATGACTCATGCCATCTCTGATTGGTTTGAGGGACAGCCACCAGATGAGAGAATCACATGGAGAGATGGCCATGAGGAGTTATGGGAGTGATAAATACAGCTGGACTGTAGAGAATGGAAGATGAACGATTATTGGGCTTAGCAAGGAAAGAATATGAAACTGCTAGTTTGGAAAAGGAAGACTGTCTTGTATAGAGTCTATTACATGTATTGCCACATGAGGCTTAGTAGTTTTTAAGGGAGCCTCCAGTTAACAGTCAGAACATCACTGGTTTTGCCTTTCACTGAAGAGATTGACTAAAGCAAGTTTCGCTTTAAAACCTGGATGTGAAATTGTGCTGTCTATTCTTTCAAAACCAATTATTTTTCATTATGAAACCACACATGGCCTAATTCTGCAATCCTTCCAGTCAGGGCACTCTGCACCTGGAAGCATCAAGTACATAATTCTGATCTACAAAAGCTTTTTGGGTTTTAATTTTAAAGGGACTGCTGATCTGTTCTTTTCCATTATGGGATTAGTAATACTGTCACACTTATGTTGCAGATTGTTGCATCCAAAATGATGATATTCATAGTGGGAAAGAGTAAAATCATGTGTAGAGGCTGTCCCTGAGACTAAGAAGAAATATGTTTCTGGCATTAAGGCTACAGTTTCTGTTATACTTGTAGTTAGACAGACATCATAGATGATTGATTTTACCCTTCGTCATGAGGCAAACTAAGTTTTGCACTTCAGGATCCAAACACTTTATGTGTAATTTATACTAATCAATACATTCCGATTCTGTTAGTGACAAAAACAGTTTTATTGACTTCAATTGGTCAGAAGTAGGGTTTACTAACCTGAATGATGGCTACATGATGAAACTTCAGTTTAATTCTGAATTTCTACTCAGAAGTTTGGTTATATATCCACTGAAGCTGTTTTGTTTGGAAAACAGGTCTGCAGCAGGGCTCAGGCTTATTCCTCCCATCAGTCCCATTTTGTTAGTTATTTGTTTTACTAAAAGTACAGGGACAGATCACAGGTTCCATGAATTTTTGTTTATTGCCTATCACTTGGCCCTGACTTTTACTAAAAATAACTGACAAAAATCTTAACCTTAGGCCTTAGTAAAGATAGCTAAACAATTGTATCTGCTGTCAGTCCTATGGGCTAGTGTTTGATTTACTTATTTTTTTTTTCCAATCCACTATATTGGATTTAGTTTCAAAATAAACAAAAATGGAAATAATTAAAAAACTTCTTAATATGAGCCTTGTTTGAGTATTGTGGGGTTATCATCATATTGTAATGGTACTGCTACAAGTTGTTGAAACATTTACTAAAAAGAGCAATTACAGAGGAAAATCTAATTGTGTGATGGACTGCTGACTGTGCAGATTGCTCAGAAACCATTGGAAATTCAACAGGACCATGCGTGCATTTTGGCACACTACGAATAGTGTTCTTTAAAAGCTGGAAGTAATAAATTGCTTGCAAGTCACTGTATAAAGCAGTATTGGTTTTAGTGATGTGTGTTGAAGAGGAAGTATTGTCTTGTGGTCAAAACACATGCCTGAGATCAGGACTCCTGGCTCTGACACACATGACTGTACAACTTCTGGCAAGTCAGGTCTTGACTTTTTAAAGTTGCTGAGCCACCTGCAGCTTTTCTTGATTTGAACTGCATGAAGATCAAGCTTGAGATGCAAGTGCACAGCACATCGGAAAATCAGACCCTTAAATCCTCTCTGTACTTTTCTAGGGCTAGACTCTCAGTGCACATAGATCAGTTTTGTTTGACTGAAATCAGTGGAGATATGCTGATTAATACTCTTCTATAAAATGGAACACAACACAAACCAACTGTTAATTGTTCTTAAAATGTTTGTGGGATAAATTGGAAAAATCCATAGAAATATTAAACATTAATTTTAGGGTATAAATTCAACATAGACTTGGACTGTGGAGGGGACCTTCTCTGTAGATCCTAGCTACCCTGTGTGGGGGTGGCAAATCAACCACATGTGGTGCACACATGCTCTCTGCTTATCCACATCTCCTATAGGATACTTGCTGTGGGTGTGTCTCTTTATATGGGAGAGGCGAACTGGGGCAAATGTGTGTTGTCCCTCCTGTGCCCTCTAGTGACCCTACCTTTTCTGGGACTCCATTTGGCGCAAAAAAAAAATCATGTGGGATGCTGAGGTGGTACTTTTGCAGAAAGGCCCCAGTAGCAATGATCCAATAGAACCACATGTCCTGGGAACAAGGGAACAATATTGAGGAATCATCATAGTGAGATGGCCCTGAACTTAGACATGCCCTAACTTGTACTCTGTTTGCAGAGGGGTCAAACCATCCTCCCTTGGAACAATTGGAAGTAACCTTCCCAAAAAGAACTTTGTGAAATTACCCTCACATGTGAGACTACTCTGACCTATCAGTATTTCATTATTATAGATCACTAGTTATATGTCACTTTTGCTACCTCCATTATTGCAGGTGGCTTAAAATGCTGTTGAAATTTAGCTGCTTTTTTAGTATTTAAAATATTTTACTATCCAAGAATAAAGAACATATAAAGAAGACCTCGTAATTCATTCAGGGGCATAGCCAGAAGAGATTTTTTGACAGGGCCTGTGACTTACCTGGGTGGGTCTGGGCCATTTTCTAGTTGTGTGAAGTTCAGAAGCTGTAAAACCATGGGTAGGCAATGCTCGGCATGTGTGCTGACAGTGGCACTCGAGTCCATTCAGAGTGGCACTTGGCACCCTCTGCAGTACCACAGAAATTGCCATGCCTGCCACTAGAAGCCACTCTGGGTGACTTCCTTCGAGTGCAGCTGGGACATAGGGGGCCCCTCCTCCCTACGCCTGTGTTTGACACAGAAAAAAGCTGCTCAGAGTGGCTCCTCTATGTAGTGTGATGCTCCCCAAAAGGAGCCACTCCATGCAGCTTCTTTCTGCAGCATGCTTGAGAGCCCCTGAAAGGAGCCGCATCTTTTTGTGGCATGCCAGGGGCCCGTGTCCTCAGGCACACTACCAAGATGAGCCACTCTGGGCAACTTCTTTTCGTGGCATGCCTGGGAAGTGCTTCCACTCCAGCCATGACTACTGCAGAATTTTCAGGCAGCAGCCACATTTCTTCAGGAGAGGGGGACACTGTCTTCAGCTGAGGGTCAGGGAGAAAGGACTGGCACAGGCATCAGCAAAGGTTGCTGACCCCTGCTGTAGACACCCCAGTTACTTTGACAACTGACAACTCTGGGAGCTTAATGATTCCTTGCTAGTCACTTTCCCAAACATCCTGCTTCCGGCCATAGGACTAGAAACAGAAAGTTTGAGTAGTGACCTGCCAAAAGCCTCGTGATGCTCCAAACTTAAGTGGGGCATCCGCAACAGAAGGAACAGATCAGTTTGACCTGCTTTCAAAGTGTGTAGGCTGTGGCCCATCCAAGCCCACCCATAGACCACTGAATTCACCTAGTCCATCATGTTGCCAATACAGAATTTTCCATCAAGGATTATTGTGTGATTAAAGCACTGGAGTTTGTATCAGGTGGTCATGGTAGAAGTTCCAGGTGTGTTTCACATTTCATGTGTGACCCTGAGTGACTAATTTCACCTGTCTATGCTTCTGTTCACTATCTTTAAAATGAGGTGGTAAACTCCCCACCCCCCATGCACCTTTTGTCTTGTTGTTTGAGGTTGTAATTTTTCAGGGCAGTGACTCTTCCCCACTATATGTTTGTACAGGTTTTAGCTCAGCTGGGGCCTTAAGTGTTACTGTATTAAACAATGTTCACTGGTACTTTGTCTAGTCCAATTTTGAAATATCTTTGTCAGTGGGCCTTCCACAATTTATATGGAAACATACTGGAATCTACTGTACTCTATTGCTATAAAGTTTTCCATATTAATCTGTTTAAATGCAGTTTTATCCTAACTGCTCTTCTTTCTTAGTTTGTAACTTGGTAGCAAGTTTTCTAAAGAAACGTTACCCAGGACTTTCACCAAGAGTTGCACTTACTGTGGAAGGTCAGCTACTGGCCATAGTTGCCTGTGGGAACTGTGCTTTAAAAACATTTATGTACAACCAAAAGGGGATCATCAGCAGAAACTTAGACAGTGCTAGCCTTACTTCCTTTTGCCTGGCAGCTACAAATTTACTCCTCAGCAACAAATTACACCATGGTTCACAAAACTCCAATATGAACCAGCATTTATTGCCTTAAACAGTTTGAGGGGATCCATAATTGTTTATGTGCGACAACAGCATGTCTATAAAGTGCAGAGCAATTCCTTTAGGCCTTTGAACTTAAGGGCAGTTTACTGTGTCCTCTTGCTATCTCATGCTTCTCATAGTCAGTAATAAACTTTGGGTACTGAACATCTAACTATGTCAAATATACTACAGCACCTAACATGATGATCAGACTTGGTATACTGATTTCATACTAGCTCAGACATTGTTGTACCTGTCTGCCACATATTGTTTTGCCAGCAGCTTTCTGTAGCAGATAAGTACAACATGAAGATGTTACATCTATGGGCCTGATCCTGCAAATTTCTCCATTTGTGTGGTCCTTTATACCACCACAGAGCTTCCTTGAAACAGAATTGATTCAGGAGCTCCATTGGGAATGTGGCAGGCTCTGCACTGCCGAAAGCAAGGGGCTGTGACTATATGGGATGATCGCATTCCTAGTCCAGATGGCTTAATTCATGACTATGCTCATTATAATGATGATGGAACAGATGTCTGTCCCAGTTAAATTCTACATTTCCTCCCAGTGAAAAGGATACTGAAGGATAGTTGTTTTTATGAGTATTTTAACCACAGGCACTGAGAAATAATCAGAAAAAGAAGAGCTTATGTTAGCAATGTGACTTCCAAATGGATGCCTTTCTTGTAGCTGGAATACATAGTTCTAATGACATATTTCTGGCCCTGAGGTGGATGAGTTAGAGAATTAGAGAAGAACAAATATTTCCTCAATTATTCATTTCTTTAGTCACGTTAACAAGTAAATGTGTATGGCTTTACCAACCATGGTTACAGACATCTACAAATATTTAAAGAAGGTAAGCCCTAGGAAGGAAAGGGGATTATTTAGATTAGTTTGTCGGAATAGGACTAGAAAAAGTCATAGAATGAACTAGGCAAAAGACATTTTAGTTAAATATCAGGGAAACCCTCCTCAAAAAATTAGTTGTTCTGAAGTCTATTAGGCTGTAAGATACCTGTTTTAGAACACTAACGGCAGTAACATTTTCTCCGATGAGGATGAACAGACTTTTAGAATATAAAAAATCTGTTGTAATAATTCCTGTATTGCATGAGGAAGAGCAAGATCACTAAATGCTGGAAATTGGGAATGCAGTTTTTTTTTAAACCTATTTAGAAACCATATTTAAATTAATGGTAATATTCCTTCTCCTGCTGCAGAATACATGGTTTACAACCCTCGTTTTTAGTAGCATTACAGAGAATCTGAGCGAGTGATGGGGAGATGGACTTGTGAATACTGTCTCTTACTTCAATAATCCTAGGATTTTCTTGGTGTTTCCTGTAAGTGTATACCATCTTGCTGGATTTCCATAATTGGGAAAGCTGTGTTAATATAAACAAAGTGTTAAAAATACTGTCCCAGCTGTAAATGAGTTGTTTTATGCTATACCCAATCCATTTCTGATACATAAAAAGGAACATAATACAGATTTCTTAAGTGAAATGTTACTTTTGCCCTCACGTAGAAAGAATGTGCAGTGACTAGAACTATATAACTGATATGGAGAAATGTTAACTGTAGGATAAACTTGTTTTGTTTCAATAATTTTTTCCCTGGTGTATATTATTCTTCTCTAACATGTCAGTATGCTGATAATTAGCATTGTGTGAATTAATATTACACGCTTACATTCATAGTCAGAGCCCTCCTGCACAATCATGTGGTTTTTGTAATGAGACAAAACTAACATCCATTTTGTGATAGGAGTGGTACATATATGTGTAGAGGAGGAGTGGGGAAGGAGGAAGAGGTAGTAGTGGGCATTTTAATGTTTCTGCTTTGTGGCTGGAATGGTAAATGTACACGTAGGAGAGTTGAAAATTGGAGATGACTTATTAATTAGAGAGTGCATTACCGCAATCATATGCATCAGTACCTCAGTTTAATGAGAGTCTTCTCAGTTAGAAGGACCTAATGACTGACAAATAGTAAACCCATGAAAGGGAGTGAGACTGCCAAGATGGAACTTTTTTAAAATTAAACAGTCAATGGATGACAATAGAGACACAGGCTTGATCCTAGAAACACTGTTTGCTAGGCATGTTGCATGCTATCGTAAACAGATTCAGTGAAGTAGGAAAGTGTATCAGCCTCCTCTAAAACACTAGCCTCAGTGATCTGTGCCTAAAATTGAGCATTTATATAAGTTGTCCTGAATTTCAGCACTCCCACTGAAAGACATAACATTATTGGACACACCCATTTTACTAAGAAGAGCTCCAATGTAGCTTCTGAGTGGGAATCAGGTGGGTAAGGTCATATTTCTTATTAAAACAACTTTTGTTGGCAACAGAGACAATCTTTTGAGCTATGCAAAGCTCTTCTTCAGTTCTTGCCTTAGTCTCCTTGTCTCTTTCAGAACCTGTGATCAGCATGGCTACAGCAATAAACCAAACAATTTATAAGAGTGACCGGCTTAATCTTTTTAGGGTTGCAATTGTTCATCTTAGAATAGAGAATGTAGATGCTAATTATTGACTGTCAGTTCCCCTTCCATGTACCAGTTCTGTGGAGTATCATCTGGGTCATCTTTTCTGTCTCATGTCTCCCATTATCTTCTATAATAAAATTGAATTGATGGGGATAAAACAAGTTGAATATCAGTTAGCGTCTTAAACTCTTTCAGCTTTTACTGCTTCGTTTAACTGAATGTATGATCTGTTCCCTGGCAATAGCAGAATGGGTTAATGAATGATGATGACATTTGCTCTCTGTGAATGATGGGCTGTGTGCTAGGTGGTGCAAGTCTAATTAGCGCTTATTACACTATGTTGTCCCTATTGGTTTGGATACTTCTGTAGTCTGTTGTTCTTTTTTCCCTGAAGAAAACCATACACAAACACAATTGCTTTGTTAAAATAAGAATGAGAAGAGTTTTATCTCTGAAGAAATGGTGTTATCATAAAAGTGTGTCCCAGAGGCAACATTTTTCCATTAAGAGTGGAAGATTTAACAGATGTCCATTACAAAAGAATGGGATTTGTTCTGATAATAGCTAGACAATGAGTTCCAGACACACTTTTTATAATCGAAAATCTTTTGTAGCAGAAATATATCAATGCTAACTTTTATGTGACACCTGTACAAACTCTAACGTCTGATATGGCATTTCTCTAAGGATCTTGTACTTCTCATCTAGAATCTGTTTGTATCCACCCCCATTTTTCTTTACAGGTTAAGAGAGATTTTAGTCTAACATATCTCAGGAGGTTTTGTTTGGTCGTTCTTCATAACTATCCAAAGCCCAGCATACTTTCAGAAATAAATGGTAAATGTCAAAGTGCAGAATGCTACTGTGGTCTATAGTAGTGCTAGAGAAGTGTGCTACGCTATTAGGTCTAGTCTGGTAAATTGAAGGCATTTAAGGAAAGGGGGGGAAAGCGTGGCTAATAAGTTGTTTCAGGTTGATAGACTTCAGTCTTAGCTTTCTGGTCTTTTATCTTATTGCTCTGTTTCTTCACTAATTCATTCTGTTGTTTCTTACATGTATATTAGAATTACTGCCTCACGGAATTGTTCCATTATTTCCAATATTTTTATTCATTTCATTTAAATGACTGTAGTGAAAGATGTCAAATTGTTTATTTCAGAATTCAAATTCCTTCCTTATTTTTTTAAACCACAATCTTTCTTACACTACTTAGTCAATATATATCATTTTCTAGGGGAGTGAGAGGGTAATTCATTCTTTCCATGCCTATTCATTCACTAAAATCTTTACTGAAATTACAAATTGGTGCTACTTTTGGCACCAGTCTTAGTAGTTTTAAGGATTTGTATCCAATTAATGAAATGAAATCATCATGGTAACATAAAGTAGGCCAATAACAACACTGTATAGTAATCATTGTGGTTGTTAGTTGTCGGAGCATTGTGGGTGGTGGGGTCTGTCTAAATTAAGGTTGCCTGACACTTCCTACTGCAAGATGCCGTTTTCAGGTACTTGTAACTTTTTTGCATAAGTTTCACTGTTTTAAATTAAACTTTTGCATGCTAAGTGTTGAGAATGAAACTAGGGAAGAAATGCATTGCTTTCCCTATAATCAACATTGCTACATTTTACTCTGAGAAGTTTTAGAACACTTGCACTTTGAGGCAGAGATTTGAAAATTGGCAGTGGGTAATTTTGTGGCACAGATGTGCCTTTTGCTGTCCCTGTGAAAATCCCAAATTTGAGTATTTTATAAGCACTGGATAAAATCTTGGTTTGCACAAGCTTGCTAGAGACTTCTGAGAGCTTTGCCAGCTAAATCCCCTGAAAATTCTGTCTACATTCAGCGTACTTCATCCTGGGGATGGTGCTGCAGGTTGTTAAGCAAGATCTTCTCTGCAGTTTTAGTTTCTGTTTTGGGGCTTTGCCAGTTCTGGCCTCAGAGCCTGGAATGGACAACAGGAATCTTGTGTCTTCTGTGCTTTCAGTGCCACCTTTGGCCCTCTGCTGGGTCTGTACTCTGTGGAGGAAGATGACAACTCAATTATATGTAGAGAGGATGAATGCTGGATCTGAAGCAAGGACAGAAGGGAGTGGAGGAGGTTAGGAAAAGGATCCTGGAGGTTAAGGCAGGGACTGGTGGGCTGGAGATGGAAATTGAGGAGGAAGGAGTAAAGAGAAATAGGATTGAAATTGGACAAAGGGATTGGAGGGATGGGGATGGCTGGCATCAGGTCAGGGAAGAACTGGAAATTGCTTGTATTTATGGTTGATGCTATTTATATACCCTAGGTTGCCTACAAAAGTTGCTACTGTTTGGAAGCTCCTAATAAATGGAAGTTGGGTAGTTTTAGTGTGCATAAAAATAGACGAAAGCTGCACACAATGCCCCAGTGCATTACTGTACGGTATTCAATCCCAAACAAGTGATGGGATAACTCTGGTCACCTGCTTCTTCACTTAACCAACTGGCTGTGAATTCTGTAACTTCTGTTTATGTCTTTCCAATTTCACTTTATGTGCAGAGTTGAAGCTTCTTCTGTTGCTCATGGATCCAAGGCATCAACTAGTCCCACTATATACCCGGTCAAATAAACCACAGAAACTACAATATGCTCTGTGAAGTCCATCTTCACTCTTTGTGGACATGTTGCTGTCTCTTTGTATGCATGTTGTTGTGCAAGGCCGGTGCAACATGGTAAGTGAGGTAAGCATTGCAGGGGGGCACTGATGTTTGAGGGGTGCCAAAATGCAGGAAAAAAAAATGAAGACTGTGCTGCTGACATCGCTGTTAGGCCATCACACTGCACTTCCATTGCCCTGGTTGCAATGGAATCGAAAAAGAAACTCTCAGGTTGGCAAAACAGGAAAAGGAAGGTGGAAAATGAAGAGACTATCCAGAGGCAAGCTGGGGCACTTTATAATTACATCAAAAAATCAAAAGCGACAGGTGAGCACCCTCAGGCAGAAGAAGACCTACCAAGTACAAATACTTCTGGAGCAAGCCCAACAAAGAACCTCATAGCTGACCAACATTTATTGACTGCCAATTCATTTACTCTCACTGATGAGGAAAATTTCTTGAAAGGAACAGCAATAAGTGTGGAAGAGCAAAGTGAGCCATCACGTACTTTAGATACCTTTGAGGAAGAACAGCTTAGGCCAAAGCCGCAATCAGCTCCATCAACTTCAGGCTTATTGGCATTTGAGCTAGCAGATTCTTTGAAATGGCTGAAACTTACTGACAAAATAAGAATTATTCTCACAGAATCAGGACCTGTTCAAAAGAGAGGCATTTTGTACCTTAAGGTCTCTAGTGGATGCAAGTTCAGTGACACATACTACAGCTGAAAAATGGAAAACAGTGAATTACTGCCAAGGCTGTGGTTAGTGTACTCAACTTCCACAGACTGTGTGTTCTGTTTCTGCTGCAAATTGTTTTCATCAACAGATGCAAGCAATTCATCCAGTAGTTTTACATCAACTGGCTACAATCACTGGAAGGATTTATCCAAGGCCCTGTATATGCATGAAAAAAAAAGTCTTGGCCATATGAAACATTTGAAAATGTGGATTGACTTCAGAAAGGATATCTAAAACAAGACTACCCTTGACTCACGAAACCAAAGGCTGTGCAACCTAGAAAAAAAGCATTGGTCGGATGTGATTGCAAGGCTCATCAAAATAATCACATTTTTTTGATCTCAGTGTCTGGTTCTATGAGGCTCATCTAATAAGCTTTTCGAAAGAAACAATGGCAACTTTCTGAAATTGGTAGAACTGTTCAGAAAATTTGATCCTGTCATGGTGGCACATGTAGAGAGGGCAATAAGAAGGAATCCAAATCCATTATTTGAGCAAAGACATAAAAAATGAAATTATTGCAATTTTGGGCAAAGGCATTGCTGAAAAGATCTTGTCTGCAATCAAGAAAGTGAAGTACTATTCTATAATATTGGACTGCACTCAGGACATCAATCACACTGAGCAGATGAGGGTTGTTGTTCGTTTCATTTCCTGCAAAGAAGTTATTGTAGACATCGAAGAACATTTCCTAGGTTTCCTGGAAGTCCATGATACAACCAGAGAGGGTTTGTGTGACACTGTTGTCAATCAACTGCATGCCTGCAATCTTAATATTGGAGATATGAGGGGCAGGGCTATGACAACAGTGCCAACATGAAAGGGAAAAGGAATGGGCTGCAGAGGCTGATTTTAAACATGAAACCTAATGCTTTCTACGTGCCATGTGCAGCTCATGGCCTGAACTTAGTGGTAAATGACACTGCCAAAGTGAACCCTGAGACAATATTTCTTTGGAACAGTTCAAGAGGTATATAAGTTTTCTCGTCATCAATGAAGCATTGGGCCGTTTTCAGGAAGCACATTTATTCTCTTACATTTAAAACTCTTCCAGAAATTCATTGGGAAAGTCTCATTGATGCTTTGCAGCCTCTCAGGTACCAAGTTGGAGAAATCTGTGATGCTCTGTATGTGATGTTTAGTGAAAAAAAATGCGGCAAAGAATTGAGGTATGAAGCACAAATTTTGTGCACCAAGTTGAACTATTTCCAATTCCTGTGCTCCCTTGTCCTGTGGCATTACCTGTTGAATCACATCAATCCAGTCAATAAGATCCTTCAGGGTACTGGTGAAAACGTTGCTGTGGCTTTGATGGCTATTGAGAGCTTGAAAGTCTTTATTTCCAACCACTGCACTGATTCCAGCTATGAGTCATTGCTTAAAACTGCTCGGCAACTTTGTCAAAATGTTGGGAGGGAACCAGAATTCAAAGCCACTGCTCAAATCCATCGGAGGAAAAAGATTACACAGTTCCAGTATGAATTTTGGATGTTGCAATGACTTCCCTCAGTGAAAGATTTGAACAGTTAGAACAACACAATGATAAATTCGAATTTTTATATTGCAGAAACCCACCATGGAAAGCTCCAACAGCATTGCAATGATTTGCAACTTAATTTATCAGAAGGCGATGATAAGGATATCAATGCAACCAAACTATATGATGAACTATGTGCCTTTAAAGATCTGTTAAAGTCCAAATTATACCAATTCAGTAATCCTTATGAAACTCTCAAATTTATTGAATCAAATAATCTCTCATTCCCGAATTTGAGCATTGCCCTAAGAACATTGCTGACAATTCCTGTTAGTGTGGCAAGTGGCGAGCGATCATTTTTGCGATTGAAAATAATAAAAAATTACTTGTGATCACGTATTTCTCAAGAAAGGCTTGTAAGCCTTGCCGCAGTTGCTATTGAGAGCGATATATGTGCTCAGTTAGACATCAAGGAATTAATTGTTAATTTCATAAACATGAAAGCATGAAAAGTAGTGTTGTAACCCTTTGTAAAACCTTTCTTTTTTAAATTAAATAAATACTAATTTAAAACTAATTTTGTTTGCTTTTGCTGTTCATACAATTATAAGTATTTACTGCTCAGTCCTTATTTTTATTTCAAATATGCCTTTGCCCCTTCACAGCAATATTATTATATTTGATTTGAAGGAAAAATAGTAGCATCTAGTGAACAAACTGATTAATACTAATGAGGGAGGAGGGCGCCGATTTACAGATTGCAGCGGGGTGCTAGAAATCCTATCACCAGCCCTGTTGTGGCCCACGCTTCATATTGTGAGAAAAATTTGCTGTAGAAAAAGTCTGACACCTGAAGCAACTAGGCATGGAGCAAACAGAGAGAGAACAATGAAGATAGAGTATGTTCTGGTCTACCTCCTTGGTCACCTGATGAGGGGAACGTCAAATCTAGCTGGGCATGTGTCCTAAACCAGACAGAACTTCACTTGCGGAATCTCAAGCTCTAATCGCAAGTACGTAAGCAAAATTTCCAATATGCTATTGACCATATTGGCAGAAAGTAGAGTTATAGACTCATAGACACTAAGGTCAGAAGGGACCAATATGATCATCTAGTCTGACCTCCCGCACAGTGCAGGCCATAAAACCTCACCAACCCTCTCCTACAATGAACCTCAAACCCATAACTGAGCTATTAAAGTCCTCAAATCATGATTTAAAGACTTTAATAAAGTGAATCAACCAGCAAGTGAGCCAACCCCAATGCTACAGAGGAAGGCAAAAAACCCCCAGCGCCCAAGCCAATCTGCCTTGAGGAAAAATTCCTTCCCGACCCCAAATATGGCGATCAGTTAAACCCTGAGCATGAGGGTATGTCCACAACAGCCAGGTCAAAAAGAACTTCCCAGTAATAACTTAGAAACCCACTCCATCTGATGCTCCTTCCCAGGTCACTATCATGCCCATCACCAGTAGTAAAAGACAGACAATGGCCAAGCTACATTGTACATCATATCATTTCCTCCATAAACCTATCAAGCTTGGTTTTAAAGGCACCTAAGGTTTTTGCCCCCACCACTTCCCTTGGTAGACTATTCCAGAACTTTACTCCTCCGATGGTTAGGAATCTGCATCTAGTTTCAAGCCTAAATTTTCTAAAGGACAGTTTGTATCCATTTGTTCTTGGGCCCACATTGGCACTGTATTCAAATAATTCCTCTTCGTCCCTTGTATTTATCCCTCTAATGTATTTATAAAGAGCAATTATATCTCCTCTCAGCCTTCTTTTGGTCAGACTAAACAAACCAAGCTCTTTAAGTCATCTCTCATGGGGAAGATTTTCCATTCCGCGAATCATGCTTGTAGCCCTTCTTTGAACCTTTTCCAGTTTGATTTCATCTTTCTTAAACATGGGTGACCAGTACTGTACACAATAATCCTCGTGAGGTCGCACCAGCGCCTTGTATAACTGGAAATACCCCTTCTGACGCACCCCAGGACTGCATTAGCTTTTTTTTCCACTGGCACATCGCATTGGCTACTCATTGTCATTCTGTGATCAACCAGTACGCCCAGGTCCTTCTCCTCCCCCATCACTTCCAGCTGATGCATTCCCAATTTACAAGAAAAATTCCTGTTATTTGTGCTTAAGTGCATGACCTTGCACTTCCCATTGTTGAATTTCATCCTATTTCTAATGCTCCACTTTACAAGGTCACCCAAATCATTCTGTATGCTATCCTGATCCTCTTCTGTATTGGCAATACCTCGCAGCTTGGTGTCATTTGGAAACTTAATTAGAACAGTCCCACTTTTTGTGCCAAGGTCAGTAACAGAAAGGTTGAATAAGATGGGTCCCAAGACTGATCCTTGGAGATCTCCACTAGTAACCTCCTTTCAGCTAGACAGTTCACCTTTTACTATGACCCTCTGTAATCTCCCCTGTAACCAGTTCTTAATCCACCTTTCTATTTTCATATTAATCCCTGTCTTTCCTAATTTAGCTAATAATTCCCTGTGTGGAACTGTATCAAATGCCTTGGTGAATTCTAAGTAAATTAGGTGCACTGCATTCCCTTTATCCAAAAAATCTGTTATCTTCTCAAAAAAGGAGATCAGGTTGGTCTGGCATGATCTACCTTTTGTAAAGCTGTGTTATATTTTATCACAGTTACCATTCTCCTCAATATCCTTAAGTACCTTCATCTTCAAAATTTTCTCCAAGATTCTGCATACTGCTGCGGTCAAACTAACAAGCATGTAGTTACCTGGATCCTTTTTACTCCCTTTCTTGAAAATGGGACTACATTAGCAATTCTCCAGTCATAAGGCGCAACTCCTGTGTTCACCGATACTTTAAAAACCCTTGCTAAAGGCTGGCAATTTCATATGTGAGTTCCTTCAATATTCTTTGATGGAGATTATCCGGACCCCCTGATCTAGTTCCATTATGTAGCTGAAGCTTGGCTTTCACCTCAGATCCACTTCTACATTCTCATTCCCATTAGCTGCCCAACCTCTGTCCCCAGTCTCACCATCACGCTCATTAAAGACAGAGGCAAAGTACTTATTTAGATATTCAGCCATGCCTAGGTTATCCCTGATCTCTACCCCATCCTCAGTGTATAGTGGTCCAACTTCATCCTGCTGTGTTTTCTTTCTATTTATATGGCTGAAGAACCTTTTACTATTGGTTTTGATTCCTTTTGTAAGGTCTAACTCTGCTTGGCTTTTGGCCTTCCTCCCTTGATCCCTACATGCTCTGACCTCTAAAAGTTAGCCCTCCTTTCCTATCCCTCTCATCTTCCACTCCTTGTAGGCCTTGTGTTTCCTCCTAATCGCCTGTCGAAGATGTACATTCATCCAGCTTGGTTTAGAACCCATGCCAGAAAATTTTTTCCTCTTCTTTGGAATGCAGGCTTCAGATAGTTACTGCAGCTTTTTCCTGAAGCAGTTCCAAGCATCCCCAGTGTTCATAGCCATGAATTCTTTGGTCCAGTCCACTTCCCTAGCTAATTCCCTTAATTTTTGGAAGTTATCCCTTTTGAAGTCAAAGACTCTGGTCACAGATTTATTTTTGTTTACCCTTCCATTCAGTTTAAATTGCATTAGCGCATGGTCACTAGAGCTTAGGTTGTCTCCTACAACTAATTCCTCTATGAGATTCTCACTACTGACTAATACCAAATCTAAGATCACATCTCCTCTTGTTGGTTTGGAAACTGCTTGATGAAGAAATTCGTCCACTACCACCTCCAAGAAAGTCTGGGCCCTTTTATTGCTGCTATTGCATATCCTCCAATCTATATCTGGGAGGTTAAAATCTTCCATAATCACACAGTTCCCAGTAGTGTTTACTTCCTTAAGGGCCTTAAAGAGTTCTCTATCCATGTCCAAATCAGATCCCGGTGGTCTGTAACACACCCCAAGCACTAATCCAGGAGAAACTCTAGTAGCTTTCTTCTCCAGTGTGATTTTGAGCCAGATAAACTCTGTCCTGCTAATTTCATCACTGAATTTCTTTACATTCTATTGCATCATTGATATACAATGCCACACCACCACCTTTGCCATTACATCTGTGTTTCCTAAAGAGCACATAGCCTTCAATGGCCAGACACCAACTGTGACTACTATTCCACTATGTTTCTGTTATTCCTATACTGTCCGGTTTCAATTCCTCTACCAGTTGTTCCAGTTCCTCCATTTTATTTCCTAGGCTTCTCGCATTAGTATATAAACATTTTAGCTTTCGCTGCTCAGCTTTGCTCAGATTCTTTACCCTATGTGTCCCTTTTTTCATAACTGCCAACAGCGCCCATCAGAACAGTATTTGTGCTTCCCACCTTTCTAACATCCATGCTGCCTCCCACATATGTGTCTTTTCTGAATTTAGTTTCCTGCCCCTCAATTGTCTGAGCATCTCCCAACCATCTCCCCACACTCCCTATTTTGAAGCTCTCTTAATCAGTTGAGCTAGCCTCCCTCCCAGAAGTCTGTTTCCCTCTCTATTCAGGTGTAGTCCATCCCATGTCTTCTGTACATGAACGCCTCCCAGTGCCCATCCATCCCAAAGCCCTCCTTGTAACACAACTGCCTGAGCCATCTGTTAACTGCCAGAATCTTCTCATACCTATGTTGTCCTCCTCTAGGGACAGGCAGAATCCCACTGAAGATCACCTGAGCCTCTACCTCCTTGCGAGTCCTCCCCAGCCTGGCATAGTCTCCTTTGATATCTTCCAATGAGAATCTAGCTATATCATTTGTACCCACATGAAGGACAATCAGAGGATTCTTTCCTGCTCCAATTAGGATCCTCTTCAGCCTCAGATCCACATCATGTATCTTGGCTCCAGGCAAGCAGCACACCCTTCTGTTCTCAGAGTCACTTCTAGTTATAGGCCTGTCTGTCCTCCTCAGCAGAGAATCCCCAATTACATACACTTGCCTTTTCCTGGCACCAGTGTGCTTCGCCAGTCTACCCCCAGTTCTCTCTGACCGGGAGTCATGATGTCTACAGCTGCTGTTCCCAATCCTCTGCATCTGCTCCTGAATGCTCCCTGGGCCCTTACTTATTTCCAGTGGCTCAACTCCCCTTTTGAATGGGACTAGCTGCTCTCCTCTTCTTCCTCACATGCCCATTTTCAGTGTTCACCTGCTGGACTCGGTCATTTGCTTATTCAGCAAACCTGTTACTGAGTTCTAATTCACCTTCACTAGCTGGTCTTTTTCTCTGCAGCCTTCTGACAGTCGCGTGTTTCCACTGCTCACTTTTGTCACCTAGCAGTCTCCCTTCAGAACTAGCTGCTCCTGTTTCCATCTGCAGGTCTGAGTTTTTGTCTCAGACTATAAAATTTAGTATAAAATTATCCAGAGAAAAAAAGGAAAAAGTAGATAATGCCTCCTCCATGCTTTGTTGTGCATTTTACTCCCTGCTCATTGAATGTGTCTGATTCATAGCTGGTTCACAGAAGATTAGTTTACAGCAGTGACCTTGTCTGCAGTTGCTGTGAAATTATTGTAGATCACCTACTTCAGTGAGCTTGGAGAAAGATCTTCAAAGCATCTGACAAAGTGGGATTTTCTCTTATGAAAGTTCGTGCAATAAATACATTTGTTAGTCTTTAAGTGCCACCAGACTCCTTGTTTGGTTTCTTGGAGAAAACGTTGACTTTTCCTCTTTTACTACTACTTAAAACATATTCAACCTTACACTGCTGTAGTGTGAGCCTATATCTTGAATCTCTGAAACATTTCAGTTAGCACCAGTACCATAAGTTCAAATAACGGGATTGCCATTAGCATTAGGGAAAAAACACTCTAGAGAGGAAGCTGAATGCAACGTGGAGAATGGGGGAAGGACTTTTGAATTACTTAATCTAGATTGGAATTAGCAATGTCAAAATATGACTTCCAATATCAAGTATCTTAATAAGGGGGAGCAGTGAAATATTAATAACTGTATTGTAGTAATATCTGTATTGTCCTAAAGATGTACTTATACATGAAACACCAGTCTAATTTTTAGTTATGTGTTGAATTATATGACTGTAAAGCTGCTTTTCTTTGTGTTGTAGGATTTAGATTTCACCTTTAAAAAGGAAGGTTTTTCTCCAGATCATTTGCCTAGGTGGCAAGCTCATTGTAGATTGACTTACCAGTCAAAAAAGATTTAGTTAATAAACAGAATAACTACAATTAAACAGTCTCCTACATTTTAAAACAAAAGTGTTTTGATTTATATAACTGACTATGGTGAACGTGTGCAAGCATATATTAGAATGCTAAATAGTGTTTCGTTAAGACCTGATTTATTAGAATTTAATGTACATGGGCAAACACATGCAGGGCTTGAAATGTGGCAGCAATCAGTACCAACTATCTGTGGCTTTGTAGAGCTATGTCTAAGTAAGCACAAACATTCCAGAGGGGTGTAGCCTTGTTAGTCTGTTGTATGGTAAAAGCAATGAGAGTCCTTTGGCACCTATTAACTTTTGTGGGCTCCAACCCACTTCGTCAGATACATCTGATGAAGTGGGTTGGAACCCATGAAAGCTTATGCCCGAAGAAATCTGTTAGTCTTTTAGGTGCCACAGGGCACTCATTTTTAAAAAACATTCCAGACATTATACATTCATTTTACAAACTGAAGGTAGTGGGGTTTCAGATTGACAGTTAAAGTGTCTTCATTTTTAAATTTATATTGTAGCTGGCTATATTCCATGATAGTGTGACAAGATGCTCTTTAAATAGACTGAATACAATAGGTGCCTATTAGTTTCAGATAATGGAAGGAAAATAGTGTCAGTTTCTCAAAATGTATGCTTATTTCTTCTCTGAAAAGGTCATCAGACAGAATTCAAGTTAAATATTTTATTTTTAAGATGATGGGAAGCACTTGGAACTAATTAACCCCAGTCAAGTTTGTTTAGATGAGAATTGCTGAATCAGAGTCTCAAACTGGGAACTTGTAGGATTTGTTCTTAGTTTGGCATTAAAATGTCTGTTTCTCAGATGGCATCCAGATAAATGGTTTTGTCTATTGGTGTATGAACAGTCAGCGACTGTACACATGTAGAAAAAACTAACAGTCCTCACCAATTAAGGTTTCATCTTCAAGAAATTATTATGGTATCTTTGCCTGCAATATTTGGAGTAAGAAGAATCAGCAGAAAGGGGGAGGTAGTGTGATGAGCGACTTGAAAAAAACTACATGGACATTTTTTACTTACATATATAGAAAAACATGAGAATAATTATGGCTGGGTGATACACCATTGAAAGTACCTACAGTTTCAGAGTTGAAATTCTAGAAACGCTCTGATGTTTTTTTTGCTGAATTATGTATAGCATGCATATAGCAAGGTTCTTTTCTGAACGTCTGCCCTTTTATAATTTGCAAGTTGGGTAACCATTCTCCTTGTGACTCTGGAGTTCAATGATGATTCACAGTACTGACAATCTGGCTCACTCTGCCTGCAACTAATAGATGTACAGGAGAGGCAAAAGTTGACCTGCAAGTCATCATGAGCACGGCTGGCATTTAGCAAGTAATAAGCAGGGGGGAAGAGCAGTAATGTTGTATTTGTAAATTTTAATAATGCTGAAGTATACTAAAAATAAAAAAAAATCCTAAGATCACCAGGGGATATAGTCTCTGGCTTTGCTTGGATGTGTGTTGATTGATTAGGGCGCAAGGAGACACACTGTGTCTCCCTTCTATATTCAGCTACTGTCCACAGGGATGTGCAGGAAGACAAAAGAGAGGGGGAGAAAGCAGGGTGGTCGTTCCAAATCTATACAGAGAGGATCAGATGCAGCAGCAGGTATTGTCATCTGCATCGCCTCAATGTCCATGGATGACCTCAATGAGGTGTGATCCCCCGGTGATGATACAGCCTGGTGCTATCCCATACCCACTCTGTCCTTATACGACAGTGGAGACTGAAACTGTGAAAATGAAAATGCTGGATCATATTGAACTTTTAGCTCCATGATTTTACACCAGAAGAGAATTTGGTCCATTATATTGAGAGTAATACTAACACAGGAGACAAATATATTTCTTATAACAGGGGTGGCCAAACGTATGGAACTCAAGAGCCGCACAAGTTGATTATTAAACCTTCGAGAGCCTCACTGAAGCACATAACCATATATTTTTACCTACTCCAAAATTACTAAGCTTAAAATTCATTTAGCACTTTAATTTTATCATAAAAATAGGGCAAATATTAATCCACTAATGGCAGACTAATAATTATTTTCTTCAATAGGATTTAGCTTTCACTTTGTAAATGATGCTTTTTACTTCCAGCTGCTTCTTTTACTTCATTGTTTATCCACAGTGGCACTTTTTTAGCCCTCTGTGGTTTTTAATATGGAGTATGAAGTTAAATTGAGCTCTTTTGGATGGTGTCTTTAAAAGTTCCCATGCAGCTTGCAGGGATTTCACTTTTGACACAGTACCTTCTAATTTCTGCTTGCCTACCTTCTTCATTTTTGTGTAGTTCCCCTTTATGAAATTAAATGCTACTCAGAGGGGCTGTTTTGGAATCCACTTCCCACCCCCAGGGATGTTAAATTTCATTATGTTATTGTCACCATTATTAAATGATTGAGCTATATTCATGTCTTGGGTCAAATCCTGAGCTTCACTTAGATTAGATCATGAATTGCCTCTTGTCTTATGTCTGCTCTTATGGGTTCAAGGATTAGCTTTCTTCAAGAAGCAGTCATTCAAGGTGTTAAGAAACTTTGTCTCTGCATTCCTTCTGGAGGTGACATATGCCCAGTTAATATGGAGATTGAGATTTAAAATAAAGATATACCTTGACTTTAGCAAGGCTTTTGATACGGTTTCCCACAGCATTCTCATTGGCAAATTAAGGAAGTATGGGTTAGATGCGTGGACTGTAAGGTGGATAGAAAACTGGCTAGAACAACGGTTTCAGCGTGTAGGAATCAATGGCTCCATGTCAAGTTGGCAGGCAGTAACAAGTGGTGTGCCCCAGGGGTCGGTCCTGGGGCCAGTTCTGTTCAATGTTTTCATTAATGATCTGGATGATGGGATAGATTGCACACTTAGTAAGTTTGCAGATGATACCAAACTGGGGGGAACGGTAGACACCCTAGAGGGCAGAGACAGGATTCAGGGAGACCTAGACAAACTGGAGCAGTGGGCCAAGAGGAATCTCATGAGGTTCAACAAGGATAAGTGTAAAATCCTGCACTTGGGACGAAAAAACCCCATGTACTGCTACAGGCTGGGGAGTGATCAGCTAAATAGCAGCACTGGAGAAAAGGACCTGGGAGTCATGGTGGATGGGAAGCTGGATATGAGTCAGCAGTGTGCTCTTGCTGCCAAAAAGGCCAATGGCATACTGGGCTGCATCAGAAGAAGTGTTGCCAGCAGATCAAGGGATGTGATCATTCCCCTCTATTCTGCACTAGTGAGGCCACATCTGGAATACTGTGTCCAGTTTTGGGCTCCCCACTACAAAAAGGACATGGACAAATTAGAGAGAGTCCAGAGGAGGGCAACCAAAATGATCAAAGGGCTGGAGCACAAGCCCTATGAAGAAAGACTGAAGGAACTAGGCTTATTTAGCCTGCAGAAGAGAAGACTGAGGGGGGATTTGATAGCAACCTTCAACTACTTGAAGGGTTGCTCCAAGGAGGAGGGAGCTCGACTGTTCTCGGTAGTAACAGAGGGCAGAACGAGAAGCAATGGTTTCAAGTTACAGCTGGGGCGGTCCAGGCTGGATATTAGGAAAAACTTCCTTACTAGGCGAGTGGTGAAGCAGTGGAATAAGTTGCCTAGGGAGGTGGTGGAATCTCCATCTCTGGAGGTGTTCAAGTCCCAGCTGGACAAAACACTGACTGGGATGATCTAATGGGAGTGGTCCTGCTTTTTTTGGCAGGGGGTTGGACTAGATGACCTTGTGGGGTCCCTTCCAACCCTATGATTCTATGATTCTATGATATATAGCGTCTCTAATATCCCTGAGTTTTTCACAGTCACTATCGCAGTTTTGGACAAGTGGTAAGTAGCACATCACTATTGCTACAGTCTTATTCATGCATGAAAATTTACCACCACACCTACTGTGTGAAATCTAACCCTTTCAAGTCTTATTAAGAGTTAAAATTCTCAAATGAGTTTTTAGGAAAGAAACAAGTACTATTTTACAGGGAATATGCCAATTTTTACATAACTACAAAGCTGCCTAGTAAATATTTTTAAATCATTCTGCCTTACTATTTTTCCCTCTCTATTTTTATAACTGCTCCAACTAGTGCCCAACTGGGGTCTTTCACAAACTTTGGGAAAGACATTAAAATTTGCAAAGTTAGAATAAGTCTTTTCCACATCATTAAATTTTAACATTTCACATTTTCAAGTATTTGGCTACTAACACAGCATTACTTTTAATGAGAAAACTCAAAGCTGATTTCTTGCCAGCTGTCACAGTTAAATAGCTTGACATTAAAAGCTATCAGACTGAAAGAGAGGAAGAAGAAAGCTTTAAAGTGACAGTAGTGGCTAACAAAAATACATTTTTGTTAGAAAATCTATAGCTATTACATGTTCATGGTTTGAAAAGCAATATATAATCTCTGAGATGTTTTTCTTTTTAGTGTTAAATATTTAAAAAAATGTTTGGCAATCATAAGAAAGAGCTGATATTTCTGTAGTTGCAATGTTTTTAACCACCATTCCTGTTTTTCATCTTGTTGCAAACTTCTTATCTATATTGTGCTTTTGTTACCACCCTAAAACACCAGGAAGAGGACTAGAAATTAAAAAAAAAAAAAGAATTTTGAAATGAGCATGACATGCCATGTGTTATCAGTATATTTCAGGCCTCATAAATCATAGGTGCCAAGACTCCATGATGCTTAGGATTTTACCCCTGGCACCTAAAACCACAAGGATGAAGGGCTCACCCTCCCAACCATGCAGAGCATGCTACGCTCCCCGTCCCCTACTGCTGGTAGCTTTTTTTGGCAGTGCAGGGGGAAGAGGGAGAGACGGCAATGCTCTCCCTCTCTAGCACCACCATCCCTCCCTCTTGCCTGCACCCCCAGTGATGCCAAAAGAGCCACCAGCAGTAGAGTTTTTTGGTGGTGGGGGAGGAGGCGTCTTTTGGCAGTGAGCTAAGGACCCTCCCCCTGCAGCTGAAAAAAAGCCACTGCTGGCAGCTCTTTCGATAGTGCTTGGGGGCAGTGCTGTATAGGGAGAGCGCTGCAATCATGAGTTCCCCATAACGTTGCCGCCACCACCACCACCTCAGCTTGTGGTGGGGGTTCCTTTGCCAGATGACTAGGGGCACCCATGTTATTGGGCTGATCCCTAGGGTGTCTAGCAAATTTGTCGAAGCCTGATATAATTCTCAGCGTTAACAGTGCTATTTTTACTCTGGTGGTTTAATGAAACACATAATCAAGCATGTGGAGAAGGGGAACAGAACTTTTTCTTCCTTCCTCTGTCAAGGTATTGCTAATGCTGTCCTGCCTTTCTCTTTCATTTTCAAGTGAGGTCAAGTGGCAGTCATGCGTAGGATGAGCCACTGTGCAGAAAGGCATGGGAGAGGAGGTGGCCTTTTGGAAGGTCAGGGAATAGTGATGTAAATGGATTCACTTGGGTTCAGATAGAGTAGAATAGAATAGAATCATAAGGTTGGAATTAGGCATGTGTTTGGTCCTTACAGCTGGGGCCAGCCTTTTCAAAGAGCTCAGCACTATTTTGGTAGTGATGACCCATGGACTGCTCCTTTATTAGGCAGCCAGAACTATTTGGTAATAATGTGTGCCATAGTCTCTGAATTTCAGAAGCCCCGAGCACCATAAGCTTTAGATTAAACAAGTGGGAGGTGGGAACTTGGTGCTCTGAAAATCAGGATCTAATCTACCAGCCTGGTGTCCTGTGAACTGCTTCTACCACACACCTAGCCTTGTAGTGTGCAAATCTCAGTGTTGCTCCCAAATCTTCCTCTGGGTATCACATGGACTTGTCTTTTTATTATTATAAAAAAACTTTTTTTGGGCCGTGACTGAGCAGAGTAATTAAGCATGTGCTTAAATCCCATTAAAGTCTGTGTGATTGAAGCATATACTTATATGCCGTCCTGGATCAATATCTTGCTACTGAACACAAACAATATTGAATTAGACCTTTTATGAGACAGATTGCCTAAGAAATACTTGCCTTTTTTTAATATTACCTTCATATCTTGTAATCTGACCTTTTATTTTATTCCTGTAAAGCAAATAAGCAACCTAAGATATTATCTTATTACATCTGACATATACATTTATTTATAATTTATTGTTCAACATGAATCGAAAGACAGAGTTCTAACTCTCCTTATGGATGGTCTAATGTAGCCTTTGTCTGTGTATTTTATGTTGAAGCATTGTTTGCCCTCTGTTAGGACTTCTGTAGCAATCTTTATTTATCTTGGATTTTAAGTTGCTGTTCTATGCCACACAATATTTCAATTCTATGTTTTTTAGTTATAGCTGATGATAAATGTCATTTGTTCATCCTTAGGTGAAAATACGCTTGTGCTGAAATAGAAACCTGAATAAAGATATGGTAATTCCCCACCCCATGCACTGTTTTAATACAGTATCCAGGCTCTAGAGAATTGTAACTCATTCTTGTTAATGTAGCAATGTTTCCCTTTATTCATTAGTTATAAATCTAAAGAGTGGTGAAGAAGCACTGCTAACCTACTCTCTTAAGGACCTTTGTGTCCTTGTCTGTACAATGAAAATCACTTGCTGCCCACAATAGCATTTTAATCAGCTGCCCTTCAGGCAGTTAATTGCTAGTATGATGCTTTTGATGAAGGAAGTCTGTACTAGACTCTGTTTCAGAGCCACAAGCATAAAAACATTCTCTATCCTCTCAGCATGGATTTACGATGGGAAGAAAACATCTTTGACTTAAGTTCTTTGGTGTAGGCAATGTGTTCGTACAATGGTCAGCACAATGGATTTCAACTGTAACCTTGTGAGGGGGGGTGTCAAATTATTAAAAATAAACAGCACAATCAATTTTGAAACATGTGCCAGAGTTTTCCTTTCCTTCAGATGATCCAACTTTTTCTGATGGGGAATGCCCATCCATGCTTACCCCTTCCCCAGAGTTGTCAAACCAAAAAGGTGTATTTCAATTTAAGATGGTCTATTTTAAAGCTTGGGCTTTCCATTGACCATTAATTCCTACTTCAAATAAATTTAATTTCAATAGATTGTGAACCTAGATCTGATGCATTTCAGGAAATTTTGAAAATATCTCATTATCTGTATGTTGGCTTGATGGGGTCACTAAAAGTTTTGTTCCTTCCTCCACTGAAGTACTACAAGTAATGGGTGGGGGGCAACTTTCTCATTAAGGAGTCTATTGCCAACAACAAGAAAAAGTTCTATGCTTTTTCTTTTTAATTGTTAAAGTAAAGATATATGTTAGGAATAAATGCAATTATGATGCAGAGGGAGCTTTTAGGCTTGGCACTGAGAATCTGATTTCCCACTGAAGGGCTATGCTTTGTTACCGCGTTAGGACAACTCTGTAGACTGGTTCTTAAGGGAATGGAACCATATCATAGGTCCACATACTCGCCCTGCCTCTCTCCCCAATTGTATCTCTTCCCACATGTATCAGGAGGACAGCCCATTCCTTCTTCCTTTGTCCAAGCCCAAGTTCTATATGGACTCTGCACCTTCACATAACTGGCAAGGTGAGGATTGCTTTCCTTTCCTGTAACTTGACAGGAAATTGTTCCTACCATGGGAACATTTTCAAGATTTCAAACTGTGTCCTGTTCTGCATCAATACAAAATGAAGACTGTTTGAGATTTTTTGAGAGGTAGAAAGTAACCATTAGTCTGATGGTCAGGGAACATCCCTGGGATGTGAGAGACTCGGATTTAGTCCCCAGACACCTCCTCCCTTTACAACTCTGTATTTGCATAAGACCCCAAAATTAGCACACAATTTTGTTTGGGTTTCTTACTGTCTCTTATCTTATGAAATCCCTTCTCACCTAAATACCAATTCTGTTTTGGAAATTTACTAGGCTGTGCCACAAAATTCTTTAAAGTATCTTTGTCAGTCTGTCTTTTCATTTCAAACACCTTTATTTTATCACTTCTGTAACAAAAAAAAATCACTTCCCCATCTAATTTCAGAAAAGGTAGAATCATAATTGGAGCTGTTTAGTGGCTGTTTAGGAGCTACTTTCTTAAGAAGAATGTTTTCTCATGCTGTTACTGAGTAACTCTTGAATGATGGTCCAGGAGGTCTGCAGAGAAGTTTGGAGAATGGAATGCTGAACAGTCACTCTGGAATAAATTCCATTGCCATCAGTGGACTTATTCTGTATTAAATCCAGTGTCACTGAAAACCCAATTAAGGCCCTTGCATTCTGAAAACTTTAATGTTCATATTCTGAGTTTTGAGAAATAAAAATTGGCCCAACAAAATATTGGGCAATGGGGAATTCCTAGTTACAAATGATGCAGCAGATGTTTAGTGTGAAAAATGAGCAACTTAAATAATTCTTTTCCAACTGGAGATGGAGCACTTCTTTATGTTCCATTTGTACTGATATTTGTATATGCTTCTGCTCCACTAGACTGCAGCATGTCTCTGAAACCTTCTGATTGTTTCATATTGATCAGTGTGCTCGAGACAGGTCTAGGTACAATCAATCCTCTGTGAACCCTGGGGGGATCTCTAGTGTGCTAATTCAAAGCTCTTAGATAGTTCAAGAACAATAGCTAAAGCTTGGGTAGATTTAGAATGTTTGCAATAGAATTAATGAACTTGACAGTTCAAATCAAAGGCTTTGAAAGCCTAATGTCAGCTTAGTGTTAGTTTCTTCTTCAATATTCCACCAGAAGACTGTTATATTACAACAGCAATCTGTATGTCAAATTGCAAAATAAAAACTTTTAGTTGTCTAGTAGTATAGACAGACCCCTAAAGCAGAACTGTTTTTTAAGTTTGTAAATGAATGACATAAAGATTAATAACTCCAGTGGCTGGTCTACTGATAGTGATCCTGATATAGTAAATATAAATGATCTGCGTATTGAAAGATATTGTGATATTTATTTTCCTTGTAACCTTTTTCCTTGTTGTTTTGCTTATGAGAACTAAAGAGTATGGAATTTGAATTTGAGAGGGAAAGGTTGGTGCATCATTTGTTCCAGAGACCAAGAGAAATGCGGCAGTGAAGTCTGAAATGAATATGGGGAGGATATTCTAAAAGAGGAAAGAACAGATGCTCTCTTGGAGTCAATAGGGGTGGATAGGAGCTAGCACCTACCTTTATGCATTGTATGTGATACTTAGGTGACCTATTAATGTTCTCTTGAGCAGTTGTCTGTTCTTAGCAGCCCCTGGGGGAAGATGTAAAATGTAAGACCTAATGGTTGTTTTCATTACCTGATGCAGGATATTGGGAAGCTCCAGTTTGTTTTTAAAGATGAGTGTAGTCAGTGAAGTTTTTTTGGTCCACTAATGCTGACAGTTACTTTTCCCGTCCTCTGGCTAAGGAGCCAATAAAATCATGTGTCTTAGCCTTAAACCCGGGATGAACTAATCCTAGATATCTCTGATTTCAAAATAAGTTCATGTCCAGAGTTGCCCCCTCAGGGATGTGTTTTGGCTCACTTACAAAATCAATGATCACCCTCAGTAACAACACCACAGTACTTTTTATATGGCAGTGCTTCACTTTCTTCTAATTAACGGCAGCTATGATAAGCGAGATGTTATGGAATGGTAATAATCTGTAAATGTTGATGCTAAATGCAGATATTGCTTGGGCCCTGAGCTGGCCTGACTGTCCCCAACGCCCCCTCTCTCCAGGGCCCCCTTACGTGGCTGCTGGGGCAGAGCAGCCAGGCCATAGGCTGCTCCTCCCGCCCTGAGCATGCTCAGGATGGGAGTTTTAAAAACTCCCAGCCTGGGGAAAGCTCCCTACCAGCTGGAAGACCCAGTCTACAGGACATAGGGAGCTTCCCCCAGGCTGGGAGCTTTTGAAACTGTGCAGGGGGAACACACTGGAACACTGCATTCTGCCCCATTTTTCTATCTTTAGGGGCCCCAGAATGCTGGTCCTGAAAATGGTGGGCCCTGGAACAGCATACTGGTGCATTCTGGCTTACTTTAGTCCCTGGTAGTCAGTCCTTTGTATTGCATGGGATGGAGGAAGACAAGATGCTTGACAAAGAAGTATTACTTACTAATGATTGTTTGTCATAGTCCCCTTTTCTGTCCTTCTCTTACTGCCTTTCTGTTCTTTCTGGCTTAATTTATTTGTTGTCTTATTAGTTAGGTAGGAAGTTTCACAATGAAAGAGGAAGTGGGGGTACTGAAATATATGTATGTGTATACCTTCCTTGATGCAGTTCTTCTGCAGCCTTGCTTGCTGGTTGGTGGAGTTTGCATACCCTGTGTGGAAAAAAAATGGATTAAAGATGCTATCTTACCGATCCCAATACTTTTTGTACAGGTAGTTTTTTTTTAAGCTATATTTCTCCTCCCTTTTCTAAGCCTTTTAATTTTGCTATAACTGAGCAGTCTATAAGACTGTCATTCTAGGAACTTCTTTGCATACTCACACATGCCCTATGTATTTCTAGGAAATGTATGTAATGTTTTATGAAACTATTTATTTCATTTGACTTTGGGGGACCATGATACAGAGAACACATTATGGCTGGAAACGTGTATTTTCTTTTTTCATTTTACAAAATCATGGCTCTCAAGTCGATCAGCAAAATTATCATGATTCAGGACAGATACATCTGGCTTATTATTATCTGTCTGGGCACTCACAGCTCCCTAGATTTCGTACTTGATATTCTTTTCACTGAAACATCCTTTACTGTGTTCACTTATTTTTCAGTTTCCACTCTTTTTATTCTTTTGTTTTCCTTTCCATGGAAATCTGGGCTTTCCCAATTTAAATGCAAAGAAGTATAACCTCTATATTTCTAATACATCAGAAGCTATCCAAGTAACAAGTCTTATTTCAGAATTTAGTTTTGATGGGGTACTTAGGGTGCAGCTTAGAGCTGTGGGACTGCTGTGCCCCTTAACTCCCCACTCTGGGCTGTTTCTCACAATGTCTTGCCAGTTATAAGTTGCAAACCTCTCCAGGTACTGTTGTCACTTATCCCAACAGTATGTGGAGAACTATACCCAGGTAGATCACATTAATATTTTCCTGTGTTGACTTTCACACTGTGATGCAGTTAGCAAGCTACATTTAGGCAGAGCTCCACAGCAGGGATACACCTAACTGAGTTAGATGAATGCTTTCCCCTAAGCCACTTGTGAACCTGCAGTAGAGAGACACCAGCCAGTTTCACTTCCCTTCCCCTGCCCATTCCTCAGTCCTGAACTCCAGAGCTGTACTGCATTGCATAGGTCAGAAACTTGGCCATTGTAAATTCATTATCCAGTTTCCCTCTTTCATGAGAAAGTGAATGTGTACCACCCTTTGTAACCTGAGCAGACTCCCCACTCACATCAAACAAAATGACCTGTTTCAGATAAAATATAAAACCATTTTATTAGCTATAGAAAAATACATTTTTGTCATTATAAGTGGTAGACATGAAAGATCTGAGTTGGTTACTTAAGAAACAAAAGTAAAGTTGCTACGAAGTTGGCTGGATTTATATCAAGCTATCTCACCCTTAAAGATGGTACAAGCAGTTTACATAGTCTTCAGCACAGAGAGTGAAACCCTCCTCTGGCTTGGCCCCCCTCTCCACAGATCAGTCTTTTATTTTTCAGGCATATTTCTAAGTACTGAATTGTGGAAGGAGTGAAGCCATCTGATTTCACTTCCTCTCTTTTATTGTTTATTTCATCCTGTTTGGAAGATCTCATTAGCTATGAGGCAGAGGGCTGCGTCCATTGGTTGAGCAGTGTCCGTTGTGTATGTGATTCCAGTATAAATAGTCTTGGAGATAGTAGAGTCTTTCCATGATGGGTTTTGGTGAGCCATTAACGCTGCCTGGCCACTTCATTATCATACCTGAAAAGCTGATTGTGGAAGTTTCCCACTTGACATATTTTAGTAACATATACGACACTACTTCGTAATTCTACGCACAGTGGTACTCATACTGTCCAATAGAATATTAATGTTTGGCAGATCAAGACTTTTAAAATGATGCCTAACAAAATATATCATAATTATATCACAGTGGTAAGCAAGGAATTCCACAGTGCTACTCTGAGGCACAAACTAGTACATTATTCTTAGTTCCATATTGAATCAGAGAGATACTGTTTTTCTGATGGAATGTTGGTATGTTGCAAAGTTTTAGTGCCTTAGCCAGTGACATTTTCCTCTCCAACACATCCTCTCCCTCATACTAACTTTGAGTATGTCTACACTGGAGGCTTAAATTGACCTTAGCAGGCTTAAATCAACTTAAGCAACTCCAGGGCTACATTTGGAGTTCATTAAGTTGACTTAAGCACTTGCTTAAGTCGACTTAATAACTCTCACACTTAAAGTTGACTTTAAGGGTTGCTGACTTAACAAGGATGACTTAAGGCAAGATAGCCATTTAAGTTGACTTCATAAAGTCGACTTAAACAAATTGGGATACATTTAAAGTCGACTGAATGAACTCCTGGCTTACATTAACTTTATAAAGTCGACTTAAACTGGGACTTTCTAAGTCGACTTAATAACTTTGAATTTATGTTACCGTGTTAAGTTGACTTAACTGAGCCCTCTAGTATAGACATAGCCTCTGAACTCACACCTGCCCCCCCTTTGCCATTTCGATATCTGAGATGATTACATGAAGTTGAACTGTAATTTCTCATGCAATGTGCAATTATTTACAATTCTGCTGTTTCATCAGGCTACCATACTTCAGTTCTATTAGTTTTAGGCATTTGCATTTTTAGAAAAGCCCCAACAACCCCAAAACCTGAGATTGAAATCCTTAAATAAATTTTAAAAAAATCATTCTTCATTTTAAAAGTTACAAGAAAAAGAAAGATTCAAGAAGGGATTTCTCAGAAATATCATTTTATGGATATGATAATATGCAATTATAAGGAGTAAGGCCTCTCCCTGCTCCTCCCACTGCTTATTAAGTGTGTTTTTCAGGTCTGTTTCTAGTTGTATAGCTCCCTGGTCGCCTGATGGATTATCCTAAACTGTGTGTTTAGTACTAGGCATACAATGACCTTTATAAGGTCACCTAGACAAGGGAAATCTAATTTCACACACTGCAAATCTGTTGGCTCGGTAAAATATTTAGCAAAAAGAGAAATCCACACACATTTCCCAAAATCTAGACACATCGTACAACAGAAACCCACTATCACAACAAAGGCTTTTTCAGTAATTTATTGAAACTAACATAAAATCTAGATACATCATCAGATTTTTTTCATGGAATACATGCTTAGTATTGCAAATCATGCTTTTCACAAACGCAGACTTTGCTAAATAGCTCTGTAGAGCTAATAAACCAAAGATTGATAAAAGGAAAATATGTAATACAGAAATACTTTTTCTACCTTTTTATAACAGAGTAAACAGACTTCTGTCAACAGGATGTTCATTTTTATAAGCCAAGGCTACTTTGGTTTTATCAGCAAAATTACTACAGAGATGACTAGCCAAGGGTATATTTATTTCCAAGATGAATGACAGGAGTTACAGCGCATAAAATAGTTTTCACTTCTATATCTTTATCTGCCTCTAGGTACATTTCCAGATCCTCAGCTGGTATAAATTAGCATAGCTTCATTGCCTTTAATAGAGCCATGAGATTTTAAACCAGCTGTGATTCTGGCCCATAAATATCATGCATGATAGAAAGAGGGCAGAAACATATGGTGGCTAGTAGATCTTTAGTGAAGTTAAGAGCAGCATTGACCTGGGAAGTACATTTTAACTATCTTGATATGACCCAAACACAAAGTTAGTGTATGTTTCTTGCTGCTCAGTGTGCACGGCATTGCCTTGTTGGCTGGAATTCACAAACCTCATGGCAGGTGGAGACTGATAGCATTGAACATGAGAAATGTTTGGCACTGGGAGTAGGAACAGTGAGGCTAATTTTACTATATTTTTTCCTCCTAAAATTGCGGTTGTTTTTTTCATATCAGGTTGGCCTGGATGTTTTTGATGCATGAACGTGTATTTTAGGTATTTTAAGACAAAGATGCTTTTTAGGTCACTGAAGTTGACCCCCCTGTCCCCAAAGCTAACATTTTCTACTTTGGGACTGTGTGTCTTGGCACCAGTTACCAGTGGAAAGATATAGCAGAATCAAATTTGTTGCAGGCTAATAGGTAACTTAAGTAAGTGTCCCCCTTACATCCTCTGTCTACCACACTAGAAATTCAAACTACTCTACCTTCCAGTCTGACTTGACCATGGAGACTTTCTTGCTGTGTAACTTGGGGACAGAGCCAACAAGATGCCAAGAGCTTCCTGAAGGGCAGGCGGGCAATTGAGTTACTCAGCTGTGAGCCAAATCAGAGTTATGGCTATTCAGTACCTCCTGAAAGATGAGCCTCATCAATTCTGTAATATGCATTGGAAGAAACCAAGCAAGCTTATAAATAGAAAACTTGTTTATTAATTTTTAACATATTAAAGTTGAGACATAAACAGTTTAAAAAGTCATTTTTGATTAACAATAAATATATGATAGGATTGAGGAAAAATGTGTTATGATATCTGGTTGGACAAAGGAAGAGTTTGCACAACTGAGAATTATCTAGCTATGAAACTAGTGTGAATTGTGATGCACATTGATCCAAATACTGTCATTTGGTAGAGAATGTCTGGAAAACATGGCTTTATAGTAAGAGACATAAAAAGTTTAATCTGTTGAGTTTATCTAACAGAAGCCTAAGAGGTGACTTGACCGCTGTCTACAACTACAAATATCAGGGAAGAAATTTATGCTAGTAGACAGCTCTTTAGTCTAGTGGAAAAGATACAATAAAAGTCCATAACTGGAACCTGAAGCTAAAAAATCAAACTGGAAGCACTCTTTTAACAGTGAGAGCAATTAACAGAAAATCTGGCAATGTTTTTTCTGTTGGAAAATGTTAATTTTACTGACATTCAAAGGTTCCATGAAGATGTCTTGGTTTTAGATTAATTTTGACCAAAATAAGCTGACTTCCTCCCAACATCCCTGCTTCTCCACCAGCACACCTAGCCACCTACTTGGCTGGCAACCTCCTCTTTAGTCCACCTGACAGGCTGATAAGGAGTATCGGAGTGCCAGTTCCCAAGCTCTGACGTTATAGCTGAACCAGTACTTCCATGCACTTGTTTCCTGGTTAGCCTACCAATTAATTTTCTTTTGAAACTTATTTAAATTAAACATTTCAGTTCTCTAAAGCAATTTTAGGAGAATTTCAATTCATAATCAGAATGAAAACAAACAGCAAACTCCTTTAAAATAGAATTAGCATTTTTGAAGAAGCTTCAGTAACTTTAAGCTAAGATTTGTTGAATTTTCCATTACCTGAAGTTTTTAAATTGAGTGAATCTAGGTGAAGCTGAAATAGAAACTTACAGGCTTGATACAGAAATTAGGTGAGGTTCTCTGGCCTGTGTTGTGCAGCAATTCAGATGAGGTGTTTGTATTCCTTTCTGATCCTATCATTTATGAATCTGTATGTAAGATAGGCTTAGAAGCTGTGCCTAACAGCTTCTGAGGGGGAGCATCTAATCTTCATGGCTCCTGTATTAGCATGAACAGAAAAAGCACAATTAGGTATCAGCATAGTGGGTGCAGGGCATAGTGGGTAATGATATTCAGGGCTAATCTAATCACAAATCTGTCAATATCTGCAATTCTAGTGAAGGGAAATATAAAATATTGTCTCTGGTGAATTGCTACTCTCTGTTTGTTTCAAATCTGTCTAGGTTAGTTAAAAGGTAAAAGCTACCCTTAGCTAAAAAAAAGACTTGTAAGAGAGGCTTCTGCCTGTTTCAGCCTGGAAAAGTCAAGACAGGGATGGGGGGTTGCATAGCTACTTTTGGAGCTATGCCATAAGGTACTGTCTCATCCTCTGGTCCCATTATCAGATAATAGATTTGGCTGAGCTTCTTATGAGGCCTTCCTTTGTTATTGTATTGACAGTAGCTGTTTGCAGCTACTTGAGGTTTAAGAGCTGAAATCACTGAGAGAGGCAAACTCTCTCTGAGCTGAAATCACTAGAGAGAAGAAACCCTCCCTCTCTGAGCTGAAATTGCTGAAGAGGAGCAGTGATGGAGTGACCAGTGGGTGGAGCCGGTGAATGGTGAGAGCGGCCAGCGGCGAGCTGGGTGGCGCAAGTGACTAGTGGGCGGAGCCAGTGGGCAGTGCTAGATGATGGAGTGAGTGACCAGTGGTTGGCACCAGCAGAGAGCTGGCATGAAAGACACTCCCTACATACCCAGGGTTGGTTGGGAGCCTAGTTAGCCATGATTCTCGAGATTGGTGCCAATTTTTGCTAGTAAGCTTACCTTTGCTGTTACGATGTGTGGGATCCTGTTGGAAGCCTGATTAGCACTGATTCCTCAGATCAGAGCCAGTTTTGCCATTAAGTCTTGTATGTTCTGTTATGTGGTATGGGTTGCTAGGAACATTGCTTTCTACTGATTTTCTAGATCAGCGCTGATCTGTGTTATTTGGCCTTTTACACTTTGTTTTACTACTATTAAAAGTTCTGTTTACTACACTCAGACTTGTGCTTGCAAGAGGGGAAGCCATACCCTTTGGTGTGCCCATGGAACAGTGCAAGATTCCCCAGAAATCTGGGTGGGGGCTCAAGCCAGTTGGTGGTGTTACATTATTGGGAACCCTGTAGGTATAGAACCTGGCCCTTGTTCTGCCAGCCTGCCCTGGCAAAAGGGTTACATGTAGATTGTGGAGGACCTTATCCTGGGAACACTTATGCATGAGAGGAACTTTTACTTGTGTGAGTAGTTCTATGGGAGTTAACACTTCAGTAAAATTACTCATATGCATAAGTTTAATGTATATTTTGGGGTTCTTGATTTGCTTAAAATATTTATCCTAAATATATTAATATTTGAAAATATAAAATTTTTCTGTTTGTCTTCACGACAAGATTGTTTAATGTATGTGTTGTAGAGCGAAGAAGCACTATATAGAATCTCTGTCTTGAGGACTTAACTGCATATCCCTGCTTTGTTAAATGCAGGGTAAAGCATATTAAAGCTAAAAATATAAGCTCTTTCTACATTGATGGGTTCTGAAATTGAGTGTTTTTGGAAAACATTTCCTGTTTTATTATACTTAGTTCGTCTTTCTAGAGTATAATATCCAGTTTTGGTTTCCATTTTAAAAATAAATAGATTCATCATAAGATACAAGAGTACCACACTTAGAATCAACAAAAGGAAATATTTATTCCTCAAACTGCATAATAAAGTATTGTCTGTAAAGGTTATCGAGTCAAACCATGTAGTTGGGTTTTACAAAATTCTGAAAAATGGTCGAACATTTTATCTCCGTTGGCTATGCAAACTAAGGGAATAAAAATATCTCATGTTTCTATCTGTGATATGGCTCCTTTCACGAAAGACTTTTTCCCCTTTGTAAGACATACATTATATAAATGGTTAGAAGTATATGCTGGATACAGTTGTTACCAGTGAATAAATGGACATTGTATTCCACTAAATTATTATGGCAGGAATTCCTAATTCCTATTTTGTAATCCAAAACCGCTCTTGCTTGGGCATCGTTTTAATTGTCATTAATGGCCTAGTCCTTCCTCACTGAAGTAAATGTGAATGGTCTCAGTGGGAACAGGACTGGGTTTCAGGTGAATTTGAATTTTCTTAAAATGAAGATATTTTGCTCCTAAGCATTAGGAAGCTAATGGAGGAAGAACAGGAGTGTCACTGTTCTGAAGTTACAACTCCACAAGCATTACTGTAAGATTTTGATTTAAACATAAAAATACCATACTTACTTTTTCCAAGCAAATTCTTCCTGTGAGACATTAATGTAGAATGTTCTTATAATCATGTAAATTAATGTAAAAGAATTAAGTTTAATAGCTTAGTATGTCCAAGTTTTAAAATTCACAAGGCTGAGGAATAATTAGCATAGTGTATAGTAGTTAGTATAAATATCCTGGTACATTAAAATATTAATATTAAAATGTATTGATGTATTTTATGATCAGTCACATTGTAAAACATTTTCATTACAAATATCAAGACCTCTGGGAAGCTACTGCTTTTTGGTCAGCTGCTAGAGCACTTTTCAGTTGGAAATCATGAGCCACTCATAAGAAAATAGTTCATGCTAATAGTGTTTTTCTGCTCTTTGGTATTGGTGAGCTTTTTACTGTTTACCGAAACAAGATTTATCTATACCTGACACCAATGTTGAAGGGTCTGTATGTCTCTTGTTGCCAATTAAGGTAACATGAAGTACAACAAATAACTTGCCAGATTTCTTACTCACAGGTTTCTAGACTGATTTTTGAATTTCCCTTTTAACATGCCCTTACTTTGTTGGTGTTTAATGGAAACTTGGCTTTAGTGTAACAGGATGTGGTGGTCTTGTTTAAAGAACAGGAAGCCATGCTTTTGTGTTTGAAAAGGAAAAAAAATCAATGTTTAATTCAGCCAAATTTACAAAACTTGAACAAATTGTGAAGACTTTTTTTTTTTTCTGACTAATACAGTTTCTCCTATAAATTAGTAGTCAAATGGGAATTTGGTATACACTTTAAGAACAGTATTCAAGATAAAGGCTTATAAATCAAATCAAGAAACTCCTAATGTTTTCCTAACGACAGAAGCTGGAACCGTCTAGGGATAACTAGAAGCTTGGAAAATTTGACATTTACTTTTTGATCCTTAGTCCACTAGAAAGGAAAGACGTAATGTAATCCAAATTAAAGTACAGCATTTATGAAACAGAAATCAGTAGTTATACCCGTCTGTGTCAGACTTTGGCTGAATTAAACGTTGATTCTTTTTCTCCCCTTCAAACACGTGGTCGAAAGGAAGCAATGTATTTGGTTCCTGCTAATAACCTGCGTTCAAGTACTAGTGTGTTATTATTAGCCATGCACATTTTAATACAGGTAGTAGAAGCATCTCATGTCTTATTAATCATCAGAGCAGTTTCTCTCACTGTGTGCTAAAGGAGACTAGTTTCATATCCCAGTGGAGAAAATATGCCTTCTTTCACTCAGTTTTTTTCAAGCAAAGGTTACCTGTTGCATAAATATTACTGCAGTTTGTTTTTGTGTGTCATCATCCATCTTCAGCTAATCTGAAGTGAAGTGTCTAAATCCCATCGGTAAAATAGGAAAAGTCATACTTCCCTACTCTATGGATGAAAAGCTCTGTGAAATTACATTGCTAGATTGCAAATGGATACGTATATTAATGGATATGAATACAAGAATTTAGGAGAGGCTGGTGAAGGAATTTGATGAGTATTTCCCGGAAAATATTGTTTGACATTTGTGAATATTTGGGACAGAAAGAAATAGCAGATAGTTGTACCCAAAAGACTATGGGCCAGATTCACTCCTGGTACAACTTCATTGTCTGTAAATGAGTGACACCAGAAGTGGTTTGGAACCGGTTGTAAGAAGTCTAGAGTCAGGTTTATGTCTTTCTTTGTGCAGGTACTGTTTAGCATGTTATAGGTTCTACTGTACTACAAATAATAATAGCTGTGTTCTGTTTCATTGTTGGAGTGGTCGGTACATTGAGGAATCTTGTGTAAATCTTCCTGTAAATGCCTTTAACTGAATGGAAAGATCTTCACCACCACCCACTCAGTTCTGCCTATGATGAAGCTGTCTTTCCAGAAAGGATCAGAAAGGAGACACTTTTCTGCCATGCAGTGGTACCCAATAACTTTTTAGTGTGATGGTGCACTGATGCTGCCTTGAGGAGTTCATCCAGGATTGTGTGTTTAACTACCTTTTTGGTTTCTGATTTTTTTTTCTTCTTCCTGTTGTTCAGACAAAATGGTTTATAAGGATTGTGTTTAAACTCAGTTAACCAGAATATTATGCAAGTCTAAATGGAGTACATAAAACTGAATTCTGACATGAATGCTGTCTGGGTACAATGTCACTTGGCATGATGAAGACTGAAGCCTGTGTCTGAACAGTTACCATAGGTAACTCACTGCAGTAGTTAGATCACTGTACAATTTTAGGTGTTCTAAAAGCTGTTCCTGTCAGATCCTGTGCTCCTGGGTCATTGTACAGACCTGGGCGGCAAGGGCAAGGGACTGAGAGGAATCTTCTTGTTTACGTTGTACATTCAGAATATATATTTCCAGCTTTGAGAACAAAACTGTTGTACTAATGCAGATGGCCATTAAAGACTAGTCTGTGGAATACAGTATGTTCTCCTGGTCCTTTAATATTACATATCCATTCTTGGCACTGAATTAAGACAAGGTATAACCTAGCAAAATGCAGATGCAAGAAGCAGTTATTTTGATACTGCAGAAGTAATATTTCTATAGTCAGTTTCTGATTAGTTTAGTTGCTTCACAGAGGTTGCCTGTAACCTGTGCACTGTATTTTCAGCAGATTATTCCATGTTTCCATAATTTGACTTGTGCTTATTTCATTTTCCTCCTTCCCTGCCCCAGCTGCTTAACTTCAGCATTCCTCAGTCACATCCGGAACAATGTGCATTTGCACAGGAAGAAAGTGGAGCTGATCAAGTGCCATCAGTGTTGTACTTAAGCCTATGAAAATTATGCATGTGCCTAGGACTTTGTGCATCCAGGCCCACATCTGGCCAAACTACTACCACTGGTTCCTTGACTATGGTCTAGTTTATCTGATACCAGCAAACATCTTGAGTGTAGGAAGAGATGAACGTGCCCAAAAGAAACCACAGGCGGTGAAGAGGTGGCTAGAAATGATGGTAGTGTGTCATGAAGAAGATTAGGAGATTTCCAGGAGATGGATGGGTCACTGAATTTATATTACTTTACATTGTTTCCTATGAAGACTACAGTTAGTTTTGAGTTCAAGGGTGTGTTTACTGCATGGGAGCATGCCTCTTAAATGGCCTCCCAGTCGACCAGAACAGATCTCCATTCTTCAACAAACCTTGTGTTATCTCACTGGTATTGTTGGAAATCACTTGACTCAGAAATGCCAAATTATGAAACTAAAGCTTTTAGAACTTGTTGGTTGTTAACCTGTTTGCACAGTTTCTCCTCATGAATTCCTTGCATCATTGAAACTTCAGTGATATCTGAAGAGTACCAGTGCTTATATGTGCTTTACTAACAGTATTTTGTCTCTCAGGCTTGGTGTATTCAGTACTATTGAGGTGGGTAGAGAAATTCAGCATTGCAAGGTTTCTAGTTTCGTGCACTGCTCTTTTTCCTTATGTCCCTCATTTTGGATCTTTGCTTCATGTTCTGCATATGACAGGTTGAGAGGGATATGCAGGAAAAATACCCTGGAGAATTTTTCTGTGCAACTTCAGTCTATGTAGTTTGTTGACACCTACTGCTCAAATGAATGGGTAGGTCACCATGTTTCAGAAGTATCTTTTAACTCTGTTTTTTTCCTTGCAATATGAATACATAGTGGAACAAATTTTGCAGTACTGCAGGTGAATGGTTCCGAATATACAGTCTGTGCTCTGCTAGTGCTCCATAAGGGTACTGCAGGTGGTCCATTGAGTGGGGTGGAGGGAGGTGGAGATAATATAATAATAATATAATCCCTTCTCATTAGGTAAGTGTTTTATCTTTTTCCCATTGAGCCTCTTGTAGGTAAATGTAGTGTGACGAGTGCAATATGTTTGTGAGTGAGCACAATAAATTAGTAGAAATAGCTGTGTTTTTAATACTCTTGATATGCCAGTTTGACTTCCATCAGCCATAGGCTATGTTAAAAATGTTTAAAACGGATTGCTTATGTGATGGTCCACAAAAACTTTCGATGATGATGTAATTGTCCACATAAAGGAAAGGATTGGGAACTGTTGCCTTTGGTCATGTGCAAAACATCAGTTGGGTTGCTCATGGTGTAAATATATAGAGCTGAATTTAGCCCATTATTTTATAACAGAACAATGTTTTTTAACTTGTGGGCTATTTTGGCTGATTTGTGATAGGATGGTATTTGAATTTGGAAGCTGTGTGTTTAAGGTAATGTGTGACTTTGACATAGGTAGCCAGCCTTCCGCTTCTTTGTATCTTTCTCTGCTGGTGTCATTGCTTATGGATATGTGCTCTGTACTGGACAGAGATCAGCACCCAGACCAAGATATATTCCCAAACAATGTATTTTGAGAAGACTCTGATCTTCGGTGCACGTCAGAGCTGACATCCACTGACTTAATTTTAGAATGAATGCTCTTTTTGGTGACTCGAAAACTCCTGGCATTTTTTGTCCAATGTGAATCAGAGTCTAGAGGAGAGCAGCTCACGATGTTTTGGACTCTTTGCCTCTCCCTGCTATGCTGAGTGTTTCATCTAATTTTTAGGGCTTTTGTTTTCTCTATTGTGTAGTGCAGCAGAATGAAGGAGTTTGGAAGTGGGTGGGGGGAGCAAGGAGATGGAAGTGTTCCTAAGCTGTCAGAGGAGAGGAGGAGAGCTAAACAGAATGCTTTCATTCCCCACGAGTCGATGTGTGCTTTCCCCTATGAACATGGTATGGTAGGGATTCTGTGAGAGCAGTCTAGGGTAGAACAATTCAGAGATTTCCAGCAAAAACATATGTTCTAGTTTAATGTTTCTAAATGCAACATTAACTCCACCACCTTACGCTTTACCTATGATGAGAGGTCAGTACTGTAGCATAGTGGCACAAGTAAGAAAGCCAATCCTAGCACACCTCTGTATTAACAGGCCCTTGGAGGAAAAGTTTTATATTGGTAAGGAACAAAGAAGCGCAGAGTTTCAAGGCCTAAGAGAATGGATTTTGATCTTGACAGCCATGCCTCCTGACACCTCCAAGCAGATTTGTAGCTTGCTGAGTTATCAGAATCTCCCTACTCATAGGAAAAATATATAAGAAGGAAATATAGCTCTAAGTTAAGTCATCATATGGAAGGTATAAAATTTCCCCTTCAAAGAATAAAGTGAAACATGCCTTGAATTGATTTACAATCTCCATTGCCTTGAGAGCCTTACTTCTCCATGGCATGCCCTGTAGAAATATCATTCAGTGCTCTAAAGAAACAGAGCATTCTTTAGAAAAGAGCTGAGTATCACTTTCACTAAATTAATGTTTATTACTCTTGTGCTGGACACAGATTCGTGTAATAAAGGAGGGGTGCTCTGGATCTAGATGCGTAAAGTGTCTAATTATTTTAGCTATGTCTACACTAGAGGCTTAAGGCGACTTAAAGCCCCTTAAGTCTACTTACGCAATGCCAAGGCTACATTTGGAATTAAGTTGACTTAAGTGTTTGCTTAAGTCAGCTTAATAACTCACACTTGTTAAGTCAACTTAAGACAGTGTAGCTGGACATTAGGCTTAAGTCAACTTAATTGGCCTCCTGGCCACCTGGAGACCTTCCTGGCAATGAGCAAGTGCCTACCCTGCCCAATCCCAGGGCAGGAGAAAGCCCAGCCCACCCTGCTCCACAGCCAGAGCTAGCCAGGACTCCATCTGTGTGGCAGGCATGGCAGAGACCACAGCCAGGCAGGCCAGAAGGTGGGCCCCTTCCTGGATCCACCAGGAGATCTTAGATCTACTGGCTGTGTGGGGGGATGAGGCCATACACTCCTGGCTCCAGGGAAGCCAGAGGAACTGGTGTATAGGTCCATGTTGGAGGCCCTGGCAGAGAGGGGCCACACCCACACCACCCAGCAGCTACAGGTGAAAGTCAAAGACCTCCGCTGCCTGCCACAGGGTCTGGGAGGCCATGCAGCATTCACGGGCAGCCAACACCAGCTGCCCCTGTTACACCCAGCTGCATGCCTTCCTGGGCCAGGAGGCTGATGACAGCCAGGCAGCTGGCGCCACTGACGCTGCTGAGCCCCCCTCCCAGGATGATGGCCAGGAGGAGAGCTCAGTGGAGGAGGACATGGTGCTGAGCTGGGGAGATATGAGCACCCTGCCACAGGGCACCACACTGGCCCCAGACAGTGCCAGCCCAGAGCTCATCCCAGGGACCCAGGAGGAGGCTCACCTCACCCTGGATGAGGGGACATCGTGCCAGGTTCCTCATCCACATGCTAGTGAGTGCTCTCTCCCTGCAGGCATAGTAGGCAGGCAGGTGGGACAGGGACTGTTGAGGACAGGGTACGAAGTCAGGTAGGGTTGTGTGGGTGGCACAGAGGCAGAGGACCATGTGGTGGGGGGGACCCAGAGCTAAGCAGGACAGGGGCCTGGCAGGACATGGGGTGGAGGCACTGTTGGGTGCGACAGCCAAGGCCATATAGCATGCACCTGACACTGCTGGCACGTGGCCGCCAGAGAGACCCCTGGGGCAGGACTGCCTGGGGCTCATCATCCTGGGCACTGCACCTGCCCCATGCAGCAGAGCTTGGCGGCGTATACTAAAGGGTCCCTGTCCCAGAGAATGGGGCGAGTGGAGCACAAGGGGATGGGCATGGGACAGAAGCTGCTGTCAGCCTGCACTCCACACTAGCTAATGGGAGGAACTTCTGTTCTTTGCTTCTCTCCTAAAGTCCCTTTGCCCATGATACCGGCCACTCCCTGTGTGCGCCCAGAGCCTACCTAGAGGAGGAGGGTGCATAGGTCAATGGAGAGCCTCGAGGACCACCTCCAGCTCACTGAGCTTGCTGAGGCAGATCTCTGAGTGTGGCAGGAATGGCAGAAGGAGGAGGAGCACACCTAGCACAGGGTCAGGCAGGCCCAGATGGACCACCTGCTTGACCTGATAGAACAGCAGACCCACGCCCTGGACTGCCAGACCTGTGCCCTGGAGTTCCTGGTATGGAGCCGGGGCTCTTGTCGTGCCCAGGATCCCCCTGCCGAGGACTCCAGCAGCAGCCCTCCCCACTGGTAGCCCAGGACTTGGGGTGGCCACCTGCAGGCCTGGGACCTTGCAGCCTGAGGCCGCTAGGTTCCCATTCCCCACCTCCTTATTCCCCGACTCTCCTTCACCTCCTCTTCCCCTCATTCCTCCCAAACCCCCACAGCTCCCCCCCCACCTCAGCTCCCCACCAGCCCCCCCCCCCCGGTAAATAAAACACATCCATACCATCATTCCATGTGCAGTCCATTCTTTCTTTGTGTTGGGGACGAGGAGAGGGGGCAGGGGGCAGGAATGAGTGGGTGGGGGTGGCGTCGTCAGTTGGAGGAAGGTGCTCTTTCTCCTTTGTAGGTTCCACAGCCAGTGGTCATCGTCCCATGTGGTGAGACCGATTTGGTGCCACCAGTTGCTGGTGGTTTCCCATGCCCAGATGCACAGGTGCATGGAGGGCACCCCATCCATACCAGCTGCCAAGGAGGGTGAGGGAGTTGGCCTGCTGTGGCCCACCCTTGCACTGGCAGTTGCCCTGCGGCACCTGGTCCAGAGCTAAAGGAGTCTGGGCAATGCATGAAGGGTGTGGAGTGCTGTGGTGGCACATCAGGGTCCCTGACCTCCTTGGGATCTGTGTTGCCACACAGTTTGGAGGGCAGTGTGGTCATTTACTTCCTGTAGTACAGGAGTGGCCAGGAGATAGGGGCACTTCTGCTGTGGTGCACTGTGGGCCAGCTACCCACAGCGCACCCATGCATCGGGTGACCTCACAGCTGCCAGTGTGCACATGGGCAGTCTCCTGGCATTTGAGTGTGGACTTTCTAAGCTGTCTTAATAAGATCTACTTTCAGCCAGTTTAAAGTCGACTTAATTAAACTGGCTTAAGTGAGCCCTCTAGTGTAGACATAGCCTTTGGTATCTGTATTGCAGTTAAGTACCCTTGGCTGGGCTGCATCAGTGGGCTTAGGCAAAGCGAGGTTGAATTGTGTTGTAGACAGTTGAGCTGTGGGACCCCCGCCTTCGAGGGGTCCCATAGCTGGTGCTCCAACCCGAGTCAAATGTTTAAACTACTGTTAAACAGCCCCTTAGCCTGAGTCTCTCTAGCCCAAGGCTACTGGCGCAAGTCAGCCACAGGTTTTTATTTGTAGTATAGAGATACCCTTCATGAACAGTTCAGTAGATACCAAGACTCAATTGCTAAAATCTGTTGGGGGCTGGGGAAAACTTTTCTTAAATTACTAGCAACAAGTTTGAATGAGAACCAATTGACTATCCATTAATAAAATAGCGGTAAATATCTTATAAATCATGGGAGAACAGCTTCATGATGAATCTTAATTATTGTATGATGGAGATGAAAGTTGGTATGTTTTACTATATATTTAAAAAGCTGCAGTAATATTTGCAAACTCAGCAAATATGTAAACTCTACTTATGCCACCATCATATTTGTGTGAAGCAATAGCATGGCTGTCTTAGGTAGCCTTTTTTTTTAATCCACGTGGCTGACTCTTCACTAGATGTGTTATCAATATCTTAGCAACAAAACTACACGTGAATTCTCCCCTGTTTCAATTTGCCTGTTATTACCCAGCTGGGTTTATTCTGAGCATTGTATTTCTTCATAAAAGGGTGGGATACTGTGGAAGGAATATTAAGAGCATGCTAATTAGCATATTATCAAAGGATAGTTGCTTGATGCTATAGAAGGATGAATTTAAGCAGCTTTCTTGGTTCCCAGAAAACCTCTGATAAACAAAAAGAAAATTGATGATGAATAAAATTGAGTTCAATTTGTAGCTGAATTGAGTTCAATTTGTAGCTGATTTTTTTTCCTTCCTGCTGAGCCTAACTAAAATCTTTATCAAAGGAAACAGCCCCATGATAGCTTCATGACAACGTCTTAATGTCCATGAGACTCTGAGGGCAATTGCATTAAAGAAATCTGTCAGTAATGTGGCTTTCATCTTAATACTCTAAGTAAACTATATGTATTCCATTTAAGGAAATGACGTTTTCACAAGTATATGTTTTCCTTATGTAGATCTTAGAGCACAGTGTAAATTAGAATCTTAATTACCCATCTGCCTGTATCATTTACAATATATTGTTTCAAAACATGGACAGTAGCAAATAACAAATGCTTGTAAACTTGACTGTCAGCCTATAATCAAACCTTGAAGTTTGACTAATCTGTAATGATAGTGAACATCACAATCAGATTAGTGCATTCACACAGTCAAGAATTCAGATATGATTAGTAATTTGGATTGCCTCTGTTTTTCAGGGCCCAATTTGAGACACCTCTTAGAAGTCATGATTTTTAGCAGATGCGGAGTACTTCTTATGAAAATGGGTGCTCCTTTTTAAAGTTGTCTCAGGTTGGGCTCTCAACCATATATTCACCCATCACTGTTCACTCTTAACGCTTGTCTTGTGCGTTTGAATGTGATGATACAGTTGGAGAGAAATCTATGGAGATACAGTTCCATGCTGCATCCTGAACAGTAATAGCATCAACCTTTCCAAAATTTTCTACTCTAGGAATCTACTTTCCTAGACTTTTTTACGTTTTCTGTAGGAGAATTATTTAACTATTTTATAAATAAGTCATCCAGATGGCATTTTGTCTTTAGTGTCTGTTTTAGTATGATCGCAAACAATATTCCAGACAAAAAATGAATATTAGAAGTAGTTTTTAGTATCTAAATTATTCATTTTTATTAAAATGCTCACAGCACAAATGTTTTATTACTGATTCATTTACAACACTTTTCCCCAAAAACATTATAATCTCATTCAAATTTGTATTTTATGCTTCAGTAACTGACTTCAATAAACCCAATTATGTAACTTTTGCCAAAAAACAAGGGAGTATTAAATATAAAACAAAGTGTGCAAGAAACATTTTCACACTTTGTAATTTTCATTAATCTACTTAAACTAATTAAGCTAAATTACATAAACTAATTAAACTACTGTATTTAGCTATCTCCTGTGTATGCCTGTCCTATGTAACAGAATACTGGACATGTCATTGTATCTTTAGTATCCACAGGAAATAATTCAAGTAAAATCTACAGATGAGGAACACGGTGGGAATGAACAGAAATTAGCCAGGAATTATACCACTGACACCAGATAAAAGGTGTGTTTCGAATTCTGTAAATATACCTAAAGCACATTCTTAACTTTATGCATGTAAATAGTCTCATAAGTCAATGAGACAGGCTGAAAGAATAAGTTAAACATGTGTAAATGTTTATTAAATCAGGACCATATTTTGTTAAAAATAAAAATACTCTACCTTGCAGGTTTGTTTTGCTGTTTCAGAGCACAAGATCTGACTGGTAAACTGCTATCCCATTGTTTGTAAGATAGATATTGATATACAGAAGAATATCAGGATCTCACTAGCTATGTTACTCGCCTATTTATTTCAGACTCAGAGCAGCAAATGTGACCTGAAATTTCAGTTAAACTTTTATAGCTGGTTTCAGCCAAGCCACCTGGCATGGATGTAGTGATGCATCTCTTGTTGGTCCCCTGTGCTGCTTCCTTTGGCAACTGGTGGTGCTTCAGTAGAGAGCAGGCTAGGAACTCAAATGTGTCCTCTCCTCAGCTGCAGAAAACTGTTTGGGATTTCACTTCACCACATTGCAGAGTTCTGCATGTGTCTTGACTGGGGATGATGACCAGCTGGTATACCTCGATCCTTCAAACACTTTGCAAGTTGTGTAACATTATTCTCATACGTAAAGTGAAGTATCTGTATAAACATGTTCAGCATCGGGGCTTGTATATTGTTTGTTTGGATAATGATTAATATCTGCTCTCCAGTATAACTTCCCAGCCTGTGAAGAGTTAATTGTTAAACGAGCCAGCAAATTCCCCCCAAATAGGTAGAGCTAAGAATTTTGGATCAAATGAAAAAAAACATAACAGCTGGTTTTCCACCGTATGTTCTTGTTTTATTTTAAGCAGGTATGGAGAATGGCCTAACTTAACTATGATGGTATTTTAATTTTCCTAACCTTGGCAAAAATAAAGACTATCCATCAGTAAACTTTGCTTGTCCACCAAGGACACTTGCAAGCTCTTTCCCATTAGAGTAGATTTAACAGAAGGTGTAACTTGATTGTCTTTTTGGTGAAATCACTTAGCTCTTAATAGGTGTGAATTGTTTTAATTACTTTAATTGCCTGGGTAATTGAGGCTAAAACTCTTACTTTAACAGAAGATTCAAGTTCTGTATGGAAGTTTACCAGCTATTGTAGGAAACAGTCACTCAGTGTTGCAGAATAAACTTAGGAAATAATACAGTAGGATCTTTTTTTCTCATTCAAAAGTATTATAGGGATATCCCTATGCATCCAATGTGTTAGCCTTCCTTCTCCTGGAAGAAGGTATTCAAAGATTACAAACTAAATGTAGCAATTCTATTTAAAAACTGTTTATAGTTGTGCAAAAACTCAGTTGTGTATAAAATTGGAATCCGTAACAAATACAGTATTGCAGATGCTGATAGGGAGGCTTTCTGAAAACTACATTACTGCAATAACTATAACTTTCTTCAAATTCTGCTCATAGAGAAGGAGGTGAAACTGGGAGCATAATGATAAAGGGGAAAAAGGTCAATCTATATTGGTAGTTGCTATTCTCCTTTTACCTTACAGAAAAGCATAATTTTTCAACAATTCATAAACATTTAAAGTAATCTCTGAAAGGAAGGGTAGCAATTTTAAGCTGAAAATGTACATTAAAACTTGGCCTCCATCATTTTCAGGACTTAAAGAAGAGGAAATTAACAACTGTTGCATCATATTTGGGAATAATAGCTATCTGGTTTTCCTTGGTTCTTTTTTTCCTCTCCATTATTATTATTATTTTTAAACGTATTTACTGCCTAGACAACAATTCTCTTCTATTTGGGTTACTTCAGAATTACCAGTCCATATTGAAGGTCTGCCAGTTTGTCGTGTAGCCAATGTTCAGCCTGTAGCCACTAATAATGAGAACTTTGGCATGTCTTTGGACTGCTTCAAATGTCTTCTTTGCTAAGCTCTCCATCCCAGTGTTTTGTCTACATTTGCAAAGCATTTGATGAAGTGGGATTTTTTCCCACAAAAGCTCATGCAATAAATAAATGTGTTAGTCTTTAAAAGTGCCACAGGACTCCTTGTTTGTTTTATCTACATTAATTTCTGTTCAGTGGCTTGAAGCTTCACTTCTCTGAAAACTAGCAGAAAGAGTGCAAAGAGTAATAGAAAGAGGTTGTTGATCAACCAATGGTGAGATGCCAAATGATTCTTCTGTTTTGTCATCTTTAGCATCTAGATAGACATTTCCAAGGAGGAGTAAACATCACAATAATGAAATTTACTGGTAAACGTAAACTGGGAGCTGTTTCAGTATTATGGGTAGACAAATGACAGTAGTAAATATAAGTGGCTAGAAATATGGCAGAGGCAGAAACTAAAAGACGTTGATAGATGGGGAGTGGAAGAGGGAGAATAATCCAAGAGGCAAAATACTCAGTGGGAAAGAGAAACCCAGAAGATGGACCATAAGTTAACCAACATATATGGACTTCATTGCAGTATGGCAGGGAAGAAGTCCAGTGCAATTTTGAAAGGAATATGGAGAAATTGGAAGTGAAGCAATCCATGATCAAGTCGTAGCGCAAGGAGAGGGTAGACCATTCTATACAGATTGGAGTCCATACCCAGAATATTATATTCAGTTGTGGACTTCTCAAGATCAGAAAGATATTAGCAAATAGTTTGAGAATGAAAAAAACAAAATGACATCAAGGTTAGAAGGACTGACTAGTGAGGAGAGATTAAAACGAGCTGAATATGCAGTTTGAGTTTATATAACAGTACAAATAGTTGAGTGTAGTGAAAAGGAAGTACATAAATTATTTAGGGAGGCTCAAAGGATAAGCTGTTGATCAGCTCACCCACAGTATATCTTCCAAGATCCTTTGGTCCCACAGATGCCTATCACAACACATAGTGTATCTCATTCAGTGCACCAAACACCCCCAATGTGGATGAAACCGTTCAACCACTATGCTCTTGAATGAACTCAGTCAGGAAAATGATAAAAGACAACCCCCCTATCACCTGTAGGCATATTTTGGAGGGGTATATTCTGTTCTCCTACTGCCACCCAAAGGTCAGAGAACCTTGCTTTCACTCCACTGGGGACCCTGTGCTCTTCCATTGACTGACCCATTCCTTTCCTGTTCCACCCCCCCCCCCCAGTTCTTCTCACTGTCCCTCTAATATTAGTTAGGAGGATTGTTGCTGATTGGCAAAGGTGAAGAAGAGGGTGAGGTAGGCAGACTCCAAGGGAAGCCAGCTTTTGGGGGAGATCTGGATCACTGGGTGCACAGACTTGCAGCTAAGATCTCTGATTCGGGTTGGTTGTGTGCTGTGAGCTGAATTCTGGAGTGGAAACCCCGGGGAGGGTGCAGGTGCGCTCCCACATCCTCTGACCTGTCAGTCTTCAACCTGTGAGGAAATATGTACATCATCTTCAAAACACAAGCCCAGGATCATTAATTATAGTAGACACTAAAAATCATGAATAGAATAGAGACATTGGATTTATGGCTTATTACAACAATATATAATTCACTTGACTCTTCCCTCAGCTTTTTGTTCTGTTTCACTCAGAAGACTAGAGAGGTGTTAACTGATTGCTTCACCTTGAATGATCCCTTGAAATATATGCTAACTACTTATGCTAAACAACCTGTTCCATCTTTTTTTTAGCTGTGACACTCTGAGTGTGTTTATGAGACTAATAGCTCTGTGCTAACCTGAAAGCCTGTCTCTGTCACCAACTGAATTAGAAGATATGACCTCAGTACATTTATCTCTGTGGAAAATGAAGTTAATCTTAGGCAGTAGAGAGTCAAAGTCCTCAGGACCAGTCTCAGACTCTTCTACCTTTCTTCCTACTGGGAAGGCACATACTTTCATCCTTTGTCAGGGCTGCTGCCAGTGAAGGAACAATTTGGTGCCAAAATGGTTAACCGGGTGGATCTAAGAAGACTAATCAGGCTGGAGAGTGCTCATGGTGTGTTCAGATTGTGGATATATTTCGTCAAGAACTTTTGGTAGTTTGGGAGGCCAAGAAAGGGGAGATGTCCGTGATCTGGTTACTTGGTAAAATGTATTTTTGTTTTCCAGAGCAGTGCCAGCAGGGCCTTCTGGCTAGAGCTGGTCAAAATTAGAGATTTCCAGTTCAGGGCATTTGTGATATACTGAAACTTAGATTTGGACTGATTCTGATTTGTAATGAAATCAAATTTGTGTTAATTTCCCAGGAATGGGGAATCTTAAAAAAACAAAAAACAAAATAAACAAACAAACCAAAAAAACACCCCGCCACCACATACATGCACACCATGTACACATGGTATTTCTGAAATAATATACACACTGGGGGACCCAGCAGTTGCAGAGCAAAATTGGCATTCTTTGCAGGTTCCCTGATGTTACTTGGAGAACAGTAGTGCAACTGACAAGACTATCACTTTCTGTTAGAGCTGGTAGGACTTCCAGTGCCTACCACTCAGGGCAGCCCTACAATATGCACTGGCCTGAGGCCAGAAACCTGAAGTCTTCCAGACTCTGAGTCAGCTGGCACCCAGGGCTGCCCCCAATTTAGGCAGCATAGGAAACTAGCTGGCCTGGGAGCCTGGCAGCTTTGGGGTCTCCAGCCCTGGGTCAGTCCACATGCCCTGTAGTCTCAGTCCCCAGTAGCCTCTGTGTTGCTAAGTAGCCTGCCAGGCAAGTTGGCAGGGAATCAGCAAATTCCTTGTGAAATCCTGCCTAGTACACAAGATTCCATCAAGACTCTGCCTGCAGTTCATCCAAAATTCATCAAAGCCGAACTGCTTTTGCTCAACAGCTTGGTTTTGATGATGCGGCATTTTCTGATGAAGCTCTGCTTTGTTGGAAAATTTCTGACCAACTTTAATCTTGCTTTCTGCTTATGCAGCCTTTAAACAAAGCCATGTATCTCTGAATTAGGTGATTCTCTGTCAACATCTTTACAATGTTTCAAAGGACTCCAGAGCATTAAAGAAACTAAACATCTATGTTTCTGATAGATGCAGTCTGTATTTGTGGTTATGTGTTAGTCATAGTGAGACCAGCGCTTGGATGAGACTGGGTCAGCTGTGTTATGGGATCGCTTGAAGTTTTGGGTAGTATTTCAAGTAGTAGATGTGATCGTGCACATAAGGATATAACCCAAAGACCAGTACATACAACAATTTGTACTGTTTAGAAAAGCTTGGTAGGAAACTGGGTAAGCACCTGCAAATTGATGTAGTCAGAGTGGAATGGTGAAATAGTTCAGAATGATGTCTTGAAGAATATTTGAGATTCAGGCAGAAACTATTAGTGCGTCTCTTTGAAACATATTGAAATAACAGATTTTTGCTGGAACACGGTAGCATGCAGTGGCACTAAATGTAAAATCTTGTTGTCACTAAGGTCAGCTGGACCAGGATTTCACCCAAAATTTGGAAGTACTGAGTTTCATATTAGATACTTCATTAGAGAACAAAACAGTGACCTGGCCAGATGCATCTGACTATTAGAGTGTAGAATAGGGAAACTAAAACATCTTGAACAAAAAGAAGCCTTTCCTGTAAACAACTTCTAAACCAAATTGGCAACAAGAAAGCTGGTGAGGAGTTGCTTTTACCTGGTGTACAGAAACATGATGAACAACTGAAGGGGAAAAACCAAAAGGGTAAAGGAGAGGAGTTTTGCTTCCAGGACCATTTGGAAGGAGCAGTGGAAAAACTGGCACACAACCCCAAACCAGCTTAAAGAAGAAATATGCTGATCAAGCAGTTTGACACAATTGAACTGGAGGGAAAGCCTGGAGCAGTTTCAGCACTGGTAATACTCTTAGGCAGGAAGACTGAACATTTGTTTACAGGGATGACACTGCAGAAATTGTTTAAAAAAGTCAAATCCACGATTTCAATAACACCATTAATCTGTTAGGGCTGCTAGAGTTGTAGGGATAGAATAGAATCATAGGGTTGGAAGGGACCTCAAAAGATCATCGAGTCCAACTCCCTGGGAATTGAACCCAGGATCTTCTGCATATTAATCTTCAATCCTTCTTGAAGATGTGAATTCATGGGCTTTCAATCTGGATGCAACTAGAGTCCTTACAGGCAGAAGAGGTTCTATCATATCATGAGCATACAATATTGGACCTTGCAGGACCATTATTTTTTACTATTCTAGACTTTTATGTTTAGGAGCTCACACAGTTTAATAGTAAGTAGGCCACTGAAGGTCATCCTGTATGAGAAAAGACCTAATTTTCTTCTTTCCTTGGGCACCCTAGTGAAGTATTATTCATTAGTGCTAATAAAGAAAGGCTTCATGTAGCAGGGAGTTGAGGCCACCATTCTTTTTCCAGCCAAACTCAGGCCGGGAAGTGAAAGCATTTTGGGTCTGTTTGAAGCCAGGCTCCTAGGAGAACTGCAAGCTATATCAGACCTGGAGGCTGAATCTAAGCACTGGGATACATTATGCTCTCCTATTTACTGTTAGATCCTTGATTATAAACCCTAATTATCTCCCAGAATGGAAGCTCAGACCATTATGAATTCTTTGTTCTCTCACCACTCCATTTGGCAAATGATTTATTTAGCTCGCTGCTTCCAAACATTGTTGAATTTAGACTGCTTCCAAGCTGTGTGGCATATAGAGCTGAGATATTTTAAGATCTCATTACATTGCTAATATAAATTAATTTCAATGAAATACATCACTGCAATGCCAAGGCTACACAGTTAGTATCACAGGATGCTAGGAAATAAAAATGTTCCAACTGCAAAAATAACTTGCCCTGCTTTACATGTCTTATATAACTTGGTGCACATTTGGAGACCTGAGCTACTGTTATAGTATTTGTCCTGCATGTTTTACTAGGGAGACATTTAGCCTTATTATGGGTGAAAATATTCAAAAGGACAGGTTCCCTATGGTGGTTACCTGCTTGCTCCTGCAAGACTTGTGCCCACAGCAAGCATGCACTGCAGTTGTTAAACTTTTTGGAGAACTTGTTCCCTGATTTGCACCCATAATCAGCTCATGAAGGCAAAGGTACTCAATTGCGTAATTGCTTTAAAATGGGTCCAGTGAGGAGGACAGTTTTAGAGTGCTGGCCTGGAACTTAAGACTTGGCTTTAATTCTTGGTCCTTCAGACTTCCTCGGTGACCTTGGTAAAGTCATTGAAAGTGACACAGTGAAAATGTTCTGAAATCTTTTTTATTACTCTTATGCATGCCTCAGTTTCCCTCTGTACTTTGCATTGTTATCCACTAGTTGCGGAAGGATTGAAGAACTGTGCATGGAGCACAGCTGGAATACAATGTGTTGTGTGTCATTACTATCTGGAGTAGAATGAACAGGTTGTTAAATGGACTGGCTGAAACCAACTCAATAAATGCCATTTATTCTTGGGATTTTGTGGTGCACCAAACATATGAATTTGGCATGGATCTGAAGAATGGAAAATGCCAGAAGTCTGGGATAAGAATTAGCTTTGGGGAGGGAAACAGCAGTGCTCATTTGGAACTGGCAAAGTGTCTGGAAGAGAGTCAACGAAAGGATTCCACAGCAACGTGACTTGCCGAGGATGGACTATGTCTTAGCCTCTGCTTCTCTGTGCTAACTTGAGGGCCTTGTGATGCTTCTGCAGGTGATTGGTTAAACCCAACTCTGTTTTAACACATCTGCCTTGTGTGTCATGGGATGCACATCTATGCAGACAGGGTTATGATCTGTATGATTTTCCTGTTCACTTGTATGCTGTGACTGTATGATTTGTTGCCAGATACACAATGCAGTTTCTTTATGGATGCTCATAACCTATTTCACATTTAGTATGGTATGATATGTTTCATACAACTTCATGCATGTGCTCAGATGTGTAGCATATTTAGCCTGGCTCAGGGGGGAGGGAGACAGACAGAGCTCTCTCCTGACAGCAGGCAGGCAAGCACCTGGAGGAAACAAAGATGAGTTCCCTTGCTCTGATGAGACAAATTGATCACCTCTGCCCAGAAAGGGAGGGGTCAGAGCAGGTTTTCGGTGACAGAGAAAAACACTTAAAAAGATTTGAGGCTTTTGGCCTGTGACGCTCCATCTTGAAAGAACTTCAAGGAAGATCTGGGCTCTGCCTGGTCTCAGGTAGAAGCCAGCTGCACAACATCTGACAGCCAAACACCTTGAGCATGAACTTCGACTATGAGGTCAGTTTAAGTAGAAATATTAAGTTAGTGTGCATGTTTTACCTTTTATTTTCTTGTGGTCTCTTCTGACTTTTTTATATTGTGATTCTGCCATAATTGGCCATATTCTCACTTAGAGTTATAATCTGATCGATAAGCTAGTGGTTGTTTTACCTAAAGCTTTGTGATCTTTAGTGGGTATGAGTGAAGAGGGCTGGGCACAGGGTTTAAAGTAAGCCAGAACACCCTGGAATGACATTCCGGGGCCCACTGTTTTTAGGGGCGCAGCATTCTAGGGCCCCTAAAAATAGAATGTGGAGCCGGAACTTGGCATTCTGGGGCCCAACATTTAAAAATAGCAGGCCCTGGAGTGCAGCATTCCAGTTCCACATTCTATTTTTAGGGGCCCGAATGCTGGGCCCCTAAAAATAGCAGGGCCACAGACCAGTGTTCTGCCATGTTCTGGCAGAGAGGGCCAGGGCCAGGGGTGTTGCTGAGGGGCTCAAACCACGCCCTCAACCCCTCCTCTTCCATACTCTGCCCCCAACCTCGGGCCTGCTGCCTCTGCCCCAGCCGCACTGCTGCCTGGACCCAGGGCCTACCACAATCCCCAGCTACACTGCTGCTGGTGAGTGTGGGGTGGCCTGGCTCGCGCTGGGGGGGGAATTAGGGGCAGGGGGTTGGGCGTTGACATGGGGGGGCTGGAGATGCTGTCTGGGGGGGCCCACCAGTGCAGGAGGGGGGCCTACCAGTGCAGGAGCATTCCAGAGCCCCCTAAATTGTACTTTAACCCCTGGCTGGCCACAGTCCATTTCTTTGTTAAATGGGTGAACTGAAGTAAAGTGGTGATTGGGTGTGGGCCTCAGTCTCCGTAGACGGTGGCTTCCATGGTGGTATCTGGGGTTGGGGATGCTTTCTGGGGGACCATCCCTCGATTAGCCAGAGGGCATACAACCACTGCTTGGGACTGTTCGCACATCAGAGGCCAGAGTGGACTGACTCAGGAGTGAGTAGTCACTTGGCAAAGCAGAGCAAATTGGTGTTCAGGAGTGGGAATTAGGAGGTCACAGCGGCACACTGGACCAGATCTGGGGAGCAGCCTGTCACACTGGTCTCATTGCAAATGCTTGCTGGGGTGCACTGGTCCCTGAACAATGTAAAAAATCTCTGACCAGGAGTGTGTTTCAGTTGGAATCACTGGGAAGAGTTCATAGTGTCAGGTAGGAATTCTGGAGCACAGGGAGTTGTTGAAGTTATGTGGCCTACCCTTAAGGAAGAGTGAGATCCCTTGGGGGTCTGGAACACTGAAGGGGGTTACTCGAAAGGGACTATTTAAAAGCTGGAGCATAGCACAGATCCTGTGGATCCATGACACTTAAGTTTGGGTAGTTTAAATGCAACAACTGCCATGCTTCAGTATAGCTACTACCTACGCAAATGGGAAGGATTCTTCTATAGGTAATCCACCTCCCTGTGGGTTGGTAGATAGGTTGATAGGAGACTACTTCTGTCATCATAGTACTGTGTGCACTTGGGGGTATGTCATCCTAACTATGTTGCTCAGTCGTGGATTTTCTGCATTAAACTGACCCAATTTTCTAGTGTAGATCAGGCCTTAGTTCTTTGGTGCTTTATCTGTAAAGTGGGAAATACTGTTATCTCACCTCATTGGGTGCCGTGTGAATAAATGAATCAAAGATTTAGCAGTGATCAGCAATGTTCCCTCTAAGGGGAGAGGGCAGCTGAGCAACTCCGGTTGCTCGCTGCGCAGCCCCTCCCCCCGCGGGGCCCGCTGCGCAGCCCCTCCCCCCACTCCTGACAGCCCCGCCACCGCTGCTCCTGCTCAGCCCCCCCCTCCTGGCAGCCTGCCTGCTCCCGCTCACCCCCCCTGCTGCTCCTGACAGCCCCCTCACGCTCGCCCCTCCCTCCTGACAGCCCCCCTCCCGTTCGCCCCCTCACCGCTCCTGACAGCCCCCTTCTGCTCGCCCCCCCCGCTCCTGCTCGGCCCCCCCCCACTTACCTTGGAGCTGGACTGGAGCCAGAGGGCCCAGCCATAACTCCCGGGCCAGAGGAGCTCTACGGAGCATGCCCAGATTTTCTGGGCATGCTCCATTGGAGCTTCTCTGGGCGGGAGTTTTCAAAACTCCCAGCCCCAGAGGAGTTCTCTGCAGGGACTCCGGCTGCTGGCAGTGCGCTGCTGGCAGCTTTCGCTGCGCTGGCGGCTGTGGCGGGCTGCGCCACAGCGCGCTAGCACAGCTTAGAGGGAACATTGGATCAGATACTATGGTGATGGGGGGCAATATAAATAGCATAGTTAAATGAATTGTGTTATAGTCACACAAAGATTAGGTCTAAGCCCAGCTGTAAATACGCTCTTATAAGTGTAATATATCAAACTAAAGGGATACAATCAACTTAAAAATATCATTTGTTATATCATTTTCCCCCCCACTGTTGTCAAGAATAACTGAAGAGATGAGTGGAAACCAAAAGCAGTTTTCACCTTGTTTACTTTGTGCATTTGATAGCATTTCTTTTGTAAACTGACTGTCTGCTTTCTGTATGGGTCAAAGACAGAGCATTGGGAATGAGAAAGTTATTTTATAAGGGAAGTCTGTAACAATAAAAATTAGCCAGACAATTTTAGGAGCAAGTGTAGCACCAGAAGCACGTTGAAATAATTATTTTTAAATTGGTTAAATGCCAGAGTAGCAATGTCTCTTGAAATTCAGTGGATTCTATAGCTTGCATTGCAGCCTGACTTTGGATAGTCAACTTGTTGGTGTTAGACAATCTGATACAACATGTATGTATAAAGACAGGCTCGGAAAAGTATCCATTTGACCTTGGTTTTAATTAACAGGCGCTTGTATTGACATACTGTCTGATGCCCTGGGATACTTATATAAAGGACACTAAATAAGAGTTGTTTGTACTGTATTGCATTGCATTGCAGATTTTGGAGCAGATCAGATATTTTTCCTTGAGGCAACATTGATCTGATTTGTACAAATGTTATTCAGTAAAGCTTAGCCTGCTAGTGACATAAAGTATATGTAAAAGCCAGTTAAAGACAGTGGGTTAGATTTAAAATAGATTTTCCAAGGTATAAATTATTCAGGCAAGGCCTAGAAGATGTAGGTTCTGAGAAACAGTTCAGAAATAAAACAGGTTTTTCTGTGTTCCTTAGGTCCATTTTTCCCAACCAGTGTGCCACGGCACACTGATGTGCCATCAGGTGTGAGCAGGTGTGCCACAAATTTTTTGGAAAAACTACTCAAAGGGCTCTGGATTGGCTCATTGGCTCATGAATATTAATGAGTTCATTTGGAAACTATAGAGTGATGTGCCTCAAATTAATTAAAGGTAGCAAGGTGTGCCACAGCAGAGAAAATGTTGGGAACTACTGCTTTAGGTATTCAAAACTGCAGGCTCCTGCCCTGAAAGAAGGGGACTCTTTCTTAACCGTAGGAACATTCTGACACCCTTACTCCATGAGCAGATCGAGTGTGACTATTCATGGAGTTATGGCAGTATTCACTAAGAGTAAGAATGTCCAGAGGCTATCCCTTTAGTAATTATTCAGTACCGATGCTCCCCAGTACAAAGTCAGCCTCTTACAGAAATCTTTTCAAACGTGCTTTTTTAGTATCTGTCTCTTTGTAGTTAGTTCCTCCATCTTTTTCTGTTTAACTAGTAAGTATTCTGAAGTCCTTGTGTCCAAGCTATCTAGACACTAGAGTGCCTAATTGCTCTGAGTACAACCCCAGAGCAGACTGTTAGATATCAGGGCACAAACCCCAAACTGGTCATGTATTCTGTACTACAATTTTATCAACCAACTATTGGGTGGGAACTCCTCAAGCACCGTAACAGCCTTCATGGGGAGTCAGAGATAGTCCGTCATGGGTGCCACCCAGGCAAGCTTGTCCTTGTGACGGATGGTACCTTATGCCAAACATCATAACGATATTCAGGTTACTCCCTGTTCCCAAGGACCAGTCACTTTTCCTAGATCTGGTGAACCTTAGATTTTTTTCCCTCTTACAAAGACAATGCTTGTAACGAATGCTATAATAAAAAGAGCATAAAGTATTTCTTTTCTTGGTTAATGAATTAAGAACTATTTATAAAGTTAAAGCAATTATACATCCATGCATAAATGAGTTGCAGTCTTGAGGTTCAGAAAGTAATAGAGGCTGCTGTAACCTGCAACCTTTATATGTCCTTTATGGCCAGCCAAGCTAAGCAGTTGAGGAGTCCTACCTTATGCTTAGAAATATTGTCCTTTTCTCAAAGTGCTACAGAGAGAAGTTTCTTCTTGACAGGGATTTTTATCCCTTTCTCCCAGAGGGGAAGCTGGTGAGATGAGTGTTTGTTTGTTCACATCTCTTCTTCATGGGAAGATGTTGAGGGAGGAGCAATCAAGAAAATTATTTTTGTCCACTGATGTTCCACCGTGACTTGTCTGATGTCTGTGGACCTTCTTTTATTGGAAAGAAGATGACAGTGCTTGTGGTACAGTAGTGTTTCATGTTTGGTCTTGTTTCTCTCCTGACTGTGTATTTACAGGTTTAGAGTAAATTATTTATAGTTATGAAGCAAACACTTAAATGTTACCTTATAACATTGGACACAATACCATAACAGATTAATAATGTAGCAACTTGCAATCATTTCATGAAGACCAAAACACATTTTTATAAATTTAATATGTGTGTTAACAATAGTAACAAACAGATGAGCCAGAACGGTTTCCAGTGTTCAGTGACACCCATAGCTGGAGCCTTGACTTAACCTGGCTTCAGGTCTGCCAGACTCGCACCTTAAATTTAGATTTAAGAGAAGGCATTGTCTCCTGGTTAAACTTCAGGGAGTCAGAAAGTAGTAAATTGATTTAAGTGCACACGTGACTTGTTTTCTTTTTCTCTTTTGTTTTTTTTAAAGTTCAGCAAAACAAACAAGTGGGTTTTGTTTTTTGTTTTAACTGACTGTTTGACTTTCAATACTTAGGTTGCTACCAGAGACCTTTGTTGGAAAATCTAATAAATGAACTCAGAAACAGGGGTGTGTACTCTTACATCATTTTGTGCTTTTGAAAATATCATCCCTTATGTCATAATATTTATATTATGGGGCTAAACATTAGTTTAAAATACACATTTCAATTTCTGTGACACTTACTTCTATCCCTTTTCTTTTTTGAAGGTGCTAAATATCCTAATTCATGCTTTTGATTCCTTTCACTCAATAATCTAGAACTCAAATGATATAATGTGTCTTATTATTTTGATCGGGGATTGTTTTGCAAAGAGGCTTTGACCTAAAAAAAATGGAACAAGAAAAGCATTAGTGTCCTCCTAATGCTCCTTCCACCCAAGGCCCTCTAAGGCCTTTGCAAATGCTAGTGAATTTATCTGCGCTGTCGTCCTTTCCTCTTCTCCCCCTCCCGAAATTGGGTATTATTCATATCACTTTCACAGACAGGGCAAATAAGGCTCAGGAGCAGTTAAGAGACTTGCCTAAGTTTAATTAGAAACTCAGTTGTAATGCTGAGACTAGAACTGAGACGGACTAACTGCCATTTAACCAGGAGACAATACCATCTCTTCTATACACATTTTTAAGGATTGGAAAATTCTTACAAATTAGAAGGAAGAGAGAGCAACCAACAACACACTGACCTGTGTCAGTGAGGAAATGTGGGGGAAGGGTTGGTACAGAGCCAGTATTTTTTTTTAAAGAGGTCAGTGTCTATTCAGAAAGCCACTTGTGCATTGGCATGCATACAATTGTGTATGCCTCTACAGAAGCTGTATGTGGAAATGCCTGTACATATGGTAGCAAATAAGGATGCTTAAATTCCCAGTTGCACATGCAGTTAGAGAACTTGCACCTACAAGTGCAATTGTGTGATTTCTCTTAATTTACAATTGGACCTTTGCTTGCTGAAACTTTGCCTTATGCTGTCACCATTTGACTCTCATACTTTTGTCTCATTAGGTGTTGACTTGCGACTTGTGTACGAATAGAATTTTTTTTTATGTTTTATAGTATAACTGGCTTTCAAAGTTTTTATTATTTGATGCATGTTTTTGTGCCCAGAGGAAAAAAGCCCTTTTTGTTTTGTTTGCATATGAAGATATGTGGGTGGGGTTATTACTTCAGAAGTATATGTCCAGTGAATGAGAGTTTGGTGGTTAAGTGACTATTAAGAACCAGCAAAGACAGTACTTCTTCCTTGCTTCAAAGATGACAGTATACAATAGCTCTTTATAATAAGACACCATCTGGTAGACAGCAGAAGCTAAATAGGCAAACAGTGGAGACAACAATAAATGGAGTAGGTGGGCTGAATCATGAACTGGTTCCCTACATAATTGATTATTAGATAAGAATGTTTTTGGTCCAAGTACATGGATATCTTTCTTCAAAGTGCTACTGCAGAACTAACCCATTGCAATCAGTTGGGCACTGCTGCTTCAACGTAAAAGCTAGAAAGAGTATAACATTTCTAAAGCTACCAGTTATAGGACAGGAACACCCAAATCACTCTAAGTACTCATAATAGGTATGTACTAAATTGTTTCAGTGCAGTGGCTACACTCAATGTTTCTGTCATCTGAAAGTTTTTACTGGTTTGAAAGAGATGTCTTAGGAAGAAGAGAGCAGAGTAAAATTTTTCTCTTTAAATTGATCAGATAAATAATTAGCTACTTTAAAGTTTCTAGGCTAATGCCAGAAAGACTGAACTTGCATACAAGGGGCCAGATTTTCAAAAGTGCTCAGTCTATTTTTCAGTACTTGTATGTGGAGCTGGATTTTGAAAAGAGTTTTACTCCCAGGAGCTTTCATGGCCGTCAGAAGGAATGACGGGGTGCTGGATATACAGGAAAATCGGGCCATTTCAGCTGGGTGAATAGAAAGGAACTGAGCTCTAGTTGAAAGCCACATCCTAGTTGTTAGTGTTAAGCCCTTCTGAAAACTCTGGCCAAGACATCTGTTAATTACAAATTCAAGTAGTCTGTAAAAATGACCCTCACTAGATTATCACTGCTGTCATAAAGGAAAGAAAGGTTCAGAACTCTTATTTGTTTTTACTTTCCCCTGATCCATGAAGAGAAGTGCCGTATGTACTCTAGATACAAATGGTGTCAGAGTACTGCTGTACTCTGGCTATTTTCACTTTTCTCTCCTGCGTCTCTCCCCACATTGTGCATTTTGGCTAGAATGGAGAATCCAGCATACAGTCTCCAGATACCATAAAAACAGAATCAATCAATAAAACTTTAAAAGTAAATAAGGACTTTCTCAACCACCCCCCACCCTTGAAACCTAGAGGACTTCTATGCTCTGTTACTGCATCAGCACTTTAAGTACCCTCCCATCTCCGAACAAACACACAAGGAGCTACTGCGTGCCTCTATGAGTTTGGGACTGCTGGTATTATTGAGTGCCAAGGGCCTTGCACAGAAACTGTGATTTCTCTAGTACCTTACTGAAGGGACTTACTACTTCTCAAGATTTTACCTTCTCTAATAGCTGAAGGGTATGGGAATGTTCTTATGCTCATAGAAGGGGTTGTCCTGGACTAGATACGAGCAGCACTGGGTCCCAAGTGTATTTTTCTAAGGGGAATTCCAAATAAACTCCATGGCAGTCTCTCAAGTTTCGGGGCATCAAAGATCAACATGGGAGTGTCTGTGTCCTGAGGAAAGGAGAGAATGGGAAAGATCAGATTTGAGGCATACTTCCTAATTCCAAAGTGATAGTCATGTTTGTCTAGTTCAGCAAAACTTGTTTGATTTGCTGAGGTAATCTGACCTAATGTAGGGAAAGGTAGTCACAGGATTGATCTTCCCTACCATACTGTAAGCTTTTTCCTTTTTCTAGCATCTGATGAAGTGGGTCTTCACTCATGAAAGCTCATGTGAAAAATAAATGTGTTAGTCTTTAAAAGTGTCACAGGACTTCTTGCTTGTTTTACTCCCTAATTCATTTTCCCAATTTCAGGCACTAAAGACTTGATTCTGCCTGCAGTGGGCAACCACTAGATAAAAATGGTTTAGCCAGCAAGAGCTCAGAGTTGGGGTATGGAATCTAAACCTTCCTGACTTGTCTGTATGGCTGCCATCCATCATCTTTTTTTTTTATAACCAGGAAATCAATCAAATCTAACTGGTTTTCTTCAAACTGGATTTTGGTTTTTGTTCAGACTGGTTTTGTTTCTTCTGTTATGTGGGTGAACAGGGCTAACATATGCTCCCCTCTGCCCTAGGTACCAATGATCCTCTAGAAAAGTGGTTTTCAAAGCCTGGGTCAGGACCCAGTACTGGGTTGCAGACCCTCAGGTACTGGGTCATGGCACCCTTGCTGCCACCACTGAAAGATTGGAATGCATTGCTGAAAGATGTGATTGTTGGGTCATGGGCATATAAATGATTTATTCTTTTGACTGGGTCCATAGAATAAAAGTCTGTAAACCACTACTCTAGCAAGTCAGAGTGGATTGAGTGAAGGTATATACAAGTGATTTTAATTTTAGTTGCCATAGTCCTCTCCTCCCATCCTGTATCTCTTCAATATCACTTTTCCAATCTATGTTAATTTGAGGACTACTACCTAGGGTGTTTGGATTGATAGGAAAGTTCTTCTATGAAACAGGTATATTTGATAAGCTTAATGTCTTGGTTGCTGGTACATCATGACATATATCATGGTACAATTGGTTGATTTTTTTTTGGTTGTTTGTTTCCTTCCCTATGGGTTGGGAAGAAAAGATGACATAAATGGGGTTACTAGTAAGTAAATGCTGTGTGTGTGTGTGTGTGTGTGTGTGTGTGTTTGTTTTGGTGCTCTTTCTCTTAAAACATTTAAAGAGTTTCCTAAACCCTATTTAATTATGTGCCTGACTATACTGTTATAATATTATCCTGTAAGTGGACCATGCATTTTAGAAATGTTCTGAAAAGTTACCATCTGGATGTTTGCCTGGGTATCTTGATGCTGATCTTTTTATTAATGTGATGTGTCTATATTGATGGGTACCTTGATGCTAATTTTTTTATTAGTATGGTGGGCCTACCCTGATCAGTGGAGTAACAGCTCATGTATCTTATGTGCCGTGTAAATGTTGCTCACCCAGCCTCTGCCTGTGAGGAGTAGGACGTGATCTATGCAATTTAATGTCTGGTGTAGCCTGTGCTGAGTCTAGAGAAATCTATAATGAGGTAGCTCAGCAAGTGTCATGTTATCTGTTGCAGTAGTTGATGCCAACTGGTAACAATCTGCACCAAAAAGAACTGAGTAAAAGCTCAGGTTTTCTCCATTTTCATGCAGATCATGTTTCTGTGGAAACTCTGTGACTCTAAAGAATACACTTTAACTCAGATGTTTGGACCATTCCATCTCCTGCTCCCTCCCCACCATTGTGTAATATTTTAAATTAGGCAAAGGTTTCTAACCATCAGAGGACTGAAGTTCTGGAACAGCCTTCCAAGGGGAGCAGTGCGGGGCAAAATAATCTAACTGTCTTCAAGACTGAGCTTGATAGGTTTATGGAGGGCATGATATGATGAGACAGCCTACCATGCATGTAGCGGATCTATGACAGCTAGCTGCAAATATCTCCAAAAGCTGGTGATGCATCTAACTTAGCACCATATTAGGAGTCAGGAAGGAATTTTTCCATGGGTCGGATTGGTAGACACCCTAATGGGTTTTCACCTTCCTCTGTGGCATAAGACATTGGGTCACTTGCTGTTTTAAACCAGTGTAAAAGGTGGATTCTGTAACTTTAAGCCTTTACACCATGATATGAGGACTTCAATAATTAAGCCAAAGGTTAGGGGTCTCTTACAGAAGTTGATGGACTAGAGTCTGTGGCCTGCAATGTGCAGGAGGTTAGATTAGTAGAGCCCTGCACGGATACAAATAAGTGGATCCGTATCTGACCTGCATCCGCAAGAAATAGTCTGCGGATATCTGTGTTGTATCCACGGATGTGGATATAATGCGGATATCCGCAGATATCCGCATATTTGCAGGGCTCTAGCTCTGTGCAGATAAAAATATGTGGATCTGTATCTGATCTGCATCTGCAAGAAATGGTCCGCGGATGTCCGTGTTGTATCCGCGGATGCGGATATAAGGCGGATATATGCGGATATCCGCGGATTTGCAGAGCTCTATAGATTAGATCAGGCTTGTCCAACATGTGGCCTGGGGGCAAGAATATAGCTCTCCAAGGGCTTTTATCTGGCTCACTAAGTGCTGCTTCAAGAGCCTAGGAGCTGGGGCTGGCCAGGGCTATCTAGAATACTCTGTATTGCTACATCAAGTGTGCAGGCAGGCATTGACAATTTGTGCAAGCAAAAGCAATGCCAAATATCACACTAATCATTATTTTATTAAAGTTTATTAATAAAGATCAAATTGTATGTCTTACCTATCAAAAATTTTCTCACTGGCACCCTGACTGAGAGAAGAATTGCAATGTGGCCCCTCACCCAAAAAGGTTGGACACCCCTGGATGAGATGATTATGATGGTCCCTTCTGATGCAAAAGTCTGATTCTGTTTTTTGATATCCTAAATGGCACGATCTCACTAAAAAAACTTCTGTTGACTTCCAAATAAAGTAGCTATTTAGTCTTAAAGAAACTCTGTATAGCAGCTTAGTAGGATTTAAATTAAATACACATAGTTGCAAGGGAAGTGATTTTGCATGGAACAACTCAGTTACAGTGTGAAAGCTGTTCTTAAAGTCAGAATGCTTTCTAATTTTACCTTTTCCATTAATTTATTTGCTACCTTTATTGTTAATGTAGAAAAGCACAAAAAAGTAAGAAATTAATTTCCAGAGAGATATCCGTGTTAGTCTGTGTACAGCACCTTTAAGTAGAGCCCTGCAAATACACGAGTATCAGCTGCAGATCCGTGGGTATCCACATCCACGGGTGTGGGTGCAGATAACCGTGGACCCATTGCTGTGGGTCGACTCACGGATGCAACTTCTATTGTTACCTTATCACACTGCGATCCATTGCTGAAACTGCTGCGGCAGCATGCAGGGGAAGCAGGAAGCACTCTGGCCAATCCTAGATTGTGATCTGCCAGCCAATCAGAGTCTCAAAGTGGGACTTGGAGACTCACTGCTGGCCTTTGATTGTCTCATTCCCCTGCCCGCTTCTTCCTTTTCTTGCTTCCAGTTGGCAAGCCATTGCTGTCAATTATAGATTTCATAGGTGGGCAAAGAAATCTGATTAATAGAACAGCATGCGAACCACAAACAAGAAAGGAAAAAGTGGGTGGAACCCATATGGGGAATGAACCAATCAAAGTCTGAATAGTTGTATGTGAGCCCAAGCTTAGTTGCAGCTGCAATTGCAGGTGCAGCTAAATCCTGGCATGTGGATTTCAGATCAGATTAATGTTATCACTGAGTGGATGCGGTTCCACGTTTTTGTATCAGCGCAGGCCTCTACCTTTAAGGTGCCACATGACTCTCTTTGTTTTTATTGAAGTTAATTTCAATCTTAATTCTTTTGTTTTCATCTGAATTTTGAAGTTTTGCAAATATCTTGAATTTGGACATTGGTTTTTACATTGTGTAACATTTAAAGAGAGATATGAGGAGTTCTTGTAGGAAACCTGATTTGCCCTTCAGAATAAACACTTTACGAAATGTGAAGCAACACAGGTTGTCATTTTTTCCAGCACAAGAAATGGAAGAAGTATTCCTTTTGTCCATATTACAGCTTGTTGGCTTACTTTATAATCTCTTTCCAGTCTATCTCTTAATGAAACAAAGGAAATTCAGGCATTAATTGGTGAGAGTCAAAATAACAGTGTTCCACATCAACTGCCATATGTTGGTGTTGTACAAATTGAAAATGAAAATCCACCATGCTTTAACCAATCCTCAATGTGCTGGTATCTATCTTGTTGAGTTTATTTCATTTTTGGGGGGAAGCAGAAAAACCTGAGGGTTTTATAGTTTTTTTTTTTTTTTGTCCCCCTCCCTATCTGTGAAGTGGCCACTGATCTGTGAGAAGCTATGCACCTGTTTTGTGAGGCAAGTAGAAAATACATTGCTTGAAGAATAAGAATAAGAACAAGCAGAATGGACACTTAACAAGTAGTAAAGAAAGAAGATAAAATTTATGTTTATAGTGAGTTTAAACTCAGGTGGATTGATATTTATGAAATTTTGCATCTCTCTCAGGTTTTGTTTCACATGTCAAAGCTGTCTGGTCTGTAAACTGTCCTACAGAGGAGTTCAAGAAATGTCAGACTTGAGTATAAAACTTTTTCTGTGGTTTCAATCTATAATAGAACATTTTAAAATATGTAATTTAACAGTACCTGCATTTCTTTTCTTTTTTCCCCAGTTATTAATCATTTATATATCTTTTAAAAGTGACAGGATTGTCCTTGAGTTTGGGTCTTAGGGCCATTATGATTTTCAGTCCAATCCAGATTCTGCTATGGTTAAACATAGGACATAAGAGAGCTTGTTGGTTATTAATAAGTTATTCAGTCCACTGTGGTTTTGCATAGTAATTTGTATTGCCATGGTGCTAAAAGACTGCTAGGCAGAAATTTTTAAGAGCCAACAATCTCTTTGATCAGTATGCTGGATTCTAGCTTTGAATATGTAGAATACAAAGATTAAAGTTGATGTTTTGATATGTTTTGTTTTTGGAGATAATATGAAGTCAAAAGTTCTCATGGGCAAACCTTCAGAAGACTTTTTTTGCACTTGATGATGATGACAGGAGTGTGAGTCAGCTCACGTACTGTATCATTGCAAATCTAGGAAAATCAGGGCTGTACTTATCAATGGCAAAGCATTACTTCTGGAACCTCTGTAAAATACTTTATATTTTTTCATATCAACTGGGCAAAAGGCTGTATCTACAATGCAACTTTTAGTATTGAGGCTGTAAACACTGTTTTGTTTTACATGTAGAAAACATTGGAAAGATGTATTTAATAGATACCCTTCAACGAGGATACAGCAGAGTATGAAAGCATTATGTCTGTATGGTAGCATTATTGATATCACAGACACTGAGCTGCTTGCACAATCAGGTTCATTGTATTTTCTACTGAAATTTCCACAGAGTATTGACTAAACAAAATTTCTCCTAAAATACCTGATTTCCCTGGACTGTTTGTGGTTTTGTTTTTTAAGGACAAATCAAATATAAACATTTTCATTTGGAACTGATGCATCATTTGGGATGTAGTTTGGTTGCCTCATGTCCTGATTCCTTTGTATGGGCCAGACTTCCTGTACAGACTACATCTCCCATGATGCACTGCCTCTGTTCTAAGGGGGTAGAATATGGTGCTAAATGTGAGATGTAGCCTGATCAGGTAATTTGTCTTTTGTAGGAGAATAAGGCACCTGAATTAAAATTTTCATGACGTAGTATTGAAATTTCTGAAAAATGAAAGTTCCCCCTCAAGTTGGAGGAGGATACCTTTTTAAAATTAAGTCTTATCATGCAAACAATATCAGTGGATAGAAATTTCCAAGTCCCATTTTTCCAATAGTGATTTAGGCACTAAAAGCTGCGTATTTTAAATCAATGGGATTTAGGTACTGAGACACTGTTGAAAATCCCCCTAGGCGCCTATTGGTATTTCTCAGTGCCCAAACAGGGTTCTTTTAAAAATCTAGCCAATAAGAACCTAAGCTACACTGAATGTCACTCATTTGGAAATGAGAGTTTAGTTCCAGTACCTTCCTTAGGCACTTCCTGAAAGAAACTCTGTGTTCTGCCTATGCAGTTACACATGCATGTAAAGTGGGTGTAAACACCACCACATCATAGCAATAGCATTTCATTTGCACATTGTATTTTGCCGGATAGTGGACAAATCAGCCTCCCAGTATCTTATATCCTCTCCAACAAACCATTGTTGATCTTGGTGCATGGAAAATGCATTGGAAATATTTGTTTTCATCCAAATGCTAAAAAAGTAAGTCACAAACAAGCTGTGAAATGTGAATAGCAGCATGTCAATACAAATCTGTTTTATTCCAGGGGCGTAAAAACATGTTTTAAGTAACTCCAAGAAAACAAATATTGTATATAGCATCAATATCTGTTCAGACAAGATACACTGCCATTCCTTTAATATGGTGTCATTCAAATATAATGTAAAAATGTTTCTATTCTCTTTTTAAGAGAACTGAATATTACCTTCTTTGCTTCAAAATGGTCTTTCCTTGTAGTTTTGAATCCTGTTCTACAAACCTTGAAATTAGAGAAAAAAAATTGATTATTTCAGTACTATATCATTTTTGTCCATATTCATCTCTCTTGATCTATAGCTCATCTGCAGAAATGTACAGAACAAACTTACGCAAAATTACCTATCAAGCTGATAATGACATTGTAATGTAAATTGGTTTTATCTTTATGGTGTCGGAGGTAAACGTTTTGTCTATTGGTGTATCAAGTCTTTTAGAAAGTGCTCACTTAAATTTGTTCAGTATTCTATGGAGACAGCTGATATTTGCTGTACATTAGACAGGTTAGGTTAGCAGAAGAAGAGATTGCTGCTTCTTGATAAATGAGGCTTAGAATACATTTACATGAGGGACTAAAAGTGTGGGTTTCAAAGTATGATAAAGGAAATAGCAATATATCACTCTGCATATACCAATCATGAGTGATAGATTTTGTATTCTAGTGAGATTGTCTTTGGCTCTGTACAGTGTGTAAACAAGCGGTGAGCTCAGCTTTCTACAACTTTTATTACTGGCATAAAAGTAAGTGCCGAATAAAAATTAAAATAAAACAACTAGATACTAATCACATACATTATCATCACAATTATATACATTGTGGTATCTTTTTCCCCTTTTCCACTAACCTACCATCTGTGAAGATGTAGTTTTCCTTGAAGGGCTAGTGTTCTTTATGAAGAACCTGATCCAGCAGATAGAGTACTAGAATGGGAAGGTCTAGAACCGGATCTTCAGCTTAGATTAAAACATGCTAGACTTCATGGTTATTGCTATAATTCCACATAGCACTAGCGTTTTTCACTGAGTGTTACCAAGAATTTGAAAGTGCAGCATTTCTATTATTTTTCCTACATCAGGTTCAGTGGTGATCTGATTACTGGACAGCCCTTTATTGCTGCCTGCTGCAGCACATGGACAATGAATCATAGATTAACTTTGTTTCATAGCATCACAGAAAGAGATGTCATGATGGTTCCTTGAATTGAAACAATGAATTTACAAAAGTTTATTTTGAAATTGCAAGGAATGCATCTGAGATGACTGTTTCAGTTATTTCCTGCATATCTAGTTGATTATTATTATTATTATTTTACTTCAGTAAGGAAAAGGAAGAGCTGCTTAGTTCTGCTGAGGGAAAGAAACTGAGAATGGGCTAAGGAGACTGGAAGTGGGATTTTCTCTCTCAAAAACTCATTCAATAAATAAATGTGTCAGTCCTTAAAGGTACTACAGGAGTTCTTGTTTGTTTTGGATAAGAGTTGTGATGCTTTTTTCTCTTGAAACCTTTGTGGACAGAGTCTAACAATCCTGCCTCTGATATTCATTTACTTTCTCTTGTGGTAGAAATAAATCACTTCTCAGGCCTGAATGACACTAAATCCTGGGTGTGGTTTTAAATAACATCCTACAATATGTAATTTGGTACATTTTAGAAAAATAAGGAATGATTTTCACAGGCACACAGAACAGTTAAGCAGTTAAATTACAGATGAAATTTAAACAGTTAAATTATGGATGAAAGTCAGTGGGAGTTTGTTGCCTAGATGCTACTTATGCCTTTGCAAATCTTCCTTAAAAATAAATAACTACTGACTACCATGTCTGTGGCCATCAGGCTAAGCAATACTGTGCAGGTGGTGGCTGTTTTAAAAGTACCTTAGCTTCCTGCCCTCATGTCCCATCCACTCCAAAGCACATTGCCACAGTTATCAACAGTAACTGAAGGGAGGATTCAACCTGTGTCTACACTGCGGCATCAACACTTCACTCACTGGAAGAGTTTTTTCTATCAACTTTGCTAATCCATCTCTTTGAGAGATGGTACTCAGGGTAACTGAAGAATCCTTCCATAAAGCTAGCTGTGTTTGCACCAAGGATTAGGTTGGCCTAACTACAGTGCTCAGGGCGCTCAGCTTTTTCTAGCTTTGAGTTGCATGGGTAAGCTGAGCAAAGTTCTAGGTGTCAGGCCTCAGTTAAAATATTTGCTTTTGTATTTTGGATTATGATGGGACAAGATACAAGGGTTGGAGCCGGTGGAAAAACTAACTAACAAGAGCAAACAGTTGTACATAAAAGTTAACTGCCTTGGCCTAGCAGTAATTTTTTAAAATGAAATAGAATATTTCATACCAGTAGTCTTGAAACATGTTACTTGTTCTGACAGAAATAACCAAAACTAGGAAGCCTGTGGAATGGCTGGCAGACCTATTACTCTCTCAGCAACATCATTTCCTTAGTTCGGTGGGCTGACATTGAGGACTACTTAGAATTCCAAGTTGTTCAATATCTCTTTTTTCCAGGAACTCCTTGAGAAGATACTGTACACCTGAAACTGATGTGACACCAAGGAATAATGATTTTGTGAGATTACTGTATTTTGTCCTTTGTTTCTTCAGTGTTTAGTAACATTTAACATATATTGTACCACAGCTACAACTGATCTGACAGTGAATAGGGTGAACACATGGAAACAACCTTTGAGTAGTTTTAGTTAAGTACTGTAGTATTTATAACCAATAATATCTTGGTAGGAGCAACCTGTCTTATAAGAAATAATTGATAACTAGAATAACATATGCTGTTTAATGAAACTACACTCCTAAATAGTTAATAAATATACTTTGATGAGAACTATTACTATTGTATGTATCTAAATTAATACACTGTTGAAAGAGCAGGCAATTAGCTATCACTGTTTATATGTTCTCTATAGAGCTATAATAACTATTTTGTAAAGTGATTCATTTTACTCTGTTCTAAAGTACATTTGTTCATTTCTCACTCTCTAATCAGTGGTCACCATTCATTGAAGGGTTAGTTATTTTAAATTATTAGCATAATTTTTTGTTTTTAAAAGAGCACCAGCTAGAGCCATTCCTCATGAAGATGGATGCTGTGCAAGGTTTCCACATGGCTGTGTTAGTACCCTTTGTGTCTTACTTGAAACTTCCTTACTTTCTGAGTCATTAATTGACTTATCTTTTATTTAGCATTTAAAAGGTGATTATTGCACGGGGGAGGGTGGTTACCCATCAAAGAATTGTTTTGTGATATGGGCAAGTAAAAAAAAGTGAGGTTGCCTAATTCTCCGGCTGTGAAATGTGAGCTGTACTATCCGTGCTCCTGAAAGTGATGTGTTGTATCATAATATTACAGTAAACTCCTTGTTCCCTCTCAAATGTGACTATGCAAACCCCAACTTTAAAAGAAAGTTGCAGGGTGAGGTAACTGAAAGTTGGATAATGACCAAATCAAGTATGTCTTCATGAATTAAGATTCAGGCTTGTATTTTATAATTCCACCCCCAACCCTGAACCGCACTTCATTTGGATGTGGCAGTGGTCAACAAACAAAGTAGCCATTAGTATTTCACTTGAACATCTTCATCCAGTGTGTGGCTGATGCCTCATTTTCTGCACCCTCCGCAAACCCTGCAGTGAACACTGAACGTTTCCTTAGAAGTCTTTCTGTGGCCTTAGTATCTAAGTACCAAACAAACGTGGGGATTAGAGTTTATCATCTTGAACAGCACAATGAAGTTAATATGTGGAAATAGCTCAAGTGGCAGGTGCTGATCTCAGGCCCAGAGGGAATGGGTGAATTATCCCAGGTGACAGGAGAAGGCTGTAGCAGATACAGAACCCAGATTGCTTGCATCCCGATTCAGCATAGCTGCATCTTAACTACTAGACCATTCTTTCTTTTCATATAGACTTCTGTTTCCATCACTATTGACTATATAACTTGTCTAGACGGAGAGACCAGGGTGCTTCAAATCTCTAGGCCTCATAGTCCTCTACAGCAGTGTTTTCAAACATTTTTTTTCTCAGGACCTAGTTGAAAAAAACTGTGCATGCCTGTGACCCAACAGTTACATCTCTGAGCAATGCATTCCATTAATTTAATCATTTAACATATCCTTATGCACACGAATGAAGCATATTTTTTAAAAAAACATTCTCTTGTAGTTCAGCAAAATCTGATTTTCATCAAAGCGGTTTTTACCTGATCAACGAAAGATGCCTCTGGGTGTTAGGGACTTTGTCCAAGGGAAATAAGGTATTACTCTCACTTCAGGAGAAAAGTTGTCCTCCTTCCTCCAACTGTACTTGAAAAATGTCTCAACTGATCTCAGTGAGCATTTCAGAAAAATCTGCTCCTGACTTTAACTAGCATATGAAGTTTCAGCCCAAAAGGTAATGATGAGAAAGACATATGCAACAAATGACCTTGGTAGAGATATAGGACACTATACTGTCAGGTGCTTGTCACCTGTACTGTTAGTCTGTTATTACTGAACATTCAACTGGAAATTCACAGGACGGAAATTCATTCAGTGTGAAATTCATATTCCAGTTGGATACATCTAAAATCATTGTTCATTTAAAAATCTTCATATACTTTCCAAAAGAAAGTATATGGCTAATGTGTTGCTCTGTGTCAAAGTATTTGTGGGAACAGAAGTAAATAATTATGGATGCTGGTAGTCTGAACCTGACAATCAATCAAAATTTACCATATCTCTTTTCATCCCCACCCCCTCCACAACTGCTATAAGCAAGAACTTTCATCATCATGGATCTACTGTAGTCTTTGCTACAAGAGAACACTTGCAAGAACCACTGCATTCTTTTGGACCTCCTTTCTGGCGGAGGCTATGGCCTTTATGATAGCCAGTGTACAGGGAAGCAAGGGATGGGGAAACATTTGTTTCACACGCATAGCCATCTGTTCTTGCATACCTGTGCAAAGACAAGACCCTTAATTCAACAAGATAGACAATGCAGCTTTTGAATACTCAAACTTTATTGACCTTAATTAAGTATATTTTGTAATCAACTCTTGACTTCAAATCTACACCAGAAACTGAAAGTTTATCCCAAATGGACCATGAAGAATTCAAAAGATCAGTTCACAGCAAGGACAATCATAGAATCATAGGGTTGGAAGGGACCCCACGAGGTCATCTAGTCCAACCCCCTGCCAAAAAAAAGCAGGACCACTCCCATTAGATCATCCCAGTCAGTGTTTTGTCCAGCTGGAACTTGAACACCTCCAGAGATGGAGATTCCACCACCTCCCTAGGCAGCTTATTCCAATGCTTCACCACTCGCCTAGTAAGGAAGTTTTTCCTAATATCCAGCCTGGACTGCCCCAGCTGTAACTTGAAACCATTGCTTCTCGTTCTGCCCTCTGTTACTACCGAGAACAGTCGAGCTCCCTCCTCCTTGGAGCAACCCTTCAAGTAGTTGAAGGTTGCTATCAAATCCCCTCTCAGTCTTCTCTTCTGCAGGCTAAATAAGCCTAGTTCCTTCAGTCTTTCTTCATAGGGCTTGTGCTCCAGCCCTTTGATCATTTTGGTTGCCCTCCTCTGGACTCTCTCTAATTTGTCCATGTCCTTTTTGTAGTGGGGAGCCCAAAACTGGACACAGTATTCCAGATGTGGCCTCACTAGTGCAGAATAGAGGGGAATGATCACATCCCTTGATCTGCTGGTAACACTTCTTCTGATGCAGCCCAGTATGCCATTGGCCTTTTTGGCGGCAAGAGCACACTGCTGACTCATATCCAGCTTCCCATCCACCATGACTCCCAGGTCCTTTTCTCCAGTGCTGCTATTTAGCTGATCACTCCCCAGCCTGTAGCAGTACATGGGGTTTTTTCGTCCCAAGTGCAGGATTTTACACTTGTCCTTGTTGAACCTCATGAGATTCCTCTTGGCCCACTGCTCCAATTTGTCTAGGTCTCCCTGAATCCTGTCCCTGCCCTCTAGGGTGTCTACCGTTCCCCCCAGTTTGGTATCATCTGCAAACTTACTAAGTGTGCAATCTATCCCATCATCCAGATCATTAATGAAAACATTGAACAGAACTGGCCCCAGGACCGACCCCTGGGGCACACCACTCGACACAAGATGCCCTTTAATCATGGCTGGGGATGGAGCGTTGGGGGGGATGGGGAATGAACCTTCGTTTGATGAAGTTTGTTGTGCTGCTGCCTGAAAAGAGATTTCAACAATTTAGCTCCCTTAGAAGAAATGCTGTCATTCGCTCCATTGTCACACCTGTGCCTTATCACAACACCTGCTGAATCTGTGCTAACTTCTGCGTGGATTTCCTCACAGAAATCTGTCAGACTGGATGGAAGGCATGCTGCAGAAAGAAACTGCCCAATGATGCCTTCATCCGCTGAACCCAAACATGTACAACTCCTGCAGAATAGCTCAGATCAGTGCAGGAGAAGCATGCAGTAATGCTGTTGCTACTTCTTCCTTGTCCCTTGCCTGGTTTTTGTTCTTGTCTCCATGTGCAGTGTCCAGATGTTAACACTTATGACCTCAATGTACCATTTTTCTATATCTGTTGGATTTTTTTATAAAAATTTAAATGATTTTACACACTGGAGTTTATAGCATTAACATTTTGATCCCGCTGGTGAGCATCTCAGCATACAAGGGCTCTTTTCTCACCTGGAAATTCAATCTTTTTGATTCAAATGAACTTTCTTGGTATCCCCATAGCTGCATTTGATCTTAAATTTGATAGTTTATAGGTGAAATTCACAGAAGATGAGTACTAGATTGTGAGTTGAGAGACAGCCAAATGGAACTGTAGTTGAGAATTATGCATGAGATACCAGCACACAGGGTGGTGGTACAGAGTGAAAGAAACCCAAATTCAGGGAAGAAATACTCCCCAAGGTCTTTGTGGTTAAATTTAATGTTAAATACGATGGCTGAGTTGGCATCATGCAGCTTTGTAATTAGCCACAGCTCCTTATATATATTTCAGTTGGCTTTTTAAAGCAGCATTTTGCATTTTAATGTATTTCTTCAGGAGGATTAGGGAGTTACTTACTATGCAATTTTCATATATTGAAATAGCCTCTACATTCCTCTTTGCGCCGCCAACACTTAACGGATGCATGTTTGGAGTAATCAGCCTCCCAATGGATTGTAGCATGAGAACAAACTTCATTTTAACACACTTAGGTTTACAAGGCAGTGTGAGGAGATTCAATTACCTGTTTGCTAATACAGCTTCCTCTTCCAGTAACATTTTTAATGTCATTTTCAATTTTCATAGAACCCTCTTCCCATTGTCAGTTTTTAGCTGTTGTGGTTGAGCCATTAATCAAGAGCACAGGCAGGCGGGCTATAACTCAGGCTCTGTCAGCTATCGGATTTACTGCCTTGGATTTTGAGCAAATAGTGTTCTTATGGAAGCCTCTCTAGATTGGGAGGTCATTGGGTTTGATGCTGAACTGCAGCTCGCTCATCCATGAGGTAAAACTAATTGGGTGCAGTAGTTAGAGTGGGGGAAATATCAAGCTTCATTTATTCTCTCAGTTGTGGGACTGAGAAACCATGCCATCCATATATCTGGCTTCGACATGTCCCACCCCAGCTTCTGCAACCCAGGAGATATAGGCCCTCCAGTGGTTTTATTTTATGCTTGTGCTACAGTCAGTCTTCTTGTACCCATGGAAACCCAGTTTTCTTGTAAATTCCACATGTTCTCAAAGCAGACTCTTCTTTGCCCTGCTTATTGCTTTTGTAGCCCTGGATTGCTCTGAGCCCTTATGCAGCAGTGCAAGGGGATAAAGGCTTCACTTGCTCTGCTGTCCAGCACAATAAGGGCTATTTGGGTTGAAGTTCTGGTGCAAGGGAGGGAGAGGTTGCTCATTTGAGACTTCTCACTGAGCACCGATAGGAGAGGAGCCAGAGTAATTTTCTCTTTAGACACATAGGGGTGGGTAGACTGCACCATGAAATACGTGGTAGGTGAAATAACTTTTTCCTCAGAGTGAACACCTCTTTGAATTGTAGTTCCTTCCTGGATCTCTTTTTGGGCTGATGCAGTTACACGGCACCCCAAAAGAGTGCTCATAGCACTTAATATTTTCAAATCATAAATGCAAACATTAATCAGTCCTTGCAGAGCTTTGGGAGGGTATGTGTGGAGGGGGCTTTGCAGAAATTGTGGGAACACACGCCACACCTTATTCCTCGCAAAGGGAAGTGGCATCAGCCTGTATTATAGGGGAAGAGTTGTGGTGGAAGCAAGGAAGAGGGGTTGCTTTTTAATCAAGGAACTTCCAAACACATTGTAGGCTTTAGGACTTCACGGCTAGAAGCAGCCTGTCTCTCCCCCTTTCACCTGCCCTAAGGAAGCTGGGCGGTCCTGTGACTGAAGCAGTCTGTGGTATGTTTATGAATATTGATTTTGCTTATCTGTCTCAGAGATATTAAGCTGGCATTTGGGGTCTGTCTTTCCTGTCTGGTGGTATCTAAAAGTAATAAATGAGGCTTCTAGGAACCTGAGAATCTCTCTTATCTGCTGGAGGGAAACTTTGATGGCTTGTGGTAGAAGTCCAGCTACATGTTCTTAGACACTAAGTTAGCATTCAAGTCTGATGAGGGGAATGGAGAAGATGTTACTCTGCCCATAGGCATACAAGAAGTAAATGATAGCATAGGGACTCAAATGTTGGTTTCTCTAGTAGGCCTTTGCTTGTGTCAGATACACCGCGGACTTGAATCAGGGATCTAAAGAACTCAACATGTCAGTCTCTACAGTATGAAGCAGAGATGGATGTTCTGCAGTGAGGGGCTCCTAGCAGACTCCTGTCCACAAATTAGGCTCAGGGAAGGACACAACACTAGGGGGTTACATTTGTACCACCATGACTCACTCTGAAAAAGGGTGCATTTAAAGTACCTGCTTGTAAGTGAATACTGAATCCACGTTACCTGTAGTAATGGGCTTCTTGGTAACTATGCATATCAATTCTACAAAGGTGACTGGATAGTTTGTTTTCTCATTGATCAGAATAAGTGAAGTGGAACAAAGCGGAAACTAAACACATATATTGATAAGAAGAATCTTAGGCTTCAGTATTTGTCTCTGTGGATAGCTCCATCCAGTCTTGCAGAACAAGGTTTTCTTTGTGCTGGAGGTTTTAACAGTTGGTGCAGCTGCAGTGATGGGAGCTGCATTTGTTAAAATCACTATTTATACCTATACATTACACTGACTGTAAAGATTTGCTTCAGTGGTGCAAAAAAACCCTAAGTACAGACAGGACTGAGCTAACTAACAAGTGGGCTGGAGTGTGGTGCAGGCAGTAATTAGCTGTTGGCATTCATGTGTTTGCAGCTGGGCAGCTAGCAAATATGAAATAGGATGTGCTATGTCTCAACGTTTTTACCACAGAAGACCAGAAAAAGAAGAATGATAACAGTTGCTGCTAATTCTCATACCAGAAGAAACCTCTTTTGATTAAAGGTATTCCCCTACCCTCTCCCACAGGCCCCACGTGCACTGTTTGAGTGAAGTTTGAGACTAAAAAGAAGCTGGATAAAGACGTAATGGTGAGGACTAATAATTATTAATAAAATGGCATTTTTGTATCTAGTAGAGGCAAGGTATGTGAGATAGTATCTTTTACTGAACTCACTTATGTTGGTGAATTTCCTCTCTGTGATCCCAAAATACTATAGTTTCATTAGCCCAATTTCTAGTGCATGATAGAAATGGGAATCCTATGGCAGTTTTATTGTCATAGTTCTTCAGTTTAGTATCAAGCATATTTGCTAAATATTAATTTTCAGCTCACACTCAAATGTCAATGTGGTCTTTTGCATTCTTGTTTGTATTTGTAGTTTAATATATTCTCATTTACAAATCAATTAAAAATGACTGGGATTATTAAAGTAGCTTCAGTAGAAAGCAAACAGTGTGACCATCTTTTTCTCTCAACTGAATTCCTTCCTCATTTGAAAAGACATGTTAGTTTCTCTTCACCAATTTAGTGTTTCAAGCTGTATCAAATATGTTTGAGGAAAAAAAAGACATGGGGTAAAGGTTGATGAAAAAGGACTCTGGAAACTCAGCTCTCACCATTGCCTAAAGGAAAGTCAGTAGCTTTAATTTCAACTGCATTTACTAATTTTAAGGTATTGTTAACAGTAAACTTGTAACAGATTCCTTTTTTTAAACACCAAATTGATCTTGCTTGAGAGGAAACCTTTTCTATTCAAGAACGAATCCTGTGATTTAGAACATACAAGTCCACCCAGAATTTCTAGCACTCTTTTATTTGCATATGATTCTCACCTTGACTAGGATTGCCTACAGCTTGTCTAAAGAAATCATATAGTTTTGTCCCGTCAAAGCCAAGTCTGAAGTAAAGAGGAACCTCTGTTTAGAATGTGGGAGACAGGAATAGGGACAACCTTAGCTTTTAAATACACTCAGCTGGCATTGGGGCATATAACTGAGATTCTCCAAGGAGCAGAAAGGGGATTGCATTCTGACTTGGAACTGAATTTTGGCTCCTACTTCCCCCATGTATCATAGGGAAGATAAACTACTAGACACCAGCCCTTATTAGCTGGTGAATTGGAGGGGGTGGAGCCAAGGCCAGGTCTAGTAGTCACTGTCCACCCATCTGTGTGTGTGTGTGGGGGGGGAATTGAGGGGGAGTGGTTATATGTAAGAATAGCAGCTACTACCCTCTTTGGTCAGTGATCAGTCAGTGCTTACAGTACTTGTAAGAGCTCTAGTTCCTATTTAGCTGAACCTAACAGAACCTTCACGCTGTCCATCCACAAATTGTATGGGAAGCTCAGCCTTTAAAAGTCACAGTCCCCAATACCACGGCTCCATGAAGCTCATGATAAAGAGGGCTCCTTCTATTATCAGCTTTCTCCCCTGCATTAATGCCCAGCAAAGGTCATAATTTGCCATGCACTGCTTTTTAGAATCAGCTGCTTACGTGGGTAGCTACACACTCCCTCCTTATTCCAGTGCTTCATCAAATTCCTTCATGCTAGGCTAATTATCATTCTATTTTTCACTTTTGAAATACCTTTGTGTTGTCTGTCAGTTCTGAGCTAGCAGTTACTACACACTCTTAAGACAAATGATATGATGACATATGGCTTAATAGATGTTTTCTTTAAAAAAAATGACACATCTCTTCCTTTTCCAGGTTGGTAAAATTAAAACAAATGGACTTGACTATTACTCTGAATTTTAATTTTATACATATGAAAAAAGTCACCACTTTTGTATCCAATAGGAATGGAAGGTGTTTAGCTACAAATTTGCTGACCTTTTATTGGATCACAATCTACCAAAACTTCTCTGACAAAATTAACAGTTCACTTTAACTGGTGACTTGCTGTTTTAAAAACAATTTATTTTTCTTTCTTATCTCATATTTTTTCCTCTGAGGATAATTTCACAGAAGCTTGTAACCGTGGGTGAATATTTTCTTGAGGGATGTTTTCTTGCTGAAAAATTCCTGTTTGGGTTGGCTGAAACAATTCACAAATTTGGGTTGACCTCAAATTGTTTCAGCTGGGAGAAAAAGAAAAAAAAATGTTGTAAATGTAAGAGTGATTCATTTTGGCATTCCTTCCTCCACCCGTGCTCCTCCTCCCTCCAATAAAATCTTTTGTCTTCTTGTCTTGGAAAGAATTTTTGCTTCAGCATGTTCTGAAATTTTATTTTAGTAACTACTTAAAAACTTAAAACTCCAAGTCATGTTTTTCATTTATGGACCGAATAAAAAAAAAAAGGTTATTTAGTCAACTCTAAGTAGTAACCTACTGAATGGTAAGCCAAGAAGAGTCTAGACCATCCTGAATCACATATTCTGGTTTTTATTTATGTTAGAGGGTCAGAATATCCCCTCTCACATGAGGCAGCCCTGTGGGAGGGAACGCATAGGAACATCTATGATATGTTTCTCTCCTTGGCATGGAACAGAGTTTGTCTTCCTTTCAGAGGTCAAGATTAAGGAAAGCATCGAAGTGCAGGAAGTCAGATCAACACCTGCCTAAATCCTCTGAAAGTCATTCTTTTCCAGTTTATATCTCGTGTTCCTAAAGCTCATGCTTCAGGGTTCTAGCCAAGCACCAGCAGGAGGTCAGGAAGGGATTTTCACTCTAGTGTATTCTGGAAGGGGTGTGTGTGTGTGTGTGTGTGTGTGTGTTAAATCTTTCCTCTGAGTCACATAAAATGGTTCTGCAGAAGATGAGAGATTTGATGAGGAGGGACAAGCTATGAGGTGGCATCAAGCACTCACTCTCTCGTGTATTTAACTGGCTGGTTGTTCACATGTTCAGAGTCTGGTTGCCCTCTGTGGGGTTGGGAAGGAATTTTCCCCCAGGTCAGATTAGCAGTAACCTTGGCAGTTGCTTGCTCTCCTTTTCAGTGTGCGAGTGCAGGTGACTTGCTAGGATTGTCTGGGTATATCCTTGAGCGGTAATGCACGTTAATCCCTTCTGTCCTTTGCCTGTGATACGTCTCCTGAAGACCAGGATAATTTGGCCTAATTTCAGTTGTTGGATTTAGAGTGCATATGCTAGAAAGTGTTGGTGGTCTGTGATATGTGGGAGGCTAGCTAGATGTTCTGGTGGTCCCTTTTGGCTCTAAATGCCATGACCTGCTTAAGTGCTTTGCCAAAATTTGTTCAGAGCAAACAAGAAATTGTGTCTTCAGGACACAAGACATCCCTGATTGTTCATCCCGTGGGATCTGTCTATGGGCCACAGGCATCAGTGTGAAGGCATCCACCTCATATTGCCCTTAGTTCTAGCTCCCTTGGTTCCTTGGCAGTGTAGCTCCAGATTAGCTCCAGCACCATGCTACCTTCAATATACAACTGCTCTTGCGGTTCTCTTAATGGGTATCTGGTGCCTGGGGGAAGTTCTGCAGAATTTTCCTGGCCCGAACTGCCTTTCCAAATAATTTATACAGGCTGGTTGCAGAACATCAGTCTATGTTATCTTGGTTCCATCTGTTTCAGATACTCATTTTCCACTCCTCCCTGTGAATCTAGAATTGAACATGTACAGGGAAATGGGGAGGTAGTATTATTGATGCAACTGACTCCAACCCTTCCTCCATCTTCCAGGCAGGAGACCCAAGGCATGGGTTCAGTGTTTGTACGAAGCAAAGCAAACATTTCTTCTCAGTGTTGCGCTTCTCCAGAAAGACTGCATGATGTAGTATGGTTATTTGTATAATATTTGATAATCTGGCTATTGTCAGCCTCTTGCATCCTGAAAACAAAAAATTAATGTGTGGGGGCATTTCATATCAGATAAAAATGTCTGAGAATGTTGTTAGAATGGTAATGTGGTAAGAAGAGGGTTTTAAATCCTATTTCCTCTAAACTGTATTTGTCCAGGAAAGTGAGAATGTTCAGTTACCAGTTATCAAGAGCATATATGAGTGTCATTTGGGGATTTCTGGCTATTGTTTTTCAGCAGGTCCCACAGTACTGTAATTTCATAGTAGTTTGCTTCTGGGCACCACAATTTTGGATGTGTTGGAAAAACCAAGTTGCAAACTTGCAGTCAAGACTTGCTGATGCTGTTCAAATTTGCAAGTGGAGAAAAGAAAATTAAATATGAGAGAGGTTGCTCGGGAATCACTAAAACCAACACTGGGCACTTAAAATATACACAGCTGCTCTAGAGCATCCTAATTTTAAAAGACTGTTATGGAGGTGCATAATGGAGTAATTTAAAATTGTTAAATCCTCTTCAGCTGCTCCAGAGCTCATGTTCTTTGTGATTTTATATCTCAATTCCCCACCATCAGAGTTCTGACCAGTACTTTAAAAATCAAACAATCCCCCTCCCCAACCAAAAAAACCTGCTCTTTTTTCTTAACAACTCTTGGTTGTGCTCTTCAGACATAAATAAAATTGATAGACTGCAACTAATTTTGTAATCAAGTAAAAGTATAAAGATCTTCAGTAAGTCTCTGATGAGAATGGTAGATTTAGTGATGTTCTTAGGTTCTGATCTGTGAACAAAAATGATAGGGCCCTTTTTGCTCTTCAAATTACTGTTCAGAAGGACCTTTACAGAAGTCAAAGCAGCAGCAAGTTCTGTTAAGAGGGTAATTGAGGGAGGCAGAGTGGGGGAAAAAACTGTGGAAGACTCATCAAAGTCTTGGAATATATTGAATTCAGGCCCTCCCATAGGTCTGGAGAGGCCTGGGCCATTTCAAGCTTGTATATGGTGCTTCAATAGAATATAAATCAAAATATCTTCTTATTAATGCGCTTCATCTACTGTGCCTTTGAGAATATATTGTCCTTCCCCACTGGCATGCAATCTGATCACCTTTTCTTCCACAGCTCTAGTTTTTTCTGAATATTTGTGCAAACCGTAGAAAGGGCTAAAACTAGGATTCCAGAACCTGAATCCTCTTCTGAATTATGTGGCTATTTGGATCTGGATCTAATATTATTACTACTTATTTATGTATGTGATGGTAACACCTAGGGCCCCTGATGAAGATCGTGGTCCTACTGTGCTAGGTTGCATACATCTCCATGTAAGATGGATCTGACCCAAAATCCCTGATAGGAACTTTTATGAACTTCAGAGATGAATTCAGATGCAAAGTTCATGGCTTAGTTCAATCTCTAGTATTGCATAGAATTCAGAATACCAAAGCAAGAGAACGCATACAAAAAAAAATCAAGCTTTTAGTGGTTCAGCATCTGGCTTGATTCTGACGAGGGACTACAATGCCAATATGGTAGAATAAGACCATGAATGTGTAGATTATAGGAACTTGATTCTCATTTTACTTCAAATTTATATAAGTGTAAATACATGGAAGTCAAAGGAATTACACTGGTATAAAATCTATGTGGGACCAGAATCAGGACCACCATTTTTATTATATCAGATAAAAGTTGCTGAGTAAACTGTGTGGTTTTGGACATTTTTCTACAATAGCGCATGGGAATATTGATGCCAAATTACTGGCTGTATTTGTCTAAAAAGGAACAAGGGTAGAGGACAATAATCACGAGCAGGGAGATGATCTAAAATGTTTAAAGGAATGTTAGTTATTCTTTTGGGGAGGAGGTAGAGAAGTTAAGTTAGTTCTGAATGAGATCTTTAAGATACTGAGACAACAGCAAGAACTGTTGCTACAAAGCCATTTGAGCTTTTGTCAAATGGAATATTGAGACATAAGCTTGAGTTCAGAAGAATGCAAGTGAATTTCTTTCACATTAGGAATAACGTTTAACTGCTCATTTTAAAGGGCAGCAGTAGCACAGCCTAATAAAAAAGAAACCATATGAACACTAAAGTATCCTTTCCCCTTCTCCTCCTCCTTACTTCAGGCATTATCCAACTGCTACTATAACTCACAGGTAATAATTGATCTAGAATCCGTTTTTGGATCCCCACCAATGAAAGGACCAGGCTAGTGAGCAAAATGAAACAAATGCCAACTTTTAGTACTTCTCTTCTTACATTGATTGCTTATGCTGTTTTGACTTTAAAAACTTGATCCTTAATATAACAACAGATTTGAATGAATTGCATGAGAGGCAATCTTAAAGATACAACTTTGAATGTAGTATATTAATTATCAGAAAATCTAATATTTTTGAGGCATACGTGGATTGTACTGGACAGGGCTTGGAACTGATTGCTTTGCTACTTGCTACTTGAATCTGAAGTGTCGCTTTTCAGTCAGTGTTGGAACAAGAACTAGAAGGCAGCTGGGGTCAGCATTTTAATAGTATTTAGGCACTTAGTTGCATCTTTCCTTTATATTTTATAATAGAAACCTGCATCTAAATACTTCGGCAAATTTGGCTCTCGGTGACTCACACAGGCTGCAGTAGCAGCTATATATATATATATATATATATATATATATATATATATATATATATATGCAGTAAAAGACTTCTATGTCTGTCTCTTCTAGCTCCTGGCTGTATTGTTTTCATACACTAGGTACTGGCAGAAACCACTGAAATCTGAAAGATGGCTTGGCCCTTCTATAGAAGCAAATGATGGCATTAAAATCAGTATGTTCTATGTCCATATGCTTATTGGGAGAAATTATTGCTAGAATCACCCAGACTAGTATGGTCGTTTAAAGAGAGTCTAAATTTATAATGAGCGATGTCATCCCCTACAATTCTAAAGGCAGTACTTTGCTTAATACGTTTCTAGCCAAGTCCCTCTGAATGTGCAGCATGCTTGTGGATGAGAAGCCCTGTATTATATATAGTGGCCATTATACGATTTTAATATAACACTTTACAGTCCCTGATATGAAAATATTGATCCTAAAAAGCATGATAAAAAGGAAAATGGAAATATGCAGTTTCACATTGATGAATCAATATTGTATGAAGATTAGTCCAAAGTGTGTGCGTGTGTAATATATAAAACCATATGCAGATGAGAAAGTTACACAGCTCCATCATAAAGTTGCTTGCACACACAAAATCTTGAATTTTACTAGATTTCAACGTGCTGAATGGACTGCATATAATGTTTATGCATGGTGTCCTGTGAGAGCCATTGCAGGAAAGTGATATTTCAGATTCAATGACATCTTGCGGTGAAGGTGGAGTTATTCCATTGGAAGTGGCAGATAAGACGTCTGATGAGTGCAATTCTAGTAGACTTGTCCATTTCCAGTGGGATAGCCATGTTAGTCTAGTCCAGCAAAAAAACCCCAAGGAGTCGTGTGGCACTTTAAGACTAACAGATTTATTTTTTTGCATGAGCTTTTGTGGGAGAAAATCCCACTTTGTCAGATGCTTCGAAGGTTCTTCGAAGCATCTGACGAAGTGGGATTTTCTCCCACGAAAGCTCATGAGAAAAATTAATCTAGTAGACTTGTCCGTCTGTACAATCTGAGCATTCCACTGAATGACATTAATGCTCCTTTTGAGGCCCTTTGGGTACTGGCCCATCCATGTGCTATTATCAATAATCTTAGTTCTTACAATGGATCTTTATTTTTACATTGTTTGGCTCGAAATCTGTTATTTGTTCTGGTTAGTTTTAGTGTTTTTGATATTCTAGTGGTTTCATACCACTGCACTTTATAAATGTTCATGATGATTAGAACTTTTATTTTTCATAATGATTCAGTAATGTAATGATAATGTAACTAATAGCCCATACCTAATGATTTCTTGTCCAAGGACTAAAAGAATTAGTGTAATATATTTAGTGCCAAGCTCTCAGAGAATTGTAAGCTACCCAATTTACTTGTGCAGTTTTATTACCCACGTGGTAATGAAAGTGAACAGCTTTTGTCCATCCGTGTAAACAAACAACCTCCCCCCCCCAACCCTGGGTTTTTAGGGGTGGGTCGGTGGGTGGGTTGGTTGGTTGGTTGGTTGTTTTTTAAAAGCGCATGCAAAACACTTGATTTCTAATTCAGCTGTTTTGCATATTATGCTCTGCAAAGAGAACCTGAAAAGCAATAATCTCATTAGATTAAGGAGATGGATGTGGGGAAAAAAACAAAAATCCCACAGTGTATCTCAAAACACACAGTTGCACTCGTATACTGCATAGCTGAAGAATCATGCTTTCTCTTCGATGCTGTTTTTGTAGACATACCAACACATGACAAAATTATAGACAGTTCCCTGGAATTAGAAACACACAGGAATCAAATGTGAATGCTAATTTACAAATGCAAGATTGCTGCATCAAACTAGATAATATTCCAAAGACATTAGAGTGGCACTCCTTACTCTCTCATACTCCGCAAAACTATATAAACCAAAATCAAAACATCATGGTGCAAAATTTGCTCTCACCTGCAAATCTAAATGTAGAGTAACTAAATGAAGTTATTTTGGGTTTAGGCTGGTGAAACTGAGAAGCAGGTTTTGACATTGCTTCTTTGGATCAGAAGTTTGCTGTTTACATTAAAATTCATCGAATATTTATATCTTGTCTTGGAATACAACCTCATTATGGAAGGAATAGTTTTGCCATGTGGGGTTTCAGGATTTCAGCTTCAACTTTTCTTTTGGGACTTGACTTTTCCACTTCATGTGTAACAGTGACACCAATTAGCATGGAGGGAGGTGGAGCCACAAAGGTAAAATGACAGTGGAGCTTGCCCTATTGCATTCCCTGAATAAAAAACAGAGGAACTGCATTTGCAAATCCTTCAAAATTTTCTGAGGGTGCAATCCATCCCATCCCTCAAATCATTGTCTTCTGGCCCACCAGCTCAGAGCTGTTATCCCCAGTCCCCTACCCCCAAGTCAAGTGGTGGTTCATGCTGTGGCCAGAGCACCACTGCCCCTTGCAAGTCCACCGTCGCTCCCCACTGCCCATAGATCCAGCTGAGGTGGGAGAGACGGGCAGCAGTACCTTGTGTCGAGGCCAGAGCTGAAGCTGGGAGGGAGGCAGAATGGCAGTGGTTCCCTGGCCCCGGTGCATGCTGTTGCTGGACCTGGGAGGGGAAGGGAGAGTGGCAGTAGCACTCTCAATGTGCTGTGAGCTGCCACTGAAGCTGGGAAGGAGGGGGCATGGTGCCCAGCTCCACCCCTTTTTCTGGGGGTGCTACTCCCCCTGCAAGCCCAGCCCCCCACTAGCTCCCCCTGTGACCCACTATGTGTGACCATTCATACAATGTGGCCTTCTGGTGTAAGCACTAGTGCAGGGGTCTACAACCTGTGGCTCTTTGGCTGCTCCCTTTTGGCTCTGGCCTCCAGATCCTCTCGCATCACAGGGGGACATTTTGGGAGCCCACTCCTGGTTCTGGCCTCCCTCCCCACCCCCAGGGAACCCTGTGGCAGTCACCCTGGCTCAGTTCCCCCGCCACCAAGAGGCTCTCAAATCACTTGGTTATTGAAGGAACATTAAAAAATGGCTGTTATTTTTCAGGTTGCCAACCCCTGCACAAGTGCAGCGTAGGCTCAGCTGATCATCTAAACCTGCTAATAGCACTGATGGTAGATCACCACTGTTTTGCACTGAGGTCCGAATCTTGCAAATGCTTATGTGGATGCTTAACATCGTGCTGTTGAGTAGTTTTATTGATTTCAGTGGAACAGTTTGTTTTTGGAAAGTTCAGTGCTGAAGGATCAAGACAATTCTTGCTTTTCATTTATCCGGTAAGAACGTTCACTTTTCCTACGGTCAAAGAGTGTCTTTTGGGTTGAATTTACATTTCTGTCAAAAGGCAACATGCATTTGCAAATGATGCTATTGAGGTAGGGGTATGCTCAATAATGGACGTGGATTGTATGCTCTTCTGAGTACTAATTGATTGTGTATTTCCTCCTGTGTTTGGAAAACACCTGGCATATCTGAAATCAAAAACAATATAAGTAATAATCCTTCCTATACGCTATGGCCATCCCTAGCTGCTCACTGAAACCTTCAGATTTTTAGGGCAGACGCTGCATGGATGCAGGTTTAGAGTCTATGTTCCATTACTTGTTGTCTGTCAAAACCTGTGAGGGAAGACATTGTAAGAGACTTCTAACTGATACAAACTACACTAAACACACCTGAAACCTTTTAAATAAATTTAAAAAGGTGATGGGGGGGGGAGGGCTGGAATGAAGGGATCTTGATAGACCATCTAGTCCAATCCCTTGCACTGAGGCAGGAGTGAGCTTTCTCTAAATCTTCCTTTTCTGGTGTTTGTCTAACCTCTTCTTTGAAACCTCCATTCATGGAGATTCCACAGTGTTCCTAGGTAATTTGTTACAGTGCTTAACTCCCCTAACAGTTAGGAAGTTTTTCCTCATTTCCAAACTAAATATCATTTGCTGCAATTTAAGCCTATTATTTCTTATCCTGTCCTCATGTTTTTAAAGTCTAATTTAGACATTCTTGGTCACTTAACCTGAATGCCTGAATTGAGCACAGTGAGAATGTTTTCCCCATCTTTAGTATTTTTGAGCTTTTAAATTTTTTTTTCAGATCAGGATGAGAAGTGATAATCTTTGTGAACAAGAAGAATCAATTTGGGTGATTTTAAAAATGAAGTTGTTTTGATAATTTCATAACCTCTTATGGAGTTGGGAAATTTGTGAAATCTGATCATGTTATGCAATTTTGCTTTTAATGAATCAGGATTTTTTTTAACCAAAATATTCCTGACCAGCTCTACTCATGAAGAAATGGAGTAAAAATTCCTCATTCTATTCGAATTATGGAATACCGACCATTTTAAATAGTTTCTGTGACACTGAAAGTTAACAAACAGCACTGCGAATGTGCTACTTAATCACTAGCTCACTAGCTTAATCACTAGCTCAGTCTTGTTATTTCCTTTTTGACACGATGAAGTGATGTAATTTCTGCATATGTGTAGCTGCAAACAGTTTCCTGTGTTCTCAGGCTTGATACAAACATTCTGTTAGGTCTGCTATTTCTAGTTGCATTTTTATAAATAACAATCTTGTGTTAGAAGTTCTGTCGTCAGATTATTGTACATGGATCTTAAATAAATGATTTCTAGCCATCAAAAACCTGGAGATCAGTGGATTTGACTGTGCTGGGCTCTAAAGGAACCTGTAATTTTTGAACTTTGGAAACATTGTTAAAGCATTCAGAGTAGGGATGGCCTCTCTTATTTTTGCATAGCAATCTCTGTAATCAGGATCATGGCCTTTGGGTGTTACATAATGAAAAATTTAATAGTAATATAATTCTAACATAACATGGGTATACAGTCATTTTATCCAAGGCCCATGGTCATACGCAGAAACTGGGCCTTGCACAAAGAAATTAGTAATGTTAGACTCAGGGGGTGGGGTGGGCAAACATTATTTGAACTATCTCTTTCACTAATATCCTGGGAGCAGCATGGTTTCAACAACCTTGTAAATCTCTTTATCTTATAATTCATTAAGGGGAATAGGGAGCTCTTGTTTATCCCAAAAGAGATAAGAAGAATTACAGTAGTGGTAATTGACTAACACAGGGGTCGGCAACCCAAAAGATAAGAAGAACCATTAAGAAAATTTCCTTCAATAACCAAGAGTTTTGAGAGCTGCAATAGGGATAGCCTCCTGGTGGGGGATACAGGGAGCTGAGCCTGGGGGGCTGGCTGCAGGGTTCCTTGGTGTCCTTGGTAGGGAAGGGGGAACCAGGAGCAGGCCCCCACAGGGTCTTCTGGTGGTGGTGGGAGCCTGGCACGAGCTGCTCACAGGGTCCCTCAGTGGTAGCAGGGGCCTGGAGCAGGTGTGCAGGGTGCCCACAGGGTCCTGTGGTGGTGCTGATGGGGACCCGGATTCCAGAGCCGCAAGGGGGCAGCCAAAAAGCTGCAAGTTGCAGACCACTGAACTAGCATCTAGCTGTTCTTGGATGCTAATGATTCATGCTTATTTTCTGCTACCATTTCCTGCTATTACCTTGTCTTTGAACAGTAGACATGTGGATGTGTGATCTCCTAGTACATTTTCTTTGGCACTGTAAATAGTACTATTTTATCCTGTAGTTAGCAAACTGTGGGCCTGATCCTGTTCTTTTTTGGAGGACTGCCATTGACGTCAAAAGGAACAGGATCAGGAGTCTTACTTCCATTATCAGACCAATTTTTTTCTGAGAGCAGGGTGTCCTTTGAATGCATTAAGAAGACTCCTGGCTACTAACAGTCTGTGATCATCAGCTATGATTACTGAAGGAAACATGTAGAATGGAATAGGTAAAAAGCTCTGCTTTGAACTTAGGTGGCTGTAGATACAGATATTGTTCTTAGCACAAATAGACTCTTAATTCCCTTAATACTTACCTACCTTTATAATCATTGGAAATGCAACAGTGTGACCTATTGAAATACCAGAAATAATTATTTTTGTGTTGGGACAATTATAAGATCATAAATACCAGGAAAAAATGGGGTCAAAGTTGATTTCTGTAAAACACATCAAGGTGGTTTTAACTTTTCCTTACTCTTGTAGGAATGATTATGTAGCCTTTTTTTTTTTTTTTTATGACTGCATTTGTGAACTATATAGTAAGAGATGTAAGAAGTTTGATTTTGGTAAATTATTCTTTTGATTGTAGCCACTAAAGTTTATATAACAGGATACAAGGACATTTTCCTTCATTTTCTTTTCTTTTACCAAAGGAAACTTACTAGAAATAGTGTTCCAAGATTCAACAACTCACTTGGTGTAAAAATGGGAATAACTACAGATAATGTGCATAAATGAGGGGAGAGGACATGTTTTTATTGGAGTAATGAAAACCAGATGATTAGTTTGCAGTGAATGAACTATAAAATAGATAATTACCATTCATTGTTCCAAACATTTTGCAATAAGAAGCTTGAAATAAAATTTGTAATAAAATGTATCCCACTTACAATACTCTAGGATGAAAGCTGACGTGCTGTGGGTAAAAGTGAATCTTTTTTATTAGCTGTTCGTGCAGTACTTGATAATTAAGGAAGAATTTATTGAGGTGGTCAGGAAAAATAACTGATAGACCTCTAATGTAGCAAATAAGCCAAACTAATTAAAAATGTATGGTTAATAGATCCAGTTTCATTGTTTCTTACTCTCTTTGTAATGAGTTGGGCATGGGTATGTGCTTGGCTCTGTACTGGCCAAAAAGCTGGGTTCTTAGCTCTTAGTCCAGCAACCAAATGATAGGTAATTCCTGCGCATATGGAGAAATCTTAGTTCAGAGAATCGAGAAGCACTGAAGTTCTAGATTCACAAAAAATCGAGTTGCAGAAACATGACCTAAGGAAATGTACTCTGAAACATAAAAACTAAAAAAAACTCCTGTGGAAATATTGTTATCAACCAGTTCTGATCCCATTTTAATCAGATGTTGTGGAATGTGCTATTATTCACAGAAAAAATGATGGCTTTCCATGACTGAATGCAAACTTCTGAATAGCACAAATGTTTTCTCTGAGGCATATGTTATCTTTGAAGAGGCTATACAGCTGTGCTTTCAGCTCCTACATATAATGCATATGCTGGACTTTCCAGTCCCTAATCACTGGAATCTTCTGGGTGTCTCAATACCAATCCTGCTAGTTCAAGGTTGTTTGCTCAGCTGCTTGGATATCCCCTAGTATCAAGCTGATAAAATTATTCTAATATTGTGTAATGAATAAAGCCAAGATAGAAAACTGAATTAGTTTTGCCATGTTGGACTGCAGTGCTGTTCTTACTTTATTTCTTTCAGTTAGGGATCATGGTCATTACTTTACTGTAAGTGTGCAGTTACATATTCCACATAATTAAGCACCCTGTTTCCTTTGCAGAGAGTGAGCTGAAAGCAGGTAAAGATGAACAAGTGGAACTTCAGTGCTCTATAAATGCTCTGTCCATGAGGCTGAGTTACTTTTAGCTAAACTCCATGCATTCCCTGTTTTCCCACAGACATATCAACAACCATTCCTCCAGGGCACATGGACTTTCCTACCCAAGTTCCCTTGACTGTGACATATCTTCCCTATTGTACAAACTCTTCAATGGAAACACTGAAATACACAGTTTGTACCCAGATTCACACTTCCTTTCCTTCAGTCAGCACTTGCTAGCATAGAGCTGAAATGGAGTCTTCTATTCAACACCAACTCAGTTGGTTACATAGTCTTTTTTAAATAATTCGGTCTCCTCAGCAGGTGACCACTTCAGGGGAGTGACTGCTTTCTGTCTCACTGTCACCTATCTCTGAGTCTAGCAAACTGTCCCTGCAGTGTTATTGTCTGGATGATTCTCCCTCTTTCAGTGGGCTTCTGCATGTTATGACTGCTAGCTAGTAACCTTTTTCTATTCCTTCAGATCACCTATCCCTCAGGTGTAATCCCCTCTGATGACCTGGATGCCACTATACCCTTCAAAACTCCTTCAGTTTCATTCCTTTTGGTGTCTTTCTAAGGACTGGATCATAAGAGTACCTGTCTCAAAGCTTCTTGGTCCTTGATTGACGTGCCAAACTCTATAGTCTGCTTTATTTGATTGTTTGCCATCTCTTTTCAGCACTGTCTCCATCCTTCTGGCTTTGATATGTGTCACAGGAAGTAGGGTTTGGTCCTTCAACCCATCAGTGCCTATTGGACTGTTTTGCATCCCTGTGGTAGCTTATTCATGTGTGCCAAAAATACTAATAAAGGGGTCTGAACTGGATAAAACAGCCTTTTGCACCTGTTGCTTAACTTTTTTTCACTACTGATTCCACTTTGCCATTACTCTGTAAATCTACTGTGAAAGAGGTGTGATGGTAAAACTCCTGTTCACATACAAATTCCATGAATTCTTCCAAAGGAAATGGGGTCTGTGCTCCCAGAGAACAGTTTCTGGAATCCCATATCTCACAAAGGGGGCCTTCAATTTTCTGAACAGTAACTTGCTTCTTGAATCAGATAGGGCATCAGCATCCCAGAAGTCTGAGGAATAGTCCACTGTAGTCAGATACTACTTTTTTTTTTTTTTTTGAAGGTAAGTAAGTCTCTGCCTATAAGGACTAGACCACCTAGGAACAGCTAGTGGCCTGCTCCCTGACTGACTTGGCTGCTGGGCTGCCAGTGAGCCCAGCTGCACTGCATTGGATACAGCCCCTAATGGGTTGTTGGTTTAGCAGTCCTCCTCCTAAACCTGTTGCATGGAGGAGCCATTGAACTGCTTATAATGCCTACAGGTTGGGCTTGCCCTTGTTCCAGTCCCTGCTCCTGCCTCTCCTTCCTCTGGCTTCGACCCCTCCACTTTGCCTCTGGCTTATGACTGTGGTTCACCCTCCAGCTCTGGCTTTCAGCTTCTCTCTCCAGTACTCATTTCAGGCTTACATATCTGGTTTACCCTTACACTGGCACTGATATATGGCTTGGAACCATCGGCTCATTTCCTGAGCTCCTGCTCTGGATCCTGTGCTAACTGGCTGGCTGAACTCTTGCCTTCACCAAGGCCTATTTGCCCATGACCCAGTTGGTGACAGCTCCCACCTTTTCCCATGGTTCTGTGGGCAACTCACATGGTAAAGGCCTCTTTGTACTGGTGGGTTTGCACATGAGTGGCAGGTATTAATCTCTTCCATTAAGGAGTGCAGTTGTATAGTTGTTTTCCAAAATGTAAACACATTCAGCAGTTTGTTTGAAGTTGTCCAATACTGGCTGTTAGACCCATGTCACCATCAACATCTGCCTTGTGAGCTGACATAGGTTCTCTCCTACTATAGCTAGGAGTGGACACAACTTGAACGGAAAATATTACCATTCCTATGAAACACTGAAACCCTTTTGTGTCTGCTTGAGGTGGTCTGTCTCCGACTGCCTTGAGTTTGCTGGGAACTGTTTTCAGCTCCTCTGTTGCAAGCATGTGTCTGATGCATGTCATCTCACTCTGAGTCACACTTATTGGGGTTGAGTAGTGTGTTTCTTGTTCTTTCATTTCTACAAAACAACTTGTTTTCTGTCATGATCTTCTGTTTCTGTATCATGGCTCCCTTTATCTACAGTGAGGATATCAGCAATTATTTTCACCATAGGCAATCCTTCCAGTGCATTGGTGAGTCTTCTCTAGAACACGTCTGGTGCTGGGTGAATGCCCATTAGGATGCATAGCCATCTGCAGCAAACAAATGGTGTTGCAAAAGTTTTTGGCATAGTGGACTCTTTTTATCCAGGCTTATGTGTCTGACACAATTTCTCATGTCATAGACTGTGAAGATTCTGGCACTGAAAAGTTCTGGGAGGATGGTATCAACTGTGGGCAGTGGATAGTGGCATCTTTTCAATGCTTGGTTCAGTGGCTTTGGTTCTATGCAGATGCATAATTTTATGACATGGCTTCTTGATCGCCACATTTTGCTTACACAGACTGTAGTGGCTTCTACAGATGCTATGATATCCTTGCTCTGCACATTTTCAAGCTCTTTGCAGACTGGACTATATGGTGCGACTGGGATTATATCTTTGTGGAAGCTGTAGCCTTACCTATGGAATGTGATTCCAATCATAACTTTCCTTCAAGGCACCTATTGCCTTTGAAAACAAACCTATGTGCCCTTAAAGCAGTCTCCATTATTCATGCAACACACTCTCTCTCTTTTGTTTCTTGCACTGAAACTATAAAATTCTGACTCTGAACCCTGATGAAATCGTTGACTTCTATGGCTTTATTTCCCAAGAGGGGTCTGTGGTGCTTACCGTAGACTATGACAAACTTCAGTTGGTACCATCCAGGTTAGTTACTGTAAGATCACATTTTCTTACAATCTGCATTATGCTCTTTTTGTATGTTACTGAATTATGCCTGCCTCATATAATGGATGTGTTCAAGTCCAAATCGCTCTAAGGAATCCTGCTGCAGGAGTCTCTCCTATCTGGCTGAAGTTGCCCAGGACATTTCCCTATTCACATTGGTGCATGAACGGAGTTTGGCATTGTCCATACTTGACTTCCTGACCTCAGAGTTTAAATCTGATTTGTACACACTGAAGCAGGGGATCATGATGTCATCACTGCTGTCTGATGTGCCACCCAGGGCCAGATCACAGCCCAGGGCTGCCCAACCTTGTAAGGCCCCCATCCCTTCTTTTCTGGGGTTTGGGTTCAGGAGCTCTGGGGCCCGGGCTGGTTCTGTGGAGGGGGTTGTGGCCACTCCTTGCTACTGCTGCTATTTTTGTTTGTTTGTTTGTTTTTTAAACCTTTCACTTTCTCTTACAATCTACATTGAGGGGCAGTTCATAGTTCCAGTAATGACATACTGCTGAGATACCTCGTGATTTATCTGAAGATATTCTACCATGTTACACAATAGTTCTGTTTTTATAGGAGTTAACTATGTGATCTCATGAATGCAAATGATACATGTGTCTTCACTATACATTCTTTCTTAAATAGTCTAAGTTTTTTGTAATGTTTGAAGAAAAAGGATTTACATAGATGTCATAGGCCAATTCCATATCCCTGTGAAATACCAGATGATATTTCACAATATCAATATAGTAATTAAAAATAACTACACTGGAAATAATTATAATTGCATAGTAACTCTTGTTAATAATATTAACATGGGATCTAGTAACTGTGGAAGAATGACTATGTTGGTCATTCTGTAGTCTGTCATCTATACATTCTTTGGTTCGTTTCTCCTCCTTGGTACTTTAGCCTCTTCTTTGAGTCCCACTGCCACAGCCTTTGGTGAGATAGCTTAAGGGAGAGAAGATCTCTACCATGTTCCGTCTAACTAAGACAATGAATGAAGGATTTGGCTCCAGAAACATATTACCTTTTCTACCTCTCCTTAATAGAATGAAGGTCTTTGCTTTCTTTCTGGGCTATCTGCATGAAGTTAGCCTGTCAAATGTGAATCATGTAATTCTGTTGTTAAAATGTGGGTTATTAATAACAGAGAGGAAATTAATTTTAACTATTTGAATAAAATCTGTTTGTATTTGAATATTTTGCAAAGCCCAGAATGCTGGGCAGATCATAGATTAGTTACAGAGGAATAACTCATAGCGTAATTGACTTTTTGCCTCCACAGACCCATTTGGACAGAACAGAGGAGGTTGTCTGAGACTTCAGACTATCGTCCAGCCTTTTGTTAGAATTTGTTATTGAATAGGCATGAGATTGACATCATTTCAGGAAGTATTTTATCTGTAATACCCTCTGGAGACAACAATGTCTTCTTCTTACATCTTTTTGGAGGAGTGCAATTTGGCATAAGGCTGGCGAGGGAAGGAAACCTAGGATTAGAATTACATGAGCATGGGGGCATGTTAGGTAAGCATCAAAATGTCATTGCGATAACTCTATGGAGAAGATTATTTAGTATCTGCTCAGTCTGTTCCACACTGTAACAAAATATCGCCTATCCATCATTTTCAAGAGCACCAAATTCACTCAGAATTTAAAATCAAAATTGCAGAAGGGGGTAGACAATATTTGCCAATCAGTGTGCTGCACTTCAGAGCAGGTTTGGTGGCAACCTGTTTCCTATGTATATAGACTGGCATGTTTTAAGCTACCTAGAAATTGAGAGGATCTCAGTTTAAGCCATAAAAGGAGATAAGAGACCATTTCCAGACTGAAATGTGGAGGAAATGGATGAAACTGTAGTGAAGAAAAATTAAACCATTTAAGGTGCATGAAGTGAGTGTTTTAGTTTTGAAATAGTAGGTGATATACTGTGGAAAAGAAAATTGCCTTTTAAAAAAAATGTGTTGATGATGAAGAGTAGCATAAAAATAAAGTATTAAACAGTGCATTAAAAAGTCAAAGTTTATTATAGTCAAAAACACTCTCTTAAAGCTGTGGGAAAATATTTATCTTCAGAAGTTGCTATGTCTGAACCATGATTTAATCTGAGATAAATGAACAGAAAAATTAAGGCTAGGATGGAATGCTTTTGAAAAACGCAGTATTGTTATGGAAAACAGGATGTTCTGTGACTCTGAATGAAACTGCTTACCAGATAGATATATGGTTTTTCTAGTCAGTGTCTTGAGCAATAATAAGCTCAAATTCGTAGGACCTGGTTTTTAGAGGCACAGAGCATCTCACCATTATTTGACTGGCAGAATTATTTATTTGTGTTGTGATATCAAGTAAGACTCCACTGCACTAGATGCTCTACAAACATGTAATAAAAAGATAGGCCTTGCACCAAAGAATTTACAGTCTTATGGAGAAGATTAAGATCCTGTAATAAGATGAAGCCTGTGAAAATTCTGGTTTAAGTCACATGTATATCATGTATGAAATCTGTGACAGAGCCATGAATACAATCCATTTCTCTTGGATCCTAGTGGAATGGCTTAACCGTAGAACCACCCTTTCTCTTCTTTTCTCCCCTTGCCTTATTCACTATGGCTATGTCCACACATACATCGTTATTTTGAAATAAAGTCCTTATTCTGAAATAAATTAATTTGAATTAAGGGAAACTCAAAGTGAAATAGCATGTCCAAACACAGGTCTTGCTATTTCACTTTAGGAGAGGGGCACCGTGGGAGGTGTGGCAACATGGCCCCCTCCCTGGGCCATGCCCCGACCCAATAGGCGAAAAGGAAGGCACCCTGAGAAGGAGAAGGGCAAAAGTGTTATTTTGAAATAATGGTTATTTTGAAATAACACATCCAAATGGCATTATTTCAAAATAACCATTTTGAAATAACAGCCATTTCGATTTAAAGAAGGTTTAAGTTATTTCACAATGATGGCTCTTATTTCAAAATGATGGAGCCCGTGGTTTCAAAATAAGATGTCATGTGGACCTAATCTCTTTTATTTCGAAATAACCAGTGTTATTTTGAAATAAGAGACATGTGGACATACCCTATGTGTATTTCAACTTCTGTGACTGAAGTGGGCAGCAACCTTATTCACCCTCTATCTGGAGCACCGAATGCAGCAGGGATCCTGTTTTTGTTTGTATATGTTATAATATATATTATCTTTTAATTATAATGCATACATGGTTCATGTTATAAAATACATGTAATAAGTAATGTATCTTCTAAGGGAGAAGAGGGAGAACTTACATTACAATGGAGTTAAGTTAGAAAGTACATGTCAGTGATTTAGGAGTGAACTAGCAAGCTCCCTTCCTCTCCCCCTGCTGCCCCAGCTGCCAAACTCCATGCTTCCTTGTGCATACATGCGTGCACACCCATTTCCTTCCATTTTCCCCTCACACACCTGTCCTCCCACCGACCTCAATGGTTCTTCATACTGTCCCCAAGCTTTTTCTTCTTGCCTTGCCTGTTGAGTAGCTATGGTGTAAAGTATTTTTAAATACATAAATAAATAAAGTTTTGCTATTATTGTAAAAATGAAAACTTGAGCCTGTGTTGTAGAACAATGCTCTTTTATTGAGACTTCTATGAAGAATTGTCCTTTTTCAATATGGCAACTATTGCTTAGTTCTCTTAAGTAGCCTGAGGCAGTGGGATGTCTTCAGGCAAGATGGAGGTCTTATTTCTCAAAAAGGCTACCGCCACTTGACTTCTGGGAACTTTGAGAGGCAGTGGTCATTTTGATAGAGAGGAAGTCTGGGGCATCAAACCCTTTGGGAACATTAGACGGTAGCCACTTTGAAAAATTCTCACTTAGAAGAACACTGTTCTGTCCCTGTTGAAGAAATTCTCAAGAAGAGATCTGCTGGAAAATGAACATACATTCTTTAAAAATAAAAAAAAGGTCACATCCTGGCCTCTGATGTTAATGGGGCCAGCATTTTACCAATTGTCCTTAGATGTGACCTCTGTTCAACTCTTCACTCAGTTTAAATTATATTGAAAATATGTTGTTTGAAGAGTTTGTGTTATTAAGAGCATCTGAATCGAAGATATAAATATCTCCTACTCTCCCATCCCCATATAGTTTGAAAGGTAATTTTAACTTACAAATTGATTATTTACTTGTAAATTTTGAAAAACACTAATTTTGAACCCTGAGTTTTGGGGACATAATACTTGTACTATATGCAAAGTTATTAAATCCCTGTTTTAGGTATGCACATTAACTGAACGTTAACGGAGGAATTACAAACCATGCTTGCATGATGAACATGTTGAATTAAAGATGCTCAAACAGTTTTCTATATGAATTTGTTACTCTTATTTTTGAAGAATCTGACATTTGTTGGACAGAACTAGTTTTCTAGAATACTTTATTTATTCTATATAAACACTATTGATTCAAGCACTAGAAGTATTAATGCCAGCAGTCAGAATTCCCTAGGGTAGTTTTAATATTTCAAGGTATACAAATCATGTGTGTATACATTTCCAGTTAGAGATCTATGACTCTTTGGTGACAGCTAACTTTGTTTTGATTAGGACACTGTTCATGCTCCCATACAAAATTATGTTCCACTTAAGGTGTGTCGTTGCCCTGGGGAAAGACCCTGCCCCTCGTGGCCCCAATTCTCTGCCTGGGCCCAGTCTGGCCTCTGGCTCCTGCTGCCACCAGCCTGGCCCAAGATCCCCGGCTGGGGACAGGACCAGAAGAGGTGGGTGCGGCCGCAGGCGGCCAGGCCTGGGACAGGACTGGGAGAGGCAGGTGCCACTGGTGGCGGCCAGGCCCCAGATCTCCAGCTGGGGATGGGGATGGTAGAGGCAGGGCCTGCCCCGGACATTTGGCCACTGGCACTGGGAATTGGGCATGTGCACCATGTGCCAGGCGTCAGTGGTGCCCGTTTCACTTTCTCTGGCAACCTACTGTCCCTCTGTTAAGAGGAATTTGTCTGCTGTCTGGATGCTCTGCAACATTACAGTAGGGCAGGGGTGGGCAAACTACAGCTCACATCCGGCCTGTGGGAGCCTTTAATCAGACCCTCTACCTGGATCTGGTCAGAGCATGGGTGCCCCTCCTCCTGGCCCTGCCCCCTCCCACCATGTAGGCCTAGCAGCGCCACCCAGACTGGAGAGTGGCGGTTGGCTCTCTCCTGCCACGTTACCCCAGCAGCCTAACCCTGGCCAAAGGACAGTAGCTGGTCCTCTCTCCCAGCCCCACCTTCTCTCCCACCTCTTTATGGCCCACCAACAGGCAAGATGGGGCCGTCATGCCAAAAAGTTTACCCACCCCTGCAGTAGGGGGAAGATGAGTGTATTATTTATAATGTGTTAATGTGTGGTCTATGATACAGACCTTTTTTACATCCAGTTGAATTAATCTGTGACAGAAATACTAGACTGAATACTCTTCTGGGCAGAGACATCCTATTAAATATTTACTACAATAGCTTCATCAGGCACCACCTTAGTTGGTTCCTCACTTGGAAAGAATTGTATATGCACATTGTAAGGGCCATTTTTTCCTTCTAGCACTTTCAATCCTAAAAGAAAAGACAGATAAAGAGTAGAAAAAAGGAGTACTATCCCCATGTTATAAATGAGGAATTGAAACAGAAAGATGTAGCAATTTTCTCAATGTCACATAGGAAGTCTAAGGCAGTGCCAGGAAATGAATCTAGATCCCTTGAGTTCCACTCCACACCGTGTTTGAGACCTGTCCTGCATTGGCAAGAGTATTGATGGACTAAATGAGCTCCTAAATCTTATTTCTATCATGTTTGTACAGAACATATTGTAGTTGAGTCCTGATCCTGACTGGGGCCTCTAGATAGCAATGTGAAATAGATAAGTGGCCATATTTGGTGGTATGAGCGATTTTAGTTATAGATATATAAATATTTACAGTGTGCTAGCTCTGCAGTAGTTTAAAGTACTGATGCAGTTACAATGCTGATGCTAAAGAGCTTACAATCTACATCTGACAAGCATACCAAAAAGGTATTGAAGACAGATACAGAATTCACTGGACAGAAGGTTAGCAGGTATCAGAAGTGGATTTTGAGTAGTACTGAATAATTAACTAGGAAGAATAACTTTATCTGATTACTATCTTTTTTCTTTTCATGGGATAACTGGGGGTGAATTATGATTTCCTCACTGTTATTTATAATTCAGCAGTATCAGACAGTTATTTTGTGTGCATCTTTAACTTTATGGATTCAAATCATAGAAACTGGAAGGGACCATGACAAGTCATCAAAGCCAGTTCCCTGCACTCATGGCAGGACCAAGCACCCCCATTAAACCATTCCTGAGAGGTGTTTGTCTAACCTGCTCTTTAAAACTGCCAACGTAGGGGATTCCACAACCATCCGAGGCAATTTATTCTGGTGTTTAATCACCCTGACAGTTAGGAAATTTTTCCTAATATCTAGGCTGAACCTCCCTTGCTGTAATTTAAGCCCATTGCTTCTTGTCCTATCATCTGTTATTAAGGAGAATAATTTTTTTCCTTCTTCCTCATAACAACCTTTTAGGTATTTGAAAACTGTTAGCCATTCTCAGTCTCCTTTTAGACTAAACAAACCCAGCTCTTTCTGTTTCCCTCATAGGTCAAATGTTCCAGACCTCTAATCATTTTGGTTGCCCTTTTCTGGACTTTCTCCACTTTTTCCACATCCTTTTTGAAATGAGGCACCCCAAACTGGACACCATACTCAAATTGAGGCCTAATCAGTGCAGAGTAAAGTGGAAGAGTCACTTCTCATGTCTTATTCACAATACTCCTGTTAATACACTCCAGAATGGCGTTTGGTTTTCTTGCAACAGTATTACACTGCTGATTCATATTTAGTATATGATCCACTTATACACTCAGATCCCTTTCTGCAGTATTCCTTCCCAGGCAATCATTGCCCATTTTGTATGTGTTCAATGGGTTGTTCAACCCTAAATGTAGTACTTGACTCTTGTCTTAACTGAATTTCATTCTATTTGTCTCAGACCACTTTACCAGTTTGTCCTGATCATTCTGAATTGTGATCCTATCCTTCAGAGCACTGGTAACCCCTCCCAGTTTGGTATCATCTGCAAACTTAGTAAGTTTGCTACTGTGCCATCATCCTTATAATTGATAAAAATGTTGAACAAAACCAGACCCAAGACAGATCTCTGTGTCATCCTGCGCTTTATGTCCTTCCAGCCTGAATGTGGATCTTTGATAACTACTCTCTTGGAGTGGTTATCCAACTAATTTTTCACCCATCTTACAGTAGCTCCACCTAGTTTGTTCCTCCCCAGTTTCTTAATAAGAATGTAATGCGAGATCATATCAAATGCCTTACTAAAGTCTAGATATACCACATCTACCACTTCCGTCTATCCACAAGGTTCATTACCACATCATAGAAAACTATCAAGTTGGTTTGACATGATTTGTTTTTAACAGATCCATGCTGACTAACCCTAAGCACCTTAGTATCTTCTAGATGTTTGCAAATTGACTTCTTAATTATCTGTTCCATTATTTCCCAGTACAGAGGTTAAACTGACTGGTCTATAATTTTCTGGATTGCTCTTATTTCCTTTTTTGTAGATAGGCACTACATTTGCCCTTTCCTACTCCTCTGGGGCCTCACCCATCTTCCATGATTTTTTGAAGGTAATAGCTAATGGCTCAGATATCTCCTGAGCCAGCCCCTTGAGTACTTTAGGGCGCATATCATCAGGCCCTGGTGACTTGCCGAAGTTCAACTTGTCCAAGTAATTTTTAACTTGCTCTTTTCCTATTTTAGCTTTTGACCCTATCTCATTCCTATTGCCTCCTCTGTATCAGATATCCAATCTCCACCAACCTTCTCTGTGAAGATCGAAATTAAGAAATTATTTAGTTCCTTTGCCATTTCCACATTTTCATTTATTGTTTTACCCTCTTTGTTGAGCAAGGCTCCTACACCGTCATTGGTTTTCCTCTTGTTTTTGATGTATTTGAAGAATGTATTTTTGTTAACTCTTTGTGCCTTTTTTTAGTTAATTCGATCTGTGTTTGTACCTTGGCCTTTGGATTTCTCCTCTACATAATTGTGTTATTTGTTTATTTTCTTTATTGACTGTGAAAAATTCTTTGCAAGTATTCAATATTAGATGGGTGCTATTCAAGTTCCTACTGGGTCAGATAAACCACATGGCATTATTTTTTTTGTTTGTTTGTTTTGTTTCCAGACTGTGCACAGTCATCCAGTCTTCTGATATGGATAGTCAGACATTGTAACCGAAAGTAGTACCAGATTGGGTTTTGGCAATTTAGTCCTTTAGTTGCCTCAAACCATAATGGGTCTCTCTTAATGGATTGAAGCCTAGGCTTTTGAATCTAGAAGCATATGTCTATACTGATAATGTCAATGACCACACCTATTAGTTTGCAGGCAGCAGCAGTCTCCTGAACACTTGATGTGGTTCAACACCAAAAGGTGACAGATACCCACACCACACAGCATGAATTACACATGCAAATTAAAAATGTATTTTTTCAGAAACACATTTGTGCTTTGAAGTTGACTTTCTGTAACAGATGTCACTCACATGTTCATAGTAACATCTTGGAATGTGAATGTGAGAGGAATAAGATGCTGTTGAAAGTGAATTTATTTAAAAATAGAAGTGAACAAGTGGAATGCTCTTAGGTATTTTGCTTCCGTAGTCAACTGAGGGACATAAAATGTAGACAGTTCAAGGGGACAATATTTCATTGAGATGAAGAAGTTAACTTCTCATCTGAGTAATTAGAAGGTGGAGAGAAAACAAGCATCCATATCAAAACCTCAAAAGAGAGACTTTGTAGACATTTTATGAATCAACATAACTTTGTCATGTCTGTAGTCTTCAGATAGCTAGAGAGAAACAATTATCTTGGTAGCTCATGAATGGGATGAAATGGGTTGGGATTATAATGAAAGGTTAGGTGGTGGAGTGATGGGAATCTCATTTTGAGAACATGACTCCTGTGGAACTGATAAGCAGAGCCCTGAATGGATACGAATATGTGGCTCTGCAGCCGCAAGAATTTGTCTGAAGATAGCTGCACCTCATCCTTATTTACAGTTATCTGTGAATTTGCCTGGCAATCTCTTGTAACTCCCTCTGTGCGTTACCTGATCATTTTGTAGATCAGCTATCTTAATGCCCTATAAAGATGAGACACATTTTGGTTCTTAGTTTTTACAACTTTTAGTGTCTTATTCTGCCCAATTAAAAAAAAACAAACCAAAACCTCTCCTAGAATCATTTACAGCTGGTGCTGATATCTTTGTCCTTTTCCTTACACTGAACTGAAAGCACTCATTTTTTAAGGATTAGAGTAGAAATAATTTCTTTGATTTTCTTTGCTGTCAGTAGTGTTAAGTGTTTGGATTTAATAAATCATTGTCATAACTAACTCAATTTATGTTTTGTTTAAGGAAGACAGTCAGATTGTACTTAACACATCACTATACAGAATCTGAAACTGGAGAAGTGAGGCAGCCAGCTAGAGTTCTCTTCTGACTAACTGCCTAAAACTCATCTCTTTCTTACCATTCAGAACAAAGAAAAATCCTTTCTCGTGCTTGGTCTTATTTTCAATCAATAAGCCAATTATGTTTATAACAAATTTATCACTGCTAGGACCATCAGTGTCCACAAGTAGATTTTAATACCTGGGCATGAATGTGAACATTAATATTTCATTGATACATTGGTTGTGGAAGTCATCTGCTATACCATATTTCTTGTCTATTTTGTCAGTTACTAATTTTTTTCAGTTACAAAGCATTTGAGCATCCCTGATCAGTTATGCCACTTTATTCATTACAACATACCGTTTTTTATACCATGTGTGTCCACAGAAAAGAGACAAAAAAAAAATTAAGTATAGATCATGGACTTCTTTTCACAATATCTTTTTTGCTTAAATGATAAGATAAAGACACTTGTTCAATCATCCACTCTTTTCTTTAGATATCTGTAACCAAGTCATTATGGCAAATCATCTGTTGGGGAAACTTCTGATAATCTGAAACCGTCTGTCAATTAGTATGATACTACTTACAGCAGAAAACACCTGTCCTGTAAATATTGCAAGTGGTTCCTTTCTGGAATTTCCGTAGGAGTCAAGAGTTTAGAGTGAAAAGGACACACAATCCATTATATAATAATATGATAAGATTTAACTTATTAATAGAATTCTAGGGTCAGCTAAAGTTCAGGGAGAATAATAAAATAGAGGCCTATTAGGATAAAGACATTAACTGATACCAATGGCAGAATTTCCATTGACATTACTGGCACCTGGATTTCTCCCTGCTACAATTGTATGTAAAGGTACAAAAAATAAGTTGCCATGAATGTAGGATATTAGACATAATGCATGATCAACAAGAAGCATGGAGTTTTATATCAGTACTTTATAGTTCAATGAACCGTATACCACATGAAGGTAAGTATCTGTGAGAGACTGTGACCAGCAGAATTAAATTATTTCTGTTTACTTTGCCAGCATGTATAAAATGTGTACATGTGATAAGCCCTTTTCTAGAATTCATGGAATTGCATCATTTTGTCTTGTTGATGTTAATTTAGTCATAGATTATTGTTTTCCTCATACCAAAAGAGGCATATGATTTTGGAACATCAATAATGCAATCCAATTTTCTCTCAATTTAAAATCCATAAAGGGTTAGTGGACTAATATGGTAACGGTGAAAATAGCATCTTATGTTGCATTTGAAAAAATGCCAATTTTTAGATTTTTTTTTTTATCCTTTTGTGTTTTGTGTTCAGTTGACTTCTCTTGTATCTAATTTAAATGCAGTTGGAGTGCATTTGAAAAATGCTAATAAATACAATACATATTAAAGGATGAGTGCATGCAAGCTATTACAGGGTACCCTATTATGTTTCACTTTATACTGGTCTCCTGTCTTTCTGTGCCTCGCATCCATGCATGCACACGCGTGCGTGTGCACACACACACATTTTGTTTGAAATTGTCTGTCATTCCCCTGAAGAAACATTTACCAGTGGTTATGTTTATTTCATCTTACTTGGAATTCTCTGGTGCAAAGTTGATTTCTGAAATTTGCCAAGCCAGCCTTTACTATATAGAGATATAATGTATAATAATGCATGGGTTTTGCAGCCTCCCTTATACCACCAGCTTTCTGAGGGATTTATAATTTATTGCTTATTCAGTAACCTAATCAGGAATGAGAGAGAGAGATTCTTTCTTTTTCTTTCTTTCTTTCGCTCTGTAAGGAAGCAAAGTAAGGAAGCGGTTTGCTAAAATGCAGAAACTCTTGCATTCAGATTTAGAAAACCATTCCTTCTCAGGCAACTTCCTAAATACGCAAATTTTGTTTGTTTGTTTTTTGTTTTTGAGATCAATGGGGCTTCAAGCATAGGCTTCAAGTACTTCCTTGAACTGGGGTTCAGTCCTGAAAAGTTCTGAACATCCTCAATTTCTGTTGACTGCAGTGCGAATTAAAGTCTCCATGAGCATTGGGTTCCAAGGATCCAATTAGATGCTCCTTGAAGTAAAACTAACAAGCAGGCTTGTGAAACTTTTAAAGACTACCAAATTTATTTATCTCATGAGCTTTCATCAGAGAGATCCCACTTTGTCAGATGTGAGTGAACAAAAAGCCTTAGGAGAGCTATCAGCTGATCACTGGGATGAGGCAATCTAAATTTTACACTAGTCTCTGATTGAAAACAACCCTAAAATTAGGAGAGCATACAATATCAGTAATTTTAAAGCAAAAATATATGCACTGTTGCAGCTTCTTTTTTTAAAAATGGAAAACCCAGAAAGTTTAAACTTGACATAAATTTAAACTTTTCACGAGTATGGAAATTAACAAGTAAGGCACCTAGACAATCATAACTCTAGTCCTGCATCAGTGCAAGTCTCTGGTCTTCACTTGTGTATTCCTTTGATAGCTGATTTGTAGGTGCTACTTTAAATCAAAGACACTTTCTAAAGAGCTTTTATGAAATTGGCAGTCAACTTTTTTTGGAAATACTATTGTGCTCTACTGTTGCCTACCACCCATCTTCCTTTGGTTGCTATTTTTAATACAGATTAAGGAGTTTCAGAATGTCCAAGTCCATCTTTAATTTAGAGAAGAGACTGTCCTCGTATAGTTTGCAGGTGGAATACTGAAGGTGTTAACCAGAGGGTTGTTTTATATATATGTTTCAAGTGTTTGTAGGATGCTTTGTAGTCACAATAGCCTTTGTTCAGAATGTTCAAACCTTAGGGCCAGATTTTCAAGGCCATTACAGCTGGTTAGGTATTTTGTAAAAATGGACTGGGCAGGGCAAGCGAGATTCACTGTCTCACCTTGTTGTTATGCCTGTGATGTCTTAGGTTCAAATCCTTACTCTCCAGATTCAGTGTGAAATATTTGCTCTGGAGTAAACAAAACAGCAACTTGCAGCTGGGTCTCCCTGATCTCAGAGCAGTCACATTCTGACTTCCTAAATCAAATAGCTCAGGTGCTGAACTAAAAATGGGGATTTTGAGACAAGTCTGGTTTTGAGACAACTTCTGAAGTCTTTCCTCTGCCCTCCACCCCCATTTGGTATGAAGAAAAATGATTGAACCTTGTATGTTCCACAGAAGGGAATTGTGACCCTTTGCTTAGTTCTGCTCAGTACCACAAGGGGGGGGTGTCAAAAGTTCCCAGCAGCACCTCTTGTAATATTTATGTGTGTCTGTTCATGACGGCTTACTGCTCATCTTATTAAGCGTTTTTTGTTAGTCTGAACCCGTAAGCCTAAGGTTGGGCTCCTACTTCTCTATTTATCTAACCAAATAAAAGGGGTCTTATTAGAGTATCACCTGTAATTTACTAAGCACCATATAGGACAAAGACTGGGGGGAAATGGGGGACAGGGAGATGTCAAAGGACAGGCTCATTGGATCAGTGGCATGGCAGAACGCTGCATGGTTTCTGGCTTCCAAGGCATCTCCCAACTCCATCTCCCTGAATGCATAATTCCATTCCTGCTCCGACCTGACCTTAAAGTTGATGGACCCTTTTGTGAGGAGAGTAGAAAATATGGACCTGATGAATACTTTGCCAAGAGCTTGCAGAAGTTCTTGAATACTTCATGAAGAGTGAATACTATTGCACCTAATCTCGTGTTTTGCACATTGAATGCACTTTCAGTGGACAACAGAGGGTGAAACTTTTATGGAGGGCAGTTTAATGGAATTCAAAGGCTTGTGATCCTTGGTATTGTACATATAGAGTGTAAGAATGCAGTGTTAATGGTGCATACAATTTTTAATGAATCAGCCCCCAAGTATAATTAAGGAAAAAGATTAATTGTCTTATCCTAGGTGCTGCAAATTATTTGCCTTGCATTTTTTTTATGTTGATGACTAATAAAGCAATAGAAAGGAGAAAAACATTGATGTGGCCATAATTCTTCTGTGGGTTATAACTGTGTATAGATATGAATTCAGAAAGTCTAGTATTGATTTCACTGCTGCCTGGTTAGACCTTTAATAGGAAATCTAATCTTCATGGCTATGCATGTAATTTTATTAGAAATGCTTTCATAGGAGACCTTCTATAAAGAAAGGATTGAAAATATTATCTGTCTTATTTTTTAGACTTTTAAAAATTACTATGCTTGTTGAATGCTAGAACCTAGTATATTTAAGGTTAGAGAACAGTTGTCTTTCTAACCCTTTGTTTTTACCTGTTGATAAATGTCCAGGATCTAGCTGCACCTTTTTTCTGGAATTCTCCATGAATTTAACGTTTTTCCTTTGAAAGCTTGAACAAAATTCCATCAGCTATTTTTGGAAACTGGGGGATTAAAAATGCATTTTTTTCTTCCTGCCTCCTTCACTGTAGTGATATGTTAATTTTAAACATTAATTGAGAATGTTGAAATGTGAGTATTACTAAATGGAGGCTCTCTCTCTAAACCATATAACACAGAAACAGTTAAAATCACAAGTACTCTGAAAATTTAAGATTTGAGTTAAGATTCTAAGAGCAATACAAACTCAGAAAGATTGCAGATATTAATTTCCAGTGTTTCTCTGTTTAAATGTATATGTTGGTATATTAGTGTAGGTCATAAAATGTATGTTATAAAGCATAAAAGAATATGCAATACAAATCCATTAAAACTGCTTTTGGAAACTTTTTTTTAGTTTGGCTTTGTGATTTCAGTTGTTCAGTCCTAATGTTATGTCTACATAGTTTTTTGTGCATTCATCACCAGACGTGTCAAAAGCAAAATCTTGTGTTTGAGAGCTGATATGCATACCTCTAGGGTCTAAATTGGATTCAAATTTCAAGACCTAAAGTGGCTTGCTTTTAGCATTTGTTTTGTACCTGTGCTAGGATAGTAGAATTCACATGAGCTCAGCTGGTAGGAAGATCAGCTGATCTCACAGAATTTCTGTCACTCTGCCAAAATCTCCTGAGACCAGCTCATGAAACTTGCTTAGCCTCAGACATAAACTCTGGACCTAAAGCACAAACACAGTCTGGTTCTGAAATGCCATGTGTTCAGTATCTCCAACTTGCACAGTCAATCATACTATCTACAGTTATGTTTAGCTTTATCACTATTTTCTCTCAATTTGTATCACAGTCCACCTTGTATTAATGTTTACAGCCCCAGCTACTACTGCCTATGATGTCAGAGACTTTACCACTGTACCAGTAAATGATTTGTGCTCTCCTATTGTGTAAAGAATTGCCGTCCCTTCAGAACCTCGAATTCTAGGTGGAGCACAACAAAGAATTGACTTTTCCTCAGTTTTTACTGCTCTTTGAAACAGAGCAATGCTAGAGTGTTGATTCATTACAATTACATGAATGATTTGTTAGTTTGTCGTAGTCTTAAACTGATGCCTTTGGTGTATCTCCACTGGAGGCTCTGTTAAGTCAACTTAGAGCATCCACATTCAAAACTCCTGTAGACTGCCTATGTCCACACAGGCAGCTGCTAGGTTGACTAAATGCTTAAGTCAACCATATTAAGTTGACTTAAGTCAGTGTAGATGGGGCATAGCCCATATTAAGGGCTATGCTCCGTCTACACTGGCTTAAGTTGACTTAATAAGGTTGACTTAAGCATTAAATTGATCTTAAGGGGTGGTGATATTAAGTCAGCTTCAGGAAGCACTTAAGTCAACTTAATAATTTCCCAGTGTGGACACAGAGTGCCTTTGGTTGACCTAAGGAAGGTTGAGTTGACCTAAGGCTCCAGTGTAGACATGCCCTTTGATGGTAGTCCTTCACCCGCAGATGTTTTTGGGGCAGGCCGTAGAACGCACCATGTTTTAAAAAACCACTTTCTGAATATGACTAGTGGTTTAACTTCATTTTAGAGGGAGCAGCTTCCATGCAACTTAACAGGCAGTATTGTTTGATGAATACCTGTGCCAGACATACCATCTCAGAACTGTCTCTCAAATCTTTTTCACTAAGGATCTCCTAGTAGAATACATAAAGGCCCCTTACCAGCAAGATCTAATCTGCTTGACCAATCACTCATTTGTATTTCTGTATAGTTTATAGTCTCCCTGATTAATAGGTTAGTCAGACAGCACAAGGCTGTACTAACTCAAACAGGGCTGGAGACAAATGTGAGTTAATTGCTTGTCAGACTAGATACAGTAAAAATCAACAACGAGTGCAATGCCATACAATACATTAATCTTGAAATTTGCAGATGGCATTTTGAAAGGACCCTATCAAATCAAAGGCAAAGAAGATATAGTAGCTGTGGTTTTAAAAGTATTGCTTGGGGTTTTTTTTGTTTGTTTTTTTCCCCCCCCATTTTATTCCAATAATACTATAATTATCTCCATCAGTACATATGTTGCAAGGAATACTAAGGCTCATAGAACCAGACCAGATTAGGGTTGGGAGGGACTTCAGAAGGTTTTCTAGTCCAGACCTCAACAAATCATGGGTGCCACGTCACCATGGTGCCCAGGATTTAGCCCTTGGCACCTAGCAGCCAAAGAAGCAAATGCTGCTGGCGCCTTAAAGAAAGCCACGAGCACTGACATTTTCAGTGCCACTGTCTCTCCTTCCCCCCTAGCCACTGCTGAAAATGCCACCATCAGTGGCCTCTTTTGGCAGTGAGGAGTCTTTAGCACGTTGTGTGGCCACCGCTGAAAGTACTGGTGGTCATGGTGGTTTTTTGATAGTGGGGGATCCTTCACTGCACATCAACATGTGCCTAAGTATTTGGGCTGGCCATTAGGTGTGTGGCAGATTTGTTATGCCCTGATCTAGTCCAATCCCCAGTTACAACCCCACACTGCAATTTTGACATGGAGGAACTTGAAAGTTTGGGTTAAGTTATTTTATACATAAAGTTTCCCAATCTTATAACATAAAAAGATGAATTTAAATTAATTGTTGGATTGTATAATGCATCATAATATTATATTCAGTGGATTGATTTTTTTTTCCCTTGAAATACTAATGGGCTCTTCAAAGGCATATATATCTATGATTACTTACTATCCTTGCATAATATTGGGTTCTTACTGTTTCAAATTGTAAAACTTTCAGAAGAATTTCATTTAATAATAATAATAAAAAACTCACATTGTGTGAGTTGGGTCTGGATTGCAAGACATTGAGGTTGCAAGGGAAGTGACTAAGTTAGTCGTTCAGTTTCAAAGTATGTAATACTGTAGAGGAAAACATATTCTACACATTGGTACATGGTGAATGATTATGATCTTTGTAGCTGCAAGGATATTTGTGATTTTCCACTCATCAAAGATGGAAAGTAGAGATGGACAAAACACTTTTTGGTATAAAGCTTTTTGATGAAAAATGCGGATTCAATGAAGGAAATTTATACAAATTTTTTGCCAAAAAAGGTGTTCTTTTAGCTTTTTTAAAACAAAAGTTTTTTATTCTTTGATTCTAAATGACTCTTTTAAAACTGCTTTAATTTTATGATATATAAAAGTCCAGTCAAAATGTTGTTGTTCTGGGTTCACCTAAATGTTTTGACCTGAAATTATGGTGTTTTGTTTACTCTTAGAAATGGTTAGTGATCAAAAAATCCATTATTTTCATAATTCAAGGCCTATTGTGTGGCACCTGGTGTACCCTGGTTTATTGTACTAGTAGTGAAAATATTTTTAAAACATTGATGATGCACTGACTGTAGAGTAATGTTCGATAACTCATTCCATTTTGTGTGACATTTCTGACTTTAAAGCAGAAGGGCACGTTATTTTTCTAACTGAAGAGAAATAAATTTTTAAATTGTACATGAAATACCATGAAAAATGAGAATGTAACCATGAAGTCTTACAAAGGAATGGGTCAGCAGAAACTATATTTAGCAACCCATAATGTTTTTAAGGAGTAGACTATGGCATCTTATTTTTAATACCTGCCCAGATCATCCCCAGAATCTGAACGTATTCCTTTGAAAAGGGCATGGGGGAGGGGTCAGCTTCTTCTCTGGCGCCATTTCTGGTACCCATCATGGAGTAATTTATCAGAATATTGGTCCATGTGGAGGGAGATGACAGTCAGTGGTCAGACTGTAGGTGAAAAGTAAGACTGGTTATAATGCATGCTGTGGAGTTTCCAGTAGACTTCCTTCACCTTTAACATAATCTTTTATGTGAAGAAGCCCTGGAAGTGGTTCACTGTGCAGGTCAGAGGCCCAAAGCTCGTGTGGAGGCATGGGTGCCCCAGGCTGCATGAGTCCCTCTCTGAGTTACGACTACATCACAAAGCTGGGTTCGGACTTCCTCAGTCTGAACTAAGCAGTTCCCGGTTAGCTCGAATTAACCCTCAATTAGTTTGAACTAACTGTGGCCTTTTAGTTCAAACTAGCTTCACTAACTAGTTCAAACTAACTTTTTTAGTTTGAACTAGTTAATGTGTCTAGTTTGAACTAATGGCTTAGTTTGAACTAAAAAAGTTTGAACTAAGCACTTGATCTGTGTCTGCGTCATGCTAATTCAAACTTAAAAGTGCAAAGTAAGCACTTAGTCTGGACTAAGCAGTGGAATTTATTAGTTCAGACCAAGCTTTGCCTAGTTCGAACTAAGAAATTTCTGAGTTCGAATTAGGCAAAGCCTAATGTAAACACGGACTAATTGGCTAGTGTAGACATAGTGGGTACAGGTGGCTAAAAGTCACTCGTGATTTGATGGAAGTGCATCAGGGCAACCTCCCAGTCACTTGTTCCATCCTGTGTATTTTACCATAGGACAAGGCATTTACGACCTGTGTCATTTGGAAGATTAGGGATTTTGTTTTCTTTGTGGAAGTAGATTTATTGTAAATGAACCCATTTGGTCCTATTTGAGTTTGCTTTAAAAGTCAACCCTATATTGTGTTTGAAGGCAGTTGTTAGCCCATCAGATGTTCTTGCCAGCATGTGGTACACAAATAAATAAAATGTATGAAGAGTAACTTGTATCTGAACCTATAGAGGCCAAAGAAGAAAAGTGTTTTCCTAACTGCTTGGGAAATATCTTATATAGCTATTGATCGAATTAAATTCCACTGTAATTCTGCTGAAATAGCTCCAAAAACAGAACATGCAGTTTTTGGTTTATGAGGTTTAAACACTATTGTAAACACATTATTAGTAATCTTAGTTTCAGAAGTTAAAAAGCAGAAGTGATTGATCATAATTTTATGTTGAATAGTGAAGAAGAAAGGGAGTGGGGAGCATGTGAAAGGCATATTTTATTTAGTTGGAATGCCTGACTGGAAGTTGGGACATTTAGGTTGTAGTCCTGCTTTTGTCATAAGCTTCCCGTGTGATTGGAATTTGAAATGCTTAATAACAGTTGCCCATCCAGGTGTTCAAAAAGATCTCTGCAGCTGTTTACTCACCTAAAATGTGGGCCAGATATTCAAAAGTGTTCAGTAGAAGAGTTGGTTGAAGAAGAATTGAAGGTGGGGCAGGGGAGAGAGAGACAATTTCTTGTAATGAAAAACTTCAAAATTTGGGAGCACAAAGGAAGTCTCAGAAACCTTCAAAATTATCCAGAAAAATGAATTTTCAAAAAATCTCAATACCCAGGCTAGCTGTGGCATGTTACCTGCCTGGTTTCTATTGGAATGGTAAGAAAATGTATCAACAAATTACATATAGTTTTTATTGTGTTTTCTAGTGAACAAACACAAGCCATGGATTGAAACTTCCTACCATGGAGTCATTACTGAAAACAATGATACTGTCATTTTGGATCCTCCTCTTGTTGCTTTGGATAAAGATGCTCCTGTTCCGTTTGCAGGTAGGAAATACACTAACAATGTAACTGTTTTTTATTGAATGCATGATAACTTACTAGAAAACAGCTGTGAGCAGTCGGTATGCAGCATGGGCATAGCGTCACCGAAGTGGTGCTCATGCCATCAAGGTTCTATTGTCTGTAGGATTTGGATATTGGTCTCATAGACCTTGAAATGAGATGTGTTTCAGAATACATTTGTCTGCTGATTTGTTGTGGAGGCAGGAGAGGGTTATACACAGTGCATTGTAGTAAGCTTGTGCTGTCAACATTGTGTGGTGCTGCTTTTTATTTTTTTAATGAAAATATGGGGGGATATCTAAAGAAATTCATTTTCACAATATTAATTGCCGTTGTTTGCCTAAACTAATCCTATATAATTAAGCTATTTTACAAGCAGGTAGTTAAAAATAGCTATGGGGGTAACCTTGTAAGTGATATTCAAAGAGAGTTTCATAGTATGTAATGATGTTAGTATTTCATAACATTCAGAAACAAGACAGGAAATTTAGTGGAGATTTTTGAAAGATTGCTTTATGATAGATGTATGCAATATTGAGGATTTTCCTTTATTTAAAATCTTTTTCACCCCCTACACTTACTCTGTCACATTATGAGTTACTTGAGAAGTAAAATAACAGATAAGCTTCTTGAAATGCAGAAGTGTGAAAGTAGCTGTTTCATTTAAAAAAAATACTTGCAAAAAGATGGAAGTAGTAGAAATGGTGGTAGAGAGAGTGAAGACATGCCCGTATTAAAGATGCATGCACTCTATGGCTGTGTTCACACAGCACTCTTATTTCGAAACAACAGAGGTTGTTTCGAAATAAGAAGTGGCATGGCCACACGACGCACGGCCATTTCGAAAGAAGCAAACCGCTTGTTTCAAAATGGCCGTGCTGCTTTCGAAACAACCTAAACCTCGTTGTCTGTCGAAACATCGGCGCTTTACCCCTCGGGTGCCTGCAATCCCCTCCCCTGTCGAAATAGCAGGTCCACACTGCTTCCCCTTGTTTTGAAACAACTGTGCGTCGTGTGAACATGGTTTTGTTTGTTTTGAAACAATGAGGTTGTTTCGAAACAAAAGTGCTGTGTGAACACAGCCTATGAGACTGAGCTGTTTCCCAGGGTGTTTCATCGCAGGTGCAGGTGAGATGAGCATTATCCCAAGTCCAGTCCATGTTCCCTAGAATATGACAGAAACGGTTAACCATTCCTTCTGCCCCACCCCCATCATTATTATGCTTGTTATGCTATTTTAGGATCTGTTCCTGCAAAACAGGGATAGTTCGACACTAGGGTAACCAGATGTCCCAATTTGGCCTTTTCTTAAATATGCCATGTCTATACTGATGCAGTCAAAGTTGTTGTCATCAGACTGATCTTTCTGGATGGATTTAGTGGTCAGTTCAGACACGGTAAATCGATCTGGAAATCAGCTTAGTAAAACCACCCTCTCAAGTAGCACAGTGTAGTAAAGATGCTATGCTGGGGGGGGGGGGCAGCTTAGGGAGTTGGTGGGAGTTACAAAAGCCACACTGCATGGCTTGTGCAGCTCCTGTCAACTGCAGCCAAATTTTCCCAGCAGTGAAGAGCGGCCCAGAGACATCTATTTTTCAGATTTGTTATCTGGTCACCTTACATGTGAATTCCATTTTAATAGAGAGATTGTCTTGAGTAGCTGGTCCACTCTCATCCACAGTTGAACATAGTTTTTCTTGCCCCTCCACAATCGTGTAGCAATTGGCAATTACAGCAACTGCTTACATGGAATAAAAGTAATGCATCTCACCATGCTTTATTTTCATCTGCTACATCACATTAGGCCAGTACCGCCCAGCCAGTCAGCCCTTCATAGACTGCCAGCATGCGGTGATTCACGTGGACGGACTCTTATGCTAATTTGTCTCTCGCTGCAGAATCAGGAAATTGTTGCTTTCTTTACATGTTGTCTTTGAAGAAGTAATCACTGGATTTTTCTTTGAGAGATACTCAGTGCAATGAGATCCAGGGAATTTGTCCTGCCAAGATGCTTATAGGACTAGTTGCCACTGATTCCAATACCAGTTTTTTATCACAATAATGTTCTGTTCTACACAAACAACTTGTATTTTTAACTGTTTGTCAATGACCCTGAAAGCCAGAAAAGATATATCCTCTATGGTTAACAGTTACGTGTGTGATGTTTTTGAGCATTGCTTTTTGTGTAAGGAGTTACCTTCCTATGCAAAATTAGGTTGTTTTTCCATTCAGAGATTGAAAGTGATAATACAGTTAAATGTGCAATTGTTTTTTGTTTTGTTTTTTCAATGAATGCATATTTCATGATGTTCCAGTGTAGTTTTTGAAGAGTACAGTAATGGATGTTTTAGAATGGAAAGAGTCCAAGATGCTTCTGAAAATTGGTTCTTATTTTTTTCCTGTAATTACACTATGCTTTATACTTCCTTAATTTGCCAAACTCCTCTTTGAAACAAGATAAGAATATTAGTTAAGTCCTTATATTAAGTCCTTACTGACTGATATTTGGTTTTAGATGGGAACAATCAATGTATGTTTCATACTCATAATATTTGTCTCTTGCCATTTATGTCAGACCTCTGAAAAATTTGATGTGAAGTCTTTATCACGCAAACAGACTTCTTTTATGGATCAGGCTGCTCATGAGTTCTGTGTATTTAAATATTTTTTAAAAAAATTAATATATTAATTCAATTTATTTCTCTTATTTGTATCCCTTGTATGTAATTTAATATATGTGTTATGTTACAGGTGAACATGAGGAAAATAAAATGCAGACTTTTGTGCCAACAACTATCCAGTTTCACTTTTAAGTTCATGTCCAGTTAATATTGTGTAATATCTGCAATAGTCCAGATAGCCTTGTAACAGATATGCATTCTAGTCTTTACAAAACTATATTCCTTATTGAGTGTATTCTTAATTTCCTTTTTTTTCCCCCACGAACAAAGGCCTAGATTCCCTGAAGTTTGAATAATCAGAATTCTTAATTCCCTGTTTTATTTTGTTTGCCTGGCAACTTCACATAGCCCCCAGTTCCATAATATTAAGAAAACAACAACAAACCTGAAACCCAAACAGCTAACTTTATACTGTATTCTGAATCCAGTTTCCCAGCTTCTTTTTCTAATAACAGAGAAATTTCTCTATGCTTCTCTACAAAATTTCTGCTTTAATATTCCACAAATTTGTTTGGTTTATTTGTCCATCTTGTTATTCTTTAGGCTGGTGCCAGCCATTTCCAGTAGTTAAAGGAACGAACTGACTTTAGAATTCCCTTTTCCCAAATCTTTTTCCTCAAAATATTGTCTAAACCAGTTAAAATCATCTGATAATGTGTTACACAACCTATTGACTCATCTGTGAGTGTAATGAGAGTAAGATGAATAGGAAGTTTGTAAACTGATGTTGCCATCTTGAATTTTAAAGCCTAGAGCATGTTCTGAAAGGTCCAAATTGGAAATATACAGTAAGTAAATAGCACTGAGCAAAGTCCTGAATTTTTGTATTATACATTTATACCTATATGCTCCTCCTGTCCAGTATTTTGCATTGTACTGATCGTAGTACTAAGTTCTACTTTTACATATTTGTTAATTTGCCAGTGCCTTTTTCTGCAATTATTTGTAGAAGCCGCTTACAGTTTTACATCTCTACTCTATTTTCAACTGCATTACCCTCCTCCTTTTATATTGATTTAGTTGTGTGCTATCATCTGAGTGCAAAATACTTGTAACTCTTCCATTGATGTAAATAAATGAGTCAGATCTATCCTGGTATTGATCCTTGTGGCAGTCCACTGCTCACTTACCAACAAACTGTAGCCATTCACAAATCAGGCTTGTATCCACCTAAATAGCTCGCCTCATTCTTACAATTATCATTATAGATTATTGTGTTGTATGTGAGTATATCAATAGATTTTCTAAAGTCCAGTTAAATTATGTCCATAGCTTTTTTAAAAGATATGTTAGGTCTGCAATTCTCCATTTATGAATTTGTCCTTCTATCTTCAACCATATCAGAACTTTCGAGGTCCTACATTATTTCTGTAATTAATTTTTCCATATCTGTCCTTATTACCTTATCCCATTTGTGGAGTTTTTAATATTAAAAAGTTCTTAGATAATATGAGCTAGATTCAGGAAAGTGTGTATATTTATGGGACTGACTTTGTGCTTCACTTTAGCCTTGCTTCAAGGATACCTAAAGTTTAAAATGTGCTCAGGTGCTTTTATGAATCAAGGCCATAGCTCTTATACTAGCTTTCTTTTATGGTAGTACCTTATAGTGCATCACTTTCCAAATAGTTTTTAAGATCTGTTCCTTAAAATGACTGTGTGAAGATATGTAATTTATATGCATACACTTATATAGTATGTGTGCATGTATATTAGTTACTGGTACATCTTTCTTGCTTTTCAGAATTCTGGCATAAATACCACATGTCTCTGGTTACTTTTACACTCAAAGAACAAAACAAAAGATATTCCTCTTTCTTCCCACCACATTTTGTTTTAACCAATTAGTTAACAAATACAAGAGATAACAAGTACATACCTAGTTTTCTGTTATGTGGAGTATGGAAGCTTTCTGATATTCTTCACTACTCAAGTTTCTTGCTTGGATGTCATAAAAGAGTAACCTTACCTATCACATGGGAGTGGTTTAGAAGCAAAGTCCCTTTTGCTTTTGGAAATTTTCCCATTTTTGTTTTCTACAATTTTCAGAGTTATTTCAGTATTATGCAAATAGATCAGATTCTCACTCCTTTCTCCAACCTGTTAGCTGCCATCTGATGGTTGAGGAGCTCTCATTGGCATCAGGCCACTGAAGCTAGCTCCTATGCCAGTCCCCCACATTGGTGTGTCATGGTAAGCTGGGGTGGGTACAGACCTGCTCTGCTAGTTTTCACTAGGGCAGTGGTTCTCAACCTTTTTTCTGCTGTGGTACACCTCTGTACCTTTAATTATTTTTGAGGCACACCGCCATATAGTCTCCAAATGAAGTCATGAATATTGATGAGCCACTCCAGGACTCATGGAGTAGTTTTTCAAAAAAAAACATTCCATGGCAGTACTGCTCAGGCCTGATGGCACAGCTGTGAAACACTGCACTAGAGTATGGTCCGTTGAGTAACATACACAGGTGATAAAAGAGAGAGCAGCCCTTATGAGCTCCCTTACACAGGTCTTCAGCTTCAGAGGTCAGAACAATTCCAGGGGTGCTTAACTGCTGTACATGTACTGTGTTCAGATAGGCAGAAATCTTCAGTGTCAGTGCACTGTAGGGCTCACAGCCTCAGGCATAGAGGGAGAAGACGGGGTGTTGGCAGCATTGAGCATTATGGGGCTGCTCAGGACTGCAGAGGAGCATGCAGGCAGTTTGGATCAGGCTGCTGTAAATTGATCAGCTCTGACTTATGCCAGGCTGCATTGGTCCCTGCTAGTTGAGAACTGGGTGACATAAAAGTGGCTTGAAGCAGCTAAGTTCCTCTGCCCTCTTTGGACTATGCTTTTTGGAGGGGAAAGCAAAGAATCAGTCCCCTATTTCTTCCCTGCAACAAAGCATGCAACAGAGCAAAGCTATTATTGACACACTGGCAATTTAGTTTGGGATTAGTACCATGGAGAACAACTTTCTATAGGTTGGTTGTAAATATCTGACCATAGATGTCTGTATTCAGGCTTTCTAGCTTCTTAAACTGCAGTGGTGACATAGTTCTAACTTCCTTCTGGATTTCAGCCTCCCATCCTGGGGACTTTAACTTTGTTCCTAGCATCTTTTCCTTTTTCTCTTTTGAGAACACAGTGAGGTGAAGATTTCATTCATTAAAACATCAAGCCATTCCATTAATACATAAATCACATGTATTTCAAGGTCCTTTTGTATGGTTTCATCACAAGTAAAAACGTCAGCAGTATACTGCAGATCTCTCCTTTCCTTCAGTGTTGGGTGGTGGTAAAAGCTGACTCCTAATAGTGATCTCAGTAAGTAAGTAGCAGATTGGACATATCCAGTGGCATGAGTGGGACTGGAATAGGGGTAGACCATAGGGTATTATCTTCATAGATGCAGTTCATGATTTTTTTTCAGGAGCCTTGCAGTATTTTTTTTCTTAATGCTCCAGGTATATTGGCTCCTTACTGTGGCAGAAAGAACATGTCTTGACCTCATGGTTGTGGAAAAAAGCTTGAAAATGCAACCGCTGTAGGCTCAATTGCCAAAAAGAAAACCAAATGAGTTATTTTTAAAAATGTTGGGATGATTTGTTTAAAGTCAAATTGTATTATTTTCTTGGGAACCCAACTCATGGTGTTTGCACACTTGTGGGGTGACACTCTACCTCTATCATACAGCAAGCATATTCCTAATGCATCCTTGTGCCTGGAAACTTCTAGAAGAACTGTGTGTGTCTCAGGTCACAGCCAAGCTCTTAAAAATGTACTTTTGCAATAACTACGCATGCTGTGGATCTCTGGTTACTGGCTCTTGTGAATTCTCTCCACCACAGCATGCATTGTGGTAAGGTCACACCATTTTTGAGTGGGGACTTTGCTGTTATCTCAGGGTAGGTTATCATCCCCACTGCCTTGCCATCTTGGTTAATTTCTTTTTACACAATTTTGTAATTTTTTAAAAGGACAATGATACACCTTCCAGAAAAAACCATTGAGAGTTGGGAAAAGGATTCCCAAATCAGACTTGCATTGAGCTGAAGGTTTGGCAGTAGAACACAATCAGCTTCTGCACGTAAGATATGTGATTAGGAATGACCTTGGGCATCTGATTTTCTAGCCAGTAAAGTTAGTCATAGGGCAGAGATTCTCTGGCTGCAAATAAGGAGAGCTCAAATGCATTAATCACTAGCTTGCTTATAATATATTTTTTAAAAACTTACAAACTGTGCCAAATTTGATGGGGTTGTGTGTATGTGTGTTTGTTAAAGGATAGGAAGTAAGGGGAGGACTCATAAATTTATCCTTTTAATTTGGTTCTATTTTCCAGCAGAATTTACTGTCCCTACCCCACCTAAGAGAATGATGCAGTATTTTACTGAGTAAGTGCTTAGGTGTTTGTGGGGTTTCTAACTATTGCAGAACTGAAGAAGATAAGGAAAATTTTTAGAGCAGGGCAGTAATGAATGGTCTTTTTTTCCTTGAAACATTCACAATGTAGAGGCTGATTCACTACTATTTTGTGTGCTGCTGGACTTCCACTGAACTTGATGATGTCACTGTATGGTAAAAATCAGAGGAACACTGTAGTGAATCAGGGTCATTAACTGACGTTTCTCTGGCTTTGTCATGAAAATGGTTATTTTGGTTCTCAAATGCTTGCCCCTTGGCACCACACACTCATGTGCTCCATCTGTTTCCATCTTCACCTAAGTATTAATACAGAGCTCACTGCTTGCAGATCAGATTTCTTTTGCAAAAGAAATCCTAATCTCTGACTTTATCATTTTTACCTGTATCACTAAAAAGGAAAGGTAGACAGTGAAATAAAAATGTAGGAAAGTTTGATTATTCGCATACACTTTTTCCCTCTCAAACAAATCACCACTGACATTTTCACTGTTAGTAGAATTCTTATCCCAAGTGTACACTTGCAAATCCAGCTGTAGTTAGCCTGCTTTATTCATGGCTTGAACACAACAGCCCTGTTTTTCTGAAGGACTCTCCAGAGCTGTTTACATACTTCCCAGAAGTGTAGCATTCTAGGTGGTGGTGGTTTATCAGCTTCTCAACAGGTATAGGGAGTAACAGGATGGAATATTTTTGACTTAACATAAAAATGTGGATGTTATTCTTCAAACTGAGACTCTGAATGATCTCTTTTTACATTTTATGGGCAGTAAGGCATAAAACATGCTGTCAGATTTATGGTACTTAGAATATATTGGTTTTAAAACATTTTACTTTTATAGAAAAGCGTAACCAAAAGTTTGAACCATAAATTAAGTCATCAAGTCTTGAATAGTTTGTAACAAATCACCTGCTGTATAGCTTTTATTTTAGATGTTTTAAATATATCTTAATTTGTTAAGACATTTAGAGTAGCCATTAGAAACCACAAATCATGCTCTTGACAGGGATCACAGCCCCAGGAGAATAAAAGTGCTCTGAAGATTTGGGGATAACAAAATCAGCTACAGAAGAGACAGGATGAGGAATGACCTCAAGGCTACTGTTTTCCATGCAAACTGAATAAGGAATCTTATGACACTTTTAAAGACTAATAAATTTATCTATCACATGAGATTTCATAGGAGAAAATCCACTTTGTCAGATCTGTGAAGCTAGGCAATTTACAGAACAGGAGGAAAATGAAAGCAGGAAAGTGTAAGTCATAGATAGAATCAAGTCAGACTGTTACAGTAAATCAAAGCAGTTGTTTAGATTCAAAAAGTGGAGAACAGCATATAGAAGGAGGTGAGGTCAAATCACTTGGAAGAAGAAAAAAAATGGCTATTTAGTCATAAGGCAATGATGTCAGTCTGAATATTTGCTGTAACAGTCTGACCTGATCCTATGATTTACACTTCCCTGTATTTATTTTCCTCCCATTCTGTAAGTTCCCCCATCCTCCAGCATCTGATGAAGTGGGATCTCTGCCATTAAAGCTCATGTGATAAATAAATTGGTTGTCTTTAAAAGTGCTCCAGGACTCCTTGTTTGGTTTGCTGAACTAAACTAACATGGCTGCCCCTTTGGAACTTGTTTTCTATGAAGTAAGTTTAGGCATGACAGGAGATGCTTAGGCTCCTCGTAGACAGAGCTCCAGCAATCTCTCTCTTATAGTGACCTCTGTTGGCTATTTCATGAAGCTCAGCAAAGTCTCTCTGTGCTTATAAAATCTCTTTTTTTCCCCCATTGACATGGCAGTTGCCAAAAATAGGGCATATTAATTATTTAAAGTGAAACCTAAAAGGTTCAACCTACTCCGATTATTCTCAAATGTCTTTTAGTTGTTGCCCATTGGTTTGTGTGGACTGGATGGTCGTGAAGAAATTTAAACTTACCTGCATAGATCCCTTGCTGTGAAAATAAATGTTAGAAGCTTCTTGTATTCTAAAGGGGAACACTAAGGAATGATAATAAGAGTCAATAACTATTTTTTTTTTACCTAAAATATCAAATTACTTGAAGTAGGGAAGTCAGTAGAGTGAGGATTGATTTTTAAGGGCCTTAGTTTGCCTTTATTCATGCTACCAAGAAACTTTTTGGCTGTTATGCAAGCATTGTACATTAACTTTCACTCAAAGGAACAATGCCATATTAGTAAGTCCATATAATAAGAAGCAAATGTCTTGCTGTTGTTAATAACCACTTAGGTTGATTAAAAATGCAATTTAAAAAGAAAAACCATCTTGTTTTACTTGGATATAACAAAGTGCATTAAGTTAGCCACTTTCTGGTTCTTAGACATAACTATAATACTACAGATTTTGGATTGCACAGAATGATGGGATTAAACATTCCTTTTTTAAAAAGTTTTTAATTTTAAAAGAAAGCATAAAATGTCATGTTCATTAGTACTGGGTTTCCTAAAAACTTGTTTTTAGCAAAATCCAAATGTTGGCTCTAAATAGGGTGGCCATCTTTTTAATTTGGGAATACTAGTCACTGAATACCAGAAGCAACCCTGACCCTGTTCCGTCTCTTTCCCCCAAGGGCTGTGCCTCGGCGACACCTTGCCCCTGAGACCCTGCCCCCCCCATTCCTCTCTTCACACCAGTGGTCACTGCCCTCTCCATCTCCCTCCCTGGAGCTGTGTTGTGTGGATAGGACATGCTAGGATCAGATGTTTGTGTAGATATAGTTTTATTCATGACACTTGAGCAATATAGTGATGTAGCAGTGAGAAAACTGCATGAAATGGAGAGAGTTCTCAGAGATGGGTGGATAGGTGCTGACCTAAAGGCTCAAAACAATCCTTTGAAAACTCCAGCCTCTCCTTGTACTTTCATTTGTGTGTCAGAGAGTTTGATAACTTGATCACTTCTGCATCACGCACACATCTCTCTCTGTGCCTGAGCTCCTTTTTTTAGATGCGTTCCTTGGATTCCAAACCCCCCTTTGTGATAGGATGCAGTGTTAGTAGTAGCACAGGATCTGAAATTTTTACCACTTGTTTTGTTTATTGCAACAAAATTGATGCTTCTCGAAAGAGTCGTATTCAAGTTGCTTTAAAAAAATAAAATTAATAGGACAAATTTGATGGAATAATGTCATATTTAATGTATTCAACTGACAAGAGGTGTAGTGGATTATTACAGTTTATTGCCATTAATTGCCTTGTTAGTATGGTAACTTACTGACTTTTATATAGATAGATAGATAGATAGATACAGAGACACACACACACACACTGCATGATAGTTTGTATACTCTGCATGATTTAGAGTATGCTATAGGGGTAGGGGTTACTCAGTACTGTTCCTCCCCAGCAGGAGGTGACACAAGCGACAACTAAAGAATCTGCCTAGCTGTGTACGTGAATAGGCTCAATTAGTGTGATTTTAGAGTGTTTGTGTATAATGTAACAGACAGAAGGGAGCTTGGCAGCTGGCCAAGGCCTGCAAGCCGGCCCAGAGATGGGCAGATGAGCAAGGACTGAGGGATGACGTGGGCTCCCTCTTCGAGAAGATTCCACATGTGAGAGAAAGGGAGAGCTTTTTCAGTGCAAAAAGGCACAGTGTGGATTGGTCTAGGACCAGGTATTTAATGGGAATTCATGCCAAAATCGCGGCTTCGCTGCGTGCCTCTGCCAGGGTCCAGAAGGCTGTGAGGGTTGATCCTGTCAGCTGCGTCACACCCTTCAGAGTGCAGGCTGTAAGCCAGTAGCTTAGCCAGGGGCTTTTGGTTTAGATACAGCCTTGGCTTGGGCCTTACCAATAGCGAGCCTTGGGATTGTCTTGTGTTTTTGGACATACTCCTTTAAGGAGGTTTGGAGAGTGTGACTGGACTGAGATTGGAGCTGAGCGCTTGGTTCCCAGTGAATCGGGTACCTCAGACATTTTGTCACCTCTCCTGGAGCCTTGAAGGCAGAAGAGGACAGAAGAGGACCACTCAAGTCCCTGAAGGGACAGGGATTCAGGGGTCTGCTTAATTCCCCTAAAGGCCCTGTCACAGCAGACATTGTTTGGGGGTGAATAAACTTTGTTGTTAAGGCCTAGGTGGAAGAACCCCAGAAGAAGACGTCCCCAAGTCTGGACTGTGCTGTTTTCCTGGACCAAAGTGTCGAGGGTCCTCTCCATCATCTCTGTTAAAGGCTGAGGGGAGGAGGACATCAAATTGTGAGCAGAGAGCAGGGTTCCAGCCTGAGAAGTTGTCAAGCCTCTCGGGGATTTTAGGGGATTTTACTGCCCAGAGCAGTCTGGAAGAACTCACCTGGTTCCAGTCATCCTTCTGAATTCTGGGTACAGGTAATAGGTGGTTTTATCACCTACATACTTACCTGTCTGCTCTTGAGGTGTTTATGGGAAAGGCAATTGTATTAGTAACTGTTTAACTGTGTATTTATATGGGTGGGGCAACTTAAGGTATTTATCTGGTTTAAGTTCTTCACCATTACTGTAATTGGATACTGTGTGTAGTCTGGAGCACGGGTGAAGGGGAATTCTTGGGTTATCAAACCCAGGGATTTTGGAAGTTCCCATACATCCTAATTCATACTTACCTGTCAGTTGTTTAAAGGTTCTGTTAGCAGTTATCATAATAGTATACTCTTGATAGCTTTTCTCTGCCCCTTCCCTTAATAAACCTGCGTTGTTAACTTAAGATATGTGTCCGCATTTGTTCTAAACAGGGCTGGCCTGAGGTGACAGATACTCAAGAGTTTGGGGAGACCTACCAGGACTCATTGTTGTCTGAGAGAAATGAAAATTTCTCTAACAGAAGGGTGTTCAGGTTAACACAGATCAGTTGAGATAAATGGAGTTTGTTTCATGTTTTGTAAAATGAAAGCCATTTTTAGGATATATTAATTGGTCACTGTTTAGTTATGTGAGCAAACATTTCATCCATTGGCCAGGAGCTCTAAGGATTGTCAGCCACAACTTCAATCCTGCCCTCTTTCCTGTTCCCCCATGCACCACCTTGCCAGACCTTCTTTTATTCTTTTAGATTGGAATATGACCTTCCAGTAACCTATTAAAGTCATCACCCCCTTTGCCATGGACTAACAGTGATGCTTAAAAACACATGCCCTCCTGTATCCCCCTTGAATACACTGTCCTTGAAAGGGGTAGGAATGGGGAAGAAAGCCTGGCTAGGAAGTGGCTAGTGTACCTTCCCTCTCACTCCCTCACCCTGAGAGTCAAGAAACCTGGGTTCTCGTCCAGTTCCCCCACTAGCTTGTTGTGTGGCCTTCTTAAGTCCCTATGTCTCTCTGTCCCTCTGTTTCCATCTTTTATCTTTCTTGTGTATTTATACCACAAGCTCTGGGGGACAGCAACTGTGTGTTTGTACAGCACCATGCACACTGGGCATCTGATTGCAGTTACTATAATGCAGAGAAGAAATCATATCATGACCATTTTTACTCCTTTACTCTTTTGAGCGTGCTGCTGCTTTGTATTTACAACTCCAGAAGTAACTGTGGTCTCGACATTCAGTCACAAGTACAAAGAAACTGACATGCTTTGATTTACTTGCTAAAAATATGGCAGAGGCATAGGTAACATCTTCATTGATTTAAGGTCATATTGGTTCATAGTTATCATGGATTTAATAGAAGTTATATTTATTGTTTACAGTGAAAACATAGCAACACTGTGGGGAAAAAGTTCAGACTTTCCACCTGTTTTTCCATTCATTGCACATTTTGAACAGAGAGCTGTCTGAGTGATGTGGATGTTATTGATGTCATGGAGATACAAGTGAGAGTACAAGATGATGGCTGGTGGTGGAGCTTTACAGCAGTTGGTCTTCCTCTGAAGCTCATACCACTGAGCACAGCGGGGGGGGGGGGGAAGAGAAGAAAAAACAGGACTTTACAAGACTATCTGTTTCTGTTTGCTCAAGGGAATCTGGGAGGGTAGATCCTTTTCTAAATTCTTGTGTTTGTTTTCCTTCTGTCTGATGAAGTTAGTTTTTAGTGTTGATGGTAGTTCTTATTGTTCTTGTTTTGGCTGCTTGAGGGGGAGCTAAGCCTTTCAGAAACAGTGAAGGACAAAAAAAACTCTTAAGACCTTGGAAGAAAAGTAAAGGTTTCCTATATTGTTGGGTCCTGCCTTTTCATTGTTTCATATCTTCACGTTTCACTGCCTAGTAGAATGCACAAATAGGTGCAAAATACTACCATTCTGGTTGTGTTTTATACCCACTTCACACTGATTGTGTAGAATTGTACAGACACCAGGTACAAAGCCATGAAAAAATTAGGTTGTTGAATTGTGTTCACCTCTCCCTTATTTAATGACTTTGCCCCCACAATGCATGCAGTTCTGGCTACTTTGGTTGCCCCAAACTGAAAGTGCTTTTGTGATCAGGCCTGACAGAATCATTTAGTACCTTATGGAATATATGAAAGAAGGTAAAAACAGAATATATGGGTCCAAATGGGAGTTTACCTCAGTGGGGTTACTTGGGTAAGTAGGGTGATCAAATGTTATCCGTGAATTGGAAACTATCTCCCCCAAATGTTGGTTTATTTTGCCCCTGTAGAAATTAATGGTAGTGCTTGTATATTGAGGCCTTTGCAGGAATGATGCCTTCAAATGCTAAGTTTCATCAATTAATTTTGGAACTTGCCAACTAAGCTACTGAAGAAAAAGAGAATGATGGTTATGATTTACCTGATTTACCAGAAAACACAACTGGCTTGGAATATATAGACCTGGACAGATGGGTTCTAAAAATAACATGGACGCATGGAAATTGCGGAAAACACAACTAGAGAAGGGAGGGTGTAAATATTTCTTGGGGAACGATCAGGGGATCGATGATGAGTAAATAGGGCAAATTTTATTTTTAAAATATGCCTGAAATGCATTTATTTATTTTTACATGTAACAAAGAAATGGGGGAGGGGGTAGAATAAGGCTAATGTCCAGTTAGCATATTGGTTTTTGAGCAGGCTTAGACAAATAACATTATTTCAAGATTGGTGCTGTTTTAAAAAAAAAACAAAACAAAAAACAAAATGTGAAATAATACAAACCATTCTTTTTCTGTTTCCCAACATTACCTGTATTGAATATACATGGAAATAGAGATTTCCCACAAATATTAATTATGAATATCAGTTCCTAAGGTCAATTATTTTACTTTTGTGTGGCTGCAGAGATTTTAAGTGAGGATCTTTAAATGACTTGTGTTCATTTAAAATTCAGAGGAAACTGCAATCTGGACAGTTAAGAGCAAAGTAGCTCTTTTAGCTGACTCTTCTTGGCAAGATGTCCAAACTTCCATTGAGTGAACACCTTGACCATAGTTCAAGGCAGATTTTATTATCTTGTATAGCTAGTCTGTGCTGACTGTCATCACGTAATATTCATGAAAGGCTAAATGTCCCTTGTGAACCCTGACAGTATATATAAACTAATTACCTTTTATTTGCTGTTTTTCAATATTTTTGAAAGAATGTATTATATAGTAGTATGATATTTTATTATTATTTACAAAAACTCCAGCTGACTGTCTTCATAGAATAGCTTGTGACAGCCACAGTTCTTTGCATTTACAGCCATTTAAATTAATTAATATTCAGTATGTTGAAATGAACAATTTCATGCTGCTGTGACAAGAAGTTTTTTTTAAACAACTTACTTTCTTCTTTAATTTTGTGAAGGAAACTGTTGGAAGAAAGGTTTCAAAGGAAATTGATTTGGATTTCAAACTAGCTACACTGTTTGACAGAATATGCACATGTATTTCAGGTTAATTGCTATTTGTCCAAATTTACTTTTAATTCTGAAGGATCTCTTTAAGGCTTGAAGAATTTGCTGAAAAATAAAATGTGATTGGTGCTTTGATCTCTGTACTGAAATATGATGTCTTCAATTTTTCTTCATTCATTTGATCTGCAGAGATGACAGTGAAAATAGAGACAGGAGGACAAATGTAAAAAGCACCTTGACAACCTTCTTTCTAGAGCTCTGACTATGGATTTTGTTGCTTTTTCCCCTCTTATAATTAAATAAAATAAGCTCTTCAATTTCAGTCATAAGAACCCAGTTTTATTTATATCAGTTCTGTTTCTCCTTCTTTAAAAAAAGTGCATTGATGAGCTGACCATTTGCTCCTTATATTTCATCAGCTTTAAAAATAATTTTAATTCTATTTTTATATAACTTATTTAACGAAAATAACAATTTAACTTAGGCTGTGTTCACAAAGCACTCTTATTTCGAAACAACAGAGGTTGTTTCGAAATAAGAAATACCCTGTTCACATGACGCACGGTTGTTTCGAAACAGCACCCGTTGTTTCGAAACAACAGTGTTGTTTTGAAACAACTTAAGCCCCATGTGGGGACGAAACAATGTTGTTTCGAAACGACTGTTTCGAAACAATGCCGTCCGAATATGTTGTTTTGAAACAACAGTGACTTGTTTTGAAATAACTGTTGCCTGAAACTGCTATTTCGCTTTGAGCTTTTTTCCTTAATTCGAATTAACAAACTGTTAATTTGAATTAAGTTATTTCGAAATAAGGCATTATTTCGAAACAAGTTGTTTCGACACAACTTGTATCGAAATAATGCCTGTGTGTGAACACAGCCTTAGAACACTGATTTAAAGAACTGAAAGCCTATGAATTGGAAAATAGTGCTACTTTAACTTGCATTCTGCAGTGTTTAAGACTGAAGTTGCTTGCTAAAAATTAACTGAGGGTTTGTTGTCTGCTGTACCTGGACCAGTTTGGCTCTTCTGGTCCACATATTTTTATATTCACAGTTTGATCAGTTGTTTTAAAGCTTTGTTAAATATTGCACACCCCCTCATTCTACTCTCATGAAGCCAATAAATTGTTCTTGTGTGACCTATAATAAAGAACACCTTTTATATCATTTTGTCTATATAAAAATTAATATTAAATAAGAGAATTTGCATATAGATGTGTAGTGTTTGTTTGAGTGCTGCCATTAATACTCAAAAACTCAATTGTTGTTTTAACTATCTTCTGTCATAACCAGTAACATTGTAAGACTTGTCTGAGTGAGTTGTAATAATAAATATAGTTGGGTGGTGGAGTTTCTGGGATGAAAAATTATAATTGAATTTTACTGTACTGTTGTAGATAATACCTGAGTATAAAACAATGTTGGAGATTATAGCAAAAAATGTAAACTTTGTTTTCCTGTGTATTAATGATGACGTCATTGTGCATGAAGAAATAAGCTTTTTCTTGCTTTCATGAGAATCTAATACTGCGCGTGCTTTTAGAACAGAATTATATTACCATAAACATAGTCATATATACTGGCTAAAGAAACTAACAGCAGTGCATGAACGCCTAGCAGCACAGATGAACCAGCTGCTAGCAGCAGGCTCCCACCCAGCCTGGCTAACACAAGGAAGGACAGTGCTGATCATGAAAGACCCCCACAAGGGAACAGCACCATCCAACTACCAGCCAATAACCTGCCTCCCCACAACATGGAAAGTCCTATCAGGCATCATAGCCGCCAAGCTACAGGACCACATGGGCCAGTACATGAGCACAGCTCAGAAGAGCATTGGGAACAACACCAGAGGCTCAAAACACCAGCTGCTCATAGATAGAGCAGTCGCCCAAGACTCAAGGTCTAGACAGACCAATCTGTGCACAGCCTGGATTGACTACAGGAAAGCCTACGACTCAATGCCGCACACATGGATCTGTGAATGTCTGGCGCTATACAAAGTCAACAGGACACTAAGGACCTTCCTCAAGAACTCAATGGGACTGTGGAAGACAACACTGGAAATCAACTCAAGACAGCTTGCACAAGTGGCCATCAAGTGCGGCATATACCAAGGTGATGCGCTGTCCCCGCTGCTGTTCTGCATTGGCTTGAACCCCCTCAGCCAGATAATCACAAGGACTGGATATGGATACAAGTTCAAGAGTGGAACTACCATCAGCCACCTCCTCTACATGGATGACATCAAGCTGTATGCTAAGAATGAACGAGACATCGACTCGCTAATCCACCTGACACGGATCTACAGTGAGGATATTGGGATGTCATTTGGACTGGAGAAGTGTGGCCGGATGGTAGTAAAGAGAGGAAAGGTAGTCATGACTGATGGGGTGGAACTACCAGCAGGCCACATAGCAGACATACAGACCGGCTACAAGTACCTTGGCATCCCACAGTCACATGGGAACCACAATGTGGAGGCAAGGAAGACAGCAACATCCAAGTACCACCAGAGGATAAGACAGGTCCTGAAGAGCCAGCTCAATGGGAAGAACAAGATCCACGCCATCAACAGGTACGCCCTGCCAGTCATCAGATACCCTGCCGGTATAGTGAGCTGGCCAAAGGAGGACATGGAGGCTGCCGATGTGAAGACCCGGAAGCTCCTCACAATGTACGGAGGTTTCCACCCCAAGTCCAACACCCAGAGACTGTACGCCAGCTGGAAAGAAGGTGGGCGGGGTTTGGTGAGTGTCAAAGCCACTGTCCTGGATGAAACCCAGAGCATCCAGGAGTACATCAGTAAGATGGCACCCAAAGATGTGCTGCTGAGAGAATGCCTGAGGCAGCAGCAGCAGACATGGGAGGAAGATCAAGCAGAAGAAGTGCCATGGCAAGACAAGACCCTGCATGGGATGTACCATCGACAGATAGCGGAGGTGGCTGACATTGGGAAATCCTACCAGTGGCTGGAAAAGGCTGGACTAAAAGACAGCACTGAGGCACTGATCATAGCAGCACAAGAGCAGGCACTGAGCACCAGATCCATTGAAGCACGGGTCTGCCACACTAGACAGGACCCAAGGTGCAGACTGTGCAGAGAGGCCTCAGAGACAGTCCAGCACATAGTGACAGGATGTAAGATGCAGGCAGGAACAGCATACACTGAACGGCACAACCAAGTAGCTGGCATTGTGTACAGGAACATCTGCACAGTGTATGGGCTAGACCCTCCCAAGTCCAGATGGGAGATTCCACAGAAGGTCGTGGAGAATAACAGGGCTAAGATTCTGTGGGACTTCCAGATCCAGACAGACAGGCAGGTACTGGCCAATCAACCAGACATCGTGGTAATAGACAAGGACCAGAAGACAGCGGTGGTGATAGATGTAGCAGTGCCAAGTGACAGCAACATCAGGAAGAAGGAGTATGAGAAACTGGAGAAGTACCAGGGCCTGAAAGAGGAACTAGAACGGATGTGGAAAGTGAAGGCCAAAGTGGTCCCAGTGGTGGTAGGAGCACTCGGGGCTGTGACTCCTAAGCTGGGAGAGTGGCTCCAACAGATCCCAGGAGCAACATCAGAGCTCTCTGTCCAGAAGAGTGCAGTGCTAGGAACAGCTAAGATACTGCGCAGAACCCTCAAACTCCCAGGCCTCTGGTAGAGGACCCGAGGTTGAGGATGACACATACCACCCATAGGGGTGAGAGGGGATTTTTTTTTATATATATATATAGCTCATATTAATTATGTTGCAATAGTACTTGAACTCCTAGCCAGGACAAGGACCTTACTGGATGCTGTAGGCTATCGATTCAGAAATTGCCTTCTAAATTTTCATCTGTGGTGTTACACTAACATTCATTTTTCATATTCGGTGGTTTGTGTGGGTATATAACCTTTACTGATATCAAGTATGAAGTTTTGTGGATAGATATGTAGAATTAAAGTCCAAGTGGTATATCTTTAAAAATAAAATGCGAAGTTCACTAGGTTTCTATATTGACATGTCCTGTTAGCAAGTGTGTGGGAAATGCAGAGAGCTGACTCCTTGGGGCTCACACCAGAAGTTTAAAGATTAAGTCTCTAGCAGAGGGAGCTAGTGTCTGTGAATTACAGAGCCCAAAAATAGCTAAGCCTTGGCAGAAGGCTAAGCTGGGTTTGACTGAATCTAGCTTTTTAATGATTTAATGGTTTATCTGGTTAGCAAAGTCAGCCTGCAGAAGAATGGATTTTATTTATTTATTTAGATATTACAATGTGTGTAGCTCTATTTTGGACTTGAGTAAGGATTCTGCCAGCTAATATTTATTATTTGTCCATGTTATATTTGTATGCAGTGCCTTTTATGCTGAAAGATCTGAAAGAGTTTTAAATACAAAGAACAAGTAAAAAAAGCATTTAAATTATTTTGCCCACTGCTAAACAGGAGTCACTTCCAGCACATACAGTACTACACAACATCTGGACTTTGGGTATGGCCATAGAACAGAAAGTGAAGACTCTGTGAACAAATTGGAAACTAAAAGGGAGCATTTTAGATACTGGTTAAGCTTTTGTTATAGAATCATTAATTGCAACAAATGGTCAGAAACTTGGGTCACTGTCTCATCTGAAAAAAATCCAGATCTTCTTATGTGCTACAGTGTGGTAAAATAAGTCTGATGATAATGGTCATGAGCTTCTATTCTTCATCCATCCTCCTGGAAGCAAATACCTTTACTAGAAATTTAGTGAATAAGAAAGTTCTAAGAATTATTTCACAAATTGGCAGTCTCTCATCCTGGTGTAACCACTTATGTAGTGCTTTTGTCTACTTCTTACATCATAGTACTGAAAGAGATCATTGACCATTATACTGACTAGAAATTTTATACTAAACCCAAAAATAAAATAAAAAAAGCTCCAAGATACCTTCAGATACCCTAGGTAACTGATTTGAGAGAAAATTCATCAGTTATACTAGGACTGTGCACCGGACCTTATTGTTGTAGTTTGGAAATAAGCTCCCCTTGTAAGCTAAGTCTGATATCTCCGTGCTTTAAGGGATCAAATCTTGATGCTACTTTTAACATACAACCTGATATCTAGATGACTCTTTATGCTCAGACTTAAAGGCCAAAACAAAATGACCCTTCCTCTTTCACATGATTATCATTCCAGTATTGTCAGGAGAGGCTTTTTCCCTTGGAAACATTTTCAATAAAGTAAATGGAAACAAAGCTTAATGCTATCCCTCTGATAAAGTAAGCCATACATTTGAGCTATTGCATGTAACTAAGTCAGGGATGACATTTTGAAATTCTTCCTGTTCTTCTTTAGGAGACTTGATTAGCAAGAAATTGTTCATATCTTTTGAGTCAAACCAAGTACAGTATGTCCTTTATAATACACTTTCTATGGGTATTTACATAGATTTCTTATACTTCTGTAATAATGCGTATTGTATCTTCAATCAATCAAATCATAGGGCTGGAAGGGACCTCATGAGGTCATCGAGTCCAACCCCCTGGGAACTGAACCCAGGACCTTCTGCATGTTAAGCAGAGGTGCTAGCCACTACACTATTTGCAGGGCTTGAGTCTTTATGATTTGGATTGGGAATTTGGATTGGGATTGTCAATAAATCTTGCCAGGAATTGGGGTTCGCATCCAAATCTGACTATAGAAAATATTTAAAACATGGAACCCCAAGGGAATGGCTAAGAGTAGTTGTCACACAGAAAGTTAAAATTACTTTATAAAATCCTTTATTGCTAAAAGCATAAAGCATAGAATTGAGAAAATGGTAGTCAATTAATATACAATGTAATAATTAGCTCACACACAGAGAACACATTTAGGAAATCTTATGCAGTTTATAATTTGATAGATTATGTGTCCTTTTAAAATTTACAGTTGCTATACTTACACCCCTAGAGCCAAGAAAGATGCCTGATGCCTCAATTGACAGAAGAGTCTAGCAACCCTAACTGATGTATTTAAACTTACTAAAGCAATAAGACTAAATAGCTAAGAAAGAGCAAGATGGGTCTGTGCTGTTCTTTCTTGAGAAAGGCAGAGCTGGAAAACCCAGGAATACAAGATTCTTCCCTCTGTTCCTCAAATCCTAAAGTCTTAAACCCCCTTTTTCTTACTAGCAACAAGGTCTGCACCTTTAAACCCTTCTAAAAATAGGTTATATTAGTTCCTCCTTTGTTATCCACATGATTCCTTACCCCAGAAATTGTTGGGGTCCATTTATATAATTGGTTAAGGGTTTGTGCCTACAATTGATGCATATTTTGCCTACTAGTACATTCCTCATCACCTTTTCCCTTTTTCTTATTTATGAATTTTGTGGGTTTTGTGGTGTTCTGTGAAATATCAAAGGTCCCACCTTGAACTGTTGTTCAAGTCAGTATTCACCTGCTAACCTATGCATTAGGATCCAAAATAAATTATCTGGCGTTTCCCATCAGAGATTGTTGAACAGGTCTACCCTGTCTGATATTTTCAACCTCAGAATAACTCATAACCATATCCTTTGCAAAACTCCCACATACAGGCTGCTTATAGTTTGTTATACTGGCCTGTAAGACACATTGCATTTCAGCTATCAATATAAAAGTTATGGTAATGTATCAACTTATGCTAAGTGTAATACTATTGAACCAGGATTTCTTAAACTTACAAAGAAAGACATGCGTGTATGAAATTAGATATATGCATGCAAGCTACAGTATCCTTTCTCAATCCAGTGCATGTTTATGAAGACATTACAACAGCCTTTTGCTTAATGAGTCAAATACACTAGTTTAGGAAGAAGAAAAGTCTAAGGTTACACCTTGGCGTTTTGTAGTATTAAATATCTCAGGTGTGCTGGTACTGATTTGTTTCATGCCAAAAAATTGTACAATTTATTTCAGCTGACACTGATGTTGGAAATGTTTTAGAATTAATGGTCCCCGAAGACGATGACTTCTAGTATCAGTGAATGACCAAGTATTCCTTACAAGCTGTTACTTTCGTATGTGGAAGCTTTTGTTGAGTCAAAAGGTGCATCAAAGGCCATGCTCTTCCTTGTTGGAGGTCCCTCTGCTAGTGACATGGGTAATTTGTAGAAAGTTTTTATTGCATCCATATGCAATAACTTTTGAACAGTACTATAGGAGGTATGTAGATGCAATATCTTGCCTCATGCAGAAGCAAAAGTTATAGTTAATAGTGGTTAAGCTGTTTATCATTGTAGTGCCCCTTGCTGGAATATAGTTTAACAGTATTGCCATTGATTGCCACTTGATGCTATATGCAACGATGGAAGATGAGTGCCTACTTCACTCTTTTTTTGTGTGACTAGTTCTCAGTACTGAACATAATCATCATATCTGCTTTTGGAGATCTTAGAATCATAGAAACTGGAAAAGGCCAGGAGAGATCATAGACTCCAGTCCCTTGCACTCATGGCAGGACCAAGGATCCTCGTAAACCATCCCTGACAGGTGTTTGTCTAACCTGCTTTTAAAAATTTCCAGTGGGATATATGTGACTTTCCAGGAAGCCAGTTGGAAAATGTTGTTTTCCCTTCTTTGTTTCCTTACTTCCTTGACAAAAGGAAAACAGCATATCTCAGTTGGAGCTAAGGAGGCAAAACCAATGAGCACCATAGTGCACAGAATCTTCTCGCTAACAATTAGCTGCCTGTGATGTTTCCTTTAGTAGCAACCCCATAAATTTACAATAAGTTGTCTGTTAGTCAGTCAGTATCTTATATGTGTCTGCATTATATGGCATAATATGCTGAATAAGAAAGCATGTTATCATTTAGAAATAAATGTAAGGCAGTAGGATAAATCAATAGTCTGTATACACCATCAGAAAGATTTGTGTTGTTCCAGACCCTTTTGAGAATGAAGTAGATTATTCCTAACAACAGTGCTTCATCATTGAAGAACTCTTATATACTTAATGTTCATGTAACGTTTTAATTAGGCTTTAATGAGATTGTTATAGAAGTCAAATAGGGGTTTAGAAATTGCACTGGTCTTTTTAATTAAGTGGTGATGGACACTAATATTAAGCACAAATAGAGCTCTGTTTCTTTCCATACTGAAAAATTTAAAATTTGTTTGGAGCAGCTATTCAGGTTCAAAAGCATTCTTTTTTGTTTAGCTGAGGTCTCTTGGTGCAAAATAGTGAGGTAAAAAATGTCTTGCTGGGTAAGTATAAAAGTTATGACACTATTCCAAAGAATTTTTCATAGTCTGGCATTCTTAACTCAAAACCATCAAAACTAAGGATGACTTGAAATTTACATAACAAATATGTTAACCTTTGATAATGTAACATTTCACAAACAATTAACATAAAAAGCCTCTTCTGTATTAACAAAAACAAAAAAACAAATAACCCCAACACTGGGAGCTATTCTAAAATGTGAAGATGTGACTGAATGTGTGGTGGTAATTGTGTTAGTGTAATGCAGTGGTTCTCAACCTTTTGTGAGTCACAACACACTTGGCAGCATATTGTAACTCTAGAGGACACATTAGCTAACCCATCCAGGCGAATTCCAGCCATCTCCCAGGCTCTCTGTGACATACTTACCACTCTGTGGTGACACACTGATGTGTCGTGACACAGTGGTTGAGAACCACGTGTCTTTCAGATAACACATTGAGAAATAGGTATGCAGTAGTGGTGAGCTCTTCAAAAACACTCAGTCTAGGACTGACTCTTGTCCTCTTGTAGGTAGTGAGGGTATGACCACTGACATAATTGGGAGCAGACTTAAGCCACTTACGAGCACTTGAAACTCTCACCTTCTGGTATCTTACTTTTTAGTATCTTTCCATTCCCCTCCACGCAGGGGTGAGTGGGTGGTTAATTAGGGGAAAATTAGCAAACTCATTATTTGGGAACTGCAACATAACTAGCTGCAGGCCCCTCCACGGCTATTTTGTTCTGAGTAACCAAGAAATATGATTATATGGGGTTATATTGATAAAGTTGTGACCAACAGTAGTGAGGTCACTGCAAGATCCCTCCTAGACAGCTGCTTCCAGTTTGGGTAGTTTTGCCTAGTCATGAAGCTAAAATCAAGGCTTGGACTCCAATATGGGTGCATGGGTGAAATCACCTTTTTTAGAAGAGGCCTCTGATTTTGAGTGCCTCAGTTTTTGAGTGCTCACCTGTAGTCACCCAGGATCTTATTTGCAGGGGTACTCAACTTGTACAACCCAATCTGAAGTCCATGAAAGAACTCTATGTATTTATTTGCTGTAGTGTTCTATCTGTTATTTTGGAGATAATAGTTGTTTCACAAGGGTGTTGCAATGGTTAGTAAAATATTGGTAATTTCTATCAAATGTTGACTTCTCCACAAGTTTCTCCTTTCATGCGGTTTAGTTCCATTTCTCCTGCTATGGCTGAAGAAAGTGCTGAACATTCAGATTCCTGCCTTGTTCCCCAGATGCACATTTTAATAGGACAATGAATTATTTTAGGGATGTCCCAATGAATCCTCCTCTTACCCTCTCCCTAGATTTTAGGAAAACCTCTTCTTCTTCATAAAATGTGATCACAGTAGATGTGTCTTGGTTAGCAGTATGGGTAGGAAAATGCTAAGCGTAGCTCTGAGTTGAAGTTCACTTACAGTACTTTTTATACCTCTATCATCTCATACTTGTATCATTTGCTGTCCTTTGCATTGCTCCCCTCAGCTTTACCATTTCAAGTTGGTGCTTCAAATCTTTCAACATCCTTTTCTGCTGTGATGTTGACTAGGTGGACCTTCAGTTAGAAGGAGCAGGTATCTGTCAATTGGAGAGAGCAGGTATAAAGAGAAGTTGTTGGGGGGTTTTTTTGACTGACTTTGAATCTTCATATTGTGCAATCTATTTAGCCAAGATCATTTTATTATTACCCTCATCCTTTCTGCTATATTTCATACTGTTTTCTATTGTTGTGTCTCATTTCAAATTAAATTGTAAGTTCTTCTGTTGAGAACATGTACTCTCTTCCCATGCATTTGTACCAAACCCAGAATAAAGGGGGTTTTATACATTGGGACTTTGGTAATTGGTATCACAGTGTAATCTCCCTGCAAGGTGTTGGTAGATATAAACTGATGAATAGCTGTATGTGTCCATGGTATAAGCAATGATAATTTCTCTACAAATGACGAGAGTCCTGCGGCACTCACACGTTTCTTTGGGAATAAGCTTTCATAGGCTCCAACACACTTCATCAGATGCAGTGGGTTGGAGCCCATGAAAGCTTATTCCTAAAGAAACCTGTTAGTGTTTAAGGTGCCATAGGACACTCATTGTTTTTACTGTACAACATACTAACAAGGCTACCCTTCTGCATAGTTTCTCTGCATGCCAAAACAATAATAAAGAAATAAACCTGAGTATGTTTAAAATAATAAACATCTTTGATTTTAGAAACTATTTTGTCCACCTTATAGTGAAGTATGAAGAGAGACAGAGATTATAAATTAGAGCTAAACCTGAAGAAAATTAATTCCTATGTTAAGCATAAAAAATAATGCAAATACTGAGATACTGTTATTCTAGTCATGTAAGGCATTTTGGAAGACCTTAATGTCATCTGCTGTAGCCTTTCAAACTGGACTTTACTTTAGTCATTTTTTTTTGTTGGCATCCAAACAGCTTGGTGATGTAAACATTACAAAGAAATTTCAGACTAGTTATGAAGAACAGAGTAAGCTAAAGGTTCAATTTCAGTTTTAACTCATTGATTTTTGTCAATTTAATACAGTTGCTTTTCCATTTACTTTCTTTTTTGTAACAGATTTTAAAAAAAGCAAAAGACCTTGAGAAAATAAATGAGTGATTATCTGTTTATTATGGAAATACATATCCATAAAAAATTAAAAGTGTATGGTGTTTCTGGACCAGGCTAAAAAAGAAACTCAAATGATTTATGACCATGCTACAATGTTTATAAGTAAATAGACTTAATATTTCAAGCACAGATGTTTGTTTTGTACTAAATTCACAATGGATTATTTTTTAACCAAGCTTGAATAAAATGTCTGAAAGGTCCCACTGGTACATGATTGCTTTGTTAGTAAGCTTGACAGACCTAATGGACTTTCTGACAAGATTTCAGCTCCTAAGTAAGATTCTTGCCTTGGAGAGATTTCAGGTGTGCTAATGAAGAGAAGTTATGAACACAGACAGAAAAGGCTGACATTTTATTTGATGTGGATCTGGAGTATGGAAATTAAATGAAGTATAATATTGTGGTTATTTGTCAAACTAGAATAGAAAAGATGGTGGAAAATTAACATTAGATTCATGCTAAGTATTGGGGGCTCTGCAAACTGAACATTCTATAGGGGAGAGGTTCTCAAGCACTGTGCCGGATGCATTACTGCGTTGCCACATAGTGGTAAGTGTGTCATGGAGAGCCAGGGAGATTGTTGGATTTGGCCTGGGGGGCATAGGCTAGTGTGTCCTGTAGGGTCACAATATGCCACCAAATGTGTCATGACTGACATAAGATTGAGAACCAGTGCTATATGGGACAGCTCTACTTGTGCTTTGTGAATGCTCCTCCACATTTGCTCTTGCAGCTTCTTTTCCTGGCTACAGCAGCCTGTTTGGCCTATATGTGACAAATTCATTGCTGCTTCATTGACTAAAACATTGTTCTTGATGGAGCTCTGCCCACTTATGTCAGTGCAGAAATGGCTTAGTGTACTTTAAACTGAACATTTTATAGAAATTCTTTTAAATGTTAATGACCTTATTCCCTTCTGTCTCTTAAGCTAATGTAAATCAGGAGTAACTCCACTAACTAATATTAGTGTAAATTTAGTATGAGAGAGAGAACCAGATCTCATAACTTTTTATAGAAAACCTTTGATTGAAAAAGAGTTTTTTCATATGCAGTCCAGTTGTTGCCATCTGTAGCTGTTCTGGACCTCTTATGAAGCGAGTTGGTGCTCCTGGTTCAGTTTCTTTAGGATGTATAGACACACCACATGCCACAAGTGTCTGGCAGCTTAGGGTCAACAGAGACATCAAGGACTGAATGAGTGTGGAGACAGAACTATAAGCTCACCTCTGCAGAGGATTCCCTGAAGATGACTACTTCTGCATCAGGGTTGAGGCATTTTGTTTGCACATAATGTGGACATTTGCACTTTTGCTACTTATGTTGTGTGTTCCTGAGAGGCAAAGAGAAGGTCCAAAGAGACAAAATAGCTATTTTATTAAATGTCATGGGCTGGATTTTCAAAAGGACATAGCCATCCAAATGCTGCTGAAAATCAATCAGCATGGAGATATAAGCCTCTATAAAAATGTCACCCTAAATTCATTTTTGCATGTGGTCCTGACATTTCTATCCTGTCCTTATTGAGGTAAAACAATGGTGACAAAAATGTCAAATGTACCCAAACCTATTCTTAAAAGTACATGAAGGATGGATGAGGGTACCCTTTCAGTCAAAGCGTGGCTAAAACATTGGCATCACTCTGGATCAAAGGCAAAAGAAACATGGAATTTAGAGTTGAAGATCTTTCATATACTCTTCTAAAGTCCCTCAGGATTTGCTTGTAGTGCAGAATTATTCCTTGGAGTTCATTTTCTAGTTCTTTTGTCCAGTAGTCTTAAATATCTCAAGCCCTGGTGCTACCATCACTGCCTTTAGACTATGCAGCCTAAAAGATCACTCACCAAATGTGATATTTCTTGTGATATTTGCATCCCCTGTGACAACACAATGCCCAGTTTGTCGTTCACCAAATATCCATTTTCAGTCATGTAAATTCCTGATCCCCATTTTCTACATCAGCAACTGTATCACAACTAGAGTTGGATGAAAGACAGCCTTTCCACTCCCCAGGAAATTCTGCAGTTCTGGGTGGGGGGAGTAGGAGTAGGGTTCAGTATCAACCCTAGAATCCCTGAGGTCATTGGCTGGTAGTCCAGGCTGTCAGGAAACCCAATAAGTTGTTAGAATATTTACATTTCTCTGAAACGTGGTTTCAATGAATTGGCAGTTTCTAAGAAAAATTTTGAGCCACAAGAGTAAGTGAATCTGGACGGACATGCAGATTCTCTGATATTCTGCGGCTGATAAAATAAAACAGTCTCTCTCTCAGATAGCTGTGTGACAGGTACGGGTTGCCTTTCTTTCTGGAAGAAAACAAATCTGCAGTGATCTTGACCAAGCTTATCCCAGCTTTCCCTCACAGGATTCAGCTGGTGTAGTCCACATGAACTGACTCTTATTGTTTGCTCATCTCTGCTAATAAAGCACACAAGTAGGGAGGAAAGAAACAAAATAAAATGCTTTACGCTTTAAACTCCAGCTAATTTTAATGCTGCATAACCTAAGTACGTATCAGACAAATGTGTTATTTTTTAAAAAATCATACTGAATTGTCAAGCTCCATGATAAAAATGGTACAGTAAGTTCACTAGCTCTCCTTAAAGTATTGCTTCTGGATAGAAAAAAAAAGCAAGGAGTCTTGTGGCAGTTAAAGACTAACAAATTTATTTATCCCATGAGCTTTTGTGGGAGAATATCCCACTTCATCAGACATTTTGGAGAGGGAGAATTTACAGAATTGGATGAAAATAAATGCAGGGGAGTGTAAGACACGGGATCAGGTCATACTGCAACAGCAAATCAGAGCATTTGTAAGGATTCAAACTTTAGGAAACAGCATACAGAGGGAGCTCCTTACAAATGCTCTGATTTGCTGTTGCAGTGTGACTTGATCCCATGTCTTTCATTCCCCTGCATTTATTTTCATCCAATTCTGCAAGTTCTCCCTCTTCAAAGCATCTGATGAAGTGGGATATTCTCCCACGAAAGCTCATACGATAAATAAATCTTGTAGTCTTTAAGTGCCACATGACTCCTTGCTTTTTCTGCTTTACTAGACTAACACGGTTGCCCCTTTGGAACTTCTGGATAGAGTGATCAGTAGCACAGCTATGTATTGCACAGATTGCATTTACAGAACACTGATTAGATTGATTGGAGAAGACATAACTATGGTCAAAATATCTTTTTATTTAACAGTTGTGGAAACAGTGTGGAAAACATCAGGGGTTAAAGTATAATTCAGCGGGCCCCGGAACCCTTCGAAATTGGTGGACCCTCCATGCGCTAGTGCAGGCCCCCCTCGCACCAGTATGGCCCCCTCATGCACCCCAGCTCCTGTTCCCCACATGAATGCCCCCCACCCCAGCTCCTGCCCCCATCCCACCAATCTGAGACTGACAAGTCAAGCAATAGCTTGGCCTAGAGCCTGGTCTTACTGAACATGCTAACAGCTTCTGAGCATGCTCAGTGAGACCAGGCTGAGGGGTGGAGTTTTTAGAATGCCCTGCCCTGCCAGAATGCAGCAGAATGCCATTCCAGGGCTTGCTATTTTTAGGGGCTCAGCGTTTTGGCGCTAAAAATAGAAAATGGAACCAGACACTGCATTCCGGGGCCTACTATTTTAAAATGGTGGGCCCAGAAACGCAACGTTCCAGCTCCATTTTCTGTTTTCAGGGGGCCCAGAACGCTGAACCCCTAAAAATATGGGACCCTGAATGGAGTTCCCCCACATTCCGGATAACTTTAACCCTTGGAAAACATTAACTGCCTGTCCCAATAAAAATGCTCTGTATGTCATCTGGAGGAGCATGACTCTAGTTTCTCCAGACAAACAGCCTGAGTATCTTCATCATATTTATATGAAACCTCTGGTAGTTGCAAACATCTCCTAGGTAACAAGGACTTTCATTTAAGTGAGATGCAGGTACTCCAGGTTCTAAAATGAAAGTGTCAGAAAGGATACTGGGCCACTAACTGTCTCACTATTTCACCTTAGAGACTGCAGAAGGTAATCATGGGGTCCTAAATGACATCTTTTACTAAGCCACTTCATTTTCTTTAAAATAAAATAAAATAAAATAACTGTTATAGCTAATAAAAGAGTGTGACAGGTAAGTTACTTATTTTGTAGCTACATTTATGATGTAAACTTCTGGGATAAAGAGTGACTTCAAGTTTTACTATTGCTGGTTTTCTGCTTTTATTAAATATGCATAAAGTTGTATGTGGAAACACAGCACTGTCTAAAGGACTACACTGAACTCTAAAAACTGCCATTTTCTGACTTACTAGTTTAAATAGTAATTGGATGAATGGTGTTTAGTACATTTGAGGCAACAAAAGCAACTTTCAGAGGGGTAGCCGGGTTAGTCTAGTCCAACAAAACAAAGAGTCCCATGGCATTTCTAAAGACTAACACATTTATTTATCACTTGAGCTTTAATCGGAGAAAATCCTACTTCATCAGATGCTTGAAGATGACTTTCTGTAAATTCCCCATCTTCAAGCATCTGACGAAGTGGGATTTTCTCCCACAAAAGCTCATGTGATAAATAAATGTGTTAGTCTTTAAAAGTGCCAAAGGCAACTTTGTCATCTCGTTTCTCTCTGGGGTTTCTCAGTTATGGAGCATTTATGATGTTATATACTTGAGGCCAGTTGTGGTCCAGTAAAACACTTACATCAACCAACAGTTGGGATTAAATGCCCCCCCCCACCCACTTCCAAATGAGTAGCAATGGTCATTTTTATTGTTGCCCTTCCTGGAAGTCTTCACACTACATCCAGGTGGTTTATCCTGGAACAGTGTAAATTCATGTGCATTACAGCTCCTTGAGTTTCCTAACTCTGTCCTTGAGAGAGCTATTGCTTGACTTGTCAGTCTCAGGTTGGATGGAAAGTTTTGTCAAAAGGCTATTATTACTGGGGTTTTCATTTGTGCAGTTGACTGAAGAATGGTGCTTAACGTATTTGTTTCATTGTTCTGAATCTGTTAATTTCTCTCATGCCTTTATTAAAATGAAAATAAATAATAAAGTGTTCTGTATGGAAATGATCATGGCCAATGGAGAACCTGCATGGGCTAATGTCCAGAGCACAGTGGAAGGGCTCTTCACTCATTCCCCTCTCCCACACCCATCAGTGTATTTCTTTTACATTAGGCTGGACTTTACAATTCTTCCCTTGAGTGTTGCTGTGCTTCACATAGCATGAGAGGATCAACTACAACCCCTGCCTTCAATCTGGAAATGTAGGCAGGTGTTACACACATAAAATGGAAAACTACTGTGAATGTACAATTTTATTAGGGCAAGGATTCTGATTTTACTTCAGCATTCATGGTTCTACTTTTCTCAGAAAAATATTGGTAATGGATATAGTCAATATTTGAGAGAACAGAGTAATATAGACTATGTCAGTGAAGTAAACTAATTAATGATTCTGGACCAGATGCTGCTACCATTTCTTACACAGAGGCATTACCTTACTCCTTAAGCAGTCACATCGAAATGTATGGGTCTACTCAAGGAGTAAGGCAATACTCAGCATGAGTAATGGTGAAAGGATCTGGTCCTATACTCAAAATTAAATATTAAGAATTAAGTAGGAGAATATTGCCTGTTGATTAAAAAAAAGTGTTTTGAAGTTTCATGCAAAAAACCAAAACAATTTAGGAGAAAACAAAAGAAGTCCAAATGACATTTTCTCAGTCAGTCGATGTGTGATCTCTGTTGTTTTCTGTGACCTGGTCTACAGTTTGAAATTTTAACAGAATAACTTAGTAGACTGGAGTGCAATTTAGAGAGGTAACTGAAATGATTATACTGTAAAGTCCCTAGTGTGGATGAAGTCATATCATATAAAGGTCATTTATATTGGTATAGCTGTTTCTATTCATGGATGGTGATGAGTTGTGCTGTTGTAAACACTTCTGTATTGACATAGCTCAGCTCAGGCTACTATAGGGGTGTAACACTTTAGCTATATTAGTATTGTCAGAGTGGTACAACTTGTAAGCCTTTAGAACTTTTTAGCAATGTTACCCATATTTCCCAAACTAGAGGACCTTTTGGAACAATAAAATTAAGTTGTAACTTTGAAGCCTTTTTTCCTGGACAATTAGAGAAAAATTTCAAAAACACACTTCAGGCTTCTCCTGTCAGATCTTAAGGAGATCTGAAAACAGGCTCAGGGCCCTTGAGTCTTTATAGATCTCTGGCAGGCTTATTGATAGCCTCTTGACAGCAGGTGTTCCTTGAATGGAGAATGGTAATGCACATGGTTCTTTGAATTAAAACCTCTCATTTCCTACTCAGGTAATTAACTGGATTGATTAGTATAAGGCAACTGCCCATCTCCAGCCATTTACAGATAGTTTATTACAAACTTTAAAGAAATAAAGACAGCAATATTAACCACATTCAGGTTTCAGCTAAGTGTTTATATCCAGTGACAGACAGGAACTGTTGGATTACGTTATTAATATCTAACAGTGTATATGTAAACAGTGATTTTATTTTTATTTTTTGCCTACCTTCTTCCAGTTTTGAAACAATGCACACCTACATTTCAAAGCTCTATTCTAACTAACATGGCTTTGCTAACTATCTGTAAGGTATGGTCCTAGTTATCACTTATATATTTTTCTAATATGTTTTTAAAAATTAAATTTGTGTCATGTAGCCTGACAGCCGCTTAACCCTTTGTGGCTTAGTATAACATATATATTTTAAGCAGACTCATGCTGTGGAAATCTCCTAGATTATGAAATAATACTAAATCAACCTGCAGTCAGATAAATAGGTAGAAGTTATAAAAGCTCTGAAGCCACATGGTAGGTACATTTTTTGAATTTTTAACACTATCCTATCAGGTTGCAAGGACAGGGACTGGCATGGTGAAAAAGGAAAGAACACTTCAATAGTTCATCTTTCAACATAATCTTTTTTTCATATGAATTACCTATAGTATTTTACCCATCGTGGCATTACTGCATATATTAGTTGGACAGATCCAAAATTAAAGGACTATATTTTGGCCTCTATTGTTTGGCTTCAAAAGCATTTATTGCTTCTGCATCTATGCCTTTAATCTGTTACACCGAAGATAGGGCTGAGCATAAGAATCAGTGCTGAGATTCTTTTACTCAAAGAAGATCTAGTTGCCCACATTCCTTCTGAGTGATGAATAAAGCTATATGAGAAGGAAATAAAATAGAAAATATGACACAGGTCTTATCAGACTGTTGTCAGGATCATTTCTCCTTCCTGCAAAAAAGTGATGTGAGATTTTGAGGTCTGTCTCTTATTATAAATAAAGATGCAAAAATCCAAACATCACAAGAAAAGTAAAAGCATATTTAAGGGTGGAGATTAAGCTGTGAATGTGAAATGAAGGCCAAATAAAAATACTGGGAAGTAATTTAAAATGCCGGATTAAGCTTTTTTGATTTTAACTTTCTAATTAATTTTTTTAAGTTCATAATTCTGTGGGCAAACTTCATGAAAGAGAAGCTCGAACAGACAAATTGAAATGTTACATTTTTCAGATAATGTCTTAGAATAGCAAATGCACTGACTAGCTATCATATTTATTCAGTTAATCCTTACTTGTACGCCATTGTTAAAAATTATAATATTGTATATTTAAAAAATGAACTGGTAACAATATAATTAAACAAATATTATAGTTTTCTGCTATATCACACATAACAGTGCTCCTGGGCTTCAACGCATACAAAGGCTGCTTTGTTGTGATGGTTTGAGGTTTTTAAGTTCTTACACTTTAGTAAAAATAGACTTTATAAAAGGTTAGCAGTGATCAGAATTGATCAATTTTTTATCAAGCAACCAAAATAAGTAACTGCTCACACTTATGGCTGGTGTACAAGAACATGAAAGTAGGCCACAGGAATTAATATTTTAGTATTCTGCACTTACGCTATTACATGTTGCTTGGCCAGTGACAATAAAAAAAAAAAAAAAGCCTTGAAGGGAGAAAAGGGGAAGAGACTTTCGTTTCTTGCATTAGTCAAATTTACAACAATTTGATTTGACTAAAAAAGTAGTTGCTTTGCGAACTATTCTCACCACTTCCCCTGTTAGCTAGTTTTTCCTACCATTCATTTTATTTTATGCAGTAGATTCATCAGAGAATGTTAAAATTCACTCCTTTTTGTCATTGAAATGTTCTTTATGTATGTGTGTCCACTCTTCTAAATATACTGGAGAGGAAGTATATTCCAGTGGTTAAGGCAATTGCCTAAGACTTAGGGGAAGTGACTTTCAATTCCCTGCTCTGCCACAAATTTCCTGGATGACTTCCAGCACTCACTGGGGGATAATAGCACTACCGAACTTACAGTGGTGTTGCAGTGATCAATACATTATAGATTGTGAGGTACTCAGATAGATAGGTTGAGGTAATGAGCCTGTTGGGAACAGATGAACATTATTATTCCTTTCACTAGCCAGCACATTGTCCTCTTACTGTGCTTACTGCCCATGGCAATTCATTTTAGAATAGGATCCTTCATCTTTCATAATTCCTTCTTCCATTTGCAATTTGTTATATCTCCCATGTGCTTAAGATTTCTGCAAGGTGGTTTCCACCTCTTTCTCAGGAAATGTATCATCATCATATCACTCTTGGAGCGTGTCTGAAATGGTCAGCTTAGCGCTGTGAGAAACGTGCTATGAACTCTTGCCTAGGAAGCCACGAATGTCTGACTAGCATCATTCGTGGTTTATTTATCACAGGGCACTTTACAAGAAACAAATCAACCTATTAGTGCAATTACAGTGGAATGATTGTTCTTTCCAAAATATCCCTAGACAGCACACACAAAACCTGTTAAAACTTGTTAACATTCGATCATTGTCTTTAGTCCTGGTTTTACAGGTTGGGTAGGAGGAGGATTTCCCAATCTGTAATGTGAGAGATTTCTGGCATAGGAGGGCCAAATTCCTAATGTAACTCCATTAATGTCAGTGTGACCAGAGGGGCATGGATCAGCATTCACATGCACTTCCTGTCAGTACCCAGTCTGAGCCAGGAAACTTAATGATCAAAACAGTGGGACAGATCTGATGTATGAATCAGAGTCATGTGATACCTGAGGGACATTGCACAGATGGCATACACTAAGAAGCAAGTGCCTTTGCCTATTTACACTCTTGAGGATCTGACCTAATATTTATAGACAATAGTTGTTGGTTTCCTCTTTGTTTGTACATCCAAGTGGAGGTGTATTTGCTACTAACTAGGTTCTGATAACATTTCCCCTTGTTTGCCAGATTTTCAGAAGTGCTCGGCATATAGGTGATCCATTTAGAACAGCTGCATGCTGAGCACTTAATTTGATACCTAAATTTGTGCTAAACAATCGTGAAAATCTGGCTCTCCCTGCTTACTTCCTTCATCAAAATCCAAAACATCCAGCTGAAGACTGGTAAGATTCCATTGGGCCATTATCATTGAATCAAGAGTAAACCAAAAGATGATATTCTGTCAACAATTTAGCTTCCTGACAGAGCCACAGATGTTAGAGTCAGAACTGACATCATATCACTTAGGGCTGAGGAGAATATGAAAACTGAAGTTAGCTCTCCTGACCCAATTTCTCTTCACTCCATTTTGTGACCCCTGTCCTTTTCTAGAAAACACTACTCTGGTTTTCTTCTCAGTCGCCTTCACCATTTTAATATATCTATCCTGCATGTGTTCCACTTGCACACTTTGTTCTGTCTAAATTTCTACAATTAAAAAGGTATAATAAAAGTTTTTACTTGGTTCTTTTTGATTGTGAATTAATTAATTTTGTGTTTATCTAAATAGAGTTAAAATCTGTATAATAGTCAACCCTTATCAAGTGACCTCTTGCCTAGGAAGAATACCCCAGACATACTGAATATAATTTTGTTAGCTTATCTTTATTCAAACACCAAATGTTACAGATCACTCCAGGTATATCTCAGGGTAAGTTCTAAAGTTTAAATCTATCTCTTGGGTTGTGCATCATCATCATTTTAAGGTAAGGGAATGAAAGTGTTTAGAAAGTTCTAATTGTTCCCAACTCTCTCACTACATTGCAGTGCTCTGGAAGTACCACAAAGGCATTGTAAAGTTTAATTATAGTAAGTTTTACTGATGGGAGCATTTCTTGCAACTGTTATCATTGTGTCAATCTCAGAGGAACATTTATTTTTAGCATTTTTTAATGTTTTATTAATGTAATTTAGCATGAAGAAGATTTGCGACAGAATTCTCATACTCTGATGGCTTTCCTAGTCCTTATTCTAGATTAAATCAGCCTCTCAGCCTCAGAATCAAGTGTGGCTCTTCACTGAAATATAACATTCTCTGCTTCTTAGTTCATAATCTCCCCTCCCCTCAAGTATTTAAGTTGTTAATGATCTGTCTCAGGTGTGAAGGGGCTGAAGTCTTTGTTACACTTTGACCCTGCATGCTAAATTCAGAATGACATTATGAAACACACATGCATGCACACAGCTGACAACAAAAAGTCTCCAACAGACAGGTGCTGCGGTAATACAAATACATAATAATGCAACTCTGGAAAAAGTTAATAGCTCCTGAGTGTAAGGATGTGAATTATTTTTTCAGTGTCCTGGCAGTTCAAAAAAAAAAAAATGGTTCAAGTTAAACCAAATCTGAAATATTTCAGAATTTTTGGCAAAATGAAAAAGTCAGAAACATTTCATTTTGGGTCAATAAAACCTAAATTTTGTTTAGTTGTTTAATAGAACTTTGAAAACACTACTGTGCAGAAGAAAAATGCTGCTTTCTCTTTTCTTTAGTAGTTTATGTTTAACTATACAGCAGTGTGTGTGCATGTGCGCATGTCTGCTGCTGCTGGATTGCATACTTCCAGTTCCAAATGAGGTTTGTGGTTGACTGGTTTGTTTATAACTCAGATGTTCATAACTCTAAGGCTATGCCTATACTGGGGGTGACAAAATCATCGCCATTAGCCTGGCAATCCAGAAGCGCTTAGTGGCGAGTCTGAACTAACTGCTGCACTCCCAGACGTTGGCACCAAAGTCCTGGCCCTCAGGAGATTTAGGGAAGAGCTGACTGCAAGGGATTTGCGGTAGGCTTTCCCTAGTGTGTTCTGGTGATTTAGGAAGTTGCCAGCATTTATGCAAGACATTCTACGTGCCGTGCATAAATGCCAGTTGACTGGTGCCAAAAAGAGCCTTTAGCGTAGACTAGGGCTAAGGTTCTAACGTAGTTAGGGGGGTGTGCTGTCTGTGTAGACACTGTTACTTATGGTTCGTTCTTGTCAGCCCTGTGTGAGACTGACAGCTGGGCGTGGGGCTCACAGCTTATGGTGTCAGCTCCGGGGAAGTGTGGCTCCACTGTGAGACTCTTGTGATTGTCAGTGCCCTGCAATGCCCCACTTCAGTTGGTGTAAACACTGCTAGTGAGGATGCACACCACTGGCAGGAGAGTACTGTGGCTTACAGCAACCAATTTAATTGCTGTAATGTAGACAATTTCTGTATGTCAACCTGACTTTACTCAATTTAATTTTGTAGTGTAGACAAGCCCTTAAACAGGGTAGTTTCTTTGTCCATGTTTCATCGTTTACTCCTGGAAATATATTGTATTAAAAACTTGTGAAAAGTCTTGAGTGTCCTCATCTTAGTTCGTTTGGAGACAGAGGGCCAGATTTTGCAAAGTACTGGCTCTTTCCTGTGAAATGCTGGGTTCTCAGCTTTTGTTGATTTTTTAATTATCATTTGCTGTGCACCTCATAGGATTGTACTTGAAGTCTGTCAGAGTGTCCTGAGTTGTTAGTGAAAAATGGATGACAAGAGTATGAGGAATAGTAAAAATCTTGTGAAATGGTAAATATTTAAGGATACATAGGAACAGTTGGGCATTTTTCTTATTACACCGAGCTTTTTAGGTTAATGAAAACTACCATAGAAAAGCATTTTAGATTATTCAAATCCTGTTTATTGGTTTTCTTGTAATTTAGGAACAAACTGTAGAACAACAAATGGAGCAGGGAAGGAGTGCTGAATATAAGCTATGGGAATGTGCTTTCCTATAGATTCTGTTCTTCTGTTTCTGTTGGGACTTGCTCAAGTAATAAGGGATTAAGATGTGATCTTTTGTTTTATAGCTTGTGATTAGAAAAAGAAGTGTAATGAAAAGTATAATAATTCTATACTAAGAGAAATATATTCAACACAGTCACTCAGACTATAGCTTACAAGTAATATAACCACAGGAAGACAAGTACTACCTAAGGACTTTGTGACCCATGTTGAGGAGTATCTTATTCTGCAGTTACTGTTTTCAGAGAAGAACAATGTTTCTTGCCTTCAAAACTCTGATATACAAACAATCCTTCAAACAATAAAAATAAAAATCTTCAAAATGCAAACTATTTGTACAAATGAACTTAATCCTTATAATAAAATTTATTATATTTATTTACAAACATCTATTTTTACTTTCACTACTGTTTACACATTGACATCTCCATTTAGGCAACTGTATTTCATTATAACATCAAAATAATTTTGCCCTAAATGTACTCACATAAAAGTAATCTTGCCAATAGAAGCAAACTATTTTCAGTACACCAGCCACGTTTCATTTTCTAATAAATTTATGTCACACACAACTGGAATGAAACACTAATCCTACCATGTGTAATTCTAACAGAGAAATTATTATTTTCCTCCTTCCAGTTACACTGAGCTGCTTGTGTTTCTGATCAGATTTACTACAGTTCATTTACAGCATATGCCAGTAGACAATTCTGGTTTTTTTTGCAGAGTTAAAATTTGAATTAAGTATATGTGGGTGCATATTCATTCTTAGATAAGAAATTCCTTGAAGCAATACATTGGTAGAATTATGAAAACAAGAGGGGACTTTCTGAGCTGTACTATGATTGAAAGCTAGCATATCATTTTCAGAGGCCTACTTTCACAAAATTTACTGAAGTATGATTACAACAAACAAGTCAGCACATTATTAAATTTCAAAACTGAAAGATACTAACAGTGCAGAATCAAAGTTTTCTAAGGATTCAAACTAAGAATTTGAACCAGCAGAGCATTTTCAGCATGTGCTTAATTTAAGCACGTGAGTGCTACCTTTGAATGCAGTAGAATTGCTCCAGTGCTTAAAGTTAATCATGCATTTTGGTGGTGATTTAACATGATAAAGTCCATCCAAATTCAATGAGGTCTGTTCTTATGTCCCATAAATTTAAAATTAAGGAATTGCTTACGTGTTTGATTCAAGGCTATAGCATTGTTATTTTGTTTAGTGTTTTAAAGGACACCTGTTCTTGCAATTCTTTTTTGAAGGGAGTATTCTTGTTTTATGTTAAAAACAACAACAACATAGCAACCTCTCCAGCAAAACAAACAAAAGATGCAAAAATGCCTACAAGATGGGTCTTTTTTCAGGTCAAGAATTTTGTTCAGTGTTTTTTGTTTGCTTTTTTTATTTTTTTTATTTATTTATTTTTTTTTAAGAATCTGATTCTTCTTACTTCTAAGCATCGTGGACCAGATTCTCGAGGTCATTTACCTGTGAGGAAGGTATAGTTTGTGAAGATGTAAGAGGCAGTAGGAATTAGAGTTAGTGCATCAAGTGAAATAATGGGTTTACTCTGTTTGTACTCTTTTCTGTGCCCCAAAAGCGGTAGAGAAAACCAGAGCCATAGCCTCACCTTCCTTTGTGTTGCCCGGAGGATCAGGATCAGCATAAAGAGAAGACTGAAAATCACAAAGAGGTTCAATAGAATGTGTGGTCCTAGTTCACAACAAGGAGCTCCATTTGTCTTGTGGTGCACCCCAGAAACAGTGCAGCTTTGTGATGCCCTTTATTTCTGGCATGACATAGCTCCCTGTGTTTTCTCTCTAGCTAGTTTTAGCAGAAACACTTGGCCTTTTGAAACAGTGCGTGTTTCTTAGTGGCATGTTCCAGAGGGGTAGCAGTGTTAGTCTATTAGTCACTAGCAAGTGGTTTTGTTTGTTGTGCTGAATTTTCCAATTGTCCCCTTCAGTATCATTTGCTAACTTTTTTTTCCCACTAATTCAGGCTTTATTCCTTTCAAAGCAGAGTTTAGAGTAAAAAATCTAGATGAAGGTGCCTAATGGGAATCTGATTAGCCCGTGTTCGTGTGCACATACAACATTTCTATGGGCATAAATGGACATAACATCTGTGCAATTTTCTGTTTTGTGCATGAAAATCATGTTTTGGACATGCAGCACTGTGTGCATATTTTTGCAGTTGCAACTTACAGGACCGCATTTGAAAACTTGACTTATGATATATTTAAATTACTTTTAACTAATGATTGACATGGAAATATTGCAGTCATTAGTCAGCATTAGAGTAAAGAAAAAAGTTCTGTTTGCTCAACTGTCTGCAGTTTGTTCTCTAGAAGAAAGTAGTTATTTCACCTAAATTTCTGTAATATTCTTTTATAATTTGTTAATGGTGCTATATGCTTAATGCATGTACCAGCTTTCTGCTTGGATCAGTGTTCTGTGTTATGCAAGTCAAACTAGCTCAAAAAGGTCTTTTCTGGCCTTAAAATCTGAGTCAATCTGTGAATTTAGGCCTTTGTGTCTCTAAACTGTTAAGTAGGCACTTAACTTTAAGCACTTCTTAAATCCATTATATTCAAGAAAATATTAATGTCCTGTGGTTTTACGCACAGGCTTAAGTGCTATGATGACAGGGGCCATTAATGACCTACTTGGAACTTGAACTATTTGTGCTTCCCTGATGGATATCAGCTCCTATATATTAGACCAGCGGTCTGTAACCTGTAGCTCCAAAGCCACATGCGACTCCTTGGCTGCCCCCTTGTGGCTCCAAGCTCTGCTCCTCCCTCCACTGGTAGACCCAGTGGTGGCCCATTATGGCCTGCTCTGGGCTCCCCCACCTCCACCAGGGAACCCTAAGGAGAGCCTACTCCTGGTTCAGGGCTCCCTCCTGTCAGGGCTTCTTGTGGCAGGAACCCTGGCCCAACTCCCAGCCTCCCCCACCCCCTCACCAGGATGCTATACCTGCTGCAGCTCTCAAAACACTTGTTAATGAAGGAATTTTTAAGAATGATTCTTCTTGTTTTTTGGTTGCTGGCCCCTCTATTAGATCCAGATGAAGTTCCATCACAAACAGAAACTTTTAACTTCACTGACTCATTATAAATTAAATGTACTATTTTCTTTTGTATACTAAAATGAGTTATCTCATACTTACATAAAACTATTGCAGACATCTCAATACCCTGTAATTTGATGCTGTTTTCCATCTATTGACATTATATTGAAAGAGATTGTCAGTTTGTGAATAACTTATAATTATAATACTCCTTCTCCATTATAATTTATTACTTACTAATGACATTTTAATTACACAGTACCATTTTAGCCTATCAGCTTTCTGTTTTGCAAATAACAAATGTAAATTAGCTTGTATTGATGATATGCCATTATCGGTGTCTTTTCCAACAAAGAGAGCAGGTAACAGTGTTCATAGAATTTCTGTCACTTCTCTGATAATGTAATGAACCTTATGACACTATTGCAAAGACCCACTGTCTTCTACTGACACAAATCTGAAGTATGTTTACTCCTATCAAAGTGGTGACTGCTGACTGCTACTGACATCCTTTAATACATTGTACGGGAACATATGTTTCTATGAGAAAAATATGGTTTAGCATTATGGATGTGAATACCAATATATTCTGAAGACAGAAGTCTTAGGCTCTCATTGCAGCACCAGTAGACAGGAACACACTCCAAAGCTGGTTATAAAATTCTTTTTCTCCTGTGAATTGATTTTGTACAAAACATAGCTTCCTAAAATGGGGACAGATAGTAAATTTGAAAACATGGATCTGATCTTCAGTTTGTTGAAATCACCATAGTACCATGGAAGTAACTGAGACTGACTTATCTCAGATAAAAATCTAGCACAATAACTTTTCTATTCAGTTTCCCTTTTCAGTAGGAAAATTGCTTGATTTCAAAAAGTACCATTGAAGAAATTTCTAAGTACAGATGTTGCATTTATTTAACAAAGTTACGTTTGCCAGGTAATTTGATGGGAAAGAATAACCTGGTTAATTCTGATTTCCGTAAATCTCTGCCTTAGATCAAATGGTTGGGGAGTTTATGTGGATTTTCTTTTTAATCAATTTGATTTTCTGAAACACCAGAGAGTTGAATAAACTATCTTCCCATCCATTTAAATGACCTACTTCCTGTTTTCCTGAGAGAATTAATTGTTTCAGTAGTACGTAAAGCAGAGTCAAATGTTTTATAGGAAAAATAATTGTGAATGTTTATTACAGGCACTTCTAGAAAGCATGATGAGCAAAAATATATAATAAATAATAAAATGATGGACAGTTTGCTCAGTGGTTAAAGTATAATTTGAGGGGCCCTGGAACCTTCCTAATCTCTGAGCCCCCTCCTGTATTGTCTGGGCCACCTTCATGCACGCGGGGGCCCTATTTTTCCAGATTCTGGACTCTTGGCCCCAGAACACTGACTCATCAGATTTGCAGGCCCCAGAACTGCATTTGAGGGCGTTTCAGCTTACTTTAACCCCTGAGTTTGCTGAAGTCTATAGGGTTCTTGAGAAAAGGACGCAACTGTTGGAGTCCAAATAATAATAATAAAAAAAAATTATCAGAGAATTTGGTCTTTCTCTTGGATCACTGTAGCTTTCACTATATGATGAGGGCGATATTTTGGCCCCAAATTATTAACTGCTATTTCTGTAGATAGAGAAAATTTGATTTATGTAAAAATAGCCACAGAAAATTAGATGTTACATCTACCTATTCTATTTAATCTAATCTATATGTTTATAGAGACACCCTCAAGCCTTGTGCATATATATCACTGTTTCAGTTAAGATAGAGATCAGGGAGCACCACACTGCCCATTCTTCTTAACCCATCACCAAATGCAGGTTGCTCCAAGTGGCCACACCTGTCTGTATGCTCAGAGGAAGGAGATCCATTCTCTCACTCTCTCTGCTGATCCCGGATGAGGGGTACTAACTACTCTAACCTGACTTCTGATAATTGGAGATCCAGGAAGCACAGTACGGTGTTAAATATCAGTGGCCTACACAGCAGATTGAACCAATAGCTTCTGCTGCAGAAAGGTTACTATTTATCATCAGTAGCACAGCAATACATTTTTAATACTGCAAGCAGGACAATCTAATGGAGAGTTTAAGGCAGGCAATCCTGTGAAATTAACTTCTGGGCTAATGTGGCTGATGCTTCTGTGTATGCAGCGCACCACTAAAACCAGCAGTCAGGCCTAGTATAATGAAACTCCCACTAAGAGTTTCTTCTGATAAAATATTCTACAATGTATAGAATACATTGAGTTCCAGAGAAAGACATCATATATATTATACACACAGAAACAGACTGTAAAAGGTCAACTCTGCATTCTCTAACGAAATTTGAAATAGATGCAAGTCTGAAATTCCCTTCTTTGGGCAGGTAGGGTATGTCCACACATCTCTTATTTTGAAAAAACACTGGTTATTTTGAAATAAAAAAGATTAGGTCCACACAACGTTTTCTTATTTTGAAATGACGGCCTCTGTCATTTCGAAATAAGAACCGTCATTTTGAAACAGCTTAAACCCCATTCATTTCTAAATGTCTGTTATTTTGAAATGGTTATTTCAAAATAACACCGTTTGGACATGTTGTTTTGAAACAACTGTTTCGAAACAACATGTCCAAACTGCCTTATTTTGAAATAACCAGTTCGAAATAACAGCCGTTTCGACAGCAGGCTTTCCCTTAATTCGAATTAACATTTTCTTAATTTGAATTAATTTATTTTGAAATAAGGACTTTATTTCGAAATAACGATGTATGTGTGGACATAGCCGTAGAGTGTAACTGAAGCAGTATTTTTCTTCAGAGACTGAAGTGAGAATCTAACATCATTCATGTGAATGTATGTGCTTAAAGTAATAGCAGTGATTAGAGCTCTGCAAGCAGTTCAGCTGATCCAGGTTAAGTCAGGGTTTGGGGTAATGATCATGTCATACATGCAGGGAAATTAGATTCACAAAAAAAACAAAAAAAAGAGTAACATTCTCTTGATGGAAAGTTCCAGTGTAGCACTACTTTGTTCCTTAGAATACAGAACACCAGCTTATGAAAATCCCAAAAGAGACAGACAAAACAGACTACGCCTGAAGGCAGAGAGGCACTGCTTGTTCCCACCTAGTTCTTGGCTGGCTTTTTCCAAACTGACTGCTGCTCCCAGATCACACACTTCCCTGCCTACAGAGTCCCTTAGCCTGATAAGAAGACCAAGAAATGTTCCAAATCTTAAGGTGATAGCTTGCTATTCTGATTCAGTCTTCAGTTCACTGCAGCAGTTTCTGATGTTTTGTGAATGATGAGGAATGACATTCATCTAATAAGGAAATCCTGGAAATGTCTTCCTTTAAATTAACAATCCATCCACCTCTGTAGCTGCCTCCCCTTCATCCTCACAAACAGCTAGTAGCCCAGAATCCTCCTCCTCAGAATTGTTGTCTTCACGCGCAGGACTGGTTGAAGCTTTGACAGCCCTTACTAGCAGATCTTCCTCCAAAGGAGAAGGTGGAAGAATATCCAGCTGGCACATTAAAGAACCCATGAAAGGAACAATTTAGGAATACAGAGGAAGGGAGGAGGAAGAGGCGATGCTAAGACCCTTGAAGACTGCAGTGGTACTAAGGGGGTATCAAAGTATGTTGGGAGTGGCTATGGGTATATATAGGGGGCCAATGGACCAAGAGTTCCTTTGGATGGCTGAAATGTACAGCGTCGAGGTCTTAACACACTTTAGGACTAACTTGAGAAAAGCCAGTTGTTTTTGAAAGAAAACAGTACAACAAACACATTTGTAATGAAAGTTATTTATCTGTTAAAGGCATGGTAGCTATTCATCATTTAAGCACAGTACTGTGCTGTGGGTACCAACATCCTCTTGCAATGGGTAGGCCGTTGTAAGACGTGGGCCCAACCTGCCAGACAAGGGAAATGATTACCAGAACCTGTGGACCTGGTACACAAAGTGATAAGGACCTGTGAGAAATATGCCAAACCTTTCTGTAGTAGGAAAACTTCTGCAGCCAAGCTGTAATAGATTTGGCATTCTTTTTGACTGAAGTGAGTTGAGGAGGTCACCTTGGAAAGATGCCATTCTGTGTCCTTGCCACATAGTTCCATATGTAAGAAGATCGGGAATAAATAGTCTTTGAAAGAGGTGGGCCAGATCCTGATGCCATTATTTGCACCAAGTAGTATCTTAATCCAAAGATTAATTTTGAACCAAGGAGCCATACATATATGAGTAAAGGTACCCGAAACGGGCATGGTGTTTTTAGCCAACTTTATAGTACTTTAGAATTTTTCTTTTAAACTGTTTGATAGTTTCCTTTCCATACACTATTCCCATCACAACTCTAAGGAAGAGCCTGCTGTTTCTTTCCACAGTGTATGTATGCAGTCAATAATAGTTGCTTTGATAGATTAATTTCTTTTCTTGAATGCTGACATTGACTGTGATGTTGATTTTTATGTTTATTTTTATTTTATTATCTTTGTCCCTTTGACTTATTCAGCAAGTAATTTTTTTTTGTTAGATTTTTCTTCTCTGTGACTTCCAGGTTCAAGATACCTTTGTCATCAGAAGAAAGTTGAGCGGAAAATAAGTATCCGGTAGATTGCATGGGACATTAGTGACAACTGAAAGTGAGGAGGCAAAACTGACCTTTTAAAGAAACATTCAAAGCCAGCTTGCATCAGCAAGTAAAGATCATATTGTGATTGAGTCTAAGAACAAAGTAGAAACACTCAGGAATCTTTACTGATTGCTCCATGTTTTAGTAACTCTTTCTCTTCACAAATTCTTAAAAGGTCTCAGTTCCATTTTATGTTGAGACAAAGTTCATGGGTACTCAATAAAAGCATTTCCATGAAGGCTTTTTCTGCCATTGTTGAATATGATGTCTGCCTTTGTGGTACTGGGCTGCAGACTTGTCTGATACTCTACAATATTTAATTTCTTCTTGCCTATTTCTAACAAATGCTGATGTGCCTGTCCAAGAATCAAAGCATCAGTTCTATTTCCAAAACTCCCTTAGCTTTCACAAACATGAAACATTTTCCCAAACAGTATAAAAAGATGAAAATTCAATCTAAATTCTAAATTATACATAACTTTCATTTTAGCGATACTCTATTTGGTTCTCTTACAGGGTTACTAGTGGCAAGAAATATTATCTGTGCTGTCAGAGAAATTCTCTATAGATCTTTCTTTGTATTAGATCAAACAGCTGACTGCCTATCAGTTTTACTAAGAAATCAAAATATTTTATTAACAGTTCCTATTTTCTGATTTGTTCCATAAGTATATAGAAGGTTTCCATTTATAACCAAGACTTTTAGGTGAAAACATATAGTTACTCCAGAAGTGAGCAAAATGCCTTTCATTATTATTTTTTTAAATATAAATTTTTAGGCCATACCATGTACAAAAATATTAATATACTAATCTGCAAAGCAGCAGCTCAAAATGTTAATCAAACTTCAGGATGATAAAGAGCTCTTCCTTTATGTTAAACATTTAATTTCAATGCCTTTAAGCTAGTGGTGCCCAGCCCTTGCCCATGAGCCAAAAGCAGCCTGCAGGGACTTTCAAAATAGCTTGCACTCCCTTCCTGCTGGCAGGGAGCCAGGCTGTAGCTGCAGGCCTCCTGCCTGGTCCCAGCACACATCAGCGTATACATCAATGGATTTGTACATATATATACATATAACTTTCACATTACATCCTTATATTTGCATATATACCAGTACATTTTTGCATATACATCTATCCATCTCTCTCTCTCTCTCTCTCTCTCTCTCTCTCTGATTTTACATTACATTTTTAAATAGACTGATTCATACATCAATACATTTTTTTTTTTAGTAGTTGATAGACTGTTTGCCCTTCAGGGTTGTAAAAATGGTATTTGTGGCCCTGGAGCCAAAAAGGTTGGGAACGACCTCTTTTAGCTCTTTGGTGTTGCTGGAAATAAGTTGTGTACAAATAATGAAGATTTAACACAGTGTAGTAGATTTTTAAATTAGGAGTTTGTTTAACATTTCTTCAGCCCTTAATAGCGCTCTCTTTATAAAAAGTAAATGTCATGACAGTATTTAATCCATTTATGAGGAGGAAAATCAAAACAATGTCAGAGCAAAAAGTTCCTTCATTTTCTAATCAGATATAATTCAAATTCTTTTTATTGTTCTTTCCCTTCCATTGTAAAGCCTGTACGTCAGATGTAGTCAATAGGTGGAAATCCCAAATATCAGACGTTTCTGAATGAACTGCCAAATCTTTTAATTTACTTCTTATTATCACTATTCTAAATATTTTTTTATTACTTTTCTGCTGAGTTTGGACTATGACTATGGCTTGACCATGAAGTTTGGACCTTGACAACAAATTATGGATTCACCCCTGCTTTATGCTATTTGATCTGTAGAGGAGTCTGGTAACTTTGACCTACTGACCATATATAACATGAAAAAAAGACAGCTGTTGAAAATGAACAGTACTATTTTTATATGGGAAGGCAACACTCAGATAAGCATGGTACTTATAAAACGGTTTTGTCTTGACCTTTTCAGGCCTACAGGATTAAGTCAGTTCTAAATACTTTCATATGCATGATACAGCAAAGCATGTCCAGCATTGGGATCCCAGATATCCATTTGTTTAAGAAAATATTTTCAGAATGCATTACTGCTTAAATGTGTATATTTGTTTTTATTATAAACTTGACACTGTAATATTAATAAACTGATTGGTTTATCTTTTTGGCCCTGTTCATCAAGTGTGCAAAGCACTCCAAGCAAATGGATATACAAATAACATCCATCCATTCTTGTAACCTATCCTCCACCCCTCCCCCCAGAGTCTTAGCTCCTCATCTGGCCCGCGCAGCTAGTGAAAACTCACAGAAAAGTTTTCATTAAATCAAGCTCAGCTGCATATTTGTTTTCAATGTATTAGAACAAAAAGACAAATGTTAAAATACCCAAATCTGCAATTTTTATGCACAATGAGTACTGTAAATAAAAATGGCAAATAGCCTCACAAGATGAAGTGCTACTCAATTTGAGTAAAGGTCCCAATTCAGAGCCTTAAACCAAGACCACTTATAACAAATATGTTTGTAATAGAAAAATAAAACTGGTGACCCAAAGTGTGTAATGATGATATGCAAATCATCATTCTAAATTCTGCTCTCAGTATAAATGAGGAATTCTTTAGTGGAATTAAATCTGAGTGAGTCAGTACAGAATGCGCCAAATTATACTTCTGACAGTGTTGACTATTTTCTTTCCTCTCAGCAGACTATTCGCTCTTTCCTGAGCTCCTGTGTTTGGGGATGTACAATCAAAAACTTCAATAACTGCTCTAGATTATGGAATCCTTATTCACATTGGTGATTACTCCTCCCTTGTATTTCCAGAGAGCTGGATGTATGAATAAATGGTCACTAGGATCAGTTAAGCCTCCCTTATATATTGCACCTCTTCCTAAGTCTATCCACAAAAACATCAGGATAGAATCCAAAGTCAGATATGATTTCACTACCCAATTCAAACTGATTGAGGTCAGTTCTTTTGTTCTCTTGTACATGCTATTTCAGTGCAGCCAACCACAGTATGTTCCTCGATTCTACCAAACTTCATTTCATTACATACTTTCATTATGTGAAAAAATTTAGGCCCTGCATCCTAGTTTACAGTACCTTTCAAATGAGAAAAGCAGTCCAATGTTTTATATCAGTCTTTTGAAATCTGCTTTTGAAGTGCATCATGAAGATATTGCTGCTCATATCTGTCATACCAATATTATCCAACCTGTATATATGACTGAGCAATCAAATACAATTTCCAGATGATAAATTACCTAACCCCTATTTTCTATCTCATGTAAGCTCACAGTTCTTCCAGTACTAGATCGTCTTGATTGCTTGAACTTTAGTTGGACCAAGCCATGCCCACTGTTAGATGATCTTTGGCAAAAATCAATTAGCTGCCTTTCAAAGGGTCTTTATAAATATTAAATGTCATTTGGGTTGTATAATCAAATGGTCACACTTTTGACCCTCACCAATTAATTTTTCCAAGGAAGATTAAGTATAAATGCAGTTAAATATGGCCTATAACGCTGGTATATCCTACCAACTGTATACAAATACATGTGTATCCAATACAGCAGTATAAGCTAAATACTACTGAATTATTTCACGTGTGATTATCATATAATTGAAAATAAAACATAATCCTCAAAAAGCATGTTGTATCAATTTTAGTTATTGAGCACTCTTATGAAGAACATAACCATTAGTGATTGTAACAAATTTCAAAATATGCATATTTCACGCTTTTAAGCCTTCCCCCCCCCCAAAACTCTCCACACCCTACTCTCAAAACAAAACAAAACAAAACAAAACAAAACAAAACCCTAAATAAAAAGTAATTGAAATTACAGTCAAAATAAGAGCATGACTCCCTCCTCCTCCCGGGAAAAGTTGTCTTTGCTCATGCTTTTTAAATTGCTTGGAATTTTTTTAAAGGTGGTTTTTCTCATAATTTATTTTGTAAGATGGGGAAAAAATAAGCACCCAACTATAAAGTAATTATTGTTTCTTGACCTTTGAATGCATTCTAATGTTCAAACCGGACAAGAAATCAGGACCCTGTCTTTTAATGCAGTCTAATATTAGGTGCAGAGATTTGAAAAATTGAGCCTTATATAAATTAGGCAAATACAATAAAGGTGATGTATAGCACCAGGACATAATGTGGGAGAGAGAAATTGTGAAAATTGCTTTCCTATTATGTTTTTCCTCTTCCTCTTCAGAATCTGATTTGAGTGGCACTGAGGTTTGTCAACCTCGTGCACTTCCAGAGATCTCTTAATGTAGGCCTCAGCCCAACATTAAGTTCCTAGTTTGTTCATATCGGTAGGACCCCAAACAAAGTTGTTAGATTTGTACTAGCAGATTCTGATGCAGGAGTAGGATGTTAATTATTTGTCTTCCTTTTGTGACCTAGGGTATATTAAGCTTCTTTCTCTCAAGGTCTTAAAAGCTTCCCTGATTATCACCTAATAAGAAATGGTGTATAATTCAGTAAGTACAAAATTGATGAATGTATCAAGTAGCAAGCAAAGATTTGGATAGCTAACATTATGAGAGTGCATTTGAAAACTGGTAGTTTCAGAGTATTTCCCATAATAAATATTTGTTACTTTTGCTATCTAAGCAGTTATGGAAAATAGTTTGCTTTGTTAAAGCAAGACAATTTACTGTATTTGTTCACTCAGCAAAATGCCCAAATGATTTAAGTTTACCATATTAAACTACATACAGTCTTTGCACATTGTATATGAAGACTTTTAGCAAAGCATGGAATTTTCTTTTTTGCAGTCACCTTGTAAGGGATAGAAGGTAAAGGGTACAAGTTCATCACTGAGTGTAAATCAGTGTTTTACACCATCTGATAGCTGGTCCAATGTCTGTGTCATTTATAAACAGAATACTTCTGTGATGAATAGAGCACAATCACCTGGATAAATAGATCCAACTTTCCTTTCAGAAATGCTTTTTGGAGCTCCATTACTCTTTCAGGGGCTTTTTTATGCATGATTATTTATACAGTCCTTATGTATTCAACTGTTTAATCTGGATAATATCTGCAATTGTTCTTAAAATATTTAAGATCATTTCTGATCATTTACCTTTTAGTCACAGACAGCATTATTTTTTATTTTTGCATAAAAACGTACTTGCTGTGTCTAATTGGGTTATAGAGCCATGCTGACTATAATAATTGTGCCAGGAACATTTAATGATGGCATTCCATATGAAAATACAGTATGTGTCTGCAACTCACTATCTGAAAGGAAACAATCTTTTAAGGATGAATAGTTCCTTTTCTATACAGTGAAAAGTACTACCCAGCAATAAAATTATCATGGTTCTGTTGTATGTGATGTTATGGCAGAATTTCATCAATTTGTAGAAAAAGTATGAATGAGTGGTGCAGTGAGGACATCCGCTGCTTTTTTGGAGATGCCGTGTGGTTGTAGCCATGTTTGTCCCAGAATAATGGAGATAGAGTGTAGGTTTGGTAATACCTTGTATTGGAACAACTTCTCTTGGTGAAAGAGGAAGCTTCTGAGCCACAGAATTATTCTTCATATCTAGGGAAGGTACTCAAAGTGTCATAGTTAAATGCAAGGTGGAACACATTTATCACAAAAACAAGCCAAGAGAAGATATTTCCTCATATGTCATGCCTTTTCTTGGAGAAACATTAGTGTGGCAATCTTGAAATATCTCTTTAAGGGTGCTTATTGACATTGTGACTTAGCATTGGCCTGACTCTGTTCCCAGTGAAATCAGTAAGAGTTTTGCCCCTGACTTTAATGAAAGTAGAATTAGGTCAGTGCTGAGTGCTTTTGGTAATTCAGTCCTATATATTTTTATCTAAACAACTTTTTCTTGGGGAACACCAAAGACACCAGGATGTATGGATATGGGCTTTTTATTCCCTTGATTTATTTAATATCTATTGGTTCAAATGTACCACAAAGCTAAAGTGCAAGAATTCAACTGAGAATGGAAGTCAAAGGAAGTGAATATGGCTACACTAAATGATACTTGTCAGCAAAGTCTTGGCCAAAAGCTGCTGCAGAATTGGGATGAATGGTGAGGAATCATGAAAAAGACTCTTCAGATTCTCTGTGGAGGAAAGGAGAATTTATTTTTACACCAAAATTAACAAAATGTCAGAAGACATTTAAAAACTAACATGTTAGATCTAGTTTGAATGGCAGGTCTCTGACACAGTCTTATCTTTTGTTGTATCCACTAGTGAGTGCCACAGTCCCTGTGGAGAGATGATGGATAGAGAGCCCTGTGCGGATACGAAAATGTGGATCTGCATCCACTCAGTTACAGTATCTGTTTGGTCCGCAGTCCGCATGCCGTGTTTCATCTATAGCCCTAACCACATCTGCAATGGAGCTTGGGGTCAGTCAGCAAATTAGCCTTTGATTGGCTCATTCCCCACATGAGTCCCACCCACTTTTTCCTTTGCTTGTTTGCCATTCACATGCTTTGCTGTCAATCAGATTTCCTTGGCCACCAATGAAACCTCTGGCTGACAGCATAGCATGCGAACAACAAACGAGAAAAGGAAGAAGTGGGCAGGGAAGTCATGGGGAATAAGCCAATCAAAGGCCAGCATGCTGACTGACAGTGAGTGGTGAATCTCCAAGTCTCAGCTTGCTGTGACTGAGACAGTGATTGGTTGCTAGACCACAATCAGAGCTAAGCTAGGATTGGTTGGAGCGCTTCTTTGTTCCCCTTTGTGGTGCTGACACAGATCATAGCAGCTGCTGCAGTAATGGATCACATCCTAGGCAGATAAAAATTGAATCTGCATCTGCAGGGCATCCACAGCAGTGGGTCTGCAGCCTATACCCACAGATTTGCAGTGGATACCTGCGAATCTGCAGTGCTTTACTAATGGAAAATTTCGCTGTGGCAATACGATGTTAGTGGTAGTTTGTCAACAGAGTGTCAGCTGAGGCAGAAGAAAGGATCACAGCACCTTGAGGTTTTCACTCAATAATCTTTTCATAGAAAGAAAATGTGCTGTGTAGCTTCAAGAGTGAAGATAAATCCCCATTATGGCAATAAGGGCCTGTTTGTGATGAACAGAGAAATACACTTTTTTTTGCTTTGCAGATTTTCTTGCTATTCTCCTGATTGTAGAATTTGAATTCCTCTCGTGCTGCCCATGCTATCTAATATATGTGTCAACTATTAATCTAAATAAGAACCTACGATACAATAGATCTAATTGTTGTGTGTGAGTTTGTTTTGTTTTGTTTTGTTTTGTTTTTTGAAATAGAAGAATAATTCTTGAGTGGACAGATAATTTCTTTTAGTATATTCAGATTTGAAAATTAACTAGTTTTGATTAGGCTTTGCAGTAAAAACTCAGCATGATGTCGTATTCTTACACTGCAAACATACTGTGTACCTTGCTAAGATTCATACCGAGTCCAGTGGTAAGAGACATGTTTCAGTGGGGACCATAGACATACTGCATTTTACTTTGTAAGACAAATTTTCAGTATACAAGTATATGTTAGAGGTTATCAAATCTAAGGGGTTTAATTGTCAAGTTTGGAGGCTATCACCAAAATATCTTCTTTCAGTAAAAAAAGATACTGTTGCTTCTTAAAGATGTGGTCATGGTTACCAAACAAACGTATTTGAACTTTACCCCCAAAAACAATCAGTCTGAGTATAAGTGACTGTCCTTTTACTTTTTTATCATCAGAATTTTTTGTAGTTATTTTTTTAAATGCATTGCTTTATTGAAATAATTCTTCTGTATAGAGAAGTACTTCCATTTTACAAAAAGCTCCAATTCTGCATTAGTATGTTCTAGCACAGCATATTTCAAAAGTTTGGAACTGCATCAACTGTATATTTCTGCTAGGTTCCGCTCCCTTCTCTTACTTTTCCCTTCCCATACCCTGCTCTCTGGAGAGCCAATTTACAACCATAATATATACAAATGTTTCAGCAGTATATGAGCAGAATAATTTAAAATGAGTGGTAACTCTGTCCGTACAGACCAATTTTAAAATGGTGGTTTGAAGGTTAGAACAACAAATAAGCATTGTAAATTATAATTTTCTAATGTAGTGAAGGAATACTATTGTGTCAGAGGCCATCTTTATTTGTATTGTAACAGGCAAACTTCAGTTTTAAAAGAACACCCCAAAGGGTCTGAGTACAATTCTGCTAGCCTTATATAAAACCACATTCATTAAGCAACAGCTATGGATTGTTTTCTAAAGTGAAAGTTCAGGTTTCAGTGCTTTTTGGGAGAACATCCCATATATTGAAGAACTGAAAAAGATCATACTAAAAGTATAAAAAGTTATGGCAGAGCAAGTCTTGTGTGGCTTTTGACATTTTGTTAAAATAAACCTTAGAAGCAGCAGTTTGGAGTGTGATTCATTGTCATCATTTGCTTTTCTATGCATTAGAGACATATTGTCAATGTAGCATGAGAAACACACAGAATCCTCTTTTAAATAATTCTTTCTAAATTTCACCCTCTGCATCCCACATATATGCAGAACTGAAAATTTAATTTATTAATAAGAGGCTCTTTGAATGTTTCAAAATCTAACTGATAATAAGTAAGTAAAATTCCATTCACAGGTTCTTTCCCCTTAGGTTAATGCTTCATAAAGTTTGCGTATAAAGGGAAAATAGAGGAGAGATGTATTTAATTTACTTTCTGGAATTCCAGTGTACACAATATTTTGATGTAGCTCTTGATGTGGTGTTCCTTGCTTTTGGAATAATTTTATTGCTTAAATTCCCATAACTGTGTAATCCAGTTTTCTTATGTAGTTGCTAATTGGTGTAGTCAGTTCTATATTAAGACAAGCTGTTTTTCTTTTCTTTAGAAAAGCTTATGATTTGATGGGCAAAGTGCCAGGAACAGTTAGATGAAAATAAACTTGTGAACTCAAACAGGAAAAAAATGCTGCATCACTGGTTAATCTCTTTTGTTTAAAACTTGAAAGTTAAAATCTCAGTTTTAAAAGTATTATCTTCCATAAGAAAAGACTTGTGCTTCAAGTTTGGATGAAGTTTTTTCAGTTCTAAGCTTGCTTTTTCATGTTCTTTAAACTATTTCCTGAAATTAGAATTTTGCATTTACATGCTTTGAGTGGGGTGGATTTGATTTAAAGTAAATTGATTCAAATCATAATTTAAATCACTAGTCAGGAAGACTTGATTTGATCACGGTTTTCTATATAGAAGTGAATTCTTCTTGGTTTTTGTAACCTTAATACATACTTGTCACAACTCAGGTAGATGTAGGTTTCATTTTTAGAAGGTACCCACTAAACATTTTTAAACAGTGATTTATTTTGAACACCTTTCAGATTAGTTTTACGGCTATATCAGAAAATGAATGATTGATTTCATTTACTAAAAGTAATTGAAGAAGATATTTATGAAGTCATGAGGAAGTGAACTATCTTCAGTTCAACAAGTTAATCATTAATATTTGGAGGATTTTCATCCCCTGCTGTTTTAGGAGAGGCTCATCATCAGACAGACATTTAAATTGTTTTACTTAACTAAAACAACTATATGTATTCTGCATTTTTTTCCTCAGCAACAAGCATAAAAATTTGACAAAATGGTCCTGATCTATTCTGCCCCCAACAATCTTGTGTTCACTAAATTTTTTGAAACTTTGTACTTTGAGAAAGAGGTAAGGGTTGACTCTGTGTACACAAATTTGCAGAGGGACAATAGGGTTGAGGTCTGTTGTTTCTTTCCTCTATGTGTTATATATTCATTATAAAACATTTTTGCTATTAACAAGCATGTTATCTCTGGATACACAAATCCACAGTTTGAAAACTGCAAAACTAAGCATCTTTGATGGTATCTTCTAGACTGAGCACTGAGTCCCAACAAGTAAATAGAAAGATTAACCTAAGTAATTCAAACAGAAACCTCATAATATTGGGTCGCTAATCAACGAACCATTAGAACTCATTTACAAAACTTTTCTTAAACATTACATGAATATGTTGTCTCATACTACAGAATTAGGATTTATAATGAGATATCTTTGAGCTATAATGTAACTTAATCAAAACTATCTTTAGTTTTTTCCCTCAAAAATAATTTTATCAAAAAATCCAATTTAAATTAAAAATATCCCATTTTTAAGTTTTTTGTAACATTGTTTTTTATCCAGCCTGGCTTTGAGGAAAGCTATTGCACAAAATAATGTAATCTTTAAATAGATATTGCTATCATTATAGACTCAGATAGGCTTTCAAAAATTTGAAGGGTCAATGTAAGATGTATTTTTCTCTTTTTTCCTCTCTGTCCTCACCATTCACCAGATTTTTTTCCCTAATGGTGGTGTTGTGAAAAGACTATGTCAAGGGAACAAGTTTTGCATTTTTCCCTAGAGGACAGGGTTTTATGGTCATACTGATCTTTTCCAGGAGTGACTTCCAAGTTTGTAGGTCTTTCACTGGTGAAGATCTGTCTCCTGTACACACAAAATATGTTCTTATAGGTGCTACTGTTAATGTACAGTGTAATTGTCTTGGGAGACCTTGATCATGAAGGGAGAGCTGGTCTCTGAAGAACCTTCAGCCAGTCACATGGAGGTCTTTTAAGATGGAAGTTAGAACTCTTTGTCAGTTTTCAGCAGGAATTTTGTGACGAAGCAGAATCCTTGGGTGATGTGCTCTCAGCCACTTGTGTTACTGAGTCCATCAGCTGCACCAGAGCTAATTGAAAATTTGAGGGGGGGGAAGCATTTCCAATTTTTAAAATTTTTTTACCTAACATGGTATATCAAAATTTAGAATACTTAAAACATGTTGATATCTCTGTACGTTGTGTGAACAATGGTGACAGTTTGCTTGTTATTGCTGAAATGTCGGAAATGTTCAACCATTTTTTATTCTAAGGCCTTTTTGTTGTGAGTTTTCTGGCATCTGGAATGAAAGTTGTCATGTTATCAGACCTAATCCTCTGTATGGTTCCTTAAGCCGTTTAGCATGGGTTTGACTTTTCTCTGCAAACTAGGCTGATAGTTCTATGCAGTAGAAAGTGCTAAGTTCGGGAACTGATTTGAGGTATTAAAGGTTATCAGTGCGATTTATGATCAGGAATAGTTCCATGATGTATGATTAAGCTGCTGTTATGATGCAGGGTGTGCGCTTTTGCTCTGCTTCCTGCACAACTAGAGCATAAAACAGAAAAATTCTTTGTGCTAGACCCTGTCTTTTGCAGGCCCTTTTCCGCCACTGATAGTCACATTGTCTTCCTTCCTCTCTGTTGCCAGTTGTCATCAAACTATAGATATCTGCTGGAGAAAGAAGAATAGTTGCGGTGGAAATGGTCATTGTGACTAATTAGCTCTTTTCCATGCCTTTTTGATCAGTGGAATTGCCTGCAAGTGCATTTTGAAATATGACTAGGATGATGATCCTCCAGGAGTGAACCAGTATGTTTTCTGCTTCTGTCTTGAAGATGGGGATGATGTAGGGATTATAGTTAACCCAGCCTAGAATAGTGTTTCTGATCCTTAAGTTCTTCTTCGAGTGCTGCTCCTGTCCATTCCTTAGTAGGTGTCTGCACGCCCCGTGCACGGCACGCCGGAAATTTTTCCCCTAGAGTACCCGTAGGGTCGGCCGTGGCGCCCCCTGGAGTGGCGCCGCCACCACTGCCTATATAGCCACGAGCCGACCCGCCCCTCCTCAGTTCCTTCTTACCGCCCTGTCAGTCGCTGGAACGTTCCCTGGCTTCGTGCTGCATTGCACGTGGCCGCGTTATTCGGAGTACCCGAATCTCTTGTTGTTTATAGTTAGTTAGTGTTAGTTAGTTAGTTGTTAGTTGTTCGTGTTGGATACTTCGCCCGCCCCGGGCTCGGGGTCGGGCCATGCCGGGCTTTAAAACTTGTGGACGTTGCAAGAAGCCCATGCCCATGGACGATCCGCATGGTGATTGCCTTTTGTGCTTGGGCGAGGCTCATCTCACCGAGAGGTGTAAAATCTGTCGTGGCTTCAAGCCAAGGACCCAAAAGGACAGGGTACAACGCCTGAAGCTGCACCTCATGGAGGAGGCTCTTCGGCCGGTCCCCGGCGATTCGGGGTCCAGCACGGCACCGTCGGTGCGCAGTGCACCGGCCTCCTCGGCACCGTCTGCGGCACCGAAGCCGGGCCGCACTAAGACGGCAGCAGCGTCTCGGCGCCGTTCCTCCTCCCCGGTGCCGACTAAGAGGAAGTGCCTGGAGGAGACGTCCCCGCACCGTGCCCCGGTGCGGCAGGGAGACGGCCAGAGCCACGCTGGCCAGCCGGTCTCTGTATCCCCAGCGTCGTCTCGTGACCCTTCAGAGGCACGTTTTAGCCCGGGTTCCACTTCTTCGCCGACTCGAGACATTTTGGAGGAGGCCTTGGCTCTGCCGACTACGCCGGAGGCTTTCGCCGCAGCGCAGGCGCTCGCGGCACCTTCGGCCCCGTCGGTACCGTCGTCGACCTCGGCACCGCGTCCGGCACCGTCCCGAGGGAAGCCGGCTCTTCTACAGAGTCGGCGCCGCAGTCCGGCACCGTCCCGGGAACACCGGCACCGCTCACCGGCACCGGCACCGCCCTGGGAGCACCGGCACCGCTCACCGGCACCGGCACCGGTCGTCGCAGCGGCGGGAGCTCCTCCTATCCGATCCCCCCAGCGGCACCTAGAGTCTCCACTTCGCCGTCCACGAGAGAGCCGGCACCGGTCCCCGGTACCGTCGGCGGCACCGCCATGGTCCCCGCACTCCTCTTCAAGTTCAGCGCCAGAGTCGGTGCCGGACCGCCCCCAACAGGTTGCAGGTCCTGTTCCTCAGTCGGCGCCGGTGGTTCCGCCCCCTCAGTGGCCCGGCTGGCAGTGGCCCTTCTGGACTCCCTGGGCCGTCCACGCATCTCGAGTGGGCGCTGTGCCCTCCGCTCGCTCGCAGGTTCGACTCCCTCCATCAGCTGCGCTGGGCGCTCCTCCCCCTGTCGGTACCGGGGAGTTGTCGGAGGTTGAGTCCTTGCGAGACGAGGCGGACAGGGAGAGTTTCACTACGGGGGCCCGTAGTGTAACTTCTGGGACACAGTCCAAGGACCCTGAGTTCGAGGAGTCCTCCTCTTCGCCCCCCGATGAAGCGGTGGCGGGAGCCAAGCCCCTAGCGATCCTGGACGATTCTAGGGTCCACCAGGAGCTCCTTCGTCGGGTGGCAACCGGCCTGAACCTACCAGCCGAGGACATTGTTGAGGACGCGGACCCTATGGTCGACATTTTGCTCCCAGAGACCCCAGGCCGCGTGGCTTTGCCTTTTATTAAAACTGTGCATAGCACCACCAAGGCGCTTTGGCATACCCCGGCCTCGATTCCCCCTACGGCCAAACGCGCTGAGCGCAAATACTTTGTTCCCTCTAAGGGCTACGAACATTTTTATTCTCATCCCGCCCCTAATTCCTTGGTGGTTGCGGTGGCGAATGAGCGAGAGCGACAAGGTCGACCAGGGTCCACCCCTAAGTCCAAGGACTCAAAAAAACTGGACCTGTTCGGCTGCAAGGTCTACTCTACTGGGGGGTTGGAGCTGAGGATAGCAAACCAACAAGCTATCCTCAGCCGTTATGTCTTTAACGCCTGGTCCGCCATGGAGCGTTTTAGTGAGAACTTGGAGCAGGACTCCAGGGCGGCCTTCTCCGCGTCCATTCAGGAGGGCAAGGTGGTATCTAAGGCCCTCCTGCAATCTGCTTTGGACGCAGCCGATGCTGCCGCTCGCTCCATGGCTACGGGGGTGACTATGAGGCGCTCTGCTTGGCTGCAAGCGTCTGGGTTGCCCCTGGAGGTCCAACACACCATCCAGGACCTGCCCTTTGAAGGGCCTGATCTGTTTCCTCCCCAGACTGACACTCGTCTCCAGACGTTAAAAGATTCACGGGCGCTGGTTAAGTCCTTGGGTCTTCACACTCCGGCGAGCCAGAGGAAGCCGTTTAAGCCAGCGCCTCCTCCTTCGCGTCCCTACTTCCGCCGCCAGGACGAGGACCGGCGAAGGGGTAGAGGGCCATGTCGGCCGGCTAGCCGTCATCCTAGTGGACAAGGTCCCTCGCGCCCATCGGGGGGTGCAAAGAAGTCCTTTTGAAAGTCAGCTCGGGGGAGACGTACCAATCACCCAGGATCCAAACACCCTTATTTTTTACAACAGACTGTCCCATTATGCGCCCCGTTGGCGCCTGATTACGAAAGACCGCTGGGTTCTCAGGACGGTTCAGGAGGGCTACTCCCTCCAATTTTCTTCATTACCCCCCTCGGCCCCTCCTATGCCTCGTGGTGTCCTGCGGGACCAGGCCCACCGGCTTGCCCTACAAGAGGAAGTGCGGGTCCTGCTCCAAAAAGGAGCAGTCGAAGAAGTCCCACCGTCCTGCAGGGGCAAGGGGTTTTATTCCCGTTACTTCCTTGTCCCCAAGGCCAAAGGGGGCCTGAGGCCCATACTGGACTTGCGCCGGCTCAACCGGTTCCTGCGCAAAATCCGGTTCAGGATGGTCTCCCTCGCCTCCATTGTTCCCTCTCTGGATCCGGGCGATTGGTACGCCGCCCTCGATTTACAAGACGCGTACTTCCACATCGCGATTCATCCGCGACACAGGAAGTTTCTGCGTTTCGTGGTGGGGCATGCCCACCTACAGTTCACCGTCCTCCCCTTCGGACTCTCCGCCGCTCCGAGAGTCTTCACAAAGTGCCTAGCGGTCGTGGCGGCTCACCTCCGAAAGCAAGGAGTCGCGCTCTTCCCATACCTCGACGACTGGTTGATCGTGGGGAGATCGCGGCAGGAGGTCTTCGCCCACCTAAGCGTGACCCGGTCCCTGTTCACTCGCTTGGGCCTGCTAATAAATATTCAAAAGTCGACTCTATCTCCTGCCCAACGGATAGAGTTCATAGGGGCGGTCCTCGATTCCACATCAGTGCGGGCGAGCCTCCCAGCCAGCCGCTTCCAGACGATAAAGCAGACAATAGACTTGCTGGTGCGGTTTCCTCGGGTATCGGCCCGCGAGTGCCTTCGCATATTGGGTCTCATGGCCGCTTGCACGTTTGTGGTTCCCTTCGCCCGTCTGCGAATGCGGCCCTTCCAGTTGTGGCTTGCGACAGTGTTCCGCCCGGGGCGGGACAATCTGGACGCCATGCTATCCGTGCCGCCGGTGGTGCTCGAGTCCCTGAGTTGGTGGACGCGTACCCCCAACTTGTGCTCCGGAGTCCCGTTCCGTCCCCCTCAGCCTTCCCTGCGCCTGACTACGGATGCATCCGATGTCGGCTGGGGCGCTCATCTCGGAGCTCTCCGAACTCAGGGCATGTGGGGAACAGCAGACTTGCCCCTGCACATCAATGTAAAGGAGCTGAGGGCGATCCGGCTTGCTTGCCGGGTATTTCGGGACCAACTCCGGGGTCGGTCGGTATCGGTTCATACCGACAATACCACTGCAATGTACTACATAAACAAACAAGGTGGTACTCGCTCACCCCTCCTTTGTCGGGAGGCCATGCGGCTCTGGGAGTTTTGCATTCGCCACGAGATCCGACCGGTGGCATCGTATATTCCCGGCCTCCGGAACTGCTTAGCGGGCTACCTCAGCCGGAGGTTTCTCACGCACGAGTGGTCCCTTCACCCGGAAGTGACAGATTCGATCTTCCGGAGGTGGGGTTATCCCCTTCTGGATCTTTTCGCCACTCGGGTCAACACAAAGTGCCGGAGTTTCTGCTCCTTTCGGGGTCGCAGCCCCGGCTCCATAGGGGACGCCTTCGAGATCCACTGGGGCGGCCGGGGTCTCCTGTACGCCTTTCCCCCGACCCCACTGGTGGCCAAGGTGCTGTACAAACTGAAGACGGACAAGGCGCTGGTCGTCTTGGTCGCTCCCGCCTGGCCCAGGCAACGTTGGTTTACGACCCTGGTGTGGTGGTCCCAGCGCTGGCCGATTCCGCTCAGACTGGACTTATTGTCCCAGGACGGCGGGAGCCTGCTTCATCCCAACCTGGAGGCCCTGCATCTCCACGCGTGGTGCCTCCGTGGCTGACGGGTGCTGAGCTGCTATGCTCCTCCCCGGTGCGGACAGTATTGTGTGGTAGCAGGAAGCCCACTACAAGGTCCACGTACGTTGCAAAGTGGCTCCGGTTTGCGCGCTGGGCTTCAGAGCAAGGAGAGGACCCGGAGCTGGTTTCGGTTCACCGCCTCCTGGACTACTTGTGGCATTTGAAGTCAGAAGGTCTGGCGTTGTCCTCCTTGAGGGTACACCTAGCGGCGATTGCGGCCTTTCGCCGCGCCCCCGGGGGTGCCTCCTTGTTCATGGCTCCCCTGGTCAAGTGTTTCCTGGTGGGTCTTTCTAAGCTGTACCCAACTATTAAGGCACCCACAGCCCAATGGGACCTGAGTACAGTCCTTGTTAAACTCACGGGGGCCCCCTTTGAACCACTGGCGACCTGCTCCCTCCTGTATTTGTCATGGAAGGCTGCCTTCTTGGTGGCTGTCACGTCAGCCAGGCGGGTGTCCGAACTGCGTGCTTTGGTGGCTGATCCGCCGTATACGCAGTTTTTTAAGGACAAAGTACAGCTTCGCCCGCACCCTTCCTTCAGGCCTAAGGTGGTGTCGCCCTTTCATCTAAATCAGGACATCTCCTTGCCGGTTTTCTACCCGAAACCCCATGCGTCAGAGGAGGAGCGGCGTCTCCACTCCCTAGACGTGCGCCGGGCGCTCGCTTTCTACATCGAGAGGACTAGGCCTTTCCGAAAGACCCCCCAGCTCTTCGTCACGGTGGCGGACAATAAAAAAGGCCAACCGGTGTCCTCACAACGCATCGCCTCCTGGATTGTGGCCTGCATTAAAGAATGCTACAAACTGGGCGGCAGGCACCTACCGCGGGTAACGGCGCACTCCACCCGGGCGCAGGCGGCTTCCACTGCCTTCCTCGCCGGGGTCCCGATTGCCGACATCTGCCGGGCGGCAACGTGGTCCACCCCGCATACGTTCTCGCAGCACTATGCCGTCACCCAGCAAGCTCAGCAGGACGCTGCGGTGGGCAGAGCGGTGCTTCAGTCCATTTCCTTGTGATGTCTCCCACCTCCGAGGTATGGCTTGTTATTCACCTACTAAGGAATGGCCAGGAGCACACCTCTCGAAGAACACCGGTTACAGGCAAGTAACCTCTTCTTCATAGCCAAGATGAAGGCCTGAAAATTATTTCAGACAATTAGGATGGAAAACATGGAGTAGAGGAATGGGATCACTGCATCAGATTTGTTGTGAATATGGATGTCAACATCTTCCAGGACAAAATGTTTTAGGGTAATCAGCATATTAGTCAGCTCCTATAGGAAACCTTTATTATGGGGAAGACGATAGTTTACTAGGATGCACATGCTGTGTTTCTCTGAGGATTTACAAAGAAACTGGGTGCCTTTGAGGATTTTGCTTCCAAGTGGTCTCGATTGTCTGAGGCTGGATTGATGCAAGATGGCTACTTTTCTGAATCTTTTTCTTCTATCAGTATAGATATGTGGTGAGATGTGGGGAATGAGATGTGCTAGCACTGGGCCTGTTACATCATCCAGTGAGGGTTTTATGGATAGAGGATAGACTTAGGACTTATTTGGAGATGAGGGTGTAGATGATGATGTTTTCTGTTCACTCATCTTAAATTGATCAAAAGGAGCTTAAGTTATTGATATTTGTCTTCACAGTTGTATGTTTGTGGGAAGTGTCTGTTGTATATGTGCATTTGATTGGCAATAATGAAGAGCTTTCTAGACTTCTGTCATGGTTTATATTCTTTAGGGATATTTCTGCTAGATGAATCTTGCATTAGGGAGAAATGTGTGAGTTGCATTGGGGGGGGGGAGATCTGAGTATTCACCTAATGTCAGGGAATCGTAATTAAGCTCAAAACTGCACTGCTGAACTGTAAGGGGCCAAAGTGGCAAGGCACCACTTTGGCATGCTACAAAGTTTGCTTGCATTTCCAAAACAGGAGCTATTGCAAACTGTGTTCATGCAATGCAACTGGAAAGCTCTGGAACACATCCACTGTGGCAGAATCCTTTTTGATACTCTCTCTGGGATGCTGTTGCTTTGTACCATCCCTTGTTATGAAATATATAATCTAGCCCTTTGTTGCTCAGGCTTATTCTGTTCACTTTATCTTCTTTTGAACTCCTGTTCTTCACATGATTTTAGCAATCAGTGTCATAGATTTTAGCATTTTCCATCCTGCTATGAACTGATGTAAGTTGGAGGGTTAATTAGATTTTCCTTGCTGTTATGGCACTATCTCATCCTACTGGTAGCTGCCAGCTGGCCCAATTGCTCATAAATTATAACAAGTTAGAAACACCTGACTCCAAAGTCACTGACGATGCAAGGGAAAAGGGAATCCCCTTCTTCATTATATATAAATAGTGTGGGTAGCTTTTCCAGAAGGGCTTTCATTTGTGTGATAGTGGTTCACTAAACGTTTGTATCTGATTTAGTAAATTGTTGAATAATAGCAGTCAGAAGTTTGACAGGGTGAATAATGAGATGGTAGCCTCCTGATGATAAATGCTTCCATGGTATTAAATACTGTAAGACTTACAACATGTTAAGAAAAAGCTTGAATGAAGAGCCCTTTGGTGCTTAAAAATTGAAGTAATTGTGGTTTATAGCTATTCTTACCAGGAGGTGAGCTTTTGAGTCTGTCTTTTAGATTGTAAACTCCCGAGAACAGGGATTGCCTTTTTATTTGTGCCCTTATGCTCCTGATTAACAAATAAATAATGATGACAGGAGTATAGCCTAAGGCATAATGATGTTCTGTCCTGGCAAATATTGTTGCAGAGGAAAATACATTCAGTCTTAGTTATAGAACCAACCCAGGTACTGTTACATTATTGGGATAGACTTTTTCATATTGATTGCACCAAGATTTTACTGATGTCCTGCCAGTCCACTATAGTCAATAGATATATTAATACAAATGTTTTCTTTCTGGCATGTTGTTATTAGTGTATCACATTGTTCATTTGATTCAAATAACATTTGAAATCTGCTTAAATACCATTTTAACATTACACATCAATCCCTCTGTTTTAGTTCAACCACTCTGCTTTCCTCAATCTAAATGAATCCCTGACACATTATACAAATAATATTCCTTATTATTTTATTTTATTTTATTTTATTTTATTTTATTTCATAGTAAACTATATCCATTTTAGTTTTATATCTTGAGTTTCCAAAACTTGCCTTGTCACTAAGCTTCCAAATTGTGATGAGGTGATCAAGAGCTAACATCCTATACAGTATTTTTTTTTTAAAGAAAACAACTGCCTTTATATCCATTTTTAATGCTCCTGTCCTCATTCATTCTAAGCTGTACATCTTCATGTTGCACTTCTCATTTAAGCACCTCACTGCACTATGATTAAAGAAACAAGCAATGGGAACTGGGGGAAAATGCGAACTAGAGATATCACTGATGTAAAAAGCTGGTGTTATATAAATTATATATATAAATTTTAACCTTTGTCATTAAAGTGATTTCAGGCTTTCTAATTTAGTGGGGAGGAATGCTTAATGCAGTCCTATTATGAACGACCATTGTTTACAAGGAGCTCTGTGTCAGCTGCTTTAATGAATTCTGGAAGGCTTGCTGATGTGGCAACAGATGAGTTTAGCAGAGTTTAATTAATTTGAAAAAATACATTCTTTTTATCAGATTATTAAATTAATATAATTAGCATTTAGCTCATTTTCAGTTCACAAACTAAGAATAATAAAAGCAAGCAGTCTGATGACTAGTGCCGTATTCACTGAATTAATAATATTATGTTGAGCAGGTTGGTGACTACTGAATGAAGGGATATCAGCAATAGGAATTATTGCTGCTAAAAGAATGCGTGATATGAGCTAGTGAGCAATAAGGAATATCAATAGTTTTGTTCAAAGAAGAGGAAGTTTACAGTTCTGGAAATAAACTATAGAGCTTCTGTTGGTAGGCATTTATTTTTCAATTTTATTCTGTTACATTATTAATTATAATTCCTATTTAGACCAATGAAAAATCAAATAAACGTCTCTCTTTAGTTCCATCTTCACATCTCCATTTATCACAGTCAGCTTATTTATATTAAAAAAAACCAAACCACACCAAACCAAACAAAAAAACTGACACAATTTAGTTGTAGGATAAATTTTTCAAACATTACCTAAACATGTAGACCCAGATTTTTAAAGCTATTCAGGCATTCCTGCCCTTCATGAAAAATAGCGGGCCCCAGAACACAGCGTTCAGGTTCCATTTTGTATTTGTAGGGGTCTGAATGCTGGGCCACTAAAAATAGCAGACCCTGTAACGGTGTTCCTCTGACTTCCGGCAGGCAGGGGCATTGCTAGGAAGGGCCTCACTCCTGATTCAAGCCCCACCCCAAAACCCTCCCCTTCCAGGCACCGCCCCAACCTGGGGCCTGCCTCCACGCCCCCCCAGCCGATCCCAGGCCATGCTGCAGCCCCGACTGGGGGGCTGCCTTGTCCTCCCCAGCTGCGCTGGTACTCCGGTAAGTGCTGGGGTGGCCCAACTCGCACTGGGAGAGTATTGGGGGTAGGGGGTGGATTTTGGGAGTGGGTATTGGGGGCATGGTTGATATTGGGGACAGGGGAGTGGGTACTGAGGGTGGGTATGGGGGGTTGGGGTAGATTTGGGGGTAGGTATGGGGGCTGGGGGTGGATTTTGGGGACAGGGGAATGGATATTGGGGGCAGCAGCTGAGGTGCCTGAATGTGGGGGAGGGGGCCCTGGGATAGCGTTCCGGGCCTTTCCAGCTAACTTTAACTTCTGGTAAGGGGATAACAGTTTAGAAATGATAGATGAAGAGCCAAGTTTCAAAAACCAGTGAGATGGTATTTTTTTCAGGAGATATGAGCTGCCTTTCTTTTAAAAAATGTACAAAAGGACTGTGCTGTGATAGTTCAAGCTAACATCATAACATATCACAGCACTGATAATTCACAGCTGAACATCATTCTGTTGTTTGAGGATGTGAACCATGTTCAGATTCAGGGCAATGCCCGTGTAAAGAAGGCGAAGCCCACAGAAAATGAAATGAGGGTTGGAGAGTAGTGAATGTAAGCTGCAAGTAGGGTCAAGGTTACTCGCACTGATGAACTATGGTCATTGTTACAGCATGTGGGAAGATTTTGCTGAGCCCATTGCTATATTTCTCCTCTTGCTCCATTATGGATTTGTGGCCTGGTGGGCTAGTACAGTGGATTGATTCATCTGCCATGATGCATGTGAAAGAACTTCCGTATTGGATCAGTCCATTTAGCACAGTATTCTGTCTTGCAACAGTGGCCAATGCCACGTGCTTCTGAAGAAATGAACAGAACAGGTAATCATCAAGTGATCCGTCCTGTTGTCCATTCCTAGCTTCTGGCAAACAGCAAGCCCTAATGGGCATTGCTGGACCTATTATCCATGAACTTATCTAGTTCTTTTCTGAGCTCCTTTATAGTTTTGGCCTTCACAATATCTTTTGCTAGGGAATGTGGTCCCTTCCCCATGTTTCATAGAAGAGAGCTGCTACCTGTTCTGCTGTTTAGGTTGGAAAGTTGCATAGCCATGTTTTTTTCCTCCCTCCATATAAAGCACATCTGCTATTTTAACTTTTTAAAATACTTTTACTACACTGACCAGCAAAATATGCTACAAGGCCTGTTATCTGTCAACTTGCTACCTATTCCTCTACTGAATATAAACTACAGGGGGCTACATCCTCTTCTTCAGCCACAGGAAGGCAACTTCTCTATCTATTGTATAATCAAAAGATGTATTTTGGCCCTTTATGTTCATGAACATACTGCAGATTGCCTTAGGTACATGGAAATCAGACAGTTTCTCCAGATGGGTATAAATAGGTATCCTGGTGGGTAACTCTGTATACTAAGGGCACAGCTTTCAAAAGTTCTTAGAATTGGCTTAACTCTGCTTCTGTTGGAGTCCAAGGATGTCATTGATGTGACATGGAACAGAGTTAGGCAAATGAAAGCACTTCTGAAAATGCCACCATTATAATTGAACTATAGTAGTCCAATACACTGAAAGTTAGGTGTTTTGTTCTTTTTTTTTTTCTCCTCCCCTGTAACCTGCTTCTGCTCTGGTTTTTTGTTTTATGTTTTTTTTTTTTGTTTTTTTTTTCCTTTTGGAATACCCACTTTACAGGATTTCAGTATTTTGGTTCACTAAACTATGCCTTAATCATGGCATTAACTTTCATAATTGTTCTGGTGGTACAGCTGGAGCCCACCAAGAGCTTAACACACCGATCACAACTGATATTTTCTTCCTGATGTTGGCTTGGACTTTCAACTTCTATAATCTTGATGCAAGATCATCTTTCTAGCACTGTAATTATATTTCTAACCATTTTTGTGTGACTACTAATACTAGACTTGCCAAATGAGAAGAGAGAGATACAAAATTACTGCTATTGGAATGAAAGGATGTAAATTATAGATGTATAGAAAGATAAAATGTTAAGAAACATAAGCAGGGAGAAATCAAGCAGAAAATAGAAAGCCACAGGACGATGGCAAAGTGAAAATTATAGAGAAAAAAAGATAAGACACAGATACCATTTCAATTAACATTATGAAAGGCATCAAGATGTATTTCTTTAATGGCACGGAATCTGGATATTTCCTCTTTTAAACACAACCAAATAGATCTCACTGAATACTGTGGTGTTGTGCTTATGTAGATCAAATTGGCTTATTCTCCAGAGGAAAAAATATTCAAAGGAAAGAGGAATAGAGAAAATGTTTTATCAGCAGTGGCACTGAGGTCACTTCAGAGGTACTCATCCTATTCTATATTTTGTAAGACTATAGAATCTCCTTAAATAGGACTATAAATTAGAAAATGTATTGACTCTCAACTTTTCTTTGTTTTTATATACTGTCAGAGATGATACTGACAGAAGGTGATAGAAAAGTTAGTTCATTACTGCTTCACTAAACAATTGTTCTTGTTGATTAATCACATACTTACAGTAGATTTCCAGTATAACTTACTTTGTGCTTGCTAACAGATGCTTATTGAAAAAATAGTATGGAGCAGCCCTCTTATTCAGCCAAGACAGGCTTCTGAACAGAGTAATGGGAAGGTGGCACAATCCATACATTCTCAACGTTTAATAAGCACTGTGGCCCTACAGGCTTGTACACACAGAGCATAAGTGAAGTGTGAATAGGACCAGGGCCAGATTAATGTGGATGCTATAGGGGCTGGAGCTCCAGGCCCCAGCCTGAAAGGAAGCTGCAAGCTCCAGGCCCTATAGTCCCTGAGCTATCTAGACCCCACCACCCCAGTAAGCCCCCACAGCACTGGAGCTTAAAGAGCCCCTGCCCTGCCACCACTGGAGGGATACGGTGGGTGTCTGAACCAGAGGCATTCCTGTCCCACTCCTAGACTGGCTTGGCCACCCCTTTGGGGGGGGTGGGGGGGATTAGGCTGGCTGCCTTCACTCAGCTCCATGCTGGAGGTGGGGGTTGCTGGCTGCTTGCACTGTATGCCCTCTAGAGCCAAGCTGCCCCCCCTCCACACGTAGGACCCCTCCCCAGCCCCTAAGCCATGCTGGCTATGAGCCCCCCAGCCTCCTGAGTCCCTGCTGAGTCCCTGCTGCAGCCCAACCAGTCCCCCACAAGCCGCATCAGCTGCACCCGGCATGAGTTGCACAGCTGGCTGCAGCCTCCCCAAAGTGTGCTGCCTCCTGAGCCATACTGGCTGGGGCCTCTGATCCCACCTCCCCAGCATCAGTGGGCCAGATACCCTGTCTGTTGGGGAGGGAGCTTGGGGGGTGGGCAGCCTCCCCCACTTGCCTTGGTGTGGCCCTGGGTTGGACAGAAGACATAATTTAATGTCACAGTTACAAAGGGATTGCCTTATAATACCTTTGAGTGCCCCTTTCTGGTGAGAAGTTTTGTTACTTTCACCCCTCTCTGGAACTACATAGTCAAACCATTCATAGATAGATTTTGGGATGTAGCTTTAGCATCTCCAGCCCCCTGTTCCACTACAAATGCAGAAACATGACAGACCCAACTGTGCTCTTACAAGTCTTCCTACCCTGGGAGAGCATGTTCAGAATCTGATTAAATTCTCTTTCATTCAGTATATGTAACAGTGCCTAGTACAGTGGGGTCCTCAACCAGGACACCTAGGAGCTACAGCAATACAAATAATATATAATTATAATAAATACAGCTAGTTCAGAACAAATTATTTAACCCCACAGATACACAGGAAGCAGAGCAAAGGGGCATAATTATAAATGATCTAATCCCTTGCATCTACCTGAAACTTTTCTTGAAAACTTTGGAGAAGTTCCATACAGACAGACTAGCTGTTCCTCTTGGGGAAGAGAGGTGAAGAATATGCATCATTCTTTGTCTGTCTGCCAAACTCATCTCCAGCTGTAGTTGCCTGCTCAGTCCCCTTTCTCTCTAGGCAGGTGTTTTAATGATCTAGTTTGCCACTTGATCCTGGAAGAGCAAACCTTGGTATCCTGCTTGTGCTAAGCAGGTGGGTATTTCCTAATTAATAGCTCCCCTACTGGTCCCTTAAGGACCTTTGGATATTCTCTCTGATGGTACACTATCTTGATTCCTGTTTGTTTCCCTCTTGCAGCCTCATCTGATTTAATTCCAGTCAGGCAGGCCAGACAATATTGAACAGATAAACCAAGGTGCATGTGATATTCATAAAAAATCATAAAGATATCTTCTTCATTCTCTATACCCTCTAAATCAAAAGCAGTATTATAAAACATGCACCGTAACTAACAATATAATAAGGAAAAATATCAGGCAATTCACTCAGTAGAAATAAAAGTATTGAGGCTTTGTGCAACTGCACTGCCTTACATCTAGTTCCTTGATGGGCTCTCACTGCAAAACTGGAGAGCTCTATAAAATTAAATGTACAAAGGTCTGAAGGCTGAGATTTTTCAAGCCACACAGAGAGTTTGTATGCCCAAATTCCCTTCATTTTGAAAATAGAACCTGTAGTTCCCATTAAAGATAGCTATTTGGTTTACAGATACAAGTCCTATTGATTTTCATTTGAAATTTGTGCTCCTGAGCCCCTCAGAGCCTTGAAAAATCCCATCGGTGTCTCCAAATTCTTTAGTTACTTAGGAACAACTGAGCCCTGATGTATATGCTTAAATGTTCTTAACACTAATGCTTTTGAAGGAACCAGACCTGAACTCAAAAAAACAAAAAAAACAAACCACCAACCCTCTTCATGAATAAAAACCAAATCCACACTTGTCTCATGCCAGCCATGATTGGCTGTCAGTCTTAGAGTAGATGGATCCTGCCTCTACTCGATCTCAGAACAACTGTGAAATACAGCATGTTCCCTCATTCCCCTTCCCATCTCCCTCCTCCACATACATACACAGTTAAAGGTGAGGGTTTTCATTTTCCGTTGTGACAATGTGATGTGTCAGAATGAGGGGAAATCATTAGATGACTCTTGTAAAATCACATTTTATACAAGCCAATATATGTTCACACTGATTATATGGGGAAGACCAGATGGGAGGAGGCCAGAAGAAAGTAAAGGACTGTGGAAAGTCCTACAGAAAGGAAACATCTATGAGCTATGTTCCTATATTATGCATCTACCATAATACCCAGTGCTGAAATTATACACTAGTAGAGTATTGGAGTAGGGGGAGTAGTTGGGGATCTGTCCTGCATGACATATCCCTTTCCAAAAGTGCCATCATTAAGATCATTAACTTCCTTGACTGCCTGATCAGAAACTTATGCCAAGACCAATGGTATCATCACTAACTAAAACTACCAGAACTTTCTGTAGTAAAAGAGATTGGACTAATCCAATGATAAATCTGCTAAATAATGTCAGGCCAAGCTCTATAGGTTTGATCCAATCTTATCTGTAAATGCCTAGTCTATAGATGCTATGATGCCCCTGCCTCATTTTGAAATAAACAGGATGAAATGTAAAGTACCTACACTTTGAACAGATCAATCATTTTTTTCAAAAACAAAATAGAAAATGACTGTCTAGGAAGAAGTACTGCAGGAGAGGATTTGAGGGTTAAAGTGGATCACAAACTAAATCTGAGTCAACAGTGTAACACTGTTACAAAAGAAAAATAAAACTTAACATCATTCCAAGATGCATTAGCAGTAGTGCTGTAAGCAAGACATGAGAAGAAATTCTTCCATTGTACTCAGCACTGATAAGGCTTCCAATGGAGTTCTGTGTCCAATTGTACATACCACATTTCAAGAAAGATGTGGACAATTTGTAGAAAGTCAAGAGGAGAGCAAGAAGAAAAACGATTAAAGGTCTGGAAAACAAGGTCTACAGAGAAAGCCTGGAAAAAGTGGATTTGTTTAGTCTGGAGAAGGGAAGAGTGAGAGAATGGGGAAACACATGTCTTCAAATATGTAAAAGTTTTACATAGAGGAGGTTGATCAAGTATCCATATTCTCTGAGAGTAAGATAAGAAGTAATGGCCTTAAGTTGCAGCAGAAGAGATTTAGGTTGGAGCAGGGGGTAAAGTATAATCTGGGGGCCCCCAGAGCCCTCCTAAATTGGTGGCCTTCCCTCACACTGGTGCAGGCCCCTCTCATGCCAGTGCAGGCCCCCTTCACCCACCCCAGCTACTCAGGGGTTAAAGTATAATTTGGGGGGTCCTGGAACCTCCTAAATTTGAAAGCTCCCCTCATGCAGGTTGAAGCTCCATCCCACAGGTCCAGGCCCACCCTCAAGCAGGTCTGGGCCCGCAAACACCTGCTCCCCACCCCAGTTACTGCCTCCCATCCCAGGTGGGCATTTGTGACCACTTTTGAGTACCACATGCATCAGTTTGCACTCCACTCCACCCACCCCAAGCCACACACACACAGCTACACCCCCATCCCGCACATCCATCCACCCCCACCCGTCCCCAGATACACATTCACACCCACACCCCCAGCTACACCCACACCCACCTCCACCTATCCCCAACTACACATCCACACCCACACACCCTGCTACACACACACACACACGCAGGTACACACCCACACCCACCTCCATCCATCTGCAGCTACACATGCACACCCACACAAAGTTACACACATGCTGCCACACACAACCCCCAGCAGCATTCCCTATCCCTTGGCAGCTCCGCGCCACTCCATCTCAGAGGCCAGCACCCCCTCCCCCAAACCCCTTCTCCCAGCCCCACCATGGGGCAACCCCGGTCCCAGCCACGGCCTTACCTCAGCTGTTTGCATGCTGGCTGACCACAGATGTTTTGGCTGGGGGTTGGGAGCTGCTTCAGGGCCACAAGCTGCTCCCAGCCTGCCACAGCTCCCTGTTGGCTGGGCTTAAGGTATAATGCACTGGAACGCTGCGTTCTGGCTGCTGTATCTGTTTTTAGGGAGGCCCAGAATCCTGCCTGCCAAAAAATAGGGGGCACCAGAACTGAATTCCAGTGCATTCCACTTTACTTTAACCTCTGGGTTGGAGTGTAGGAAAAAATTCCTAACTGTAAAGGAAGTTAAGGAGTGGTATAGATTTCATTGGGAGTCTCTAACACTGACATTGGAGGTTTTTAAGAATAGGTTAAATGAACACCTGTCAGGGATCATCTACAAAATACTTATTGCTAGCTCAGTGCAGTGCACTGGTCTAGTTGACCTATCAAGATTCCTTCCATTTCTACATTTCTGTGGTTCAGATTCTCCTAATGGATTTCAGCTTCAGGGAAACAAAATCATGGCTCATGGCTTTTTGCAAGTTTTTGTGCTGAAGGGGAACACATTTTCCTGTGATAGTAAAGTACCTAACACTGCCAGTTGATGAAAGGAAAATAAAAAGTGTAAGATCATTAATTTGGGTCATCCAAGAATTGAGGCATGCTAAATGTTGTGATTTCTAAAATGCATTGAAATAATGGCATTAGACAGACAACTATATCAATCAATCAGCTCCTGTGGAGAGGATTGATGGGATGTGCAAGCTAATTGGCTGATTATTCTGGGAGGATAGGTGAACCAATCAGTCCTTCAACTTAGGGGTGTACAAAAGACACAGAAAGGAAATAACTGGGGAATGGGAATTGAAGTAACTATAACTGTAACAAGGGCTCATTGAGCTGAGTGTGAGCGGAGATCTCAAGGAAGAGAATCATCTATTCCTCTCCAGGCCTGTGGCAAAGGGCTAATGAACGAAAAGCACTATATATAAAGTATTGCTGCATGGAGCTCTACTGGTGTTGCTGATGGAAATGTAAATAAATCACATGAATTTGCTACTCAGATGCTGAGGGGTTACTGGAGCATCTGAGGATGGGGGTGGAGCATACACCATTACAGCTGGCAAGGTGAAATAGCTAGAAAGAGTTGAATTTTGTGAGTTAATTTTGAGTGTGCTTCTGATAGAAACTATTATCTTTGTGTGTTAGTTATTTGTGTGCTCTTGTTCTTAATAACCCATACCACTGCCCCAAACTATAGTATACACAACCACACATAACAGATAGAAGCTTGCCAGCTTTTAACCTTGTACTTTATTGCTGTGAGTAGCCATCTCCACCCACTGGCTGAGTACTAGGAGTGGCAAAATCTTCACACATTCCTTAGAACTGTAAGCATCTTGTTTGCCTGACAAATTTTGAGGTGAATAATCTTTTTAAATTCCTCAGTCCAGGCATATTAACAGTCTGCATGAAGACATTAACATGTCTAAATGATGACATTTGCAAAGAGTAGGATCAATCAACCTTATAATTCTTAAGGAATTGTTTGATAGTTTTCACAGGGACACCCTTAGGAATATTGCTAGTAGCTATGGGATGCCACACAAGGTGATCAACATAATAAGGACTTTATATGAGGGAAGTAGATGCTCAGTAAAATTGGATATAGGTTTGGGTGAGTGTTTGATATTGTGACTGGATTTAGACAAAGATGTTTGTTATCACCATTTTCCTTGCTCCCTTCATCATCTGGTCTATTCCTAATGCAACAGAAGGCTTTATGGATGTTGCAAAATAGGCTAGTGGAGATGAGTTACATGACCTTGACTTTGCCTAAAGTCAAATACAAAGAGAAACAGCTGAACTCGAATTAATATGCAAGCTAAATTCTGTGAAAACAGGACTTAATCGAGACTATAGGTTCTTTTCTCATTACAAAGGGTAATTTGACTTCAGGCTTCCCATGGTTTGAGCCTGTAAACTGCTCTGATTTGCTGTTACTTTATGACCTGATCCTATGTTTTACACCCCTTTGCATTTAGTTTCATTCCTTTCTGTAAGTTCACCCATCTTCGAAGCATCTGAGGAAGTGGGATCTTCTCCCACGAAAGCTCATGCAAAAAATAAATCTGTTAGTCTTAAAGTGCCACACAACTCCTTGTTGTTGTTTTTTTGGTTTTTGTTTTTGTTTTTTTTTGTTTTTTTTACTGGACTAGACACGGCTATCCCCTTTTGAATGTAACAGAAAAGATGTTCCAATGCCTTGCACTTTTCAAAGACAGATGGATGTAATAAGTACCAATCATGTTTCCATTAGCTTTAAATGGCAACAGAATCAAGCCCCATAGTGTGGTCTCTTATTCAAAACCAAGATGAGAACCAAGAGCAGCAATGTTGTTTCAACTTGAATGCCTTGTTCTTCCTCTTCCAGTTGATAGTATACACTGTCATTCAGAAGCTTGATGGTTTCAGTGAAGAATGGAAACATTGTTAAAACTCCAGATTCTTCAGCTCTGGTTCAGCTGTCATATAGATGCCACAAGACAAGGCTCAGTTGGACTTTGGACAATACTTCAAAGAACAGGAATTCCCTAAATCCAAGGTCAGGACACAGGAATTTTCCCTCCCCCCTAGCCCCCAGGAGGTGCATAGGGGAGCATTGAATGTGTGAGGGAAAATGGCCAGAATGCTCTGAACTTCAGAACAGCCCATTGTCAGCTGTAGGTAACCTCTGTATGGGAGAACAGCCCTGGAGGGATTTCTCTCACTTATCCTGGAGGCTTCATTCTCCCCAAACCAGTTCACAATTATGCTGCCTTTGTACCCCCTCCAGGCCAGCTCTTTCCAGAAGGTGCAGCAAACTGTAGTATGGAAGCAACACTTAGCAATGAACGAGGACAATCATCCTTGTATTTCAAGGTTGATTGTTTTTGCTTTGTTTTGTTGGTTGGTTGACTTTTAAATTAAAAAAAAATAAATAAACATGAGCATGTGAGGAGGTCCATCTCTTCACTGGGTGAGAAGGAAGAGTGACAAGTAATATGCTAAATAGAAATCAAATGAAAATGTAAAACAGAACTACTGAGATATTCATAGAATCTTTCATTAATTTTATGTGTCACTTTTTAGAAAATAATCTGCATAGTTTGCTAGTTGCAGGAGTAAGGAATGGCAGGATCTTTAAGTTATAAAGAAGTTTAAGTCTTGCTTGATTTGTGAGTCACTTTCTGTCCAGTTTCCTAAAGCTGTTATTAAAGTGCGTAAAGTACTGTGTTTGAAATGTCAAGTTGCTTGAAAGAGAAATGTGTCATCAGTTTGCACTTTCTTCAAGCTTCTCTGCATTTTGGAAACTGTAGGTTATAGTGGAACACACTTTAAACAGAAGAGTTGTGTTGGAGTCGAAATGCTCGTTGTTTAATCTGAAGAGGAGGGAGAATACCTTTTTTTTCCCCCATTTAATTTGAAGCAGATTTAGCACTTCACTTTGGAGTTTGTGGAAGGCAAGTGGAAAATTTCTGAGGAAAGTATTTCTACAGAAACTAAGGCTCACAATCTCTGCTGATATAATTTGGTGTAATCTAGAATTTAGGTGTAATCTTTTTTAGATTAAGTTTCTAGCCCTTATAATTAGGCAGATAATTTTCAGATTGTGAACAGAGGGTGTGTAACTAGTGGTACCTTCTTCAGCCTGCAGATAGTTAGCTTCACTGCATCTGTGACTGCTCACAGCTTTGTCAAGGCACAGCAAAGTAAAAAAAATAATCATTGCAATTTTGTCAGTTTTAAGTGCTGCTGTTTCAAAAATTTGTGGACAGAAGCGAACTTGACGAGAATTAGGTTAACTTTACTTTTGGTTGAAAAATATATGAGCAGCAGCAGTGCTCTGTACGCTACTGCTATTTACTGGGGAGAAGGATGCAACCACTGGTCCTTAATGATAGCAGTGGAGATTCCCCTCATAGCAGCTCAGAGGTTCTGGGCGTGGATAGAGAGAGAAAATGTTTTTGGTCCCTTTTAGCAACTGAAGGGAGTTGAGCTTCAGATTTATCAGGCACCTCTAGTATTAGGGAATCACCCACAAGAATGTTCAAACGCTCAAGCAGGGACAGAAGTAAACCTTCTGAGGAAAAATACCCAGATATTCATGGATTGGCTGGCTTCTTAGATAGCTGTTCCTGTGGAATAGGAGAGCCACACTGGTATTTGGCTAGTGGTTAAATCTGGCCATCTGGAAAAATTTACAAGTCCTACATGTAGATGAATGTCTTTGAGAAATGAATGAGATAAATTATAAGAGACAGAGAAAATATTCAGAAATAGGAGAAGAAAGAGAAGGCAATAATATAGCTGAAGAGCACAACATAGTGAAAGTGACGCAGCTGAACTGTGGAAGAACGGATGAAATAAACATAAAAGACTAGAATAAAATATGCACTGCAATTTATGCTTATAGAGTGTTAAACAGAAAGTGGAGTGAAGCCAGGCAGGTAGAATAAAATAAAAAGGTAGACTAAAAACAAGGGATCTGTAGTGTTAGAATTTATAATAAGCTTCTCAAACTATTTCCTGTTTAATAATATGTAACATTTCTGCCAAGTGGAATTAGCAGCAAGGGTCAGGTTCAATATCTAGGGCTTCCTTCTAACAGTAGAATCAAAGTGGTTTGAGCCCCTACCCAAAAATCTGGAAAAACTTAGCATCACCTATGAGGCAATGCTGCTCCACTCAAAAGCCCTGAGTCTGTGCATAACAAAAGAGAACTTTTATTAAAAGAGAAAGAGAACCAAGCATTAATTCCTCCTCGAGCAGTGCTCCCGACTGCTCCACTTTGGGTGCTGAAGTGCAGCCGCACCTCGAACCGGCTATTTTAAAGCAGAGTCTTTAGCAGTGGGGGAGGGGAGCGAAGGCACCCGTGGCAGTTGGCTGCTTATCGCGCCACAGAAGGCACGCGCCTGTAGCTCCCCCGCCCCCACGCGCCCGCGCCTCAGTTCCTTTCAACCGCCGCCACCTTCGGACCTCTTCCACACCAGCTCCTCTTCATCCTAAAAAAAAAAAAAACAAACAAAACAAAACAAAAAACCAAAACAAATCAGAATAGACACAGCAACAGTACGAACATCACAAGAGACCAACAGAATACACATGCCGTCCCCGTCAGGATTCAAACGCTGTGCCTCTTGTAATGAGGCTATGCCGAACTCAGACGGGCATGATACTTGCGTCAAATGCCTTGGGGAAACCCACATTGCTCACAAATGCAACCATTGCCGCAAGCTCACCTCCCGAGCGAGAAAGGACCGGGAAAGAAAACTTAAACTTTTACTGCTGGAAGGCTCACTCAGACCTGCCTCAGACCCTGGTGCCTCTCCTCAGTTGGCTGAGGGAGCGCGTAAGCGGCAATCCACTCTATCCTCTCCAGTACCCATAAAAAAATCCAAGGGTACAGAGCCAAAAACATCTAAAAAGCCGCATGAACAGGCTGCTATGAATAAGCATAAGCCCGGCAAAACCGCAGATATTAATGCGGTGCCGGTTTCTTCAGCGGCACAGAGCGCGTTGCCCATAACAGCAGCACTGCTCGTAGTGCCCCCGCCGGCACTTAGCCACCTCCGTGCCGAGCGTGATTCAGCCCATGGCGCAGAACTTGGCGCCATTATACCTCTCCCCGGCACCAACGCTGTTACCCGAGGCTGCACAGACAGCACCGCAGCCATTGTCCACCTCGGCACCAACTACACAGCCACAACAGACTGGGGTAATAAACTCCCCACAATGCCACACCAAACGGACACACAAAACTAGGCACATGGACTGGACAGAGGAGATTCGGGTTCCCTCCTGCCCAGTATCGCCTCTCTTCCAGACTGACTCATCTCACAGCAGTCTGTCTTCATTACCCGCATCACCACTGCAGGACTCCTCCTCTGCAAGTTCGTGTATCTCTGCACCTGAACTACCAACACAACAAACTAGCCAGCCTACTTTACCAAATCCAAACATGACATGGCAATGGCCATATCCACCATGGCTCTTTTGCCCACCATTTCAAATACCTGGAACAAATTATACAACCTGGCCACAATTTAATAGCTGCCAACTCCCCTCAAATATTCCACAGCAGGGGGCAGGCTTCCAACAACCGACAATATCACATCACCAACAACGGCTCCAAATAATGTGAGCGATCCTCCTCATCACTCTAAGACCGACGAAATGAAACAGTTTAGAGAACTATTTACGAGGGCTGCCCGTAATATGGAGATCACTCTGGACCAGGACCAATCTACCCAACACAAACTATATCGAATCCTTCAGGCCCCTGGATCCACAAAACTGGCATTGCCCATGGACCCAGGCATTATCGAACCTGCCAATACTATATGGCAGACCCCGGCATCAGTCCCTCCATCGAACAAACGTGTCGACAAGAAATATTTCATCGACCCTAGGGGCAATGCATTTTTATTCTTCTTCGAGTGCTGCTCCTGGCCATTCCCTTGTAGGTGTCTGCATGCCACGTGCACGGCACACCGGAACATTTTCCCATAGCCCCACAGGGCCGGCAATAGCGCCCCCTGGAGTGGCGCCAACGCCACTCCCTATATATGGCGCCGCCGGCCCCCTCCCTCCTCAGTTCCTTCTTACCGCCCGTCGGTCACGCGGAACGTCTCTGCTTTGCAAAAAGTCTTCCCATCTTGTACAGTCCCAGTTAGTTGTTGTTATAGTTAGTTGTAGTATAGTTAGTTAGTAGTGTGGTTGTCGTGCCCTGTGGGGCCCGGGGCGGGCTATGCCCGGTTTTAAGACTTGCGGGAGTTGCAAGAAGCCGATGCCTGTCGACAACCCACACACTTCGTGTTTGCTGTGTCTCGGGGAAGCCCACCTTGCGGACCGCTGTAAGCTCTGCCGGGCTTTCAAGCCGCGGACTCAAAAAGACCGGGTCCAGCGGCTAAAACTCCACATGATGGAGGAGGCGCTCCGTCCGGCACTGGGGGACTCGGCGGCGAGCTCGGCGCCATCAGTGCAGAGCAACCCGGCGTCCTTGGCGCCATCATCCGCCCCGAAGCCCGTTCCCAAGCCACGCCGGGAACCCCGGCACCGATCCGCTTCCCCGGCACCGGCTAAGAAGAAGAAGCCGCGGGACTGCTCCCCACCCCGTGCTGAAAAGGGCCGTGTGGACTTAACGAAGGCCCGCTCTCCTCCTCCGCCACAGGAGTTGAGAGAACCCCGGTACAGCCCGGTATCGGAGGCGTCACCCACCAGGGACATTTTAGATGAGGACCTTGTCCTGCCGACGACTCCGGAGGCCTTCTCGGCGGTGCAGGAGCTTTGCGGCCCAGCTCAGCCTGAGACCCCGAGGCCTGAGTCCCCGGTACCAAGAACGGTACCGTCAAGGGGGAAGCCGGTTCCCTTTGGGTCGGCACTGAAGACGGCGCGTGCGGTGCCGAGTCCATCCCGGCAGCACCGTTCCCCGATCCCGCCGGCAGTGGTGGCGGCGGCTGGGGCGCTGCGGTACCGTTCTCCGGCACCTCCGCGAAGTTCACCTCGTTGGCACCGGGAACGGCACCTATCCAGCGGCCGCAGATCGCCGGTACCGTCTTCGTTGGCACCGCCCTGGTCTCCACGGAGCAGCCGATCATCTAGCTCAGTAGAGGAGTTGGGGCCGAGGCAACAGCCTAAGGCAAGTCAGCCTTCCCAGCGTCTCCAAGGTGCGCCCCCATTCCATCTTCAGTGGCCGGGTTGACAGCCAGGCTTGGCCTCTTTGGACCCCCTGGGCTTTTCAGCAAGGTCAGGGCCTTGGCCCGGGTGCCCAGGTTTTGGGCATGGAGTCTCACTGGCTTCCTTCGGCTCCAGCTAGTGTTCCTCAGGACACGGGAGAGGGGTCCGGAGCGGAGTGTCCTGGGGACGATCAGACGAGCGTCATTAGTGGCACTCGCAGTGCCCATTCAACTGCCCTGTCGGGGGCGCTGGACCTGGGGGAGTCATCTTCGTCGCCCCCGGATGAGGCCGTGGCTGGGGCAAAGCCCTCCTCTACCCCGGACGATACTGCAGTGCACCAGGAGCTTCTCCGTAGGGTAGCCCAGGGTCTGAACTTGCAGGCGGAGGAGATAGCGGAGGGCGAGGACCCAATGGTGGACATTCTCATGCCCGAAGGTCCCCGCCGCATTGCCCTACCTTTTATTAAAACTATTCAAAACACGACCAAAGCGTTGTGGCATACCCCAGCTTCCATCCCTCCAACCACAAAGCGGGTAGAGAAAAAGTACTTTGCTCCCTCTAAGGGCTATGAACATTTTTACTCCCACCCCACCCCCCGGCTCCTTGGTGGTAGCGGTGAATGAGAGAGAGCGGCAAGGTCATCCGGCGTCGACACCAAAATCCAAGGAGGCAAAGCGTTTGGACCTGTTTGGGCGCAAAGCTTACTCAACAGGAGGCCTCCAGCTCAGGATAGCAAACCAACAGGCTATTCTGAGCAGATATATGTTCAACGCCTGGTCCTCCCTGGAGAGATTTACGGACTCGCTAGGGCAAGGCTCCAGGGAGGCGTTTGCAGCCTCTGTAAAGGAGGGCAAGGTTGTTTCCAGGGCCCTCCTGCAGTCCTTCTTGGATGCAGCAGACGCTGCGGCCCGTGTGATGGCCTCGGGGGTGACTATGAGGAGATGCTCTTGGCTCCAAGCTTCGGGCCTTCCCCTGGAGTGCAGGCCACCATTCAGGACCTCCCCTTCGAAGGGTCGGAGCTGTTCTCACAGCAAACAGACTCCCGCTTGCAGACCCTGAAGGACTCTAGGGCTCTGATAAAATCTCTGGGCCTCCATACGCTGGCAGCTCAGAGAAAGGCCTTTAAACCGCCGCCGCCCGCGTACCCGTTCTGCCGGCGCCAGGAGGAGGACAGAAGGTGGAATAGGGGTGGCCTCCAGCCAGCCGGGCGCCAGACAGGAGACCAAGGGGGTACACGCCACCCAGTGGCCCAGAAGAACTTTTGAGGGTCAGCCCGAGGTTGGCATACCAATTTGGCGGAATCTAGAGTCTCTACCCTTTTACAACAGACTATCCCTTTTTTTCCCGGAGTGGCTCAGAATTACGTCGGATCGTTGGGTCCTCAGAACTGTACAGGAGGGCTACTCCCTCCAATTTGCTTCATTACCCCCGTCGGCACCTCCGCCCCGCCCTTCAGCCACCCGGGGGGACCCCACGCTAGTGGGTCTACTAAGGGAAGAAGTCCGATCCCTGCTCCTAAAAGGGGCAGTGGAGGAGGTTCCACCCAACAGGAGGGGAAAGGGGTTCTATTCCCGCTACTTTCTGATCCCAAAGGCGAAAGGGGGATACCGCCCAATCCTGGCCTCACGGCAGCTCAACCGGTTCCTCCAGAAGATCTGCTTCAGGATGGTTTCCCTTTCGTCCATCGTTCCCTCTCTAGATCCAGGAGACTGGTATGCCGCCCTCGACTTGCAGGACGCGTACTTCCACATTGCTATTCATCAGCGACACAGGAAGTACTTACGCTTTGTGGTGGGTCAGGCCCACCTGCAGTTTATGGTCCTTCCGTTTGGCCTTTCGCTGGCCCCGAGGGTCTTCACCAAGTGCCTAGCAGTGGTAGCGGCCTACCTCAGGAGGAGAGGGGTCACCCTTTTTCCCTGCCTGGACGATTGGCTGGTAGTGGGCCGATCGCCTCAGGAGACGCGAGACCATGTAGCAGTCACCTGTGCGCTGTTGAGCCAGCTGGGCCTCATAGTCAACAGAAAGAAATCCATGTTGACACCCTCGCAGAGGATAGAATTCATAGGGGCAGTTCTGGACTCGGAGTCAGCAAGGGCGTCCCTCCCAGCCTCCCGCTTCGGCACGATTTGCGACGCAGTGGCCTCCCTGCTGAAATTCCCGCTGGTGTCGCCGCGAGAGTGTCTCCGCCTGTTGGGGCTCATGGCGGCCTGCACCGCGGTCGTTCCGCACGCCCGGCTTTGCATGTGTTCCCTTCAGCTGTGGCTGGCAAGTGTATTCCGTCCGGCGAGAGACTCGCTGGACCTGATGGTCACGTTGCCCTCACCAATCGTGCGCTCCCTTGGCTGGTGGACGCAGGAGGACAATTTGTGCTCGGGGTCCCCTTCCGCATGGACAGTCCATCAGTACATTTGATGTCAGACGCCTCGGACAAGGGGTGGGGTGCTCACTTAGGCGAGCTCAAGACTCAAGGGCTGTGGGCGGGCAAAGACTCCGCCTTGCACATCAACGTCAAGGAGCTGAGGGCGGTGCGGCTAGCTTGCAAGGTTTTTTGAGACCAGCTTCGCGGCCGGACGGCCTCGGTACAGACGGATAATACGTCAGCGATGTTTTACATCAACAAGCAAGGGGGTGCCCGCTCCAGGCCTCTTTGTCAAGAGTCAGTAGCGCTGTGGGATTTCTATATTCGCCACGGCATTCACCTGATCACCTCTTATGTGCCGGGGTCTTTGAACTCGGTAGCAGATGGCCTGAGCCGGAGGTTTTTGACCCACAAGTGGTCTCTCCACCTGGAGGTGGCGGAGTTGCTTTTCCAACAGTGGGGGTATCCCCTGCTGGATCTGTTCGCTTCCCACCAAAACACCAAGTGTGGTCGGTTTTGCTCGTTCCGGGGCCTTGGCCCGGGTTCCTTGGGGGATGCATTCAAAGTCCCATGGACGGGGGGGCTAGTGTATGCATTCCCTCCAACACCGCTGGTTCCCAGGACGCTTCAGCAGATAAAGAGGCAGGGAGCAAAGGTCATCCTGATAGCTTCGGCGTGGCCACACCACTACTGGTACTCGTCCCTCCTGAAGCTCTCCAGGTGCGACCCCATTCGGCTGCCCATGAGACCCGACCTCCTGTCCCAGGACAACGGGCTACTTCTCCACCCCAACCTGGAGGCGCTACACCTCCATGCCTGGCTCCTTCATGGTTGACAGCCAATGAGCGGCTGTGCTCATCCCCAGGGCAGCAGGTGCTCTGTAGCCGTAGAAAGGACTCTACGAGGTCCTCTTATACGGCAAAGTGGCGGAGATTTGCGCACTGGGCAGGGGACGATGGGCTGGACCCATTCACACTGCTGGTTCACTCTATCCTCGACTATCTGTGGCACCTAAAGTCAACCGGGCTATCGGTGTCGTCCCTCAAGGTCCACCTGGCGGCAATTGCAGCATTTCGCCGCGGGGATGAATGTCTCACCTTGTTTTCGCTACCTCTTGTGAAGAGGTTTCTCAAAGGACTGTCGAAATTGTACCCCCCGGTGCATGCCCCGACACCTCAATGGGACTTGAACCTGGTCCTCGCGCACCTCGCCAGGCCGCCCTTCGAGCCATTGGCATCGTGCTCCCTTCTCTATCTTTCATGGAAGGTAGAGTTCCTGGTGGCTATCACCTTGGCTAGGAGGGTGTCCGAGCTGCGCGCCCTTTCGGCGGAGCCCCCGTACACCACCTTTTTTAAAGACAAGGTACAGCTACGCCCTCACCCAGCGTTCAGACCCAAGGTGGTGTCACAGTTTCACGTGAACCAAGACATCTTCCTGCCAGTCCTCTGCCCTAAGCCTCATGCATTTGGTAGAGAGTGTCGCCTACACATGTTAGATGTCAGGAGGGCCCTAGCTTTTTACATAGAGCGGACGAGAACCTTCCGCAAGTCATCTCAGCTTTTTGTGGCAGTAGCCGACAGAATGTGGGGGAAACCCGTCTCTACTCAGCGGATTGCGGCATGGATAGTGGCCTACATTAGGGAGTGTTATAAGCTGGCTGGAGTGCCCCCTCCGACGGTCACAGCCCACTCGACCAGAGCCCAGGCGGCGTCAGCAGCCTTCCTCGCAGGGGTCCCGATCGCAGAGATTTGTAGAGCAGCAACGTGGTCCTCTCCTCATACCCAGCAGGCTCGGCAAGACGCGGCGGTTGGCACAGCAGTGCTGCAGTCAACGTCCCTGTGACGCATCCCACCTCCAAGGTAAGGCTAGTGACTCACCTACAAGGGAATGGCCAGGAGCAGCACTCGAAGAAGAAGAGGTTGCTTACCTGTAACCGGTGTTCTTCGAGAGGTGTGCTCCTGGCCATTCTGCTCCCTCCCTCCTCCCCTCATGTAGTGGGGGTAGAAGGAACTGAGGAGGGAGGGGGCCGGCGGCGCCATATATAGGGAGTGGCGTTGGCGCCACTCCAGGGGGCACTATTGCCGGCCCCGTGGGGCTATGGGAAAATGTTCCGGTGTGCCGTGCACGTGGCCTGCAGACACCTACAAGGGAATGGCCAGGAGCACACCTCTCGAAGAACACCGGTTACAGGTAAGCAACCTCTTCTTCTCGCACCCTCAACCTAATTCTCTAGTAATTGAGGCAGCTAATCAGAGATACAAACATGCATACACTAAATCTGACACTACCAACAAAGACACCAAGAAACTAGACATTCTAGGGAAGAAGGTATATACATCCGCAGCTCTCCTATTAAGAATTGCTAATTATGTTGCCCTTCTCTCTAACTATGACCATGATCTTTATTCAAAAATTGCAGACCTCTCACACCTCATTCCAGAGGGGCAATGAGAACAATCAGACAATCTCACAGAAGAAGGTAGACTAGTAGCCAGAACAGCCCTCCAGGCAGCCCTGGACATAGCTGATGTAGCAGCCAGGATATTAGCCACCTCAATCACAATGCGACGCTCCTCCTGGCTACAGTCTGCAGAATTACCCAAACAAATGCAGAATACCATAGAGGACCTACCTTTTGATAAAGACAGCCTCTTTGCTAAAACGACTAATGACATTATGCATACCTTGAAGGATTCCAGGGCTACCCTTCGTACGTTGGGCATCTACCTTACACCTTTTAAGAAAAAGTACCCCAGAAACACATTTTCACAGAAATTCTATCAAAACCAATCTAACCGGGGGCCAGACTACTCCAGGAATAAACCACGTCAGTCTCAACGTAGACGCCAGAGCAATCACGCCTTGCAAAACCCACAAGGCAACAACCCGAAACAGCAATTTTGACGGGCTTGTCGAGGGAATGCTCAACCACTCCCGTCACCATCAATCACCTCATCAACCGCTAATTTTCACCAACCGACTACAGCCCTTTATCCAACAATGGGCGAGTATCACGTCAGACAGATGGGCACTAGAAATTATACAGAAGGGATACCTCATCCCCTTCAACTCCAACCCATTACCACACTACCCTCCCCTGTCCCTTTTCAGGGACACCACTCACGTGCAACTACTGCGGGAAGAAATCCAAAATCTCTTGCACATCGGAGCAATACAACCAGTTCCCCGTGAACATCATGGGAGGGGATTTTATTCACCATATTTTCTAACACAAAAGAAATCAGGAGGTTGGAGGCCCATCCTAGACCTACGACAACTGAACAAACACATAAGAACAAAGCGGTTCAAGATGGTGACCCTAAGTACGATACTGCCATCACTGCAACAGGGAGCTTGGCTAGCTTCCCTCGACCTAAAGGATGCATATTTTCATGTTTCAATACACCACACACACAGGCGATTCCTAGGATTCCGTTTCAGGGAAAATCACTACCAATATGCAGTACTCCCCTTCGGTCTCTCCACCGCACCGAGGGTGTTCTCCAAACTAATGGCCCCAGTGGCTGCCTGCCTATGCAAACGGGGCATTTCCATCTTCCCATATTGGACGATTTTCTAGTAACAGGACCCACATTCCAGGAAACCAGCCACGCAGTCCAATCAACAAAGGACCTTTCCCTTTCCCTGGGATTGACCATAAATTACAAAAAGTCTTCCATGATCCCAACGCAAGAACTCCATTTCATTGGAGCATGACTCCATAGTCCGTCTGCGAGGGCATTCCTTCCCCTCGACAGAATTCACAATATAAAACAATTGGCTACCCTGATTCGGCATTCACCACTGGTCCCCATCCACAGATGCATGCAGATGTTGGGCCACATGGCAGCCACTACTCACGTTGTACAACACACCGGACTCCGCATGCGTCCACTACAATTGTGGTTTATCCGACAGTTGAAAATGCGACGTACCTCATTAACACAGTGTTTACACATGCCCCCAACAATCAAAGAATCCCTGTCATGGTGGATCGATCATACCAATCTTTCAGACGGTGTCCCTTTTACGCAACCACAACCAGACATTCTAATCACTACAGATGCCTCCATGATCGGTTGGGGCACTTATATGCACGAATACAAAGCCCAAGGCAGATGGCCCACCACAGAGACATCCCTACACATAAACATACTGGAGTTAAGAGCAATCATCAGAGCCTGTCATCACTTTCTCCCCATGATTGCCGGAAAACACGTCCGGATTCGAATCGACAATCGAACAGCAATGTTTTATGTCAACCGCCAGGGCGGAACCAAATCCCAGGCCCTCTGCCTGGAGGCATTGGCACTTTGGAATTGATGTATAGACCACGCCATACATATATCTGCAGAATACCTACCCGGAAAGAACAATACCGTTGCAGAGTCTCTCAGTCGTTCATTCACAGACCATCACGAATGGGAAATCAGACCCGACATAATAAATCACATTTTTGATCTCTGGGGCACTCCTACCATAGATCTCTTTGCCAACGCGCACAACAGGAAATGCGAACACTACTGCTCCAGAGGAGGCATAGGCCGACGATCACGAGGCGATGCCTTTCTCATTCACTGGGGCAACCTCTGGGCATACGCCTTTCCTCCTCTACCATTGATCTTGCGAACCATTCTCAAAATACTCCACGACACAGCTACAGTAATACTAATAGCACCAGCTTGGCCTCGTCAAATATGGTATACTCGCTTACAACGAATGTCCAAGACACCACCGATCACATTACCTGGCACACCAACGATACTCTCTCAGAACAACGGGATGCTCATCCACCCTCACCTCGATCGCCTCCGTCTGATGGCCTGGAACCTCGATGGTTCGATTTTCTAGAGGACCAATGTTCGAACACAGTAAAACAGATTCTCCTAAACAGTAGGAGACCGGTGACAAGAACAACTTACCTTCAAAAGTGGCGACGCTTCTCCTCTTGGTGTGCCTCCCATCATACAGAACCAACCACAGCTCCAATTCCTTCCATCCTTGAATACCTCGCATACCCGAAAGACACAAACATATCGGTCAATACCATCAGAGTTCATGTGGCTGCGATCTCAACCTTCCATCAGCCTGTTGAGAGCACCTCCATTTTCTCACACCGTACCGTTAAGAGGTTCATGCTGGGACTACAGAACTTATATCCTAATGTCAAACCCCCAAGAGTCCCATGGGACCTAACACGTGTTCTTAGAGCTCTCATGAAACAACCTTTCGAACCACTGGCTACCACTTCATTGTTTTTTCTTTCTATGAAAGTAGCCTTCTTGGTAGCGATCACCTCGGCGAGGCGTGTTGGAGAGCTGGCCGCCCTCATGGCGTATCCTCCTTACACTATCTTTTATAAGGACAAGGTATCCCTCCGTCCTCATCCCAAATTTCTACCAAAGGTTGCCTCATCCTTCCATCTCAACCAGACCATCCACCTACCGGTTTTTTTGCCCAAAGCCCCACTCCACACCAGAACAGAAAGCACTACATACACTTGACATAAAACGAGCATTGGCCTTCTATCTAGAGCGCACTAAACCATTCAGGAAAACATCCAAGTTATTTGTTTCCACTGCTGAACGCTCCCAAGGCCAACCCATTTCCAAACAGAGACTATTCCGTTGGATCTCTTCCTGCATACGCACTGCTTACACTGACCATGATCTGCACTTACCTGAACCCATACGTGCGCACTCCACCAGATCAGTTGCATCTTCCTTGGCTTTCCTTATGAAAGTACTGATATCTGATATTTGCCGGGCAGCCACCTGGTCATCATCAGACACTTTTGCGAACCATTATGCCTTGGAACAACTAGCCTCCATGGACACAGCTCTTGGGCATGCAGTCCTTAGCGTTGCACGCAAAACACCATCCAAAGTTCCCGCCTCCACATACAACAACTGCTAAATACCCACCCAAAGTGGAGCAGTTGGGAGCACTGCTCGAGGAGGAAATGGAGGTTACTCACCTTCGTGCAGTAGCCGAAGTTCCTTGAGATGCGTGCTCCCGACATGCTCCACTACCCGCCCTCCTCCCTTCTACTTCGGAGTATTCTGCCATCTTGGCTCTCCGCGGTAGAAAGGAACTGAGGTGCGGGCGCGTGGGGGTGGGGGAGCTACAGGCGCGTGCCTTCTGTGGTGCGATAAGCAGCCAACTGCCGCAGGTGCCTTCGCTCCCCTCCCCCACTGGTAAAGACTCTGCTTTAAAATAGCCGGTTTGAGGTGCGGCTGCGCTTCAGCACCCAAAGTGGAGCATGTCAGGAGCACACATCTCGAGGAACTTCGGCTACTGCATGAAGGTGAGTAACCTCCATTTTTGGAAAATACCCACAACCACATCTAAAAGCACAGGACCAGAAGCAAACCTGACTCCACAATACATTGCACTGTGTCCTTTGCCTCAGTTTTCCACCTTCTGGTGGGAAAGTAAACCAAACAAATACCCCTTTAACACATTATTTCCCATTCCCTCTGGTGCACCCCAATCAGAGTGACTGTCCTTAACCAGTCAAGGCCCAGAGTTCAGGGAACTAGTAAGAGAGGGAAGGGCAGAATCAAGCAAGTCTCTGCTTCTGTCTCTGCAAATGGGTCACATCTGCTGTTGCTTCTCTCCTGCTACTGATAGCCACTCTCTGATGCTACCATTTCTCTGCTGTCACTACTTGCTGCTCCTATGATGGTAAATTTTGAGATTCTAGCATTTAACCCAACTCTTGGTGATTTCAGCTTTCAGTGAGTTCAGCATTTTCTGTGTTGTTTTTCACTGGCCCTATGCAAGTTCTAATGCTTAGCCCCAGACCTGATCACCAGGGGGAACCAAGGACTCTAAATTAAGTCTAATCAACTGTGTCATTAAACACTGGAAGGGAATAAGACAAATGGGGTCTAGGACATGTTGAGCACTTGTCTCCACCCACTCTCATCTTCACTGGGATTTGGCATCTCTATCCCCTCTTTAGACAAGTTATGTTCAGTTTAAAATGACCTCACTCAGTCAGGGCATGCTAAGTATATTTCTGCTGCCCCTTACTCTTACCTAAAGATAACATTTCATTAGCCCTGCTATCAATATTTTATTAACGCTAATGTTATAATTGCCATATACTCAGCCTGAAGAAGTAGTTTCTATACATCTGGATATAATGAATAAAGTACAAAGTTTGGTTTTAAAAGTCATAAAATACAAAGAACACATAATATGCAACACCCCACATTTTAAGGTAAATCAGTTTCACAATATAGTTAAAATATGAGCATCCAAAGATTCAGATATATCATGCATAAAAACAGTGCTTTTTTGTGATGGTATGCAGGGGTATAGAGTACCAGTCCTTTTCTGTAGATCCGGCTACCTAGCTGGTAGGGCAGGGTCAGCAGGGGAAAGGAGAGTGCTGGCACTTTTTTTTTCTTTTTAAAGCGTAGCATAAAAAATACATACGAAGTAGCTCATGGAAAGAAACATAGCAATGAATATAAGTTGTCCCTCAGTTTTTGAGGATATGTTGTTCCTCAGTAAATGCATCAATCAGAAAAGGGCTTCAGTTACTTAGCTGTCTTTACTTCTCAGTGGCACTCTGGCTTATTTCTCCTAGTGTTGCCAATGTGCCCCCTGAGCACCTGGTGGTGTCTCACCCCATGAGTCACCACGTCACCCGAGTGTAGCACTAACCAATTCCACAAACCTGTAACACTTGCTTGTTACTGGTTTGATGTGCGTAGGGCTCCAACAATCAGCACGTGCATTTGAACCTCCTGTGAACCTCGTTGTGATTTCTAATTCCGAACCAGTCAAAATTGTTAATTATGGTAAAGCAGCTCCATCTGCTAGGTACCCAGACAAAGTAGGCATGTCTATGTAAACAAAGGTCTGCTCCTGAAATCTCTTCCCCCAGATCATCACTAGATGTCATGGGAGATCCCAATTGCAAATATTATATTAGAACACAGTAAAACTCATTGTTTTATTCCATTAAATTGCAAGGAGATGGGCAGCACATGTTGTGTCCACTCAGGCATCTTGTTAGGTAAATATTTTTGAACCATGGGAATATGAAGGGTTATCCTGGAACTTCTTTAGTTACAGCTCACCTTGAAGAACAAGAAGGTTAACACAGAAGACAGTGTTCTTTTTAGTTCATTTGTAATTTATAGAATTTTACAAAGTCCTAATGGAATATGTACTTGAATTACATTGGTGATTAATTTTAATTTAATTTTGTTTGTAACACATTGGGTTTTTTTTAATAATACACTTCTCTGTTTAATAAAGTGGAATGGAAATAGCCTGAGACAGTGTAAGAAATATTATTTATCTAGAGGGGTTTCATCATAGATATTGATTTTAATGACTTATTATTCAACTCATAGACACTGTAAATAATGGGAGTTAAAATTAAGGCACTTCTGCAGTACATTAGGAGATGCTTCATTAAATGGGAAATACATATAGGTGTAGAAGTATAATTCTTAGTCAAACTTCTTTAGGTTATTCCCAGAGAATGATTAAGCTGCATTTTCAAAGAGGCAACCCATATTTAATTTTCCAATTGTAAGCACCATTAAAAGTAGATATACTGGTAGTATACCATAGTATGTAACAAAAAAAATCCTTTCAATTCAATGGTTTATCAATTGCATATTTAAATTAGGCTAAAAAAGCAGGCTTTTAATCATCAAAACAGGTCTCCCTGAAGTCTCTTTATATTGTAAGTTCTACTTATTATTCAAGCCTTATTGATCTGAATTGAGTTATGCAAACACATTTTATATATTCCTGGAGGTATAGTACAAAATTAGTAATGTAATACACAATACGATTACCAAATGCTTTAAAATGAGGGGAAAATGATTTACAAACTGTCGTTGGAATAATTTCCACTTATAGAATTACTTCCATAATTATTTATGACATATGAATTGACAGTATCACATAATACTGATGAGTTTTCATGCAGATTGGCTGCTTTCTGGCATTGCTGAAAAGACGCATTCATCCAAAGGTTGGTCCAAAGTTCACTGATGTCAATGGAAGGACAATCAAAAAGGAAGGCCTGCAAACTAGACACCTCCTGCCCTGGGCCATTCGTCATGTGTCTGAAATGTGAGTTTGGCAAGACAGTGATTGCATATTAATTGGTGATGTAGGACAGAATTCCATTTCCTAAGCAAAAATTTACAGAGAAGACTGTACAGGTTTTGGGGACACAGTCAATCTTCCAACCTGCAAATAGTACATTGAGCATCTGAATAGCCTGCACATTTGCTGCTTCTATAAACCATTTGCCGTGGCAGTGACTTTGCCTGACTGGTTACTTTAAGCCACCTGGAGCTATATAATTTATGTAACACTCCTACTACTCCAACAATAAATCCACAGCTTCACCTTCTCTCTGACATACACTTCTTACTTTTTCAAAGTGAGTCTCTGTGTGAAAGGTCTGTGGTGGTGTCCTGTATGCTATACTTCTGAACTAGATCCTTTGCACAGGACAAAAGTAATGAAAATCCTGTGGCACCTTAAAGACTAACAGATTTCTTCGGATGTAAGATTTCATGGACTGCAACCCACTTCATCAGATGCTTGAAGTGGAAACTACATTGGGAGGTGTATATATATTTGTCAAGGTGAGAAACACTAAGGGCATGTGCTAACCAAGTCAATTAACTTAGGGTAGATGAGGCCCATTCACAACAGTTGATAAGGTGAGAATGTGTGAACTGAGACAATTATTTTTTTTGTAATGAGATAAGCATTTCAAGTCTCTAGTCAGACTCACTCTGATTTTGTCAAGTTTGCATATGAGTCCCAGCTCTGCAGTTTCACGCTGAAGTTGGAAACCGCAGACATGGAACTGATATGCAAACTTGACAAAATCAGACAGGGTCTAAACTGGGACTTGTAATGATTATCTCATTTCAAAAAGTAATTGTCTCTGTTCACCCCTTCTCACCTTCTAAATGACTGTTGTGAATGGGCCTCAGCTACCTTAACTGGCTTTATTAGCATTTGCTCTCCCCATTGTATTGTTTCTCACCCTTGCAAGTATATGTCTACATCCTAACTGTAGTTTCTACTCCATGCATCTGACAAAGTGGGTTACAGCCCATAAAACTTATACCTGAAGAAATCTGTTAGTCTTTAAGGTGCCACAGGACTTCATTGTTTTTGCTGTATACAGACTTACACAGCTGTGCCTCTAGGGCAAAAGTGATGTTTCCACTGTATTTTGGGCCTTTCACAGTTGTGTAGAAAAATGTAGTATTTATACCTCAGAAGCTATTAAAAACGATCACTTCTTTTTGAGACCAGCATAGCAGACATAAATCCTAAAGCATGCATGAATGTCAGTGCTTGGCTTTAATTTTTCTAAAGCAAGCCCTTTGGATCTGAACAGCAGGTTTGTGTCCTGGATTACAATAAGTGGTGGCTCAGTCATGAATCCAAATTCCTGCCTATCTAAAACTTTTGAGATGACAGTGGGAGAGCAAATCATAGTGACGAAGTGAGTTGTGCTTCATGAGGGACTAGTGTGTTCATGAAGGATGTGTGCACATTGCATTCATATATATGATTCCAGTCACACAACTGCATACCCAATGGAGCTTTGACCATACCAATTCACTAAAAATAGGAGACTGCTGTCAGCAGCAGTGTGGGCTACCTGTGTAAGAAGAGTCCTGTCAAGGACTCTCATGATGTTTTTGAGTAGCTAGCCCTTGTCGTTGCCGTGACTGCCCTGCTATGGTTATGCCTATGTGTACCATAATCACCCTTCCCAGTTGTGGGCATGTCCAGAGAATAAGAACCTTCTGTCAAGCTATAGAAAATTAGTCCAAGAGAAGACAATTATGAAAAAGATTGCATGAACTTGCATCAAAATATAGAACAAAAGTGAAGTATAGCAAGAGAAGGGGATGTATGAAGTAAAAACAATTCTTGTTATGTTACAGACAGTTCACTTTAAAGTGCTCTGCAGAATCCACACTTGAATAGTGTCTGGACTGTTTCTTATAAGAAACAAAACTGGAAATTTTCCATGCTCTACAACAGGGGTACTCAAATGGCGGCCCGCGGTCCACAATCCGGACCGCAAAGAGGTTTCTGGTGGACCGCGACAGTGGCCTATTTGCATGAAGGCCGTTTGAGTACCCCTGCTCTAAGGGCAGCTGAGCAGCTTCTGTAGTTCACCCATCTTCAAAGCATCTGACGAAGTGGGATTTTCTCCCACGAAAGCTCATGCGAAACATAAATCTGTTAGTCTTAAAGTGCCACACGACTCCTTGGTTTTTTTGCTGGACTAGACTAACACGGCTATCCCTTTGGAATTTGTGTATACACACTCATTCAATACTCCTCACCTGCAGGAACATGGGTGTAACTGGATCCAAGCATTTGAACAGTCGCACTGTTATTGTTAACCAGTAGATATAGGCCAGCCTATTGTATGATTTTAGAGGTGAATGAAGTTATCTGCTGGGTACATCTCAATCTTAGAATTGACAATGATGGAGAAATAAAGCCTCCTTTATATGTCAGTTTTGATTGTCAGGCCTAAGAAAGAATCTTTCACATGAACACAAATACCAATTGAACTTTTACTATGTAACCCAGTGCCTCTTTTTATAAGCATACAGGTGGAGGCCCAAATTCAGGTCAGTTTGTTAGTTTGTCTCATTTCCCACTTTCCAAAGGAGCAGCCATGTTAGTCTAGTCCAGCAAAGCAAACAAGGAGTCTGGTGGCATTTTTAAGAATAACAAATTTATTCATCACATGAGCTTTTGTAGGAGAGACTCCCACTTCTCTCCCATGAAAGCTCATGTGATAAATAAAATAAATAAAATTGTTAGTCTTTAAAAGTGCTACAGGACTCCTTGTTCATTTCCTACTGACATTTCCTACTGACATTTCATTCCTACTGGCATTTCAAATATTGTCTATTGTTCTGTGTCTGTATTGTTCAATAGCTGCCACTTTCTACTCCTGAGGTGACTGCGTTTCAGTGGTGCAGAATGATCCCTTAGCTGTCTCCATGGACATAGCCATGGGTGGGCCTGGGTGGGTCGGGACCCACCTACTTTGCCACGAGACCTGTCCTTAGTTCCCAGCAGTAGTGCAATTTCTCCACTGCAGCTGTGGAACCACTCAGCAGCTAGTGGCTGTTGCCAAGAGCAGAGCAGGGGCTCCAGTGCAACACCTCTGCTCCACTCACAGCTGCAGGACCCAGTGGCTATGGTTGCAAGTGGAGCAGGGTTGTGAGTGCTGATGTCTCTCCATCAGTTGTGGCCACTGGGCCCCGCAACCATGGCTATAAGTGTAGTTGAGGCACTGGTGCTGGTGCTTCCCATTCACAGCTGTGGCTGCTGACTGTCCCTCAGCCACAGTGGAGAAGTTTCCGCCAATGCTGGGTGCAATGCCTCTCAATTTCCCTGAGGGAAGCAAAGCCCTCCATGAACTTCTGGTCATGTGACCAGAAGCTGCCCTTGGCTGGGCCTACCCTCCACCTTCAGGGGCCCGGCCAGAAATCAGGGGCTGGATATGCTTCTAAACTTGTCTCTCAAAAATGTTTCAAGATTTAATCAATATTTTTAAGCCTTTTTTGAGAGCGTATGGTTAAAGATACCCTGCAAGTTCAATGTATTATCATTGTTTACTGCTGTTACCTTTACCTATCTTACACAAATTTAAATTCTAAATTTTGAGGGTCAGAGTTAAACCTAAATGCCTAATAATTCAATATAATATTGTGATTAAATTGTATAATATAAATATCTATATATAAAGGGGGTTATAGTCTGACATGTTTGTGTTCCTTCTGTAAGTATTGAAATGCACTGCTTGAATATACATTAATAATGTGAATATTTGACATGATGGAGTCACACTACTTTAAGCTGTACCTTGGGTAATATATTTAATATACATTCATAGCATAATTAAGTTGAACTAGCTAATAAGTGCACTCTGTGAATAGTTTTGGGTGGGATAAAAATGGTGCACTTTTGTTTTCATTCAGTACTCTTCACCTGCAGTAACATGGGTGCAAAAGCATAATAGTGTAATTTATATCTGCAAGATTTTTATGACTTCATTTTACAGTATTACTTGTAAAACTTGCTATATAACCTTACTTGACTGCCAAGGGCTAGCCTGTTGTGCTGAATTGAATATTAGTGCTGTAAAGTGTTGCAGTCTATGTAAAATGTAATACAACAATCAGACAAAAAAGTCAGGAGTATATGACTGAAAGTATTGTAGAAATTTGTGTACCAATCTAGTAAATACACTTATTAAAAGTGACCTGTCAGCTTTACTGACTGCAAGGGATTGATTCATGCCATTGGAAAGATGTTGTTCAAGGAATAGCAGAGTTATCCCTCACAATGTGCTAGAGAAAAGTTCCATATGTTTCCTTTCCAATCCTTGTTACTGTAGAAATCAGTAGTTCCTTTCGCAAAGTAAAATACATACAAATGGAATAAAGAGATTTCAGATTTGAAGACATAAGCATAGGATTTGAACTAGCCCCCTGAAGTCAATGGAGATTTTGCCATTTACTTGAAAAGTACTAAGATCAGGGTCTTGCGCTATGTCTACACTACAGAAGTTAGTACGAATTAACAAAGTCGAACTAACAAGTTCAACCTTAATTTGAACTAAACTCAACCTTAGTAAGTCGAATTAACAAAGTGCACTAATTTTACTTAAATATTAAGTTGAATTAGTGTACTTTTTAAATTTGATCTAAACTGCCCTAATTTGAATTTATTTATTTCAAATTAAGGCTTAATCCTGGCCTACACTGCCCTTAATTCAAATACAGAATTGAACTAAGCACTTAGTTTGAACGAAATGCAGGTCTTAATGCAAACTAAGCTTTCATTAGTTCAATTTAAGGAATTCCTTAATTTGAACTAGTGAAAGTCTATGGTGGACAGGGACTAACTTAGTTCGAATTAAAGCTCCTTAATTCCAACTAACTTGCCAGTGTAGATGCACCCTATAGTGTGTGTTTTCCATTGTGGCTCTGGAGTTCTCTCTCTTTCAGTTTCCGTTGTAACAGCTGACAAAATTGAATCCCAGGCTGATTTTTTTGTCCTTGCCAAGTTTTATCTCAGAGTAAAATTTTATGATCAGATTTCAACTTCAGTTTTGTCTGAAACTACTCTGAATACTAATTCAGCCTTAACTGTAGCAGTACTCTTGGGGTCTAGTTAGTGTACTCAGCACTTCGATGCCATGATGTTGCCAAAAACAAAAATTTAAACAGTAAATGAAGAGTATCAATCAAAGCAAGAACAGATGGGAAAATGCTACCCATTGCAAGTAGTCAATATGTCAGCCCTGGAAAGGTTGGGCTTGTGTGTGTAATTATGTTGATGATTATAGATTCATAGAAATGAGAGATGGAGAAGGCTTCTGGCATCTGTCCTGTCCTCTCACTCCTTGATGTTTATACGTCTCATCTATTTGTAAGCAGTTGCATCATCTCCTGGCTCTGACCAATACATTGCATATTTACCATTTTTATTGTATTGACTCTAATGATTATATATAGTACAGTGGCTTTGGAGCACACCACTATAGTTAAATTTGCATCAAGACCTCTGGTTAAAGTGAGGCCTTTGTAAGTCCTCCGAAACTGACATGTTTAGTCAGATTTCTTTTAAATTTGAGGTGCCTTGGGAGGGTGCAGGATATGGTAAATGAGCCAGATTTGGAGTCATTTGAGGTTCTTTGAGTTCTATAAAGATAACACCCCCACCAGTATTTTTTTAAAAAGTGAGGACTCTTCTTCCTGCCAACCCTTCTCCCCCCTTCCTGCCTCAAGCTAAAGAGCAAACTGTTGGTATGATATAGGTCAAAATGATCTTAAAGTTACCAAATTGTATTCGGAGTAGTAGTAAATGGTACTCACTAAATTTTAGGGGTACCCACACTGAGAACTGTATTTAAGATTGTTTTCTCACTGTGCACACACCAGTACAGAAAAGCAGTCATTTTATGTGTTTTAAAGATCAACTCTTTAAGTGCATGAAAATCTGAATGGATTGCTTTGAAAGTTTGTCTACTATGTAGAGGTATAGGTTAGAGTTATTGATCCAAATCTGAGTTTTTTTGACCAATGCGTTCCTGACTTATATCCCCCTCCCCTCAAATAGTTACTTGCTGTTGCCTTGTACTAAACTGAGTGGTAGTAATGAATGGGTCCCTTGGGTGGCTGGCCGTTGTACAGTTTGTGAATAATAGGTGGTAATCTGAGCTTGCAGGGGATGTAATCAAAATATTTTGGGGAAAAATTAGACACGTGAATGCTTCCTGGGTGGAGAGGTTTGTTAGAGGGAAAAAGGAAGATTCTCTGGAGAGGGCTGAATGTGGGAGAAGGCTTTGTGCCTGCAGTGCATGGAGGAACGTTATGGGGATGGGTGGTAGTGGTAGGGACAGATTCTGAGAGCTCATACGAAGGTCACATGGCACTCCATAGCTCTGCTAGAACACCTCAATAGCCCTTTTTTTGTCTGTTAATAGTGGCCTGTGTGTGATACTGAATGGGTTGTAAAAGGAGGTATACGTAACAGTAACTGTGGAGGTAGCAGAGTAAAGGTATGTGTCTTGCCAGGAAGTTCTGGGAAATTGCTACTAGATTAAGGTTGCATGGACAATGTTAACTGTGCTTTTCCTGGTTTTCAGAAGTTTGTTTTGCTCAACTCAGAACTTTTCCAGGGGATGACATACACCAAGCATCCTTAACTCTGCATTAATGTAGTGTTTTGCTATTGGAAAAAATATATAAAGTATGTATAACATGGATGTTCTTATATATATGGTCCTCATTACCTTAGATCTGATGGATGTATTCTTAATTATGTGTTTGTAATTATTATTTGTTGTTAAATCCAAAAACACAGATTTGAGATACTTTCTGTTATAGACAGAATAATGAACAGGAAAAGAAACTAAAGTATGTTGTGTCTTCAATATGCAGGCCTGTCACAGGCTGGCTGTCCCTTCAAGGAAAGCTGGGCTCAGCCTTCCCTGTGACCACTCAGCTATCATCTCTCTCTCCCCTCCCCACCAGTGTGATGGGGATGTTACGATAATGACTAACCTCAGCTGTCAGGGATCAGAGAGAGGACTACTTAATCCAAACTGTGATATCAGTGAGGGGGAGACCAGGAGAGAGCAGAATGAGGGGAGTTCCTCTCTGGGAAGGGCCTGAAGAAATCAGATTAGAAGAGACTTACTGGGAACAGGTTAGTCTGCTGTGGGGGTGAGAGGACGGAGATGGAACCTGTAAGGAGCAATTTACTCTCTGAGGTAAGCTGCCAGAGTTGTCAGACCAGGGGAGTCAAGGTGGGAAAATCTGCTCGGAGAAAGCAGTCTAGCAGAAGCTCTGCAGGGCCCAGAAGAATTTAAGTGTAGCCAGTGTGGCAGAAGAATTATAATTGTAGATGCTTATTTGAACTTACTACTGGATCTTTTATTACCCTGGAAGGGGATTGCATTTTTAAGTGGCCTGTCCCAAGTGCAAGTTCATGAAGGACCTTGGTAGAAACAGCCCATCATACGGACAACAGGGGACATTAAAAATGAGACTGTCTGCAGTGCCATGATCTGCTGTATTAGGGGTATCCACTTGCACAGACCCTTTGCAGCAGAAGGGCTGCTACGTTGTTGGGTTTTATACATTTTTGAGTAAATGTATATGTTTTATTTTGTGGCTTGCTATCTGATGTGAGAGGTTTCATTCATACCAAGTGAGGTACAATGCGGCATATAGGCTGTGTTCTCAGAAATTGGCTGGTCTGAAAAGAAATGTTATTGGCTTTTTCCTACATGAAAATGGATTAATGATGTTACTTTAAATGCTGAAGATGCTTCTAGCATTCTGCCAGGCAGGCACATTACAGCAGGACAAAACTAGGCTAAATGGTGGCTCCCTGCTGAAACACTGTAGTCATAAAATGACTTTGAACTGAAATAAGGCTGCGAACCTGTGCAGCTCTGAAATAAAGACTCTACTTGTCTTGAAATTCATGAAATTAAAACAGGCTTTGCAATGTTCAGAATGCAAATTTACCAAATACTCCAGTATCCTAATTATGAAGCAAGAATTTGATCGAAAGCCCGTTAAAGCCCCAAGACCTATAATAGTGTTTCTACTTAAGATGAGGTTTTTCTGATTTAGCACTTAAGAGTCCAGTTCTGTGAGTGGCTGTGTTGCTTCTGAGAAGGCACCCTACCTCTTCCATTCCCAGTGCTTTCAGTGGGACGTGCACTTTGTTCTGTTATGTGTCTCTTTCCTAGTTCAGAGCCCAATGTACATCATTTCTGATCTGATCCTGGACTCTTTTCCCATGGATGGTTTAGTGGGAGTGGTCCTGCCTCTGGCAGGGGGTTGGACTAGATGACCTCATAAGGTTCCTTCCAACCCTATGATTCTATGTTTATTTTCAAAATGAATCATTTATCCTGCAGCAATGCTGTATTCAACTGACTTCATTTGCATTATAGCAAATGAGCTATGATGGAAGTTGCTGTCATTTGATTTGATGAGTTTTGGTGCAGTGGAGTGACACTTGCTCTTCATAGTCAATGTGCAATATGTGTATATGTATAGTTAGAATACTAGAAACATTGTGTTTTGATTGCCATTTGTTCTATCCTTTAGCCAATCAGAGAGATGAGCTAATTTGTAATAATATATAGCACATTTTAAAAACCTTTGTTTTAATGTCATACTGGTTCAAGAGCTATGTTTTGTTTTGTTTTAAAATTCTTATTGCTTACAAGCCTAACAAAACAATTAAAATTTTATTTGGCGCAATTATAGTGTTTGCGCTAGGAAGTGCTGTAGTCAAACTGGCAGTAAACCATCCTTTTCAGTTGCTCATAACTTGCTCCAAAATTATTCTGGAGCATAAAAATTCTGGGGAAAATCCTGGCTCCAGTGAAGTCAATGGGAATTTTGATATGGACTTCACTGAGGCCAGAATTTCATTCTTGTGCTTAATCTTCATCTCATGTTGACTTTTTAAAACGAAAGTAACTAAATCGTATAGCTTACTTTTGATGGGGATATAATTTTTATTTATTTTAAAAGAAGAGAAAATTTTCTTTCCTTACCACTAAGCAAAAATAGCTGCAAAAAATAAAAATCTTTAGTAACTTCTGTGTGGCACTAGTTACTATGTATGCTTGTGATGGGGGCAAATATTTAATGAAGGTGTGCTATTGAAATTGCTTTTGATCGTGTACATTAGGAAATCCTACTGAGTTTTATGTTGCCCTTGGGCATTGTTTGCCACTCGGGTTCTAACAGAATATGAGGAACCTGAGCCATCATGCAGTTATTTCCTTACTTCTGCAGGACTGAGGATACAACCTGAAGGCTAATAATGGTAATAAGTGTCTTGTTATCACATTACACAGATTAATGCAGTCTTTGCACATAGGACAAGTATTATTTTACTACTTTATCACTACTGGTAAATTAAAATACCATTGATTATTTTAAACAATTTAATTTCCATATATTTTAATCAGATGTATCTATGACAAGGTTTTACAACTGCAAACCATCTTCAGTAAATGTTACCTAAAACTGTACAAGGTATATTGTTGCAGTGTTTGATGCCATAAGGAATAGGCCCCAAACCTGCAACTGATGGCATATAGGTACAGGCAACTGCAGGTTCAGGGTGATACTCAGTAACTTCTTCCAAAGGCTTCTACTTGTGGACGTACCATCTGATTTGGTTTAGTTACATTTGAGACTCTCCCCCAACTCCTCAATTCATTTTTCCTGACAAACAGGTTGGAACAGAGATGTGTACTTTTTTTTACATTAATGTCACCAATTATAGTCATATTAAAGTTAATGTTGTCTTAATTATGTCAGTGTGCTTCAGTGTTCATTTGCAGTGTTTCCCATCCTCAAACACTTAGAAGAAAATAAAGTGATCAGGAACAGTCAGCATGGATTTACCAAGGGTAAATCATGTCTGACCAATCTCATTTCCTTCTATGAGCAGATGACTGGTTTTCTGGATGCAGGAAGAACCGTTGATGTGATATACCTTGATTTTAGTAAGGCTTTTGATACAGTTTCCCACAGCATTCTCATTGGCAAATTAAGGAAGTATGGGTTGGATAGGTGGACTATAAGGTGGATAGAAAAACGGCTAAACAACGGTTTCAGTGTGTAGGAATCAATGGTTCCATGTCTAGCTGGCAACCAGTCACGAGTGGGGTGCCCCAGGGGTCGGTCCTGGGGCCAGTTCTGTTCAACATTTTCATCAATGATCTGGATGATGGAATAGACTGCACTCTCAGCAGTTTGCGGATGACACCAAGCTGGGGGGAACAGTAGACACGTTGGAGGGCAAGGACAGGATTCAGCGAGACCTAGATAAATTGGAACAGTGGGCCAATAGAAATCTTATGAGCTTCAATAAGGACAAGTTTAAAATCCTGCATGTGGGACGGAAAAACCCCATGCACTGCTACAGGCTGGGGAACGTTCAGCTAAGTAGCAGCAGTGTAGAAAAGGACCTGGGGGTCATGGTGGATGGGAAGCTAGATATGAGTCAGCAGTGTGCTCTTGCTGCCAGAAAGGCCAATGGCATACTGGGCTGCATCAAAAGAAGTATTACCAGCAGATCAAGGGGTGTGATCATTCCCCTCTATTCTGCACTGGTGAGGCCACATCTAGAATACTGTGTTCAGTTTTGGGCTCCCCACTACAAAAAGGACAGGGACATGCTAGAGAGAATTCAGAGGAGGGCAACCAAAATGATTAAAGGGCTGGAGGCACAAGCCCTATGAGGAAAGACTGAAAGCATTAGGCTTATTTAGTCTGCAGAAGAGAAGATTGGGGGGGGATTTGATAGCAACCTTCAACTACTTGAAGGGATGCTCTAAGGAAGATGGAGCTCGACTGTTCTTGGTGGTAACAGAAGACAGAACAAGGAGCAATGGTCTCAAGTTGCAGTTAGGGAGGTCAAGGCTGGATATTAGAAAAAACTTTTTTACTAGGCGAGTGGTGAAGCATTGGAATGAGCTGCCAAGGGAGGTGGTGGAGTCTCCATCTTTGGAGGTGTTTAAGGCCCGGCTGGACAAAACCATGACTGGGATGGTTTAGTGGGAGTGGTCCTGCCACTGGCAGGGGGCTGGGCTAGATGACCTATGAGGTCCCTTCCAACCCTAGGATTCTATGATTCTATGATTCTATATCCATAAGACGGCAATGGCATTGATTAGACAATCAATCACTGTAGAAAATACACATCCCTCCCCCCATCCCTGTTAGAAAACACACACCCCATCCCACTTTGTGAGGGAAAATTAATGATAGAAAACAGAAGTCTTAAATGTAACTACAAAGAATAAAATATGTTCAAAAGTAGAAGACTGCTAATGACAAGAGGCCTGGCAGTGAGCTAGGGAACTTTAGGAAACAGGAGATTGCCGAGCTGGAAATGAGAGATGTGCTTTCTCTGGGATTTTTGAGTTCTGGTTTTGATAAATTGTGTTGCAAACCTAGTAAAGAATGCATGAAAGGATTCAGGTCTAAAATGGACACTGGAACTTGAGGTTTTTAAAGGGGTCTTCATGAAGAGGAAGTAAAGGCAGGTGGTGGCCATGGTACATCAGGAGAACATTTTTCGTCCATACCTTGCTGCTTCTTCATGGCTGTAGCAGCTGCCCAAGATGGATTGTGTAAAATTCCCAACCAGTCTCAGAGCCAAATGCCTAAACTAAAAAGATGATTTACTTTCAGAGAGACAAGCAAGGAGTCATGTGGCACTTAAAGACTAACAAATTTATTTATTGCATTAGCTTTTGTGGGAGAAAAATCCCACTTTGTCAGATGCTTTGAAGATGGGGGAATTTACCGATTGGGAGGAAAATAAATGGATGGGATCAGGTCACAATGTAACAACAAATCAAAGCAGTTGTGAAGATTCAAAAACTTGGAAACAGCACTTAGAGAAGGGTGAGGTCAAATCACCTGTTGGAATGAGAAAAAAAAATCCATAGTAATGATTTAATCCTGCTTTCACACAGTCAAATTTGCATATCAGTTCAAATTCTGCAGTTTCTTTTTGAAGATGAGATTGAAAGAAAAAGTGTACACAAAGTATGACATTCTGAAAAAGATCATCTAGATAAGTTCACCTTGGGTTTTGTTATACTGAAAAAATAATAAAATAATAACTTACAATTCCAAGTAATTTCCTTCTCTTACTTTCTATTTGAATCTTCTGACCCTCTACACTGCCAAAAGTTCCATTTCCCTGACATTTTTTTGGCAAGACAACATCTCTAAGAGGGAGACTTCAGCTTCAGGTTATTCAGTTCCCACTTCTCATTGCATCCTCCAGTCCTTCGTAGTCCTTTTATGTTAAAGGATACTTTAGATCAAGCATACCGGTCAAGTTTACATCAGCATTTCCACAATTTAGAGGCTGATCATTGGCAGGGAAGTGTAGTAGTTTTCTGTTCTTCATGTAGTGGTGATTTGTTTCCTGTATTTTTAAACATTCTCAGATGTCTGGATTTGACAGTATTTCTCCAATTTCCTTTCTCAAAATCTAGCATTTCAAAAGCTTTTTTGATTCTGCCTACACTTCAGTGCCTACGTGCTACTTTCCCCATCAGTTATCCCTACCTGGAGATATTAGACTGAGTCACACTTGGCTGGTCTTTAAATCGCCATTATTTGCAGGCAGATTTTATTTATTTATTTATTTATTTGTTTGTTTTAATGTTGTCTCTTATAAGTACCCCTATGTTAAACAAAGCATGAATTACTGGCTGATTAAAATCCATCTGTCACAGTAACAAAAAGATGTATCTTCTGGTAATAAAAGAGGATTCTTAGGGAATGCCTTGTTTCAATGCTTTTCAAATATTTATCTCATATATAAAAACAAATGACAAAATCATAGATAATTCTGTATTTTATCACACATTTAGCAGCATTGCAAACCTGCATCTGAATAGTATAATGCAAAATAATTATTGAGAAAACATGTGGTTTATAAGGATTTGTAAATGTAATATCTGACATTCTAAAATGATATATAATAGCATTGTATTATTTGGCTATTTATTTATTTATCTCTGTGTGCTATAGAAACTCTTTATATTATCCCCCCAAAATTCCAAGACACTTCATTTGACTTTTAGTATTTTTTCTCTGCTCTTCTATCTTACCACATTACAATTGCTCAGAATCAGCTTTAACTTATGCCCTGACCTTAGCCACATGCATTTCTCAGTAGTACCATGCAGCAAAATAAAATATTAAATTAAAAATACTTAAATTTCAGTGAGTCGTGTGGCACTTAAAGACTAACAGATTTATTTTTTGCATGAGCTTTCATGAGAGAAAGTCCCACTTTGTCAGATGCTTCGTAAATTCACCCATCTTTGAAGTATCTGACGAAGTGGGATTTTCTCCCACAAAAGCTCATGTGAAAAATAAATCTGTTAGTCTTCAAGTGCCACACGACTCCTTGGTTTTTTTGCTGGGCTAGACTAACATGGCTATCCCTTTGGAAATTAAATTTCAATGCGTGTGTTTTTTGTTTTGGTTTATTTTTCAAAAGGTACCTTATGGCATTCCCAGAATTTAACTGGTTTTAAGCAAACCTTGGCTAGTTATAGACTATGTAGTGTCAAATTCACATTTTGTTCTCTTGAGTTTGATTAGAAACGCAGTGCTTTTAACTTTCATTTTGATTCATTAGGTTCATCAACCTCAAATTCAAATGAAACATAGAAGAAGAAGGAAAGTGATACAGATCAAAACAAAAAGCAATATGGGTATGATCTCTTGAGCAAAGAATCTTCTAGCTGCCAGCTTGAGTTTCAAGCTTTGTGCTGGTCCTGTAACTAAATCATTAAAAAAAAAAATGAGCCCACAGCCAAGGACTGGTCCAAATTGTTTGAGATTTTGAAAGCATCCTGGCCTGTGGTAAATGAACTGCAATGTCCTTAAGCCAGGGAAAAATAAAAGCCATGTACCAGACAGGCGTCTTCAGTAACAGTTCTAAAGAAGCAAACTGATTTACTTTCAATTTAAGCATTATATAAAGCACGTTGAAACGTTTTCAGCAAATAGTAAATTTGCCCAAAAGGAACAAAAATGATTTTATGAGGCACCAAATTGGGTCAAATTTGGCAAACAGTTTCAGCTGAAAAAATCAGAAATATATATATAATATATAGATTTGAAACAAATTGATTTTTTAGTTTGGCCACCAGAGTGAAAAATGGGTTATTCACTCAGCTGTAGTACTAAAACATATAGAACTATGCACCATCTCCATCCCATCCATTCAAGTAAAACCCATCAGTTTCCTTACTTAGCAGAATCCAGGACAAGTACCTGCTGTAGAAATCTATGAAGGTTGGGAGCAGCAGCTTCCCCAGGACTTGAAATTGGTGGGGGGGGAGGGGTAGTAGGGTGCTCACTAAATTGGTACAACATTGTTACTAGCCAACAACTGGGGTGGGGGTGTTAAGGAAATCCCTGGTGGGGAGTCTGTCTTTACTGGTGAGGTGGGTAGTTAGACTCTAAAGGTGGAACTAATCAGTTTCAGAAACTAGGGAAATTTGGAAGTTCACAGCTTGGAAAAAGTTCACTGGCGATCAGGCGTGCTCACTATTGCCCATCTTGTATCATGGGCATCTTAGCTTAGGATCCAATCAGTCCATGTTCATCATATCTGCATGTCTGCATAGGTGTACATGGCTTTAAGTGTGGGTGACATATTTAAAACAGATACAAAATTTCATGTGCATTTCTGCATTGTGAATTGTGCACTGTGATAGGACATGGGGATGGTGGCTTTCTAAAATAGTTGTAAATTTGCAGAAGTCTATTTTTCTGCTAAGGAATGCATAGGCAACCCCTAAAGTATGCATGTGAGTTTACTGTCCAACTTAATGATTTGGCAAACAAATAAATGTATAGAAATTACTGTGATGTCCTTTAATAAAACATCCATTTTTGTAATATTGGTACTAAGAAGTGCACTGTCATACAAAGAAGTCTTTGTAATTTGTAACTGGGTTGATAGGCAATTTTGTTGAAGAAGCAATTTCTGTACGTTCCATGTAATGTATTGAATGCAAGATATCTTTATTGATTAAAGTGATTGTTCGGTGAAAGCATATGGTCTTCTTACCTTCTTTTCTCTCTGATGAATGTATCTGTAGAAGGAAGACAATACTGGAACCTTTGCTAGTAACTGTAATTGTTAAAATCTTAATTAGAGCTGTGATAACAACTGCAGTGAGGATAATACTCTTTTATTATTCGTTCCACATTTTAGGATCAATTCATCAACTTTCAAGGCATTTACAGAGTAATTTCCATGCAATTTGTTTAGAAGTGGATGGGTATAATTACTAATGAACCAACTGCAAACAGTTACACCAAATTACTATGCAGTACAGGAGGATACAATGTTCCCATCTCCAAAGTGGGGCAATATAATAAAAGGATTATAAGGGAATTAAAACAAATGAGCTAGTGTCTCCAATGTCTACATATCAAACTTGGGGGGGAAAAAGTCATTCTGTGTACATAGTAGGTCTACATTATGGGAATAACATTATTTTGAAGGAGAACATAAGGATTTGGTGGGGGGGGGCGGAGGCTGAGGGTGGGGATCTTGTGAGGAGTGTGTGATAATAGTAAGGATGAATTTTGGCTACCAGTTTTTTTTGTTTCTTTTCTTTTTTTTTTTTTTCCCCTTTCCATTCAAAGTTTATTTGGTCAAATTCTGGCCAAGTTTAAATACCACTGAAGGCAACAGAGGAGTGCCTGCCTCATCAAGGAATAAATTGTGTGCAGTGTGGTTAAGAGGAGAGGAATCTTGTTGTCTGTTAATACGTGAAAACCCTTTTCTTATTCTTCATTGATAACACCAATATGTCAATAGAAGACGCAGGATTCCATCCTGTTCCTGTCCCCTCTCCATATGACGACTGTATTTTGTAAAATCCATTATTCTAGACTCCAGAGCCATAGAGTAGGAGACAGTATTTTAACAACTGTCCACATCAGCAGTTTCATCTGTTGAGTGAATAAAATTGATTTGTTTTATCTTTGATGGTGAAAATCCAGTGTGTGCCTTTTCTTCCTGTGCCGTGCAATGGTGGCATCTGCAGTTACAGGAAAATGTTAAAGAAGCTGTTTTTAAGGACAGACACATGACAGCATCAGAGATGATTAAACTGACCAGGTTTTGTTGAGTCAGTTGTCTGGGGTATCAACAATCTGAAGACAGTCTGCTTTTAGCTAACATATATCAATAGAAGCTGCTTATAAGTCAGAGGCTATGTCTGCACTTAGGTTGTTAAATCAGTTTAATGAAATCAAAATAAAATTCATCAAAGCTTTTTAAGTTAAATTGATTTAACATGTCCACACTAGAAACCCAAATTGAACGAACACGTCCATGGACAGGACTTGCTAGTTTGGTTTAGGAGAGAGGCACCATGGAAGGTGACCCAAGATGACCCCTAAGAAGGGCCATGTCCCCAACATATAGAAAGAGAAAGGCATCCTGGGACGGAGAAGGGCAAAAAATGTTGAATAGAAATAAAAGTTAAATCAAAATAATGCAGCTACACTGTGTTGTTTCAAAATAACAATTTTGATTTAACCGTCATTTCGATATAAAGCAAAGTTTTATTATTTCCAAATGACCGTTCCTTATTTCAAAATGAGGGAGCTCCTCATTTTGAAATAAGGAAAGCTGGTATAGACATGCACTCCTGTAAATCAAAATAACCATCATTTCTTCAATTTAAAGTGTAAGTGAAGCAGAGGCATCACTGGGGTGGGGAGGGACCCAGGGCATGGGCCGAGTCGGGATAGGGCCGGGGGAGGCTGCACTGCCGCCGGCAGCTAGGCTGCAGCACGGTGCAGCGCAGCCTGGCCCAGCCCGAAGTGGCCGCTGGGGGCCGGGCCCACGGCCACAGCCCCGGATCCCCAGCGGGGGGGCGGGGCCACCGCAGCTGCGGGCAGCCGGCCGGGCCCCAGATCCACGGCCGAGGACAGGGCTGCCGTGGCTGCGGGCAGCCAGCCAGGCCCCGGATCCCTGGTAGCCAGTGGCCGTGGCGACCCTGGCCCCGGCCGGGGATCTGGGGCCCGGCCGGCCGCCTGTGACTGCAGCGGCCCCACCCCCACTGGGGGATCCGGGGCCTGGCTGCCGGCAGCCATGGCTGCAGCTGCCCCGTCCCCGGCCTGGGATCCAGGGCTGCGGCCGCGGGCCCGGCCTCCAGTGGCCGCTTCTGACCAAGCCGGGCCACGCCACACCGTGGCCTCCCCCTAGCCCTATCCTGGCCAGGGGGCGGGGCCTGCCAGGCGGCCAGCTAGACCCTGGATCCCTGGCCGAAGACGCGGCCGTGGCCCCCTGGAGATCAGGCCCCCAATCCCCAGCCCGATTGGGCCGGAGATCCGGGGCACTGGCGTTGGGACCCGGGGCACATGCCCGGGGTGCCCAACACCAGTGACGCCACTGAAGTGAAGACATACCCAGAGACTGAGTATGAAGTCTGCATTGGGATTAATGCTGTTATATAATGTGGCCAAAAATTTCTCCTGAAGACTCATTCTAATAGAAAGTGGCTGCTGAGAGATATTTGCCAACTCTGTGTTACAATGGTTGGGGAAGAGGGAAAGGGAATTTGGTGGAGAATTAGGTAAAACACGTTATTCATAGGAATAAAGCACCCTCATCAGAAAAATTATTTGTCCTGATAGGGTCAGTATGGATTATTAACATCCTTAGTTTGGAAATCCAAATATTATTTACATTTTATATGCTGTGTTTTAAGTCTGGAATTTGTTGACACCGCAGATAAAGAACAGCTGAATGACTCCATGTCTTAACCTTGATATTATTCAGTTCTGTTGCTTTTGGGTGACTTTTTGGTCAAGTCATTGTTGTGAAAACAATTCCAACCCCATGTGCTCAGGGTTGATAAAGCAATACCTTAGTAGTATTCTTCTCAGTAAAAAGAAGCAACACGTTGAATAGGAATGCCCTACTACCTACTTTAGTGGGGAAATTCTTTATTCTACTTGTTAACAAATCTTTTTATATAAAATCCTGTTTCCTGTGCATCCATTTTCTCTTTGAAAACTGACATTTGCCTATAGGTATGAGAAAGATTAAGTTGCCCTCTAGGAAATGAATATTTAACCTCAACCACCTTGCTTCTTTTTCTTTCTTTCTTTCTTTCTTTCTTTCTTTCTTTCTTTCTTTCTTGTAATAGACTGCTAGTTTGTGTATTATTTTAACAGAGCAATGTGTGCATTAATTCTCATAGAAGACCCACACTCTCTGCCTGAAGTTAAATGTGCAAGCTTTTTTTTTAATTAGTTGGTTCTCCCATAAGATCAGAATTTCTATAGGAAAGTCAAAGACAAGAAAGTAATTCACTAGAGAAAAGCAAATCATGCAGAAAATGCCAATATCAATTTCCTAAACAAGACATAACTTGAAGCCAAGAATACAGTTTCTGTCACTAAACTTTAATGCAAGGCACTGATCAGGAAAGGTTTTTGTATATTGGATGATTTAACTTAAAAGATGGCAAGGAGAAATTAAATCTTTTTGATCTGCATGTAATAATATCTTAGGCTGCTTACTTAGATTAAAAGAAATGGTTACTGCAGTATGTAGTACTTTTGTTTTATAGTTGTATTGGCAACATACTTGATGTGTTAACAATGAGATTTTATGAAGGCTTCCAGATTTAAGCTCAAAACAGGTCCAAATGAACTTGTTTCACCTCATATGAGTCTGGAATCTCACCTCACATGAGCCTGGAAGGCAACTGGCCTTGCCTTTTCCAAAGTGGGTGACTTGGCCCTTGGAAATGATATAGGGAGAATTCACGTAGCAGAACCATGTGATCATCCAGTGTACCGTTTTGGGGATAGGTTTCTTTATAGAAAAATGAACACTTCCTTGTTTGGAGGTCAGCAGTCAGCCTCAGGGTGCAGGATATGAGTCTTGTAATCTGAACAATTTGGGAGTTTAAAAGGAATGGTTTTCAGTGAGGTTCTTAATGGGGAAAAGGGATGATGACTCTGGCATAACTCATGAGGAGAAGGAAAACCCCCACCTGCTCAAAACACAATAGCAGCTTAGGAGAGCAGGGTCTCTTTTTCCAGAGTAAATTTAAAGAAATCATTTAAAAGGTTGGATGCTAGGTCTATCAATTTCTCCACCAATACCCATGCAAAAAACTTGCTCCAAGTGTATGCTTCATGCATTTTCGTTTGCTTTCAGCCAGAAGCATATAACTAGAAGTTTCAAGAAGAATAATGCACTGAATGGAGTAGGAGCCTTATTCACATTGAGTTTAGTTACTTTGAGCCAGATACTTAGTCATTTAATTCCCATGAGTTGCAATGGGAGTTCAGCACTTAAACATTTGAAAGAATTTTGTCCTTTTACCAGCTTCCACATAGGTCAGTTTCCTTCCCAGTGGCCACACCACCTTGTGTGTCAGTTAGCTCTTAGAATCCAAGGAAGGCTGAAGTTAGTGAGTCCCTGGAGGAGGGACCTCAAAGGAAACAAGAGATGTGGCTGAAAGTGTTGCTGTTGATTCAGTAATTGGGTCAAATTTGGTGACTGAGACCCCAAATGGTGTTAGTACTGCTATCAGTGGAGAGCCTCCTATCTTTCAGCAAAACTAACAAGGAGTCTTGTGGCACTTTTAAAAACTAACAGATTTATTTATTACATGAGCTCCCACGAAAGTTCATGTGATAAACAGATTTGTTAGTCTTTAAAAGTGCCACCAGACTCCTTCCAAAGGGGCAACTGTGGTCTGACAAAGTGAGATTTTCTCCCACAAAGGCACATGCAATAAATACATTTGTTAGTCTTTAAGCACCACAAGACTTCTTGCTTATTTTACCAGACTCCTTGTTTGTTTTGCTGAACTAGACTAACATGGCCTACCCCTTTGGAACTTTCTAGCTTTCAGAGACACCGAGAACCAAGGGTACTGACCACTTTTGCTTATTAAAAAGCCCGGGTAACTTTTTTTTAAGAATAGTGGAGATATAACTCTGTAATACTAGCCAAGTTCTTACTCATGCGGTCACATAATAATATAAGTAGCAGAATGTAATTTCTGTCAATTCAGTCAGGGAATTTATTTTGTCCTTTGCCAGTCCTAGCCTGTTTTGCATTGTAAAGTGGCACACATTCCACTCTAGAGTTGACTGTGCTTGTATAGCAGGTGAAACAATCCCTTTATCTTCTACCTTATGATAACACGGTGAGACATAAGTAGTTAATGTTTGCAAAGCACATTGATATCTTCCAATGATGGGCGCTATAGAAATACAGTGTACGGTTTTTGTGTTGGGAAGCTGTGAGATCTCTTATCTCATCAGGGCTGCTTTTCTTGGCGTTATTATCTGCCTCTCCCAAGGGCCACTCATGTTGGTAAGACTTGTTTGTTTTGTTCTTTTGTACAATAGTTCCCTAGAACTCCAATCAAGGTTCAGGGTTCCATGAGAGTCACTTTTTAAAAATCTTCCTGTATAAATCACATGCTCAGATCTCTTGAGCTTTTTGTGCTACACTTCTCTGAGCTTCTTTCAGTTTGTCAGGTTCAATATAATTCATTTTGAACAACACAGTAGATTCTGCTCATAACATTCCTGGTATTAGTAACTTCTAGTGAATGGCAACTTATTGATGGGCGCCTATCAATGTTAATAGGATTCAGATATTGGCAACAGTGTGCCACTTATTAGAAGTTTTCTTTCTCTTTTTTTTTTTTTAACTCTACGCCTCTGGAGGTCGGGGTGTCCTCCTGGCAGTTTGCCAGCCAGAAAAGGAAGTACCAGGATATACCTTCTTGGCTGCAGCCCCACAGACAAACTCATGCATAGCTTCTCCCACCACTTCCACCTAGGGTACCGGCCCGGCAAACTTTCCTGCACATAGGCACAACTTAGGAGGTAAGCTTTGAACGTGCTAAGCCCCAGCCTCCGGAGAGTGTGGTGGTGTTATAGGGCAGTTCCTTGGACCCTCTCAGCACCCTTAGGAAGGTTCCCCATAGAAAACCCTGGCACCTGGGCTGCAGCCCCCATCCCCATTGCTGCCTTGCCCACTAGCTAGTTTGCAGGGCTGCAGCCAGGGAAAGCACATCCCAGATCTTCCTTTCCTAACTGCTACTCACAAACATGCCTTCCACTCATTAGCAACTGCAAAATAATAGCAACTTTTTGCTGGCAGCCAAGGAGGGTGCTAATAAATGGAATCTGTGAATTGTTGTATTTAGAAACCTGAACTTAGGAACAAATTCCTTTTATTTTTCATCTGAATCTGGTCTCTGTCTGCCCTCTTCACCTAGTTACATAAGAATGCTGTTGTAATCTCAGATACATAGGTATGTTTTGCAGTGTATCTATACCACAAAAGACTTTACAGAAGTACAAGTCAGATGCTCACTTCACATCTGAGATCATAGTAGGGTCATTCTTGATCCACTGTTAAAAGGGTAATGCCCAGCAAGACAACTTGGAAAATTTTTCTCTATGTCATGTTAATTTTTTTTTCTCACTGCAGAACAATGCTAAACAACTGTTGTAGGTCTTCAGTTTAGTGTAAGCAAAACTCCTCCACAAAATGCAGAACTTCCATTAAAGTTATACTGTCTTTCTGCCCTCAAGGCATGAACATGATCTTCTCTGAATTATTTGGTTCATAGTTTAAGATAGTATTTTCTCTGTGAACAGTGAATCATAATCTTTTGCAGTAATTGTTCCATCAAGCAAGGATAACTTTTCTTCCCCATCTCTATATGAGGACCCAAAGCTAAGGTCAATAAAGACTATATCCACAAAATGGAAGTTACAATATAGTGGCATTAAAAATTGAAAATGTGCTAAGAGACACAGTCTGTTTCTATACAAGTAGGTCTGAGATATTATTTTAGGCTTGTCTATATTCTTTGTTGGTTTACCAAATAAAATCAGAAATGATACTCTGCTAAATTCCCACGTGAATACTTTAAAATAGATTATTAGCATAATGAAGAAAAATCTGAATCGTAAATAATTTTTTTAATTGCAGATTGTTTTTATTTCTTTCAGAATGCCAGGTGTCTCATTCATAAGTTCAACACCAACCTACCGTCCTTGACATGCTTATCATAACTTCTTGATGCGTATTTTTTTAATCTGATTTCATTTTTGCCCCCATTGTTTTGGAATGTTACTGTATCAGTTTGAAGATGATGTCACTATGATAACCCTGTAGGTTTAAAATATATTCAGCTCATATTTTATTCATGAGGAGAGTATGTACTTGATCCTGATTTCTGGCAAAAATAAAGTAGGTTGTAAAAAAACATCAGGAATGTTATAATAACTATGATGCAAAATGTATTTTTGTCTTAATTATAATAGCAGTGATACATTATTTTCTAATTAGAATTTAATTCTGAGTTTTATACTATAATCACTTTATTTTACATTTCAGGGCAACCATGCTCATCAAAACATACCAGATTATATTCGTTATTTCATTATTTACAAAAGGAAAGTAACATATGCTTGCAGAAGACAAGACATTAATAGTGTAATACAAAACCAAGGAAACCTAGTTCAGGTATATCAGTGTCCATATTATAATGTAAGCAGGGGGATGGACCTGCTCTTGTGGGGAACTTCCCAGACTTTGTATGACCCTGGTGAAGGTGGATAGCAAAAGGATCTGAGTCCCTGCTCCCACTTCCTTTACTCCAAGGCCTGCCTGACCTCAAAGGCTCACCTCCCAATCTCCTGTTTGGAGGAGTCTCTGTAACCCCGACAAGGCTGGGCCCCAGGATTCCTGGGGTCTCAACCCCCGCTCTTATCGTGGTCTCTCAGGACAGGGCTAGGGTGTCCTCACTCCGGGGTGCTGACTGCACTGACCACTCTTCTGGCCCACCAGTCACTATAAACAATTTATTTAAGCATACAGAAATAAAAAGAATAACCCAATAAGAAAATAGAAAAAAGTGGAAAAAGGTGAACAGTAAAGTGTGGGGGCACTACAAACAGAGTCTCTGGGGCCTGAGGAACAGTCTTGCAGTCTGTTCTCCATGCTGCAAGCCCTCTGCCCAGGCCTGGCTGCGACTGGATGCTCCAGGGGGCCAGATACAGGCTCTGGCTGTGGCCACACGTCCCCAGGCTCCAGGGGCATGGCTCTTCTTCCCAGCATCAGCCCCCCTTCACTGTTCCCCAACTGCTCACCACACCCAGCTCCAGGTGGCTGCAGCTTTGGCTCCCAGCCGCTGCTCGGGTTCAGTGTGGCTCTCTGGGGTGCTCCTCGGGCTCCTCTGGTCCTCCTGCCATCTGCACAGGTCAGCTCAGCCCCTTGGCTCCTTCTCTGGCCTCCTGCACCCAGCTCCAGACAACTCCAGCTCCAGCTCTGCTTGGCTCTCTGCTGGTCCAGCTGTTGTGGGTCTGCTGTGCAGAAATCAACTCAGCCCAGCTCCCTTGCCTGGGTCCTCTGGCTCCCAGCTGCTGGCTGCTTAGTGCTTCCTCCTTAGCTCGCCCCCCCCCCCACTGGCTTGGCTGGGCATGTCCAGCCTGCAGTTTTTAACTCGGGGGCGGGGGAGCACTCTCAATCAATCAGGCCGTCCTGGGACACTGGCCTCTCCCACTGGCCCTGGGGCTGTCTGTTTCAGAGTCCTGCTTCCAGGTGGGAGTGGCCAATCTAAAGGCCCATTCAGTCTCAGTAAGGGGCTATCAGTCCCCTTACAATAAGAATAAATAGGAGCAAGGGGTCACTAATTTTCTGAATTAGTAAGATTAGAAAAGCGAAGAAGGATTTATATAGCCGGAATCTCAAGATTATTTGGCCTGCAACCAATTAGTTGCTAGCAAGGCAACAGAACAGCTTTTGAGAGGGTTCTTGAAAACAAAATCTAAACAGGGTCTCTAGCTCTCACTAAGAAAATGAGTTGACATTTAAGGAATGCATTAATGTAACATTGAGCTTGCTCAGTGAGTTTGCTGTTGGTTGTTTTGTAGTGTCTCAGGATTCCTGTTTTTATTCATATAGTACACATTTTAGAAGGTGCATGCCTAACTAGAAAACACTCACCATGCATGGTGAATCTTAATTATTCTCAGAGGTGCTCAGTGCTTGCAGCTCCCACTAAAAATCAAAAAAAGCAAGGAGTCTTGTGACACTTAAGGACTAACAGATTTATTTATCACATGAGCTTTCGTGGGAGAATATCCTACTTCATCAGATGCTTTGAAAAGGGAGAACTAACAGAATTGGATGAAAATAAATGCAGGGGAGTGTAAGACTTGGAATCAGGTCATACTGCAACAGCAATGATGGTCATGAGCAAAATCAATGGGACATCAAGACTTCAAAGAGAAACAGCAGAAATTGAACTAAATATGCAAATTAGATTGTGTGAAAGCAGGGCTGAATCGTGACAGTGGATTCTGTTCACATTGTAACAGGTAATTTGACTTCACCCTCCTTCTGTGTGCTGTTTCCTAGAGTTTGAATCCTTACAAATGCTCTGATTTGCTGTTGCAGTATGACCTGATCCCATGTCTCACACTCCCCTGCATTTTATTTTCATCCAATTCTGTAAGTTCCCCCTGTTCAAAGTGTCTGACAAAGTGGGATATTCTCCCACGAAAGCTCATGCGATAAATAAATCTGTTCGTCTTTCAGTGCCACAAGACTCTTTGCTTTTTTTGCTTTACTAGACTAACACAGCTGCCCCTTTGGAACTTCACTAAAAATCAGTGTCTTCAAAAATGTCACATGGACATCAGTGCAGACCAGTGTGTAAGGGTTTCTCAGCCTACGAGAGGCAGGAAGTTTTGATGTGAAGTGCTAGAAACATAGCTGTATGATGCCCTTTAACAGCATATGCCTTCTTTCTTCAGCCTCTTCTCCAGTTTGTTTCCTGCCTTTGAGTGAAGGTGCAAAGAACATCTCCAGTGCAGTGGCTGTTGCTTAGTTTTCTACAGTCTTTTGATACATTAGGACCAAGTTCTCTTTTGCTGCAATTTTAAGATTACTGTCTTCTTCCCTTCTCCTCCCCTAAGTTCAGTATGAAGAAGTAAGGAGCATGTTCCAGCTCCTAATTATTACACATATTGCTGTGGGATAAGTCCCTTGACTTTAAGCTTGTGATCAGTCCTAGAGTTAATGTGTCTTAGTGTATTCAGGATCAGGGCTTTAGGTATATGATGCATGATACATAACAGCATTTTACAAAGGCTTATGCTATGACAAATTCTATTATTAATATGATATAGTGGTGACATATCATTCATTCACTGGCAAGTACTACAGTCTAGGGGGGTGGGAAATGTGATTAAATAATAAGCACTGGTTATGTCTTTCATAACCATTGTTCTTTGAGTTGGAGACTACGTTGACTGTTTTTCAGTGGGCAGTATTAGAACTTCCATTTGATTCCATAGGACATCACAGAGGTTGAGAAAACTGTATGACTTGCCAAGAGCAGTATTTTTGCTGCTCTGCAATGTTGCACTGGATACGTTGTGGCTCACAATTAAGGATGTTTATGATTGACCACTGGGAAGATTGGACAGCCTAGCGGTCAGCATACCTGACTTCTGACCACTTGCCTATGTCAAGGAGAAGAGGTACCTGTTCCTGACTCTAACCCATGAATTTTGGCTCTCTACCCACATCTGGGGCTTGGCTCTTAAGGGGGATTGTAGAGGGACCTGGGTCCTCCCGCACCCTCAGGTCCCAACCTACCCTAGAGACCTGTGGGAAGCAGTGGCAGGGTCTTCCTTCTAGCAAGTCTTAGTCTGCTCCTTGTGCTACTTTCTACCCATATGTCTGTTTTGGGACATGACTCCGATGGTCCAGTCAATCAATCACATAACAAAAAAGAGTCTAAAGGAGCAGGGCCCTAGAGAACCTGCTGGTTCTCAAAGAATGTGGTGGTTTGATGGCACACTGCTTCTGGGCTTTACACAATCAGTGATCCCTACAGTACCTCCCAAGCTCAATATTCTCTCTGTCTACTGAGAGAAGGATTCCTTTGTCCTGCAGCCAACCCACCACCCTTTGCTAAGGCTTATGAGTTCTTTTTAACCTGCTCCTTCAGTACGAGCATGCTTAGCAGGACCACAGGGCTTCTTAATTCTTTTGGGCTCAGTAGGGAGGTTGTGTTTCCATCACAATACCCAACACTTAAAATTTCTGTGCCCCCTTTTTCCCCCAGTTTGATCAAAGCAGAAGATCTGTATGAGCTGTGTTCTTTGTCAGTTCCTCCTTGTGTTTCTTGACCAGCCTGATAGGTCCTGTCTCCCCAATGCTTAAAAAATGCAGGGCTCTATATTGACTGCAGATCCTCATTGTAAAGTCTCCTGGAGTGAGTGCACAGAGCTGCAACCAACCAGCAGCTTTTACTGTCGTAATGAGCCAGTCAGCACAACACCCAGATCACCCAAGAGACAGCCAGCTGCATGTGCTTCCCTGGCAGAATCCACAGAGTGATCGATAGGAGGACACAGGGGGACTCTCAACTTGGATAAAACTGCTTCTCTGGACATGCGGTGCATACAAATTACATGTCCTTGCACTGCTGTGGTGAATCTGGTTACAGGCTCAAATAGCAGAATGTTTGTTTGAAGTTATCTGTAACACAGCTGACCTATGCAAATCATTTAAATGCAGTGTGCAGTTCATCAGAGAATATACCCTTTGAAGATAAACTGAGCATGAATCAAAATCTGGTAAAATCAAGAGTACCATTCTTCTAAACAAGGTACATGATTAAAGTGTATACAGTTTTAGTAATGTGACATCTGAGAAAAAGAAGAAAGAAACACAAATGAAATCTAAAGCCTTTTTCCTTAGTTAATCTGTGCAGTGAAATTCCTCTGTTTAAAAAACCCACCTATGAATAAAAACAAGAATGTGAAATATAACGGCCAGACATTTTGTTTAGTTCCTTTGAACTGTATGTAATAGGGTGGCTTATCCCAGAGGCTGGAGGGCCTGGGGCAGCCCTGGTCATCCTGATTACAGGATGCACCCCACCTGAGAGGGAACAGGTGATTTCCCAGTATATAGAGCAACTGGAAGTTACAGTGAGGGGGTAGATGCTCTGGGAGAACAGAAACTGCCAGAAATGGGCAGGCTCTAGTAGAGTGCTGGGATTTGAGATTTAGAGTTTGTCTGCTCTCCAATAAAAGATGCATAATGGTTGTAGCTGGCCAGGTCAGATGATCTGAGGATGAGAGGAGTGGCGTATCTCAGTACTGCAGTGTGTACACTTAGGTTGGAACCCAGGCTCCCAATCCCCACCAGGGAGCTGGGTTGCAAAGTCCAGGATCCAGCCCAGGCCTTCAATCTACACAATTTTTTTATACCAGCAGACTGAGTCAGTTTAGTTGGGCTCTGAGTCTTGGGGTTTGGATTTTTTATTGCAGTATAGATGGATCCTAAGGCAGTGTTTCCCAACGAGTGTGCCATGCACACAGGTGTGCCATCAGGCCTGACCAGGTGTGCCATGGAATTTTTCAAAAAACTATTCAGTGCTGGATTGGCTCATGAATATTCATGAGTTCATTTGGAAACTATATGGTGGCGTGCCTCCAAATAATTAAAGGAATCAGGGTGTTGCACAGAAGACAAAAGGTTGGGAACCTCTGTCCTAAGAAATGGTTAGAGTAGTCCGCTAGTTAAAGAATAAATAGCCTGAGCAGGCAAGGGAAAAGATTTCAGAAGCTCCTCAGGCAGAGACCCAGGAGCAGGAAGAGAATTGTTTGTTTGCTGGACTATAATTTGGGACTTTGTTTTATTTTGAGCTATTTTCTGTGACTAACACAGACTACAAGGTGAGATATTTTGACCTCAATAAAAGTGTGTGGAATTTCTGTGAGGAGACATTTAAGGGTGAAATTATTACCAGGCCTCTCTGGTGTCCTGCTTATGAGGGCTTGCTCCAGAAGCAGCCAAACCTATTTGACCCTGTGCAAAATATTAGTGAAGTAGTAATTACGTGCACATAAAAAATAAAACTGATACTTGAAATCCTCCAGGTCCCTGCACAACATGTGTAACTTCAATTTTAGTACTGGTTTCTTTGCACAATTGGGTTTTTGTTGCGTAAATTAATCTACCTGCCAACATTGCTGATTTTAATTGAAGCATCTCTTTTGAAAATTGGGGCCCCTTGCGCTGGTCTATCTATGTGCTCACCCAGTTTAAAAGGGGCTTTATGTAACTTATACAAAGGTACAAGAGAAGAAAATTTTAATTGTGCTAACTTTCATGCATGATTAAATTGACTGTCTGTTTAAAGCCAGGAAGGATGTCTTCCCCTCCAGAAAATACAGTCAGGACCTTCTTACTTTCAATCTTCTTTCTCATGAGCTCTGAACAATGAGTGTCTGTTAGGATCATGTGGGAGTGTCCTATACAGTTTTTGTGACTTTTCAATCTCATACTTTTCTACTCCTTGTCTACATTTTTATTTACTTCCTTAAGTGGAATTTTGCTTTTGTAAGCTTTACTTAAAAAGAAATTTCAACATATAACAATGTACATGGCAAACTGACTACAAGTCATGCATTCAAGCTGAAAACTATAAAGGTAACAGAGATAACTGGACTCCCTAAATAGCTCAGTCAAACACCTAGAAATGAAATTTGTGGATATTGAACCCACTACTGTCGTCATCATAACAAAAACTGAAATGTTCCTTAATTTTGTAGCAGGCCAGGGAAATCAAATTCAGATTCATAATAGGACTTTATTCATGCCAGAGAGAGAAGGTGGCATGATTTCACATTTACGTTGAAGTGTTATGCTGTATGTGGGCAGTGGCTGTATATGAATTTACATTCTTTTAAAAATTTCTGTGGGTTTTAAGCAAAATGATGGGAAACTCTGGCATCAAGAGAAAAGTGAAAGTTTAACTTCTTGTGTTAACATAAAAGAATAGAACTCTGGAACCATGATGAAAAAGGTTCTTTCACACAGCTGATACTTTGCGAGCAAAAATGTTATTTGGGAAATTCTGATTTTTCTTTTTGACATTTTTTTTCTTCCAATTAGGATTGGAAATGCAAAATAGCAAAATTTTTTATTCAGAGTGGTTGAAATGTTTGATACTGACATTTAAAACAAAACATTTCAGCATTTTAGTCTGCAGAAGAGAAGATTGAGGGGGGAGTTGATAGCAACCTTCAACTACTTGAAGGGATGTTCCAAGGAAGATGGAGCTCGACTGTTCTCGGTAGTAAGAGAGGACAGAACGAGGAGCAATGGTCTCAAGTTGCGGTTGGGAGGTCGAGACTGGATATTAGAAAAAACTTTTTTACTAGGCGAGTGGTGAAGCATTGGAATAAGCTGCCTAGGGAGGTGGTGGAGTCTCCATCTTTGGAGGTGTTTAAGGCCCGGCTGGACAAAACCATGACTGGGATGGTTTAGTGGGAGTGGTCCTGCCACTGGCAGGGGGTTGGACTAGATGACCTATGAGGTCCCTTCCAACCCTATGTTTCTATATTCTATTCCCACATCTTGCACTTTGTTTTTTCCATAGTGACACATTTAATTTCACAGCAAGTTGATGTTAATCACTGCATCTACCTTAGCTGCCACCGTACATCATAAGAGTTGTAATTCTAAGTTTCTTGTGCCCTGATTTCCCACTGTGGGTCCTGCTCGTGAGGCACAATGGAAGGGATCACACTGGGTCATAGAAAATCAGGGGTTTTCACACTATTTTCTTCTGGGACCCTCTTTTAAAATATGCTGTGATAACCCCCCCCCAAAGTAATAACCCCCTATGTCATGCCCCCTTGCTTCTTCACTGCTGCTGGGGCAGCGCTTCCTCCAGAACACCTAGCACTGAAGGACTCTGGCTGTTGGCCATGAACGGAGCTGACAGTGCAGCCACAGCATGTGCAGAGATTGACCCCCTCCAAAATAACCTTGGGACCCCCTACTGGAGTCCTGACTCCCAGTTTGAGAATACCACCTAGTCCATTCGGGGAGCTCTGCACATAGGGGAGAAATAGGGTCATGAGAATCCTGGAAGTACAATGTCTACTAGGCAGACTGGCTTCTTAAGCAGATGCAGAGATTAATGCAGTCCAAACCAAAAGGTTAAGTTTTTATTATCAGTGTGAAAAAGTTTTTCAAATTCTGTCTCCTGCTGTGGAAACTTGCAATTTTGACAAAACCCCATTTTCTGAAAAGGAAATGTTTTGGTAGAAGTGTATCAATTAGTCCTGCTTATGAGTTGTTCTTGGTACTTCCTGATTCTGAATGGAGTAAAACTGTCACAAGCCCAGACATCCTCCTTGCATTTTACATCTTTTAATTCTGTCCTTGCTGGAACCCAAGCAAAGGTGAGCAAAAATGACAAAGGCAGAAGAGGTGGGAATGTCTCCTAAATTGCCTGAGAGGGGGAAAAGTTTGTTTTGAGTTCTTGGGATAGTTGTCATGTTTCACTATGTACAAACTAATTAACTGTTTCTTAATGAAATGTCACAGAACTACTAGTGCCTGATTCTCCACTGCCTTGTGGTCACTCATGCCTGTGCAGAACTCTACCAAGCAAGAATTCTCAATGTACAAGTGACAGAATGTATTTAGTGCAGGAGTGAGAACTATACTGGACCAAAGGCAGTGGAGAACCAAGTTTTTTGGCATGTAATTGCTTCAGTCCCACTCTATGTTTCCAAAGATTTGTGTGGTCACTCTTGTTAACTGTATTATATGAAAGTATATCTAGCAGAATGTCCTTTGCTTTCCCAGCATGAACTCCTTAGACTGATGTCTTTGCTCACCTGTGAATATGAGGGACATTGAGAAATTTATTAATTAATTATAGTTCATTAAACCCACACTTGACCATTTGATTCTTCAGAGAATCTAAGATACATGCATGTTGCTTGCAGATAATAAGCAGTTGTCCAGCCTCATAGGGACTTCTAAAGCCCTAGAGTATTTTGTGAAGAGCAAAAGCTGCAGCTGATTGACAATAAATCCCCATTTACTTAATTTTTTGAAAAAAGCATCCAGGTTTGAGCACTAACCAATATCACCATGTTTTAGCACAGTGAAAAAAAAATAGAGGTGACAGAAGTGTCTTTTGGGTGCTAAGCATACAAGGAGGTGTCATGAAGAAGTGCCTTATAAGGGAGCTTATAATGCAATTAATATATTTGGGAGCAAAAAAACATTAAGCTATTCTCATCATTATCAAAGGAGATTGTTTTTAAGACCTCATTAAATGCAAGTAGTTTTGATATATATTACATGGCATATTGTTTGTCATACATATCTTGATATAAGCTTATGTATGATACATAGTTAGACCTATAACAATATTTTATAGACATGTTGTCCAAAGAGTGGTACCATTAGCAAAGACATGCACGAACTTTCAAAATGCAAAAATATGCAAACTCACATTGGAAAAAATGAAATGACATCTCCAAGTTTATTGTACTTGATGCATGACATTTTTTGATCCATCCGAGGCTTACTTGACTTAGAAGATAAACACTTTAAAGACAATATTCTCAGGTTGTTGCTACCTGAACCTTGAATTAATGAGCATCTAAATTACATATCTTGCCTTGTAGAACAAATTAGATTTCTTTTCATTAATATCAAGGAAGCAGAAAACAAGCTGAATCCCAAGTGCATTAAAGGAACATGGTTGTTCACTATTTCTTTTCTGCCTAGAAACCAGTCTTTATTCAATTAAATAGCTCATAAACATGTACAAATGAAGCCATCAGAGCCAGCAACACTTGGTATCAAAAAGAAGCAGTTTTCATATAGATCACATACTGTCATTTCAAACTTTGTATTACATTAGTCATGGCCACTGTTCTTGTAATGGTTTAAACCTAATCAAACCAAACAAATACTAGAAATATTGTTCTTGTAGTAAGGTTTAAAAACATTTTTCTGCAGTCTTAAAGCATAAAAGTAAGTTGTTTTCTGTGTTTAATAAATCTATTATGAATCTACTTTATTCCATTAAGAAAATAATATAAAATATTAATCACTGAGTCATTACAAATTTGTTTCATTTCTCCTTTCTATCCACCCCTTAGAATGTTGGTCAAAATGATCATAAAAATGAGTCACAAATGCAAGAAACAAAGTTTTCTTTTTCAAAGTCTCTTTTGAGAGATTAGTTTGAATGGGTCTCAAAAATCTTATTGTCTTGCATTACCAGCATTAGTCTGTCTGTTTAGAGATTTATATCAATATGTGTCACTGTAGTATCAGAGCACCTAGCATTTCTCCCCCTCTCTAATCTGTGCTGAAATGCCCAAGGGTGTCAGGATAGGAGATATCAGGGTAAGGTCATCCTCAGAGCTCACTTTTTCTTTCTTCACTGACATATATCAGCAGGGGATGAGTTTCCACTCTACAAAAGATAGGGAACAATCTCTCATTATACATTCTCATGACAACATGGCAGTCTTGTTAACAGAGAAAACCTTCTTTTCACAAACATCCAGTATCCTTTCCCTTTTACCTCAGCTTCTTAATGTTTCTGGTTGTTTAGCTGAGACTGCTGGTTGCTTTCAAAGGGGTAACCAAGTTAGTCTAGTTCTGCAAACCAAGAGAGGACTCCTGTGGCACTTAAAGACTAACAAATTAATTAATCACATGAGTTTTTGTGGGAGAAAATATGACTTTGTTGCACACTTTGAAGATGGGGGAACTTAAAGGATGGGAGCAAAATAAATGCAGGAGAGTGTAGGTTATGACTTACAATTGTATTTGTTGCATGAGCTTTAGTGGAAGAAAATCTCACCTCGTAAGATGCTTGAAGTTCCCCATCTTCATGCATCTGATGAAGTGGGATTTTCTTTCACGGAAGCTCATGCAATAAATAAATTTTGTTAGTCTTTAAAAGTGACACCAGATATCTTGTTTGTTTTGCTGAACTAGACTAACACAGCTACCCCTTTGGAACATTCTTAAAGTGTGACCTGACAAAGCCCTGGCTGGGATGATTTAGTTAGAGTTTCTCATGCTTTGAGCAGGGCATTGAACTAAATGACCTCCTGAGGTCCCTTCCAATGCTGATCTTCTATGATTCCCTGGTTCACAGTGCATTATCGTTATGCTTTTGACACTTAAAAATCAGGAAGAAGTTAAAACTACAGAATGGACTTTTTAAGGGGTTATTTATGTACTGTCTTTGTTTGAATCAGGCTATTTTCTGTTTTATTCTTCCACATTATTGGTCTCTTTCTGTACTGATTTATTTTTAAAATGATTTGTAATTAATCACGGCAACTTAGAAGAACTTATTTCTTATATCAACTATATTTTTTTACTATCAAATATACTTAAAATATTCTGAAAATTAACTCAAGACCATCATGGGATTCCATGTTTATGTCTGTCGAGGGCCTCCAGAATATTTGCTTAGTATACAAAAAATAAATATATAAAAACTCCCCAAGAAGAAGGAGTTGTAACTGCCAGTGTTACCAAGTCCACTTGGGATGTAAGACAAACTGTATTCATACTGATTCACGCATCATCACCACTAGAAATGATTCCGAAAACAGAACTCAACGACAATTCTGTTGGTTATTCATGAATGGAATCCAGGTCAGTCAACCATATTGGAGGTGGCTCTGCAGAGCTAACAGAGTAAACAGTAGTATAAATGTAGTTTTGTAGTTGATGCAAATAAATATAACTTTAAAAGCACGGAGGACAACATATGCTGGTAGTCTCCCTCAGTTCCCTTTGAGTCAGTAGAAATTGTGGGGGCTCACCAGGTGAACCCAACTGTCAAGACTTGACCAAGGGAGTAGATTTATTTAGTAAAAAGAGGAACATACTATTTAAATTCATTCTGACTATATCTGCATGTTAGAATGTCCTATCGTACTTTGATGTGATGACCTATGTTCAGTTTCTGCTTTTAGTAGTTCTCCTTAATAAAATCTTCATTATCAAACCTTTTATGACTAGAATATTTAGGAGTCTGACTAGAGTTTATGGTTCAAAAATGCCTGTAGGGCATGATCAAATGCTTATTTTAATATCAGTGACAATACTGTCATTGACTTCAGTGGATTTTGGATTCTAACCTTAATGTAGTTGTAGACAGCAGATTTATTAATAATGTAACTAAGGATATTTCTAACTTAAAAAGAACAAGAAGTTTTTAATTTTTTGGGTGGTACCAGAGTTACATTCAGCACAATATGTATTTTAGTGTTTTTGGTATTTTTTTTCCTTTAACCATCATTTGACTTCTGCTATTTGAAATGTCTCAAAACCATTTGATGTCTCATAACTATTTGATATCCCTCACAACACTTTTGGATGACTTGTAAATTCAGAATTGCATTTTTTAAGTACATGTAGAAAACAAGTTTCTTGTGAACTGGCACCAGAACAGTGTGAATGACTGCTGTACTCTTTTTTTTTTTTTTTTTTTTTTGGCATGTAGAGTAATTTTCTAGTATCTAATTTTCCTTCAGTGATAATGCAGAACTTGCTTTGTTGTGTGAAATTAAAATTCAGCTCATAATTACTCCCTCTTGTTGACTAGATTTTTATTATATGCTGCTATAAATCAACATTAACATATTATAGCATCATGTAAACTGAGCCATGGTTAGCTGTAGGCAGTTTATCAAACATAATATGTAGTAGGTGATTTGAAGTGTTCACATGAAAATCTGAAGTGAATGGCCAGGTTTTGTTTGCTTGGTTTTTATCTTTTTTAAAAACAAACATCAAAATCAGTGACTGAAATTTTTGAATAATCCTGTGAAACTCATTTCCTACTGTCTATTACTCCAACCCTGATCCCATAAAAGATTATGCAAATATTGAAAGAACTGCACTTGAACAGAGAGCTCTGAATAACCTTTTGGGTTTTTTTGCTTTTGTGGAAGAGTGAAAAAATAGCATAAAAATAAAGTGGCAGGACGTGGGAGACCAAGGTTCACTTTCCCCTCTGCCAGATGAGGAGAAAGGAGTTGAATATGGGTCTCCTAGGTTGCAGGTGAGTGCTCTAATCACTGTACTGTAGTGTCATTCTCACTCTTTTTTTTTGGCTCAGTGCATGTTTAATTATTTTATGTATACAATGTAGCCTAGCTTCAGCAAGAGAATTTGCGAGTGATGCAGATCAGAATATCCCACAGCACAGTGATAAGGACGCTGTTACAATCAGGGTTGGATTAACTCACCTGGGGGCCTCAGACTGCCCCCCCCGCCATGGCTCCGTCCCTAACTTGGTTACATCCCTGGACCATGGCCGTTGGAAGTCCACCCCATGTGACAACGGAGCAGACAGGCACAGCTGGCCCAGGTTGAGAGCACAGAGCCTAGCCTCTGTCTCCAGGGCCCCACACCCTAGGGCCAGCAAGAAAGAAGTACTTTCAGTGCCCTCCCCCAACCCCTATGATTGTGAGCAGGGAGGTGCAGGGCAGAGCAGATAGGGATCTTAGGGGCTGGATCCTGGCCCCTTCCCCTTTAGGCCAGAGTCTGGGGCTTCAGCCCCTACAGCTCCTGCATGATTCCAGCCCTGACTGCAATATGAGAGACCCAAATGCAAATTTCTTGTCTATATGAGGAGGAGGGAGGACTGGAACTGTTCTCACATACCCCAGGCGAGTTCCTTAACTCCCGGGCTAAAGGTTACAAGGGAGGAAATCAAAAGTCATTGAATTCAATAAGAATCTTTCTTTTAACTTCAGTGTGAGATTTGGCTCAGGCCTTTAGAACTGTTAAAGAGCATTGCACTGATGATCTTTGAGAATTATGTCCTCTTTTTTTTTGTATCATAGAATCATATCTAAATAGGGAGAGGCATTGCAAATTTTCCACAGTGCTCCTTGTATGCTTCATTTGTAACCCAGAGGGATAGAAAACCTAAATCAATGAAGAAAATATCATTTTTTCGGGGAAATTCAGTGTCCTGGGCCTTGCTCTGTAGATTACACATATGAGTACCACTTGTAGGTGTTTTTTGTTTTTGATCTGGACATCTACTTACTGGGAAACAGAGAGAGAAAGAATTGCATTAATTTGAATCACTATTAAAATACCCCCGAACAAATAATGTGGAGTTAAGACTGAGTACATATGAGTAATTTAAGAATAAAAAACATTATAGGGAAGTTGAAATCATCCCAAAACCAAGTAGTATAAACCCAGGAAATTTGGTCTACTTGAAAGAAATACAAACATGCTAAGGTAAGAAATGCACTCTTAAGGCACTCTACAACAATCTTAACACTGCCTGGAACTGATGCTGTGCTATCAACATACTGTCATCATGGTTAAGGCATTTGAGTGGCAGTGCTCCCGGATTAGAAGAAACTGATTTAAAAGATATATTACAGTATTTTTCATATTGCAAGAGTGCTCCCTACGGCTTTGTCCAGTCTCATAGTGCACGGTACAAAAGCAACTATTTGCTGTGGTGCATATCCCATTGCCTAAAAATATTTACTAATAAAAAAAAATGCTTTCTGATTTGTAGGCTAATTCCATTTCCTTAGTTTCGTCCCACTGTTTGGACCAATCTCTTAGTTTTTGTCCTTTAAAAGATGTCTAACTAAAAAAGGCAGACAGATGGAAAAACATCTCCAGTTCAATCTTTTTCAGAGGCACAGATGTTAAGACGATAGCCACATTTAATAACTGTAAAAATGCAGATCTTTATGCATAAATATATTGATTTGCATACAGGACGAACTTAGCAGATAATGAAGACATCAGTTATTCATGCCAAAATATTTTCTTTCTGTTTTAAATGTCTTGTTTCCTTAAAAGGCAGGAAGGGAATAATTTGTGGCTTCAATAATGGGAATTGCCATGGCAAATACAGACAGCAGAAAAAGTGATAAAATTTACCAAAGAAACTAAAAAAGTAGTATCCTGGATATCTTAATATTACTGGTCTACAAATACTAGCCAGATTTTAAAACATTTTGCCTTTCAATTTGATTAGAATCAGACTTTCTTCCGGTAGCTGAGTTCACTCATAATACTACTCAGTATTCAACTGGTTTGCCAATGTCCAGTTTTGTAGACTCATGTCCTCTGCTGAAGATCTCATGAAAACTATTCATGATGGTTACTCAGGGCCTGGTTAAGTTTCAGAATATTCAGCACAAAGTTCCTTGGGTCAACAGCAATCTCCTTGCTTAGAAACAGCCTCTTCTTGTTCCCATCTCATTTGGTACAATGCCACAACAACACAAAGAAGATTTGTATTCTCACATTTCCAGCAAATATTGAGGTTAAGATTCCTTCCGCATTATTCCTGACATAATCTTCAGAGAATATGTTGGAAGATGTTAAATTACTATTGTGATCTGTGGTGTCTCAGTTCTTTGTGTCTAATTAATCTATCCTTAGGCAAGTTAAACTATCTTTTTCTGTATGTTTTCTTGGATTATTTTAAAACATATTTTTATGTTTTGGAACCCTGATATGTTACATACAAACACAAGAGAAACAAAAAATCAAATCACTACTAATTTGGGTTCTCATTATTTAAGTTTAGCATCAGTTTTAGCAAACTTTTAATCTGCTAATATTGTAAACACTGGTTTATTTGTACACTAGCACTTTAACTGAGAGGTGAGAATGAGAACTGGAAACCATCTTTCAGCTGACCTACACTAGATGAAGTTTATTCTGGGCCATTTTGTTAATTTGGAAAAATATTGTCCCCAAAGTTTATAGCTGGAATGTCCTATAATGCAGGTTGTTCACAAAGGAAGGCTTAAGCAATATTTCAATCAAACATTCATTCAGTTTCACTAAAGGACAAGTTTTATTACAATTTTGACAAGCTAAGAGCTATCAAAAGAAGGTTAAGGGAAACATGTTCTCATCCTGGCATCTCTATGGTTTTGCTTTTCATATAATTTAATTTCTTAATAACTAGCAGATGATTATGAAATTAGGAAATTTACATTCTATCTTGCCTGTATTTCTTCAGATAGGGCCACTCTTTTTGAAGATGAATGGTGCACATTCTTACACACTTGACTGAACATAGCTGAATGAATCAGCTGCTAAATCATTCATTTTTCTGAGTTAGTCAAATATGTTCCTTGTTAATTTAAATGAACATAGAGCTCCTGGAATTCTGTGGCTGGCCACTTGTTCCACAGACAGATAATAATTACAAGAACAGCTAAGGAAAACTTAAGAATACTGTGCACTTCTGCAGTGCTTTTTGTCTGAGGCACTCAATGTTCAATACAAACACAAGAATTAATTAAGTCTCTGACCACCTCACCAGTCAAATATACAAAAGGGTAACTTGATCCATCACTGAAATGTAACTGTCTTTGGGGTGGAATATAGCTACTCTCAGTAGCTTGTAGCAGCATTACACAACAGCTTAGAACAAGAAAAGAAAAAACATTAGGTCAGATTTAAGTACAGTAAGAAAAAGGCAGTAAATGTAATCTTCTGAATAGGCATACCCATGTGAGTAATTTTACTCATGTGAGATGGTCCCAGCAAAACTAATGATGTAAAGTCAGTGATCCTATTCATGAGTAGCTCCAGTCAAATGTTACATTTTGGAAGCACCAAAATTATAGTACTATCAATGGAGGCCAATTTTCCAGACCACCTTATGGGTGATCTGACGAAGTGGGATTTTCTCCCATGAAAGCTCATGCGAAAAATAAATGTGTTAGTCTTAAAGTGCCACACAACTCCTTGGTGTGTTTTTTTTTTTTTTTCCTGGACTAGACTAACATGGCTATCCCTTTGAAAAGTGACCTCTTAAACAGCACAGCAGTCAAGCATCCAAAATATAATATAGCTTGTGCTACAAATTAAGCATGTAAACTGACTAAAATACACTATGATTCAATTGTTGTGTGTAATAGAATCATGTCTCACTAAATTGATATCATGATGGTTTTTAAATTTTATTAATGTGGTCTGATCTGATTTTACCTTAAGAGTATATCTAATTTTCTGAGATTATAAATCTGTATATACAGTGTTAAATATAGACGTTTACTATTAATTGTCATTTTTAAAAAAAAGAAGATAGTTTTTGTAATTTTTGAGTAGGCTAAAGAAAAACAAAATACACCCTTTGTTGTTACCTTTATTTATACCTGTTGAAGGGTGAGACCAAATCTTGAAGCCTGTTGTCTAGGCCAGACCATGCTACAGAAATCTTTAGAAGCTATGTTATGTGTTCATAGTAAAATGCTCTTATATATTTTATCAGTTTACATGCTGGCTTTGTTGACAAGTGGTAGTGTATTGGTTTGTGATAGCTGATGGGTTTTTTGTGTTGGTGTCTTTTAAGAAGTGGCCTACAGGCAGAGGAGATATTTCAGAGGAGGGCTCACTGTTCTTGAGGTCAGGGGCGGGGGGAAGAGCACTGAAGTATAAACACATAGAGTATAATCCTGATTCCATTAAGTCAGTAAGAGTTTTGCCATTAACTCTAGTAGGGTCAGGATTTTGCATCTAGTTTCTAGCAACCTCTCCATTACGCCTAACTGCTTTGGGTGTGTCCACACTGTCCATTATGCCTGGGCTCTGACTCAGGTTCTGTGCATACAAAACAATCTGATTTGGGTCAACAGTAACTCAGGACCAGATCTAAAACCCTGCTGGTGGAGGGGAGGGGGTGAAAGCCAAAGTTCCACTTGGGTCTAAGCTCAGTATTTTTGCAGCTAAAGTTCAGCCCTGTGCAAAAAGTTCTGCATAGTGCAATATGCACATATCAGCATGACTGTGTGTCCACTGGTGATATGCCCTGGTTTACAATGAAGCATGGTGTAGGAGAAAGTAAAAGGTTAAAATAGGAGAGATAAGCAGAAATGCCCAGGAGCTGGCTCAAGGTCTAACAAAGTAATCCAAAACATGGACCCTGAACAGAATGTACAGTGGGCCTGAACTGAAGGTACTGACAAGAGACAGGTTGTGAAAGTTCAACTTCACTGAAATTGGCAAAAAATAGGTGACATTGCAATAATGAGTATGAAACATGGGAAAGTGCCTGAAAGTTGGGAGGTATCGGGTCAGTGTAGCACCAAGAAGGTAAAGGTATTGTTTTGGTCAAACCTGACACCTTGATGGATGGAGATGTCCAGTGATGTGTGGATCTGACAAATTCATGGGTGGCAACAAGAAAGGGGTATGTGGGCCAATCAAAGTAGATTTGGATCCTGAAGATGGCCAGGTCAGTAGGTGCAAGCAGGGTATAAGAATAGGAGCCCCGGAGCCCAGAGTTCATGCAGCCGAAGGGGATGACGGTGACTCCTGCCACCAGTTGAGCTGTTCTGTTGCATTGACAGCATCAATGATGCCAACAAATCTGTTGATGTAGATTGTTTGCCATAGTGCTACATTTCAATAAAGCCTAGCCTGGCACCTTCATTTCCACAAAGATCTGTGGTGGTGCTGGTTTCCTTGATCATGAGTATTGCCTCTTGTACACAAGGTATGCCTAGGCTCCCAATCACTGAGCTGACTGGGTTCTCACTAGACATTTGAGCCAAAGGTAACCCAATATGTTAACCAAAGGAACATCTTGGCTTAGTATCAACAGGCTAACTGAGTTCCTACTTAAGATCCACGCCAGGCTCTAGACCACTGGGCTAACTGAGTTCCCACTGAGGGGTCTGAGCTGGGGTAATCCGGAGCGAACATGCCTTCAGAGACTCAAGCATGCGTTCACACACACAGCCAAACTGATATCAGTGCTGGACACTGATAAGAACATATCTTGCTGGTCGTGCCCAACCACACTCTCTCCAATGTACTACAGACGTATGTGGAAATACTGAACCCACAAGTCTGGGTTCCACAGACCTGGATTTACAGTGCAATGTAGATGTATTCTACGTGGGCATGAGGTGTTGAGGAATGTGAATGAGGGAGACAAAATGTGAGACTTCCAAGAAAACTTTGAGTATTCAGGTAAAAAAAAAGAGTCATTTATGTTTCATATCAAAGTAAAGCAACATAACAGAAGTTCAGCAAATCAAACAAGGAATCTGGTGCACTTTTAAAGATGAATAGATTTATTAGTCGCATGATGATTCGTGGGAGAGAATCCCACTTCATCAGATGCTTGAAAATGGGGAACTTACAGGATAGGAGCAAAGTAAAATAAAATAAACTTAATAAAATGAATATAAAATCTGAAAATAACAAGTTAAAACTAAAGAGACATGTCTCTCTTGTTAATTAAAGCAGCAATAATAAAAATATTTTAAAAATATGCAGTTCAGGCAGGGGTTAAAGTATAAACTGGTGGGCCCCAGAACACTCCTAAATTGCTGGGCCCCCTGAAAACTGCTCTGATTTGCTGTTACAGTATGACCTGAATCTGTTTTACACCCCCTTGCATTTAGTTTCATTCCTTTCTGTAAGTTCACCCATCTTCAAAGCATCTGAGGAAGTGGGATCTTCTCCCACAAAAGCTCATGCAAAAAATAAATCTTAGTTTTAAGGTGCCACACAACTCCTTGTTGTTGTTTTTTCACTGCACTTTTTTCGACTTCTGGGACCTCTCCTGTCCACTGCAAGTTCTTAGAGATAATGCTAATGGGTCCAATATTGCTTCTTGTAGTTCCTTAAGTACCCCTGTTGGGAGAATTTCCGTAATGATACTTACCTTGCTTGGTTACTGATGTGAAATGTATTATGTGTTATTATCCACTGTTAAAACATTGTACAGTGCCTCCCCAGCAGAGGCTGAGTGGGCTAAGAAGTTTGCGTAGGTTACAGGTTGGGGTTTGTGAATAGGGGTTACACTAAGTAACCACCGGAGGACTTTGGCAGCCTGCCGGGAGCTCAGGTCTGCCTAGTGACAGCTCTGGCCTGAGGGGAGAAGCAGGCGGGAACTTTCCTGAGCTGCCAGCTAGCAAGGGAGAGAAGCCTCTCGAACTTTTGGGTACCTCGTGACAAAAAGGGCGCGAAGCAAGGGACGTGCAACGGGCCCCTCTGATTGGCCAGGGAGTTTGGTTTTAAGGGGTTTCCCCGCCCGGTTTGGGGGAGATCCGCGTTAGGCGTGAGTGTGTGTGAGATCTTCGAACTGGAATCCAGCGGAGTTGAAGGATCAGAGAATAGGCTCCCTGAGGAGCTGGGAACTGAGCCTGCCCAAGCCCCTGATTCCGGGGTTCAGAGACTTGGACTCCAGCTCCGGGCTGGAAGGCTGAAGAGGACCCACTTCAGGAAGTCCCCGAAGCAGCCAGAGGCTGGGACTGACATTGAGAAGCTGCCCTGTCTAATTGGTCTTGGTTAAGGGGTGAAAGACTGTAATTACAGGACCCCTGGGGGCACCAGCACCTCGAAGTAGACGGGCCAAGCCGGGATCCAGAGGGATCGGCAGCGTGGGTGTCGGACCTGCGGCATAATCCAGCCGAAGACCAACAGTAAGTAGGGGTATTGGAGGGCTGAGCGCCCTGAAAGCTGGAGTGAAAGAAGTGAAACCGGGGGAGTCTCCCTGTGTTTGGTGGGCAGACTTGGGACTGGAACGTATCCTGGTTCAGTTGGCAAAGGTTGCTAAGGGCAAAGGATCCCTGGGATCCAGGAGGGGTTTCAAAAAGGGGGATCTTCTTAAATCTTGTTTTGTTAGTTGTATGTTATATGTATTTGTGTTATTCCTGACGGTGTTCAGTCTTGGTTTGGGATGTGTTTATTCCCTTAATAAATAGTTATACTCGAATTTAAGCATCTGCCTCTGCTGGAGTGACCTTCTCTTTTAGACGAATACGGGCGATGGAGTGATAAAGATATCTGAAGGTGGGCACGAACTTCCTGGACCCAAGATTTGCCCAGGGGTACTCCCTGGGGGTCCAAAAATTTTATTTTAACACCCCAAAATGAATTTCATCTAGCCTGATGACTGGAATACATCTAATTTACCTAAATATTCTTTAATCTTTTCTTTCCTCATTTTGGCTTGCATTCCTTTTCCTGCTTCTCAGCATTAATTGTGTTGTGTAGATGCTCATCATTAACCTATTAATGAAGACTGAAGCAAAATAGGCATTAAACAGCTCAGCTTTTATGATATCATTGGTTATTAGTTCTCCTTCCCTGTTCAGTACAGTACCTACACTTTCCATCATCTTTCTCTTGCTCTTAAAATATTTAAAGAACCTCTTTTTATTGTTACTTGTCAGTTGCAACTCATTTTGTGACTTAGTCTTTCTGATTTTGTCCCTATTCACTTGTGTTGTTCATTTGTACCCCACCTTATCAATTTGATCATGTTTCCATTTTTTGTAGGATTTCTTTTTTATTTTCAGGTTATTAAAAAGCTCCAGATGGAGCCGAGGCCAGATTAACAAATGGGGCTATAGGGGCTTCAGCCCTGGGCCCTGGCCTGAAGAGTGCCCCAGGCTCTAACCATATCCACCCCTCCCAACTGCTCTGCATGATGTAGACTCGACAGTGGTGAGGGACAAACCACAGAGAGCCCCAACCCTGCTGCTGGTGGGGGCAGGGTCCTGGGCCAGAGCCACTCCCTCCCTGCCTCTGGGCTGGCCCGTCCACCTCCGGTGGTGGGGCAGGACTGACGCCTTTGCTTTTCTCTGCGGCTGGGGACAGCTGGCGCTTGGTATGGTCTGCAGTGCGGCTCTCCAGAATCACGGCCCTGGAAGGCTACACTGGAGCTGCACTACACAGCAGCAACAGCCGATCCCCACCCCACGAGCAGAGCAAAGAGGCCGGCCTGCCCTGCCCCAGGGCAACCCAGCTGGGTCAGGGAAAGTCAGTGGGACCACTCACATTGTACGAGTTCAAACACATGATTAAGGCTTTGCAGACTTGGGAACAAAATCTGTATCTATAATCTCTCTCTCTCTCTTGCACACACACAACGTCTACAGTACCAAAGATATTTGAAATAGTTATTTAAAATAACTATTTTGAATTGATTTTGAAATAATTATTCTGAAGTAGCATTATTTTGAATTTTATTATTTTGAAATAGGAGTCTAGTGAAGAAGTCTTTATTTCAACAGAAGGTAAGAATTATTATTTCAAAATGGAGAGTCTTCACTAGACTCTCTATTTTGTAATAGGGGAATGCAGGGAAAAGTATAGGGCAGTTATTTTGAAAAAAAGCCAATTCCACGGCTTGGAATGGCTTTTTTCAAAATAACTATTTTGAAATAACTGCTCTTTCAAAATAAAAGCATGTTTAGTTATTTCAAAAAGCACTTTTTTTTTTTCTGAAATAATGAAGTGCTTATTTCGAAATAACGAAATGCCTGCATGGATAGGTAAAAAGTTTTTTTTCAAAATAAGCCGCCTTATTTAGAAAAAACTTTTCAGTGTAGACATACCTCCCCCCCCCC
>ML682006.1:22706253-22740344 GCA_007922195.1 Podocnemis expansa | reverse complement strand
CCCCCCCGGTACCGGGGAGACATCAGAGGTGGAATCCTTAAGGGATGACCAGGACCGGGCCAGCCTGGCCAGTGGAGGCCACAGCATGAGGTCCAGGGTGCCTTCGGAGGGTCCGGATCTCGAGGAGTTGTACTCCTCGCCTCTGGATGAGGCTGTGACTGGGGCCAAGCCGTTGGCTATTCTGGACGATGCTAGGGCTCATCAGGAGCTTCTCCGTCGAGTAGCCTCTGGGTTAAACATTCAAGTCGAGGAGATTGCAGAGGACGCTGATCCCATGGTGGATATCCTGCTCCCAGAGGGCCCGGGCCGGGTGGCTCTGCCCTTTATTAAAATGGTGCAGAACACGACTAAGGCGGTGTTGCACACCCCATCCTTGATTCCCCCTACGGCCAAACAAGCTGAAAGGAAGTACTTTGTGCCCTCTAAGGGCTACGAACATTTTTATTCCCACCCCACCCCCAGCTCGTTGGTGGTAGCCGTGGCAAATGAGCGGGAGAGGCAAGGTCGTCCTGGTTCGACCCCCAAATCCAAGGACGCTAAGAAACTGGACCTCTTTGGCCGTAAGGTTTATTCCACGGGGGGGTTGCAGCTAAGGATAGCCAATCAACAGGCTATCCTTAGCCGTTATATGTTTAATACCTGGTCTGCCCTGGAGCGTTTTAGTGACTCAATGGAGCAGGACTCCAGAGCTGCCCTGTCGGCATCCATCAAGGAGGGCAAGGTTGTGTCCAAGGCCCTGTTGCAATCGGCATTAGACGCAGCCAACGCGGCGGCTCGCTCCATGGCTTCTGGGGTTACTATGTGGCACAGCTCATGGTTGCAGGCCTCGGGGCTGCCCCAGGAGGTACAGGCCACGATACAGGACTTGCCCTTTGAAGGTCCAGAGCTGTTCTCGCAGCAGACGGACGCCCGTCTTCAGACTTTGAAGGACTCTAGGGTGTTAATTAAATCCTCGGGACTCCATACACCGGCGAGCCAAAGGAAGCAATTCAAACCACCTCCTCCTCTCGTGAGGCCTTACCTCCGCCGCCAGGACAATGACAGGCGTAGGGGCAGGGGATCCCGTAGGCCCTCAGGGCATCAGCCCAGCAGCCAGGGGGCCTCACGTCAATCGACTGGCCAGAAAAAGACCCTTTTGATGGTCGGCGCGAGGGCGACTTAGCAAGCGCCGGGGATCCAGAGACTCCCTTGTTCCTCAGAAGACTGTGCCATTACGTGCCAGAGTGGCGCAAGATTACAAAAGACCGCTGGGTTCTCAGAACACTTCAGGAGGGCTATTCCCTCCAATTTTCTTCGTTACCCCCGCCAGCCCCCCCTACGCTGCTTGGTTCCCTGCGGGATCAGGCCCACCAGCAAGTACTATGGGAGGAGGTGCAGGCGCTGCTGCAGAAAGGGGCGGTGGAAGAGGTGCCACTAAACTGCAGGGGCAGGGGGCTTTACTCCCGTTATTTCCTTATTCCCAAGGTGAAAGGGGGCCTGCGGCCAATTTTAGATTTGATGCGCCTCAACCAGTTCCTTCGCAAAATTCGGTTCCGAATGGTGTCCCTCGCCTCAATTGTTTCGTCTCTGGATCCGGGCGATTGGTACGCCACCCTCGACTTACAAGATGCGTACTTCCACGTTGCAATCAACCCACTGCACAGGAAATTTTTACGCTTCATCGTCGGGCGAAAGCACCTGCAATTCACGGTGCTCCCATTCGGCCTATCCACTGCTCCGCGGGTATTTACAAAGTGCCTTGCGGTGGTAGCGGCGTATCTCAGGAAGAAGCGGGTCACCCTCTTCCCATATTTGGACGATTGGCTGGTCGTGGGCAAGTCGTGCCAGGAGGTGCTATCTCACCTGAGATTGACGCAGTCTGTGTTCGATCGCCTGGGGCTGCTGATAAACGTTCAAAAGTCGGTGCTCGTTCCCACACAGCAGATAGAATTTATAGGGGCGGTCCTCAACTCGACGTCCGCAAGGGCGAGCCTTCCTACCACCCGCTTTCAAACCATCAAGCAGCCGGTGGATTTCTTAACAAAATTCCCCCTTGTATCGGCACGGGAATGCCTTCACCTGCTAGGCCTCATGGCAGCTTGCACCTTTGTGGTTCCCCTCGCCCGCCTACAGATGTGACCGCTCCAGCTGTGGTTGGCGGGGGTGTTCCACCCGGTGAGAGACAGTTTGGACACTATGGTCACCGTGCCTGCACCAGTGCTGGAGCCCCTTCATTGGTGGGGCTGTGAGACCAACCTGTGCTCAGGGGTTCCGTTCCGGCTTCCTCAGCTGTCGCTTCACTTGATGACAGATGCCTCAGACGTAGGCTGGGGGGCGCATCTCAGCGGCCTCAAGACACAGGGCCTGTGGAGGGATGCGGACTCCCGGTTACACATCAATATAAAGGAGCTCAGGGCAGTGTGTCTGGCGTACGAGGTGTTCCAAGAGCATCTTCAGGCCCGAACAGTGTTGGTTCGCACCAACAACACCACCGCAATGTTCTATATCAACAAACAAGGCAGCACGTGTTCGCGTCTTCTTTGCCAGGAAGCCATGAGCCTCTGGGAGTTCTGCATTCACCACAGGATCCACCCAGTGGCATCGTATATACCGGACCTCCGGAACTCCCTGGCGGACGAGCTCAGCCGGAGGTTTATGACCCACGAATGGTCCCTCCACCCGCAAGTGGCGGAGTTGCTCTTCCAGAGGTGGGGTTATCCCTGTCTGGACCTGTTTGCCTCCGAGCTCAATACAAAATACCAGGACTTCTGCTCCTTCCGTGGGTGTAGTCCTGGGTCGAGGGCGGATGCCTTCGAGATCCACTGGGGGCAGGCAGGCCTACTGTATGCGTTCCCCCCAACACCGCTAGTGCCCAGAGTGTTGTGGAAGATAAAGGAAGAGAAGGCGAGGGTCATTCTGGTCGCCCCGGCGTGGCCAAGACAGCATTGGTTTTCGGCTCTAATGCGGTGGTCCAGGTGCAGCCCGGTTCGGTTGCCCCTCAGGTCAGACGTGTTGACCCAGGACAGTGGACAACTCCTCCACCCCAACCTGGAGGCCTTGCACCTCCACACGTGGTGCCTTCATAGTTGACGGACAGCGAGCAGTTGTGCTCCTCACTGGTGAGGGAGGTTCTGTGTGGCAGCAGAAAGCCCTCCAGAAGGACTACGTATGCTGCTAAGTGGTGCAGATTTGCACAGTGGGCCGGGGTCAACGGGGAGGACCCAACGTTGGTCTCGATTCACCGCAAACTGGACTGTTTATGGCACCTGAAGTCGAGTGGGCTGTCATTGTCATCCCTGAAGGTCCACTTAGCAGCAATCGCGGCTTTCCGCAGCAACTCCGAGCATAGCTCACTTTTCTCCGTCCCCATAGTGAAAAGATTCCTGACAGGCCTCTCTAAGCTGTACCCGGCGGTGAAACCGCCTACGATCCAGTGGGACTTAAACGTGGTCCTGTCGTGACTCACCAGACCCCCCCCTTTGAGCCATTGGCGACGTGTTCACTGCTATACCTGTCATGGAAGGTCGTGTTCCTGGTGGCTATCACGTCAGCCTGGAGGGTGTCGGAGCTGCGTGCCTTGGTGGCAGAGCCGCCATACACTCTGCTCTTTAAGGACAAGGTGCAGCTGCGCCCACATCCATCCTTCAGGCCCAAGGTGGTGTCACACTTCCACGTGAACCAGGACATTTGCCTGCCTGTCTTCTGTCTAAAACCCCATGCATCAGAGGAGGAGAGGTGCCTCCATTCCCTGGACGTGCGCAGAGCACTGGCCTTTTATATAGAAAGAACAAAACCGTTTCACAAGACCCCCCAGCTTTTTGTGGCATTGGCGAACTACAAGAAAGGCCAGCCGGTGTCTATGCAGAGGATCGCTTCCTGGATTAAGGCTTGCATTAAGGAGTGCTACAAGCTGGGAGGTAGACACCTGCCAAGGGCGACGGCCCATTCGACAAGGGTCCAAGCGGCTTCAACAGCATTTCTAGCGGGAGTCCCGATTGTGGACATATGCAAGGCGGTGGCATGGTCCTCCCCGCACACCTTTGCGCAGCATTATGCCATCTCCCAGCAAGCGCAGCAGGATGCGGCAGTGGGAAGGGCAGTGCTGCAAGCTGTCTGTCTGTGATTTCTCCCACCTCCAAGGTAAGGCTAGATACTCACCTACAACAGAATGGACAGGAGAAGCACTCGAAGAAGAAGAGGTTACTTACCTGTAACCGGTGTTCTTCGAGAGGTGTGCTCCTGGCCATTCCAATCCCTCCCACCTCCCCTCAGACAGTGGGGTAGAAGGAACTGAGGAGGGACGGGGTCGGCTGTTGGCTATATAGGGAGCGGCGACGGCACCACTCCAGGGGGTGCTACAGCCGACCCTATGAGTACTCTAGGGGAAAAGTTTCCGACGTGCCGTGCACGGGGCGTGCAGACACCTACAACAGAATGGCCCGGAGCACACCTCTTGAAGAACACCGGTTACAGGTAAGTAACCTCTTCTTTGTCAGATGCTTCCAAGATGGGTGAACTTATAGAATGGAATGAAAATAAATGCAAGGGGTGTAAAACATAGGATCAGGTCATACAGTAACAGGAAATCAGAGTAGTTGTTAGGTTCAAACCCTGGGAAGCTTAAGTCACATTACCTTTTGTAATGGGAAAAGAACCTGTTTTGGATCCAGTACCGTTGTATGTTTTCAAATAAATAATTTAATCTTGAAGAGTGAGCCCCAAACTTGATTCATACCTCAAGTAAATAGGAAAAGGCTGCAGAATCAGACTATAAATCACAATGGATTCATGTGTTTTCATCATATACTTCACAGAGGAAAAATGAGAGGGTGCTTTTATTTTCCAAATAGGGCTTATATACAGGGAGTTCAATTTTGAACTGTTTGGAGGAGTGAACATCCCAGGAGAATATATGACAAACAATGACTAAGATCTAGGAGGAATGAAAGACTTGCAGAAATAAATGTAAGTGTTAAATTAATTTGGTTTCAGTTAATCTTTTCAATTTTTGTTATTCCTCTTCCTGCTTAATAAAAGCTGTGGATTTTTTGTCTGCACAGAAAAGCTTTTTGCTCTTTGGACCATGTCCTCATTATGAAAATGCATAATATGAGGGAATGGAGTGTATTTCAAAATTAACATGGTCAGATTTTAATTAAAAATTCAATTAGCTACTACATAAAGTAAATTGAGATGAAATATACAGTGCAATAAAGAAACACAGTATCCAGGATTCAAAAATAGCGTTTAAAAATATATTTGCTTTTTCCATTTCTAAACATTATAGTCATTATATTTCTAAACATTACAGGATAATGACACATATTTTAGTGTGCCTTTTTACTTTCAAAAGATACTATTTTAAAAACAAACCATCAGGCTATTTGGAAACAGATCAGTAGTGGGGAATGGAAATATACCTGTAAGTCCTGCTGTCCTCAATCAATATCTCCATCTATCCATCACGGATATGTATGCTAATTGAAGAAATGTGCGTGCACGTGCGTGCACACACACATACACACAATTAGCACACATGGCTGAGATCTCAAGTGAAATTAATGAATCACAGTGTCCAACATGTCTTTAAAGTAAGATTTAATCATTGTAGTTATTAATGGAATAATCAATTTTCACAGTAATTGGCAGGCCCTGCTTCATCTGTCATTAATTTCTTCATTTACACGATAAACTGTTCTTTAGTGTGGGAAGAATTATTTTGATACATTTTTCAATAAGGTGGGCAAAGTTAAACCACACACCTTCAAGGCTGTTCCAGACTAACTTATGTTTCATGAAGCAGAGTCAATATTTGTTAACAACTACTCTTGCTAATACTGGCCAAGTTCCAAAGGGGCAGCCGTGTTAGTCTAGTAAAGTAAAAAAAAGCAAGGAGTCTTGTGGCACTTAAAGACTAACAGATTTATTTATTGTATGAGCTATCGTGGGAGAAAATCCCACTTCGTCAGACCTGTAGCAATGTTGTCATCCACCTCTCATGAGAACCCTCCATATATCCCCCCTCCCTTAGTTTTGTATGAGGCAGAACCTGCCTCTCGCAAACATCACCTTGGGCAATGGTATTTTTGGCAGGGCTCAACTCCCTGTCTGAATCACACAGACTGTTGCCCCTTCCAAGGTATACAGTCTAGTTTTGTCACAGCCTTGGGATGGAGCCATCTTATCAAGTCTTTCTTCCTGGGGGCACTGTCTTATTCAGCAGACCAACAGGGGCCCATCTTGATATCTCCAGTTGGTGTCCTTTCAGCAGCCCTTCCTGGACTCTATCTTCCTCTAAACCAGCAAGGCCCTTTCCTGATCTGGCTAGGTTCTAGGTTCAGTCCCCTGGGTTTGGTCTGCCCATACTGACCTAGTCATGGTTTTAATGCTGCTCTAAGCCAGCCAGGCACCCTGTTCTATCTTCAGGCTCCCAGTAGGAACTGATTTCTCTGCCTCTGCTGCTTCCTTTTATATACGCCCCTCTTTATATGACCTGATTGGTTGCTCCAGCAGCCCCACTGATTAACTGCTCCTCTGCGACCATTCTAGGCTGGAGGACTTCTCTGCTCTTTCCTGAGGCGGGGTGAGGCAATGCCATGAGGCCTCTAGCAGGAGGCATCCATACCTAGTCCACCCCATCACAAGCACCATTCAGCTTACTAGAGCTATGTTTTTGTGGAATATATGCAGACAGAGTGCTACCGTTGGAAAGAAATAATTTAAATTATACTAAAGATGCTGACTTCAAATGAAAAAAGAAAAAAGAGCTGGCAGTTCCTTCCTGGGTCTCCTTAATTGTAGCTATATATATAAAACAAAAGAGACTTGGAACATAAATAAGATTATAAAGTACTGTATGTGGCTGTAGCCGATTTACAGGCCTATGTTGTGCCCTTGAACCAGAACCACGGGTTGGGGAATGGTGCGACGGAAAAGTGACACTCAAGTTCTGTTTTCTCTCAGAATACAGAGGGAAACTATCCATGCAATAGAGGGTGCAAAGTGCAATTTCTCTCAGGTAAAGCTAGTTTTGTTGGTCAACAAGAGGTTTGCAGTCTTGAGGGAGAGCAGAATCATCTGTCATCACTAATCTTGTAGTGTCCTTGTGCGGAGAGAAGCATGAGAGCCAATTTTTTTCCAGTCCTGATGAGGAGGTATAAATTGCGGCTGGCAGACGAGGGCTCCTTGCAACCTCTTCTAATGAGTGCAAACAAAAGATAAGAGCCACTCCATATATTTAAGAGCTATATTATCTGCAACTCGGGCAACTTCTATGAAAGGAACAGGAAATGCAATAAATTTGCACTCCTGGAGGTTTCTTTGCATTTGAGGATAAGTTTTGTTTCCCACCACAGAAAGAAATAAGGGTTTAGGGATCCACAAACAGTGGACTTCTCAAGCAAGCATGGCTCACAGAAACTTCCAGAAACCCTATGTCTCTGCATTGGTTCCTGGCTGCTTCTGTGATTTAGAATGAAGGTCATAAACGGGCACTTGCATCCAAACCATCATGTTAGCTGATGTTAGAACAGTAGAGGACACAGCATTTTTTTGACTGTTCAGATTTTATTCTGTTTGCAATTAATCTGTATAAAAACATGACTAGTGTGTGAGATGCGGCAAAGTTGGCAAATGTAGTTGAAAGAGATTGGAATATGTCATAGTATGGTAAATGTCATGTTATACACTGAGACAAGATGAATGGCATGGAAGGGATGACTAAATTCCTGCCTGTCACATGGCTGAATTAGGTGAGATTATTAAATGAAAGAAAAGCTGGTACCAAAGAACTATATAATAGGGGGGAATCGTATCTGTTCTTTTCCCAGCTGGCTGAATTTGGAAAGGCTTCTGGTGGCCATAACCCCAAAAGAGCTCAAACTACTAGGTAAACCCTGAAGAAAGTTGAAAAGAAAATGAGTTGAAATGTTATTTTTTTCCTTCTTCTGCACCTTTCACCCCATCCCATTACCATCAGGAAACAGGAAAGGTCCCAGTCTGACTTTATGCCACAAATATAAGGTATAAATTGCTTGAATATGGCGCAGTTAGGACCGCAAACATTGCATGATTACTATCCAGTGTAGTGTCACTTGGGAGAAAGAGTCCGATTCTGCTGCCATTAAAATCAAAGGGAATTTTGCCTGTGACTTCAATGAGGACTGCTATTAAGATTGGGTGCTATTAGTTTAACCTGTTTTAGGGGTGTAATCATACTCCTGCTAACTCTGTTGCGAGTCTAATGGCTAAATCCCCTATCACATGGAACATCTACCCCTACTAGTGGAAATGCTAAATTCCTCCTAGCACGTTTCATCATGAATCATACTGAAATATAATTTACCTCTAAAGCACAAAGTATCAGATGTATTTATTGTATGCTGAATAGGATCATTAACAGATAATTTATCTTGCATAATGCTGTGTGGGAAATGAGGCTTTATCCTAATACTGCTGGGCTGTTTTAATAACAATATACAAATTACAGATCATTCAGTGCCCTGTTAATAAAAATGTATATGGTTGTTGAAACAGAAATGTCAATGTACAGTTCGGTGTGAGTGGAAACATTTTTGCATTTAAAATTCATTAGCTCCTGATATGAAACGCCATAGTAATAATTTACATCTCTCCCTGGTTATTTACAATAATCTTCACGGAACCAAACCATGTATATTTTCATTGCTTTTGTGTTGCCAGCTCAAATTGAACATGAAAAGTAAATTGAAAAGTTATTTAGTGGCAATTGGTTGGCTATTTTGGCACAACAGGGTGTGTGTCAGCAAATGCCTTTTTAAATAACTAAAACAGAACATGAAGTAATTCTTCAAAATGTATGGTTCATAGATTGCACAATAATCCACTGGAATACTAATCTGTTTTTGGAACAAATATAGATAGCACAGTGGCTGAGTCTAAATTACTACCCGTAATGATCTTTTTAGCTTTTCTTCAGCTGCTGGAAAATGATACTGAAACTTTGTTTCTGAGCATTTTCTGTTTGATTTTTTTTTTTAAAGAAAGGCTCATAAAGAAGAAAATAAATTATGTATACATATTCGTACCAGTAATATGTTCTCTGTATATATATCTATATCTATATATATAGATAGGTAGATAGATAGATATAGATATGAAGCCAGTTGTATCAGAAAGGCAAACACCTAAAGCGGGAATGATCTGTAGCCATCCCTCCCAAGGAGGTACCAGAGGCAGAATGCATATCCACTGAACCTATGGCTGCTACTACTTCCCTTTATCAGGAAATTCTTTCTGAGGCCTTTATAAGCTGATGCAAGGAGATTGGTCTGACTACCTTGCTTCCTTCCTTTCTTTCTGAGGCTACATGAGAGTTTTAGAACCCTTTCTACTTCCCTTTGCTCCACCTCCAAATGCTTTGTGCCATTTGGGAGCAAGTTGAAAATGCAATAAATATTAATGACTAGTTAAATAAAAATTTCCCATTGTTTCAGCACAGCAGAGAACTTGTCAGGATTTCTTTTATCTTAATTAAAACAAAATAAGGGAGAAAATCCTCTTAACCAATATAAGATGTTTGTCAAAGTGATGCCATGAAATAGCAAACTATTAAATAAGAGCAGTAAAAGAGGCCATATACAACTGTATTATTGATTGTGTTACCTTCACTTTCTTTTTCCTTGTATCAGAAGATGATTTTGCTCTCCCTTTTCTGAATTTGAATTAATATGCAAATCTACCAGCATTTTTATAGTGGCCAGATTTGAAGCTCAAATGCCGGGGACTACATCTTGATATAAGGCAAGATCAATCATGTCACTTCACCCTCTTCCTTGATACAAAAGGATTTTTAGCGAGAGGCTGAGAGCAAAATGCATAAGAGTGATGATGCATTTATATCACAGGAACAAACTGATAACCCAGCTTTCCCTCACGTCATTTTCTTGTGCATTTTCAGTTATTGTATGCTTATTTTAGAAACGAAATGATTGTTCTAGGGCTAGTTCAAAGGAAAAGTTAGTTTGAACTAAAAAATGCAGTTAATTTGAACTAACCACTAAGTCGAACTTTTTAGGTTCGAACTAAGGCATCTACATTGCCCTCGTTAGAGGTAAAGTTCAAACTATGCACTATGTTCGAACTAGCTAGCTCGAATTAAACTTTGCTTAGTTCAGACTGAAAAACTTTTTAGTTTGAACTAGCCAAAGGCTAGTGTAGACACAGACCAGATTAGTTTGGACTAAGCCTCCTTAGTCTGGACTAATTTGGCAGTGTAGACATAGCCATTGTATCTTATACACAATGCATCCTGTGTTAATTATTGTGTAAGCATTTCCATATCAATTTAACCCATAGAAAATCAAAATGAAGGCAACCAGAGTTAATATGTACTACTGCAAACAATGAAAGTTTCCTCTTCCTTCCTTCCTTCTTATAACTATGTCTTATGTTTAATGTTCATTACTTCTTTCTTTAGTAGATAATCCTTGATATGATTTTAAAGACTTCATAGCACATGGACTCTGATATGCTCTTTAAAGGATGGCACACTATTGATTGCATACATCTGCCTGAAGAGCATTTACCCTTCCTACCCTTTTCTTTCTCTGCAGGAATGGCATTTTCATAACATTTTTCACATTCCTAAATTCCTTTCTTTTTCGAGCATAATTTCTCTTCACTAAGGTTTTCCTTTGAAGACTCATATATTCTTGGTGCATCTCCAGATTTGCACATTGTACTTTGTAGGGTCTCAGCCTTTGGAAAAAAAGGTTGTTATTTTATTACTGTTTTGTTGCCAAATTTAGCTCTGTTTCCAAGTAGCTTGACAGTAGAATTGGCATTTAGACAGTGCTATTTCTAGCCATTCTGCATCTTTGTACTCTCACCATGACTTGAAGATTTGAGATTGCCTTTACAACAAAAAAGCCCTCAGTCCCAAATCAGCAACCTTTACAGAACAAGTTACTTTTCACCCAATTAGCTAGTCAGAAAATTAACCAAAAAAAGCTACATGTATTTTTTGACCCCTCACCCCTTCCTAAAAGATTTGCCGGGTGTGGAAGGAGAGGAGGAGAGGGAATGGGGGAGAGGGCTTTCTGAACTTCTGGAAGGCCAATATGCTCTGCCACTTTTTGAGCAAAGCAAGAAAGGCACTAGAGAACTGAGGGTCTGTCACTGACCACACCTTGTCAGTGACGTAATTTAGGAACTGACAGCTCATATTATCTGAGATTATTTTAACTGCCTCAGAATCACAGAAGAGGATATCAATCACCATTAGAATTAGATTGAAGTAGTCACTGATAGTGAGATCTGAATGAATTTCCCAGTCTCCAGAGCTCTAAATATCCTAACATTAAAGTTTTGCTGGAACACACTGGGATTTAGCAGAGTATCAAGCAAAGCTGATGAATAAAACAACCAAGAGACTTTTTTTAATCATCTTATGACTTTTTAAATTTAGTTTGAGTGGCATAACCCTTCCTTTGTATATTTCAGCCAAAGGTCAGTCTTTTGCACGTAATACCATACAGTCGATTTCCAGCAGGGCATACTTAAAGGTCCTTAAAATTCAGAAGTAGTGTTCTATTAAGACCTTGCAAATATGCACTCTTTTCTCTGATGTCTAGAGCATAAATCTGAGAAGTTGTTTCAAAATTCATATTGTTAAGGGGTTTTTTTCCCCCCCATTCTGTAGATAAGACCATACTGAGAGAACTCTGAATGGGGGTCATGTTAGTTTAACCTGAGAGTTTGATTCAGTGTATTACTATCTTTGCTTCCTATAGAATTGGTTCATTGTACTCTGAGAAGGATTCCCTAGCATGAACAGATTATGCAGTTTAATTGCATCTCACTCCGAACTTTATTCTGTGATATTTAATCACTTCAAGAAGTGCTTTGAGTTAATGGAGCTATTCACATGACTGAATACTACTGAGCATGATCCAGGGCCATAGAAATGTTTTGAGAAAATTGGCTCTTCAAAGAATGTAATAGTTAACTACAAAGGGCAAAAAGAGAAAATGGGTAGAGAAATTACTTTTTAGTTTTGGGAACCAGTATTCTGAGCTTATGTTTGCAGGACAGATGTATTCAAGTTGGATCACTAAAGCCAATGCACTCTGATCCCTCCAATTTCTTCTCTTCAGTTTAAATTAAAAATTAGAAAAATGTGAGATGTGACCTGTTACTTCTGTGTGGCTAGAGTGATGCAGCTGGGATGCATTGCACCTATGAACTCTCCTCCAGTTTTTCTTGGCTCCTTCCAAGGGACAGGCCTCTATCTGTACTACTTCTAGGTGGACCTCGGCAGTTCACATTGCTAAGATTGGATTATCAAACTAGTACACCCTATACCAACTATACTCTTATGGTTACAGGGTAAAGCATGGTTATGTCCCCTTCCAGTCTCTCACTAGTGCACTCTTTAAGATGACTGGTTTCACTACCTTCATCTGTCTATCTAGAACCACATGGTCCTCTCTTTGTTGGAAGGCAGCAACCCTTATTTCTAACCACATTAGGGTGATGGGCCCACATTTTAATTGCTACCTGCTAGTAGAGCTATGTAAAAATAGATTTTTCAGTTCACTGGCAATCCTCTCTCCTCCACTTCCCCATAAAAGTCTTGGATTGAACCGAAACTTTTAGTTTTCAGTAAATCAAAAAGTTGAAAAGATGCATTTTGTTTTGACACTTGAAAGTCTGGTTTCGGATTTTGGCCATTTTGAAACATTCTGGATTGTTTTTAATACAGTCAAAGAAAATTTTGAAATAAGTCATTTCAAACTGAAAAAAATCAAAATATTTTATTTTGAAAATAACAGAGGAATTGGATTGGGGAGGGTGAAGTTAAAGAGAAAATTTAATGATCTCAGTCACTGAAAAGGACAGATTCATTAAACAGACCAGCGTCACTGAACCTGCAGTGTCACACAAAACTGGGAACTCATAGTTTCATGGAGACAACATTCTGTAAAAGGTATTTCCAGACATACTTTAGGAATGGGGGTGATTTTTAGTTCTCAATTTATTTATCTCAATTTATCCCTGTGCAAAGGGATTTTATTTTAAGTTCAGGGTGATAGAATAGAATCCTGTCAGGAAAGGATGGAACTTGTATAAAGATACTTATTCCTAGGTCATGCCCAGGGGAATCATTTGTTTTTGAATATATGTGTTTTCACTTATATTTGTCAATTACTTTATGTTATGACACTGGTTCTATATTATAAAATACTAGTAATTAATGATAAAATTATTCTCAACTCATTTTATACACAACATTCACTCTTGCATTAAAACCCCATTTATTAAATTGTAGAACATCTAAAAATATTCAATATGAAAAGGAGAATAAAAATGAGATATGTACTTGGATGAAAACCAGCTTTTGTTGTCTAAAACTTTCTTTTCGATCAAAATTAAAGCATAACTTAGTTGCACTTTTTCCTATTGTTGAAGGTAATGGGATTCAGGGGTGTCGCTGGTGCCTGGCACATGGGACACATGCCCCAAGTCCCAGCGCCAATGCCCCAGATGTCCAGGACAGCCCCTGCATCTCACGTCCCTGGCCCTGGCCAGAGTTCCAGGGCCCAGCTGCCAGTTGTGGTGCCTGCATCTCCCAGCCGAGGCAGTGTCTGCCGCTCGCAGCCCAGTCCCCAGCTGGGGATCCGGGGCCAGGCTGGTGGCGGGAGGAGCCAGACGCCATATCGAGCACAGGCGGAGAGTCAAGGCCACGAGGCGGGGCCCATGTCCATGCCTGTGCCCCAGATCTTTCCCCAGAGCAACAATGCTCCTGATGGGACTTGATGCTCCTTTCACTTAAACCCATGTAAACCAAGAGTAACTCCTGTAAAGTCAATGGAGTAACACTTGTGTGAAGAGGGGAAAACTAAGCTTGCTTGAGCTTTAAGAGGATCTTGCTTCTTTCTGTCAATTCTCTTCTCACCTTCTCTACAATAATATCTAGTGTTGAGTATGTGAATCATTCATTTCCATGATATTACTAATAAGAAAATATTATAATTACCCTGCAAGCACAAGCAGAAAAGAAACTGAACTGTTGGGGAATAATCTCTTCCCCAAAGAGAAATATCTGAAACATTGGAAATGGAACAGAAGAAAGTGTGTAGCAATAAAATTTGCTTTGTGCCTAAATGCCTTCAGGTTTCCTCCATTCCAGGTTTGTTCCAAGTTGCAGATTAAGATCTTCATTCAGAAAAAGCAGTTTACCATGTGCATAACTTCAAGCATATACTTAAATTCCATTAATTTCAATTGAACTATTCATATGTTTATAGTTAACTGTGAGCATAAATGCTTTGCTGAATCAGGGCCTAAAAACTCACACGAGACAGTGAACATTCTGTATTGTGAATATGTGAGTTATAATAGATCCCAAGTCACCTCTGCCTAGTGGAAGGGTGTGATCATTTCATTCTACTGATACATGCTCCTTTCTGCATTCATAATCATCTACTGCAACCATATTAAATCTTACTGTTTGTGCAGAGTCTCAGACAGTAGTTGACTCTATTACAATTACATTCCTAAATCTTACCTAAATCCTCTTCTCATTTTACCAGCTGCCTGAATCTTTTTAAGAGGCCACAGGACTAAATTATGCCTCATACTGTTTCTTGCATTGTAGGCAAGCAGTGGATGTCTAGGATTCCCTGCACAGGGATGAGCCATAATCTGGCTCTCAGAACTGAGGAGGAGAGAGGAAGAAAGAGAATGGCACTGGCAGTCCTAGAAGGATTATTTTTGAGTTGTGCAGGGATGAGACCATATTTCATCTCCCTCGCTTCCCTCTTTGCAACCCTTTGTATTGGGATTGCTGTGGTGTAGATAGTGCCAGCTCACCTGTAGAACAGATAGGGCAATGACTGCTCCATTCTATGGTTCTCCATTCAAAGGTGTTCTCCAAACATGCAGGTCTCCTCTTATAGTTCAAGAACTATGTTAAAATGTTTTCTGGTAAGCAAAATGGGGGACCAGTAAACCAAAACTGGTGTGTTAAAATGAGGGCTAATGGGTGAACAAACAAATGAAAGGACTAGCTATTCTGGCCATCAGTTCCTTTTGGCATCCTCAAAAAGAGACCCTGTGGTGGGAAAGCTGGCTTCAGTGGTGCTGACTGATTAAGACACAGGATGAGGAACAAGCTTCTCCATCGTGGCCTAACCAGACCAGGCCAAGGAGAGAACATGCCTTCCTTCTCCAGCCTTGGCTAAATCCCAATGACTAACTGGGCTGTAAGACTTTCTTACCCCAGCCTTTCGCAGATGCATCCTTTTTCTTCCCTACCTTATTTCTTCAATTTCCTTTCTCCTTTTTTTTCTGTCTTAATAAGAGTCCGGCCTAGTCAACCAAGACTGTCCATTCTGCAACACTCCTGGAACTCTGTGACCAGAAAGGCAAATTAAAACAATGCACTGATCAGCCCAACAAGTTTGCCAGGTCTCAGGGTGGCTGATAAACCCACGTGCTGTGCCTGGGTTTTTCCAGCAATGTGGTTGCAAATACAAATCAACATCAGAGAAAAACTGCATCTTCTGTCTTTGCTATTTGTCCCCCCTCCCCCATCCCTTTAGCATGCATGTCTTATTTTGTGTTTTCAAAAAAAGGGGAGGGGGGAGGGAAAGATTAGACTTAGCCCATCTCAACTATTTTTTTTTCCTTCTCAGAAATTACACTTATTACCATCTTTAATGCCATCTCAAAGACTGTCCAGCTTTGGGTTTTTATTCTAAAAACTCTTGAGAGCTAAAGGGAATAAGAGATGTTGTTAAAATAAAAGGCTTATTTAATACTTCACATTTCAAATGCTCTGTTTTTCCTTCTTTTTCTGTATATTTAATTTTAAAAAAATGTTCAATGGCATGTTTGCTGTGGTACTCAGCAGGCTGAGTTCTCTGTATGCAAAACTCAAAACCTTGTTTAAAGCTGTTTAATGCTGAACAGTTATAGTGTCATTTTAACGCTTTTAACTCTTTGGGCCCATATAGTCCACGTTATTTAATACAACAGTACCTCCTTGCAGTTTACAGAACATCTTAGGTCCCATTAAAAGCTATAAAAGCTCAGCAAGTCCCTTGTCCCCTTGTAGCTGAGCAGTGGTTACTCCAGGTTAATTAGCACACCTGGAGCTACTTAAAGCCCCTGCTCATGACTTGTTAAAAAGCTTTCCCTCCAGAGCAAAGACATGAGGAGAGTGTGAGAGGGGGCAAGGTGATTTGGAAGGTAGACATAGCTGGAGAAGGAGCAGAACTGCTGGTAAGGAAGAGTCCCATGGGTACAAAGACTAGAAAAATGGGGAAAACACTGCTCAGAAAGGTCAAAGAACCTTTCCCAGGCCTAAGGAAAACAGACCCACCTTTTAAAGCAGTGGTTGTCAAACTTAAGGTTGGGGACCCAGTTGCAAACCCTCAGGCACTGTTGCTGCTGCCAAGAGACTGAATGCACTACTGAAAGATATAATTGTTGGGTCATGGATGTACATAATTTTTTTTCAACTGGGTCCCAAGATAAAAGGCTTGAAAACCACTGCTTTAGAGGGAAGCCTGGGACCCACCAAGGTAGATGAACGTTGTCACCCAGTATTAAAAAACTCAGATGGAAGGGGACCATCTTTGTTTTCCATGTGTCTCTCTTTGTACATGTAAGCATCCTACAGGAGTCCCACTGACTTCAGTGGAGACTGTTGATTTCTTGCCATCAGAGGGATGGGCAAAGGGGATGAGTGATACTAATATAAGGTTATGCAGTTGCTGAAGTTATGTGGATCTTGAGGGTTTATCTGCTTTGGGATTTTGATCTGTTTAATTTTTGTCTTTGTTGTTGCCAACAGCACCATTTGACTTCTTTTGCAATATCTTTTGACTTTTCTTCACCCATTCATATATGATTGTACACTTTCTCCATTCCCACCCCTTTCCCTCCATCTGTTCACACACCCTTATGAGCGTTCCCAGGAATTCTGAGCAGGATGTGATAGCACCTATGATATACTAAATATTAATGTGAGGCACATCCCATGGTGTAACAGATGATTCTGGACACAGTGTTTCTTCTAACTAAGCCCCCTATAGGAAATATATTTTAAATATTGAGCAGTGTTTGGCCATGTTCTTTTCTTTTATGAATCCCTCAATACATTTTCCTTTGTCTGGTTGTTCATTTGTCTCATGTGTAATGTTTCAATACACTGAGAGTAATACATGTCTGGGTTCTTCCTCATTGTTTCATTTCTTTCATTGATATAATCCTATTAGGGGAACTGTCATGGCTTAAGCCTACTAGTCCAGATAATATGACGGTATATGTGTTTTACAGAAGCAATGGAGGTGATATGATCTCTTTGCTATAGTGTATGGTACCTGGATTCCTGATACTGAAATCTGAAATATTTAAAAGTGATTCTACAGTGAAAAAGACACTGCAGTGTTCTGCAGAAGAGGAATGCATGGCAAGCCACCCTAAGATGGAGTGCTAGATCTCTGTGTAAAGATCTGTTGGTTCATTTTGGCATATGGATCTTAGAGTCTCACTCAAGGGAGAGAGGAAACTAGGTTGTGAGACAGAGGTGGCATTACAGGACAACCTTTAGAACAACAGCAGTGGACAGTACAGACTAAAGTCTATATTTTGCTAATGATGGTGTTTGCAAGTAAAGCCAAATATGAGGAAAGGGCCAAGATTGAATGGTGTATTCAGTGTGTCCATGTTCTATTGCAGTAAGATGGAAACTTCGTCTGTATACTGTTCCTCAGTTCCTCTGTTTTATAAGTAAAAATATTTTTTTCTAACTGCTAAACCTTCAAACTCAAACCTAGGGTCTTTCAGCTACACCAGTAATAAAAGATTTTGGAGGCCCTCAGTGATGATGGTACAACCTACCTGTCTTTAAAATTATGTCCTCAGAGCATTTGTGCAATGAGTTGCACAGATGTACTTGATGTTCCTAGTTGTGAAGTACTCTCAACTCCAAATGAAGTACAGTGGGATCAGCGGATTCCCAGAACATCTGAAAATCAAGCTCCTAGTGAGCAATTCTGTTGGTACACAAGAAGGAATAGAATCCAGTTCACTCAGTCTTAGCTGCATTGGCTCTGAAGGGTTGACAGGAGTTAAAAGAAATCTTATTTTGGGCACAAAGGCAAGTTGCTATGGCTCTGAACACATAAAAGAGGGAGTTACCTAGAGCAAGAAGGATTTTTCATCAGTTTTTAGAGTACAACCACACTTTAAATGTTTGCAGTATTGTCACAGAAAGTGTTGACTTTTAAGTACAAATCACAGTGTTACCATATATGTAAACATTGTATTTGCTAAGAAGTACACAATTTTTGAATCACAGATAGATCATGTTGCTCTGTTAGTGAGAATTAGCTTCTGTATTTGAGAAGTTGTGAGTGATTTAATAAAATTTAGATATCTTAATGTTGCTACATGTTAATAGTCATTAAAAAGAAATCACTGATGTTTTAAGGCATATTTAAATATTTTACTTAAAACTCCTTGCAAAGTCTTTAAAATTCCATAAATTGAGAAAACATGATTGTATAGTTTGTTTATAGTTTAAAGTTATTTTAAGATCAGGCCTGATTCCCTGGGGCTCCTTCACCACTTTGCAGGACTTTTTGTACAGTGAAGGGTACAAATGTGCAGTTTTAAACCATATTAAAGCTGAAAGTGATGATAAAGTCATCACTGCCAGACTTCACCTTCCAGGGGCTGACACAACCATCTTCCTAGTTTCCTTCATCTTCTCCTCCTCATCTTTTCTTACTAATTCTAATGATTCCCAGGGTACTGTCAGTCTAGATATTTAACTAAGAATCAGTTTGTTTGTGGCCTTGCTTGACTACAGAGAGAAGCAAGATGCATCTCTCCTACTTCTGCAGCTGCTCAAAGTTGCTATCTTGACCCTTCCCATGCTCAGAGAAGTGCAAGGACTAGTCATTCCCACAGCAGCCTATTTGGTTTTCTGGGATGTGAGTGGGCACAAGCCTGCCCACTGCTAAAATCCCTCCCTCAGCCCAAGGGGAGATGGCACTAGACCCGGGACCAACTAAACACGTGGGAGAACTAATGAGAAAACAGAGTTGGGTGTGAGGCTATAGGTTCAAAATTAGGGATTCAGCGGGGGTCACCGAGCAGAGATCTCTGGACAGCACCCACTGCTCCTGGAAGGTATCGAGTGAGCCAGCAGATGCCACCCAGAGGAACTCTGCCAAGATATGTGAACGGAGAGGGGACCGGAAATAGACCTCACACTCACAGAGAGCCCCCTCAGCCAACCGTCTCTCCCTCATCTTGTAGATGGCAATTTTAGCAAGGGCTAGGAGGAGGTTGACGAGGAGGTACTGCGACTTTGTGGGGCCACAAATGGGGAGTGCATAAAGAAAAAAGTGAGGGGAAAAGGGGAATTCCCACAGCAGCAGTTGGGGTGGGGGATATGGCAGGGAGGGAGAAGAGACTGGCAGAGGAAGCATTCTGTGCTGCCCGGATGGCTGCTTGTTGAACAGCTAATGGAACAAAGATTTTTGTCACATGCCATGATATCAGATATTTTTTCCCTAAATTTTCCAGGTATTGTTCTCCTTTAAAGTTATCTCACAGCAGCCTGTGCTGCTTGAACATTAGCAAAACTATGTTGTCCCAGTAATTCAAATGCTGTTTGGCCGGTCTTCATGATACAAATGCAAATATCACACAATATTGTTATTCTGTTAACTGTAGAAATGACTTTGAATTAATTGTACATCTCGATAAAATGCTTTATTTCTATTTCCTACCAGAAATATTCAAATTACAGTTGTAATTTACTTCAGAAGCTGCAAATGTAATTTGTTTCTTTACATTATTGAATAGTGGTTAATTAAAATTATATCGATATTTATCTCCTCTTTATAAATTGCCCCAAACAATTTATTATTATGGTATGTTTTTACAGCATTACATTTTTATTGCTTTATACTGCATATGTTGAGTTTTAATTTTTGCAGCCTTCATTCCATTAATTTCAAATTAAATATTAAATTGTAATGAAATTTCAATCATAGCTTTGAAAGCATAAAAATAAGCTTTGATCTTCACTTTCTAAAATGAAGGTGATGATGGAATACAGACTAGAGTATGGAGAACATTGTTCTGTCTTTAAAATTCTTGATATAGTAGAGTTCAGGATGCAGATTAATGGAAAAAAGAAAGGAAGCAAAATGCAGACCCTGGACTTCAGAAAAGCGGATATTGGCTCCCTTACGGAACTTATGGGGAGGATCCCTTGGGAGGCTAATTTGAAGGGGAAAGATGTCCAATGGAGCTGGCTATATTTTAAAGAAACCCTGGTAAGGGCACAGGAAGATACCGTTCTGATGAGCAGAAAGAACAGTAAATGTGGAAGGCACCCAGCGTGGATTAACAGACAACTCTGCGCTGAGCTAAAACATAAAAAGGAAGCTTACAGGAAGTGGAACCTTGGACAGATGACTAAGGAGGCACATAAAGATAGTGCTGAGGACTGCCGGGATAAAATCAGAAAGGCCAAAGGACAATTATCCCTTGCTAGCTGCAACTACGTGAAGGATAACAGGAAGAGGTTCCATCCTCAAACACTTGGAATAAAATAGTGATAAAGAACAATCAGCATGGATTCACCAAGGGCAAATTGTGCCTGACCAACCTTATTGCCCTCTATGATGAGATGACTGGATTTCTGGATGCGGGAAGAGCCGTTGACGTAATATACCTTGACTTTAGCAAGGCTTTTGATAAGGTTTCCCACAGCATTCTCGTTGGCAAGTTAAGGAAGTTTGGGTTGGATGTGTGAACTGTAAGGTGGATAGAAAACTGGCTAAATCAACAGTTTCAGCAAGTAGGAATCAATGGTCTTTCCCCAGGGCAGTGATGCTACTGGTTAGAAATCCCTATTTTCAGCGGTTATTCTTTTTAAGTTGCTGCAGCATCTCATTTTCTCAAGGTGTGAGTTTAGCAATGTTACAATGTGTGTGTCCCTGTTAACTTTTTAAGGCTTGATCATCCAGTTAATTGGGCATCTGAGTACACATACTCCTCTGAGCACCCTTTGAAGTTCTAAATCTTAAAATTTGAAATAGAGAGCACATCTTAGAATCAAGGGCTGTAAAAGTTACTCCTGGATACATCCACCTCTTCCTTTGTATTTCTATGGGAAGACAAAAATCTAAGGCCAACCTCGTAGCCTATTGGAGTCAGTGAGAGTCTTTCAGTTGAGTTCAGTTAAGGTAAGATTCACCAAGATTGAATGTGGCCTTTATCTGGTAATTTTCTAGTTATTTATTATTCGCTTGAATCCTCAAGTTTAGCATGCACGTAGGTTTTTGTACTGATTTAATTATTTCAATTAGTGATGTCATTTTTTGTAACCAAAATAGTAATACTGCAACAACCTGTAGTGTGGATGCATTTCTATTGTATAAAGATGCTTAACCCAGTTTAGCTTATTCCCCTTCTTTTATGGGAATAGATATAGTGGTATAAGGCACCTTTGTACTGGTCTGACTGTGTTCACCCTCAGAAGTTGTGTTGCTTTAACCATTTTAGTCTGGCTGTATTGGTACAAAGACTTATTGTTGCATTTGTTACCTCTTAATAAAAATTATATGTTTCTCTCAAGGACCAGCATTATTTCTGCCTTTTATTCCTATTTTTTCCCTGTTCTCTGCTTCTCTCCCTCATCCCTCTCTTTTCTGTCTTCTGTGTTTTCTATCCTGAAACCAGTTTTAGTTCCCACAGTCCCGGGGGTTTAAGTCACAATCCGTTTTCGAATCAACCCAGTAAAAGGATCAGCAGTGAAATAGATTATGGGTCATCATTTACTTTTGCATTAATGTCCCAATGGCTATGTCTATACTTAGAAGGTTAGTTTAAATTAACTTAATTCAAACTAATGAATTCAAATTAACATGGCCACACTAGGAAAACCAATTCAAACTACCATGTCCATGGACAGGACTTGCTAGTTCGAATTAGGAGAGTGGCACTATGGGAGGCGTGGCAAGATGGCCCCCAAGTAGGGCAATGCCCCTACGCAGTATATAGACAGAGGAAGGCACCCTGGGAGGAAAAGGGTCAAAAAGCATTAATTCAAATTAATGGTTAATTCAAATTAACACAGCTACATTGGATTAATTTGAACTAATAAATTCAAATTAACCCTTACTTTGAAGTTAACCCAGGTTTTTTATAACTTTGAAATAAGCTTTCATTAATTTGAATTTAGGAATTTCTTAGTTTGAATTAATGAAAACCAGTGTAGCCATGCACTAATTTAGTTCGAATTAAGCCTCCTTAATTTGAACAAAATTGTAAGTGTAGACATACCCAAAGATATTAGTGGCACCCAAGGGGTTGCTTTTATTGGTCTTTTCTAGAGACTTTATAGAAAATACTGTTCAGGAAATAAAAATAAATGCATGGACAAACTAATAAGGGGGATATAACACTAAAGTGTAAGTTGCACTGAATTAAAAAAATTAGCAATTGTGCAGACAATATTCTAGTGTCTGAGTTTGGTTGACTACTTCCTTTGGTTTTGCTGTATGTGTGTATTACTCTACTGTCATTTTCTTCTTCAAACTGCTATCATTTTAGCTTTGTTATTTTGAATTTGTGGTGATACTTCAGAGTCAAAGAATGTTTGGTAACTCATTATTGGTGGTGATCCAGTTTGAAATGTAAATCTATACCCCTTGAAGGAACTGAACATTTTCAAATTCTCTAAAAACAAATAAGTTAAAGTAAACTTAGGAAACAAATCAGGAAAGTCCATATTGTGTTCATAATAGTTAAAATCAGTGTTCTGCTTTACTGTACTGTATGCTAGATGGAGAGCTTAAATCCATAGCCTCAGACTCCCTGCCAACCTCAAATTAATGTTCCTAAGCTTTTTTTATTTTAAGCTGCTTCTCTTGGAAATGACATACAAGATAAACGAGTTGATTGAAATCTTGGTGAGCCATTTATATTTATGTCTGTATTTGTATCTCCCTCACTTTTTTTTTTTTTTTTGGCCTATGTTACATTTTCATAAACATAGATTGGGAGAACTCTGGTAAATGTAGTGAGAACCTCTGATATATACCATGCACCTTAAAGTTGTTTAACTAATCTTGCTATGCATATTTAACATGGAATTTAGTTAGAACAACTGGTAAAGAAGTTCAGAAGTTTGTTTCCTCTGTATGTTCACATGCAGATTTTTCTGAACTGATAGTCACATGTTGTAGTGATACTGTTTAGCCTTTAGGACGTGGTGGAAATGGAGAGTCCCGCAGCAGAAAGTAAAGCCTCAGGTTGGAGAGGCTGGAAAAAATTACCAAAGAGCCATTCCTCCTTCATATATTTGTATTGCTATGAAAATTCCTTGCAGGGAATTTCCCTCTGTACTATTTTAACTGTTATTGTTATGAATTTAACCTGGAAGGGGAGTGCATTCTCCACAGGGAGAAGAGTGGGCTCCTGTGGTAAAGCCAGAACCAGGAATAAAATAGACTTAGTAGGAAGTTGCCTAGGAAAACAGTGACTAATAGGAATTGAGCTGACCAGGATTGCTGGTTCTAGGGTCCTGGGCTGGAACCTGCTATAGAAGTGGCCTGGGTTCCTCTGTGAGCCTCTGGTAAATAGCAAAGAGCCCCAACCTGGGGCTGAACACCGTGTGGAGATGGCATGGGAACAGTGGTCCTTTTGACTTTGTAATTGCTCCTGGACTAGAGAAAATGGTGACGTGACTAGAGGCTCAAGTTACCAGAAGAAAGACTATCACAGAGCGAGCAGTGAACAGCAGCGGGGCACTTGATGAGATGAGAGCTGCATTCCCAGACATAGACACAAGGAGGAACACTAGCGGTGTGTGGTAATGCTGTTCACGAGTAGACACATTGTTTGGCCTGGTGTTTTTACTCTCTTGCTCGTGGGTGATAAAAATATTCATCATCCAGTGACCTCAAAACTCTTTACATAAGCAGTAAGTATTACCATCATTTTGATTCCTCCGACTGGAAATCTAAAGCAGAGAAGTTAAAACTAATAACAGAGCTAGAAATAGAACACACATCTCCTAATACTAAAGCATGCATTCTAATCACTAATCTTGTATTTTCTTTGTACAGTCCCCAACAGCTGACTTTTTTCTCAGGAGATTTTGAATTACTCGAGTAATGTACAGTCTTAAATTACTGAGAGCAGTCTACCTTTTTTCTCAAAATCATTGTTTCTTCTTCCCTGTATACCCCAAACTTTTAGACTTGTTAAAGAGACTGTTGTAGGTCAGTCTTCAAAAATGAACCGGAGCAGTTGTTTCTAATTGTACAGTTTTGCACATTAGATTTTGTCTAGGGGTGGGAAAAATGTGATTATATACTTGTGTTAGCATTTCAACCCTTTATTTTTTGCAAACATTTGTTTTGTTTTTCTTACCCAAAAGGAAATGACCTTGGAAGAATATCTACATTCACACATTTGCTGAGTATTTGCTGTTTGTCCTGGAAGTGTTTTACTTCTATTTATAATGTTTTATTTATCCAGTCAAGGAGTAGAAACAAGACCATGTGATTTTACTTGATGAATTATAAACCCAGGACAATGAGAGAGTTCTGTCACTGAGTTCAGCATAGTTCAAATCTTCATAGTTTTGAAGTATAGAATTAACTTTATTCTTTATTTTTGTTGTTTGTTTGTTCAATTTAATTATATTTGGAAGTGGACAGTGGATGAGGAGGGTGCTCTGCTGTGGTTTTTTTTTAAAAGCTTCTGGAAAGCTTGGTTGACTCAGGGGCCCAGGGCAAGCTAAAGCTTGCTCACACCATCTGTGCTCTCTGAAAGTAATTTGGCTGGTGGTTCCTCAGATGCAGAACCTGGAGAGAGAAATCATAAAGTCATAGAAATGTAGGGTTCCCAAAAAGTCATGTTCAGGCATATGCACTGAGACAGGATTAAGTTAATTTAGGCCATTGCTGAAAGGTGTTTGTCCAAAGTGTTTGTTTTTTAAAATTTCCGATGATGAGGATTCCATGTCTTCCCTTGGAAGCCTATTCCAGAGCTTAATGACCCTTAGTGTTTTTGATCTAATACCTAACATAAATCTTCCTAACTTCTTGTTCTACCTTCAGTGAACTTGGAGAACAGTAGATCACTGTCCTCTTTATAGTAGCCTCTTAACATATTTGAAAATTCTTTTAAGTTTTCACTTAATCATCTGTTCTCCAGACTAAGCATGCCTAGTTTTTTAACCCTTGCTCATAGGTTGGTTTTCTAAAGCTTTTATCATTTTTGTTGCAGCCTGCTGGACTCTCTCCAATTTATCCACATCTTTCCCAATGTATAGTACTCACAACTGGACATACTACTCCAGCAAAGCCCTGTGGACGTTGCTAAGAGGAGCTGGACATTTATTTCCTAGTCTGATTATGATAATCCTGTTACTATATGTCAAATAATATTAGCCTTTTATTTTTGCAGCTATATCACACTTAACTTGCAATAGATTTATAACCCACTGTAATCCTCAGATTTTTTTCAGCAGAATTAGGACCCCAGTTTGAAGCTATGTATTTGATTTTTTTCCTTCTTAAAAGAAGTACAGAGCACTTGTTTTCATTGAATTTCATCTAGATGAATGCTTCAATTTGTTAAAGTCACCTTGGAGTCTAATCATGTCCTCCAAAGTGCTTGAAATGTCTTCCAGCTTGGTGTCATCAGCAAATTTTATAAGCATACAATATACGCAATGTTATTAATGAAGATATTGAATAGTGCTGGACCCAGGACTGACCCCTACAGGACCTCACTAGGTAGACCATCCCAGTTTAAACAGCCAACATTGATAACTATTCATTGAATACAATTTTCAGTCAGCTGTATACCTACCTTACAATAATTTCACTTATACCACATTTCCCTAGTGTGCTTATGAGACTGTTACATGGAACCATGTGAAAGGCCTTACTAAAATCAAGATACATCACATCTGCTGTTTCCCTCCTATCAGTAACCCAATCAAAGAAGGAAATTAGGCTGTTTTGGCATAACTCTATTATCCATCAAGTGCTTACCAGCTGATTGTTTTAATATTTTTCTTCAGAACCTTTCCAGGTTTCAGAGGTTAGGCTGACTATAATCTTCCTGGTTCTCTTTGTTCCCTTTTTTTAAAGATAGGTACTATGTTTGCCCATCTCCCAGATTCTGGGACCTTACATGTCCTTGTGGAGTTCTCAGAGGTAATTGCTATCAGTTTGAGACTGCTTCAGCTAGTTTCTTTTGTACCATGAGGTAAATTTCATGAGGCCTTGCTAACTTGAATACTGTTAACTTAGCGGAATCTTTTTAAGCTGTTCTTTCTCTGTTTTGACTTGCATTCCTTCTTTGTTGTTAATATTCAATTCTGTTGAATATCTGGTCACCATTAACTTTTTTAGTGACAACTGAAGCAAAATAGGCATTACATGCCTTAGCTTTCTTGATGTCAGCAGTTAGCACTTTTATGTGTAACTTGCTAGATGTAATGTTTATCTAATCGTAGCCTTTCTGATTTTGTTCCTACATGCTTGTGATATTCTTTTGTGGGAGCATGAGGAGGAGAAATTGCTATGGAACTGACGTCAGAGAACACACAAGATGGGGAGGGAGCAAGGGGCTAGTGCAAGGCAACCTGTAGCTCTGGAGCCACATTCAGCTCTTTGGCTGCCCCCCCAACTCACTGCAGGGCCCTGTGGACAGCCTGATCCTGGCTCCAGGGAACCCTAGAGGCAGCCCACACCAGGCTCTGGGCTCCCCTCTGCCCATAAGGGACCCTGTGGGGAGCCTGTTCCTGGTTGCAGGCTCTCTCTCTCTCTGGGGGACCCTGCAGAGTGCTCATTCCTGGTTCTCCCCACCAAGGGACCATGAGGCAGGAGCTCTGACCCAGCTCCCTCCACCCCCCACTACCAGGCTACACCCACTGCAGCGTTTGAAACACTTTGTAATTGAAGGAATTTTTTAAAATTGCTCTTCTTATCTTTTGGATTGCCAGCTCCTGGGCTAGTGCTAAGACTTCCTTCCAGAAATATCCAAGGGAATTGTGGGTTGAGGGGATGGGAGTCTCATTTTCATTAGGTAGGGCACAGGCACTGAGAAACAGGCAGGGCTTCTTTTGTCTGCAAGGAGGAAGCATACATGCAGGTATTCAGTGCCTCCAACTGAAAACGAGCTTTCTTCTCTGTCTTCAATGGGCTAAAACAACCACTGTAACTATTGATTGTTGGCTACCTTCCCTTTGTAGATTACCAATTTAGGACAACCTGGGCTTGATTTTTCCCAGATACTCAGTTGCTGGTGCTCAGAATATCTGAAAAGGAAGCCCAAACTATTTCAAATGAAGCCCCCAAAATCAATAACCCCAGATTTTGGTTATCGGAACTAGGCTTATTTAAGCCTGCAGAAGTGAAGACTGAGGCGGGATATGATAGCAACCTTCCACTACTTGAAGGGATGCTCCAAGGAGGATGGTGCTCAGCTGTTCTCAGTAGTAACAGAGGACTGAACAAGGAGCAATGGTTCCAAGTTGCAGCTGGGGAGGTCAAGATTGGATATTAGGAAAAACTTTCTTACTAGGAGAGTGGTGAAGCATTGGAATGGGCTACCTAAGAAAGTGGTGGAATCTCCATCTTTGGAGATATTTAAGGCTCAGTTAGACAAAACCCTGGCTGGGATAATTTAGTGAGCGTGGTCCTGCTTTTTTGCAGGGGCTTGGACTAGATGACCTCATGATGTCCCTTCCAACCCTATGATTCTATTTTTTTAATTAGACTTTATTTACAACTGAAAAAAAAAAAAGGGAGTCCTGAAGCATCTGAGGAAGTGGGATCTTCTCCCACGAAAGCTCATGCAAAAAATAAACCTGTTAGTCTTAAAGTGCCACAGAACTCCTTGTTTGTGGTTTGTTTGTCTGTTTTTTTTTTTGTTTTACTTAAAGGCTAACAGATTTATTTTTTTTGGATGAGCTTTCATGGGAGAAAATCCTCCTTCATCAGATGCTTCAAAGATGGAGGAACTTACAGAATGGTTCCCCCATCTTTGAAGCATCTGATGAAGGGGGACTTTCTCCCACAAAAGCACATGTGAGAAATAAATCTGTTAGTCCTTAAGTGCCACAGGACTATTTTTGCTGAACTAGACTAACACAGCCACCCCTTTGGAAGTTTACGACTTTAGCCTTTTTCAGTTAATTTGTTCATTTTTGGTCATCAGAAAAAGCAATGGTTAGGTTAACACAGTGAAATACTTTGGAAGAAGCTCTGGAAGCATTGATTACAAGTGTGTGGCAGCTGTGTACACTGTGTTATCAGGGCCTATACAGCAGCCTTTGTGTGATTATTCTTTCTAAGTGTTTGTTGGTGAGAAAATGCCATTTTATATATATATATATATATAATCATCTGGCTTTTCTACTGCTGTCCTTAGAGATTTGTTTACCGTATTCTCTTCATGACTCTCTTTGATTTGTTTTTCTGACTCCTTTATCTACTAATTTTTGGCATATGTGTTTTTCCTGTAGTCTTGTAAATAACTTTGAAGCAGGTGTGACATATGAGGATACAATCCAGACTAATGAGTAGATGTGTCACCCCTGCCCTCTGAGCTAGGGTGCACTTTAGAATGGTTGGCTGCCATAACTTCCAGTCTGGACTACTTAGAAAGCACCTTCAACATGCAAGCTACTGCTGGCTGGCTGTGTGCATACGCTGCAGCCAATCAGCCAGAACTTAGTTCTTGCCAGCCTGAGTTATATTCCAGTTTTAGACTCTCCCCCAGAAATGTCCTTTACTGCCCAGTCCTCTCCGGGACAATACAAATTATGTAAAGTCTGTATTTCTGTAATAAAAATAATTTGCACACATCTTGCTAGCCCAAATGGAGTTTCCCCCACACAATTTGAACACACCATATTAGATAAAATGAGTTTAACTGCAAAAATAGAGAGAGAGATTGGATTAGATTAGATTTAAAGTGAGTACAAGTAATGAGACATAAAAATCAGAAATGGTTAGAAGAAGAATAAAGTGCAACTGGTGCCTAATGTAACAAACTATATTAAATTCAAAGCAAAGATTTTTCTCATCACATGCTCTCTCCATAGTCTTACTGATCAAACTTCTTAGAGCAAGACCCCTTCTTCAGTTCAGCAGTTGCTTCCTTTGTTCCTTCTGCTGCAGAGTTGATGAACAGAGAAAGAGCGAGGAGTGGTGTTTGGGGGGCATGTGTTCCTCCTTTTGAAAAACATTTCCAGGTGAGAATCTGAAGGCAGAAAGTCTACAGAGAAGGATGTTTCCTATTGCTTTTCCTCACCTGTTTGGGCTTTTCTTTTAAATCTATCCTTGCTGCTTAATGACTGTCTTTACTGCTTAAGTGAAAATACAGCATAACATATGTTCCTTCGTTTGAGGCAAATCTCGGTTTGGAACGCACGTTAACACCACCACAGAGTGGAATCATATAACTTCACACACAATGTTGTGTCAAAGATTTTATCAGGACAATAGTGACCACCACAGTATGAGTTTTCAAATAATACCTCATGGGGCATACTTTTGTACAAAGGTTATTAGAACCGTATGTGGGTTGTTGACTCAAATGCATTCTGTCATGGTGGATCTGCCTTGCCTATACTTTTCATCTTTATACCTGGAAAATAAAAACATTTTTTTGAAGCAGGAAAAGAGGAATTTTGTTTTTCATCTGTCACATAAAGAACCTTTTGGATTTACCCATTCCATCCCTACCCCAGTGCTATACTTGGGTATAGGTCCAGTGCTGATTCAGAGAAAATAAGTGCCTTTTTCTGAATCAGCAGCACCACAATTTGCATCATCAAGGTATTCTTGCAACTTTCCCTCCACGTAATCACCTCTGCTGAGTTTTGCTAGTGTGTGAGATTGCATATGACCACACACAAAGGCTGTACCTCAGTAAATGGAAGAATTCAGTTTTCTAAATGAGCTAATATAGTCTCACAGTGTTCCCTCCCAAGAAACTTCAATGCACCAGCCCCCCATATTTCTGTATGCACCCGATGAGTTTGTTGGGGGTTAACCATAAATCGTTGTTTTGTTTTGTTTTTTTTAATCTGACTTCTGTAGCATAAATCAGACTGCCAGAGCTCAGAATATGAAGCAATTTCGTTCTATTCTGGAAAACAAACAGGGAGTCCTGTGGCATGCAAAGACTAACAAATGTATTTATTGCATGGGCTTTCATGGGAGATCATCACTTTGAATATTCTCATTCTTGCACATTAATACTGTTGCTTCTAATTGTGCAGAGAAAGTATGGGATATACATTCAAAATCCATCATCCAAAAAGTTGGTGTTTTCTGAATTCTTAAAGGTAAAGTAGGAAAGACTATAAATTATCCCGAATACCCCTAATTTAGCACAGCAATATTAGAAAACCAAACTGTTTGTCTATGCAGAACAGAGTCGGCCATATACACTATATCATGTAAATGAATTATCACAGAATCATCATGATTCAGGATAAAATATTTTGTATCTCTGATCAGTTTTTGAATGGTTTTAACATTTTCCTAATTAAAAAATAATAACCTCAGCATTTTGTCCTCGGGCCATCTGCAGTGGAGGTTAGAGACAGTTGATCAGTGGATTCTGTATTAGGGAACTAATTGTGTAGAGGTTTTTTAACCAGGAGTCATGACCACGCTGCCCTTCTCATAGGATTTAGGGGTGGGGGGAGGCTTTGAAGTGGTACCAGTACAGAAAATTTGAAACTTTGTACTAACCATTTGTGCTAAGATGGAGGCAGCGCCAATGAATCACAGACTCTCGTTTTGCAAGAAGCTCTCAGTGGCACTTCCCAGACTGATTCTCGTCTGCATACTAAAGAATCCTGTTTCTTCGGCGACTTCAAGGCCTCTGTGTCCACCAGGAGTTGGGGGTTAAGGGGAGAAAAAAGGGGATGCAAGTCAGTTTAGCGCTCTGTGTTAATTTCACTGTTTTTCATACAGTTCAGTTATCCAGCAGAGAGGGTCCTTTTTATTTTATAATATGTACAAGAGATACCTGTGGTGCATGGTTTCAGAGGAGTCCCTAGAGGCTGTAATGTTCATGAAGCAGGAAAGTTCTGTGGAGACAGGTGGATGAGAGGGTTTAGAATAACATGGCAGCATATATGCCTTTCCCAGACAAGAGAAGATAGAAGAAGCCAGAATCTTAATGGTTATTAGATGCGTATAAAATCCCTCTATTTGGATAGCATGGCTATCCTGTATTAGATCTCGATCCAGCAATGTGTAGAGCACTTTGGCCTTAAGGCAGCAAGATATTTAAACACCTGCTTACTTTGAAGCATATGAGTAGTTCTACTCAAGTCAACAAAGAGCTCAATTGGACTCTTCATGTACTTACAGTCCAACAGAGGCTAAAGTGCTTTGCTGGGCTGGAGCCAGAGTGCTCAGCACTGGGAGGGACTGAGCCCTCAATGAAATTCTCAGCACCTTTTGAATTAAAGTGATTGATTTTTAAGGTAAACCATGTTTTAATATGGGAGTAAAAGAAAAAAAATTAGCCCTGAATCTGGAAGTGAGTCCTATCAGCTCCTTCACTACACCCATGCAGAAATCTAGAATCCTACACAGATGCAGAAGTTTATTTCTGCAGCTGTAATGGCTCAACTTGGGTCATGGTGACATCTCATAAATAGGGGGTCAAATTCACGTCTGCAAGTAGGTGCCTCTTGGTTGACTTAAACAGAGTGATCACCTGCTTTCATCAGGCCCCCATCTGTCTCAGAATACTTTATGCACTTGTGTGTTAAAGTTGTATAGCTCCTCTGAACTCTAAATAATAAGAGAAAAAACTTGATAACTTGCTGTGTCTACCACATTGAATAAGCCAATTGTACCTTAAAATAATGCATTTCAAAAATGCTCAGAAGAATAATTTAAATAAATGCATGGTGTCACAAGCTTCCTGCTCCAGGAAATTATCTGTCTTGATGCTGAGCCTTGGGGGAAAATGGTTTAATTAAAATAACTTTTTTTTGTCAGTCTGCTCATTCTTCAAAAGATTAACAGTTGCTAGTTTTCTATTTAAACCTGAAATGTTACTGTTACTTTTCTTATTTGTTTCTTTGCTGTTCAGAAGTGATCTGTACATCTCACAAGGAATCTGAGTAGAACAAATCTGTAGCTGTTTTGTAGTTATTGCTGAGTTTAGTTTACTATCATGGAGTAATGATTCAGACAGCAAATGTTCGTAATCCTCAATCTTTGCCTAATTTGAAATTCCAGTCACATTATACATCATTAGGTTCTTAATATGATAAGCTACTTTTATATATTTTATTAACATTTGTCCTTTAACAGCTCAGCAATACTGAAAGTGACTACAAATTACTGTAGCCATTGTAATACCCTTTTTAATCTTACACAGCAAGTCCTCTAGGTCTCTATTATTATAATAATAGTCTCACCTTTTTCAAAGGATGTACACTCTAAAATGGGTCAGTGCCTTGCAGAGCAAATTATCGCCTATTTTCATCAATGTGGACCTCACTAATCTAGAGGAGAAATCATTGCATTATCCATCTTCTAGACGGGTGTGGAATTAGGACATGTGCAGCACTAGGACTCCAGTGTTTACTAAAAGATGACTGACTGAAATGAACTGATGTTTCATCTGCTACAGATTTCTGATATGTAAATAGAAAATAGGCAATCATTGATCATGAGCGTAGAGGCTATTCTACGTGCTTGGACTAGACAATAGGGAGTCAGTGAAGGTAAGCTGTGTGTAGTAGTGAAAAGCAGTTGCGCAGGCAGATATGATTTATACTGACACTCATTAAAAAGTGGATCATAAAGAAATGCAATTGGAATTAGAATAATTATGTCTGACTTAGTTCCCAGAGGACAACAGTTCCTTGTTAATTTTACTCTCTGCACTTGTAACCATGCAGCTTTCAAGGTTTTCTGCATATTTCATTTTAACTTTGAAACCTTCAGAATGGGACAACATCAGTTCATTTCCTTAGTGATTTATAGAACTGTTGGAGTCTTTGCTGTTTCTTCTTTATTAAGTGTCATGGCTTAATTAAGAAGTTGCTTGTGTGTCTTTTATCTATTCATAGGGAGAAATGACCATTCTGTTAATACAATATTAAGGTTACACAATTAAAATCAGGAAATACAGAAGTAGAACCACCAGGAGTAGAAACTTTTTCTTCTTAAATGAAAGCTGAGATTTACACATAATGATGATCCTTGGGCATTGTGGTTTAAGGCAGACAGCAAATATTATGAGATTAAATGACAAAATCATAAGAGCTGGCAACACTGGAAGAGTTAGAGCATGAGTCATGGGCTGTCAATCAAAGCTCATCACCAAAGTGTGTCATCTTTGCTTTAGTGACAGGGTCCCTGCTAGTCAGATGGTATCTGTCTCCATATTAAAGAAATACTCAGATACACAGTTGCAGCTATGTAACTACTAGAAAAATGAAACTAACAAAAGTTGAGAAATCAATATACTGTGGTTGGAGAAATGTAAATGTGGTTAGGAATACATTTTCAACACCTGTAGGTCATTCTGGGCCTCTCTTTTATTCACTGCACTCTGGAATTAGTTGGCACTGTTCTCAAAATTTACATACTTTTTGTCTCATTCTGCTGAATCCTGAGAAAAAGGACATGATTGTTAAAGATCTGAAGGAAGGGGAAAAGATTATTGGTTAAGAAACATTCAGGGATATTTAATGATTGTCCATAATAAACTAAAAGAAAATGTAATTTGATAACTAGTGATTGCGGAGAAGAAGGAACTGCAAAACTGTCTCTTTCTATACTGTTTATACCTGAGGATCTCAGTGGCTATGTCTACACACAGTTTTGTTATTTCAAAAGAAGCTATTTCGAAATAACTTATTTCGAAAGAACCTGTTATTTCGAAATAACTTGTTTCGAAATAACAAAACTGTGTCCTCGAAATAAGGGAGCGAAATAGCAGGTCCACAGTGTGGACCTGCTATTTCGCTTCCTCTGGGGGCTGCAGGCACCCACAGGGTGCAGTGCAGAGGCGCACTGCACCCC
>ML682006.1:22694176-22705853 GCA_007922195.1 Podocnemis expansa | reverse complement strand
TGCAGCCCCGGGGGAGGTGGCCACAGCCCAGGCGGCTCACCCCGCGCCCTGCAGCCACCTCCCCTGGGGCTGCAGGACCCCCGAGCTGGTGGCGGGGGAGCCGCGGGGCTCGCAGCCGCTGCCCCCGCTGAGCCCGGGGCCGGAGGGGCCGGCGGGACCCGGCTCCCCGTGGCTGCAGCCCCCGCGGCAGGGAAAAGCCGCGGCCCTGGCTCCCTGCCCCGGGCTTTGCCGCCAGCCCTGGCGACAGGGAGAGCCGGGTGCCCCCGGACCCCACTGTGGGGGTGGGCAGCAGCCCCGGCTGTGGGGAGAGCGGGGAGCCCCGGCACCCTGCCGCCCGGCTTCTGAGCACCCCAGCGGCGGGGAGAGGGGGGTCATCAGCGCCCCTCCGCAGGGCTCCCCACCAATGTTCCCTCTAAGGTTTGACGGCTTGTGTGCAAAATTTTGAACCCGTGTGCAAAACTTTTTCTGAATAAAATTTTTGTGCAACTCCACGTGATGGAAATTATTGAAAAATATAGAACAATGAAAAATTAATGTTATTTAAATTGTTTTTATTAATAATTTGAATTTATTCTATGCTTATGTGACATTTTGTCTCATCAGTTCTTCAGTCCTGTTTGTCTGCCTTTGTCAGTTTTCCAAAATGAATAAGCACATAAAAAAGTTAAAGTGAAAGCAATTAACTTGCCTCTCATTTTTCATTTTGCACAGCAGCACATTTTACAATTTTAAAAAATGGTCCTAAATTGTTCCTAGCCAGTTCAAATGTGACCCTTTATTTGTTTTACTTACTTGGTCACTATTAGTAATCTTGATCACAGTATACTTTATCTTCCTTCATTTTATTAGTGTTTGATATATATATATATATATTCCCCCCCCCCCAATTTAACCCTTCCCTAAGGAGCAACAGGCCAAAAGATAAAAAACCCAACCCAGGGCTTGACCCTGTGATCACAAATCTGTTGTTCTACCAACTGAGCTACAGGCATTCTATATAGAAAAACTTCTGGGCATAAAGGATAACTGTGTACTCCACTGCCCCTTGATGCGCCCCCCCCCCAACTGCTCTTTATTCCGTGTGTGCATCTGTGCAGCAAACTCTTAACATCTGGACAATCACCTATTTTTGGAATGCCTGAGGGAGGAAGGACATGAAGGTAAAAAGGAGCCCTTGGATAACTAGCAACTCCCCCAGCCAATCCTCAGTGGGGCTTCAGGCCTGCCCCCTGCCCATCTTCAGCTGCTCTCCCAGCCTGCCCCCTCCCCCAGTTGATCCTTGGCCATGGTTAAGGCCTGTCCCCCCCACACCCCATCCAATCCTCAACCACTTTGCCAGACCAGGGTTACTGGGTACCAAAGCATAGAAAGGAAGATAGGGAAGTACAAAAAGGAGAATGTTGGAGGACACATACACATCTGGGGCTCCACCTGGGCCCCCTTCATCCACCCAGCCAATGCCTCCCCCCCAAATGCTTGCCCCATTGATCACCCGACTCCAGGGAAATCTGTCTAGCCCCTAGTTACAGCGTGAGATTAATTGCAAGAACAGAGGCTCAAGAATATCAAATGAATGGCTTAAGTATTTTTCCTCTTCACATTAAAGTAACCGTAAAGCCAACCACTTTAAGGAGTCACAAAACTAAGTATTTAATGCTTATATCAAGGTGCAAGGAGAATCACACTGCAGAACTCCTATCCAGACTGATGTTTTTACATTGTGAGTTGCAAACGGAAGCACACCTCCAATAAATTTCATGTAGTAATTATGGACAAGGTTAAAATCAGTTTTAACACAGTAAGTTCCTCCACAGAATTCACTCATTGTTTGACACACAGAGGGATGGGCCCTTGACTACATGAAGTCTAACAGAATTTGAGGTGTTGGCTTCTAACGGAAAAGTAATCTCTGTTAGCAGTATTCTCCCCATGACTTGAAGTTAGGGGTGTGGTGCAGGGGGATGTCTGGGAGGGTATAGGAGGTGCTCAGTCATTTGCTCTAACACTGTTACTAGCCGACAACTGGGGGGCACAGGTGGAGTGTACAGAAATCCCTGTCTAGCCTCAGTTTTGGGCCTCACTGTGTAGTATTTTAAAAAAAAAATCACAGACATGCTCTTTAGATTATATACACACAGGAAAGGAGAAATCAGAAAAAATAAGAGCTGCCGGTTTTTATGTGCAGATCTGCCTGAAACATAACCTTTTACCTAAAATACAAATTTCTGGAAACATCATATCCTACTATGTCTGCCATAAACCACAGATGTACATATATCTATTTTATGACAGTTAACATTTTGTTTGCTTTTATGTGAAATACACATCAAATGGGGGGTGGGGGGTGGGGGGGGGCAGAGTAGATGTTTGTTACTATCAAATGCTCCGCCCAAGAGGACAGCACCTATTCTTGAATGCAATGATCAGTTTTTTCCTAAATATGCCAAAATAAAAATAAGCATAGAGTATATAGGCAAAAGCAAGCTGCTTGTTTTCTATGATTTGATAAACTAACAAAGGGACAAATATTGCAATCCTTACTCCATCAAATTTCCCACTGACTTCATTTAAACTATAGGATCAGGCCCAGCCCAGCATCTACTTTAGAATAGCTAATACTTGCACATCTGTGTATCTTACTAAAATTTAAGGACACATCTATAGTGGACTAATCTCTTCTTGGAAAGGAGAAACAAACTGAAAAAAAAAATCACACTGGGAAAAGGAAAATCTTACAGATTCAAACCTCCTCACAATCAAAAGTGAACTTTGTTGGACCTGTAAACAAAAAATTTGTTGTCAAAAGCCAAGATTCATTAGCAGGAATAAATATCTGGCTTAGCCCAGCCAGTAGGGAAACAACCGTCCCCAGAAACTTTAAGCCAAGCAGGGAGCAAAGCAGGAAGCAAAGAAGGAGTCACAGGTTTCTCTTTGCGCACTTCTGAGACCCCAGCAAGGTGAAGAAAAGCCCCAACCCCTCCAAAAAATAAGATTAAACCTCCCCCAAAATCAGGTGCAGGGAAAGGGGAGAGGACCTGAGCTGGAGGCTGGAAAGAAGCCGGGGGTGAGGAGCCGAAGCAACAAAACAAAGTGAAACCACTTCCAATACTGCAGCTGCAATGCCTGGAGCAGGGAGGAGGGCAGAGCAAAGAGGAGTCTTAAAGAGACACAGACTCCTGGTTTTTCTGCTAACCCTGAGCCTGACCAGCCCCCAGCCGATCTTCAGGGGCTCTGCTGGCCCCTGCCCGGTCCTGCCCCCCCCCGCCAGCTGCTCTGCTGGCCCGGCCCCGCTCCCCACTTTGACAGCGTGGGCCTGCCCGGCCCCTCCTCCCCCAGCTGCTCAGCTGCTCCGCTCCCAGGCCGCCCCGCCCCCACTCCCCTGGCTGAGCCTCAGCCGCTCTGCCGGCCTCGCCCTCCCCTGCGCGGGGACTGGAAACCCCTGCGCGGGGAGGGGGGTCTAACCTGCGCGGCCGCGCTGCCGCGCACCTTAGAGGGAACAGTGCTCCCCGCTGCTCTTGGGGGCAGCGCCCCGGTGCCCTGCGGTTTGTCCCCCCCCTCAGCACCCTGGACAGGGTGCTGAGGGGGTGGCTCTTCCTCCCAGGGTGCTAAGCACCCTGGGAGGAAGCTCAGCCAGTTATTTCGAAACGGCATGTCCACTTGGCGTTGTTTCGAAACAACCGTTTCGAAACAACGCCCTTTCGAAATAAAACGAGGTTTAGCTTATTTCGAAAAGCTCACGGCTATTTCGAAAGAAGCGGTTTGCTTCTTTCGAAATGGCCGTGCGTCGTGTGGCCATGCCATTCCTTATTTCGAAACAACCTCTGTTGTTTTGAAATAAGGAGTGTGTGTGGACATACCCAGTGTGAAATTGTCCTGGATACAATGTGGACTAAAGAATAGCTGTATCCCTTTGGTTGAACAAGTTGTGGTGTCTTTTACACTGCTTTGCTATGACAACCACCATTCCTACCTGCTCACACAGCCTTCAGCACATAAATTACTCCATTATCCTGTATGAGTGCTGTTGGAAACCACTCATGAATTCCACTGTAGAGCAACACAAGCAAAGTTTCAGTCCCGGACTTTCTCCCAGAAACTGTATTTTGTACTTCTCAGATCTTTCCTGGACAATAAAAGCTCATAGAAAATCAGTCCTTTTATTATTATAACATGATCTGCGCAGATCATGTTATTTCTAATGAAGTTTCCCACACACCTCAGTCCAAACACACTGGTTTAGATAAAACAGTAAGTCAAGTTTATTAACTACAAAAGATAGATTTTAAGTGATTACATGTAATGAAGCATGAAAATCAGAATTAGTTACAAGAAAATAGAAGTAAATCCAACCAATGTTTAACGTAAGAAGTTTGACTGAATTCAAAGTAAAGTTCTCTCTCACCACATTTTAGCAGTCTAAAGGCAAGTCTATATTGATGGCTGCAAAGTTGCTGCCGTCAGTATGATCTTCTGGGTGCGATTCAGCAGTTGGTATAAACCTGCTGAATTGCTCCAGAAATTGCCATAGCAATTCCAGCCCCAGAACTAAAATTGCTGTAAGCTGACCGCAAGGCATTTGCAGTTGGCTTATCCTACTGTGTAGGAGCCGATTAGTGAGTCGTCGGGAGATACGTAAAGTATTTTTATGTACCTTGTGTATCTCCTGTCGACTGCCACTGAAAAATGTGGCAAGTATAGGCTAGGGCTAAGCGCCTGAATCTTTCAGTCAGGACCCCTCTTCCAGACCAAATAAATTCTGTTTTTTCAAGTGTTGTGGCACCTGAGGTAGAAGGAGAGGAAGGATAGTTTAGGGCATTTCCTCCCCCATTTTATAGTTCTTTCTCTTTTATCTTTTGAGGATCCACTCTAGCTGAAGTTCAAGAGACATAAGATGGGTGTGGCAAGGAACCCCCAGCTGTTTCTTTGTGAAGAAGTAGATTTTTCACCCATATCCTCTTTCCTTCCAAGTAACAGCTACTTAGTCAAGTGATAGTCCATTTAATTTTGTTGAAATGTGGCTGAGGCATCAGCAAACTTTTTGTCTCTTGGAAATTGGTTCATGATGCTTTCTCACACACAGAACATGTATTTAGTAATATCATATACAACTTTACATACAGTCCCACAACTTTATGTACAATGTTGCCACTAGTATTTTACCAGGACAAGAACAATTAGTAAATTATGCCTTTTCAAATGATAACTTACAAGGTATACCTTATTTGAAATTTATCGTAGTCCTGTAAAAGGGGTGAAGCTAGGAGCACAGGCTCTCATACTCAGCAAACTATACAAATATTAATTCACTAACAGCATCCCTTTTTAGGTAGACAAGTGTTTATTCTCTTTTTACATATGTCATTAACAAGCACAAAAAAGCAAAAGCCAACATTTTCCAGTGTTATTGCCTAAAGTTTGACCACCAAAGTCAGAGGCCCCAATCCAGCAACTGGATCCATGTGTCAGACTCTTGAATGGAGCTTCAGTGGTTTCAGAGTGAGTTGGTTGGGATACAAAGATATGGATGCAGCAATCTGATTTCAGGTTATGAGATCTTAGGTCTCTGAATAAATGGTTCCAAGTTCCAAAGGGATAGCCGTGTTAGTCTAGTTCTGCAAAGCAAACAGGAAAGTCCTGTGACACTTAAAGACTAACAAATTTTATTAATCACATGAGCTTCCATGGGGGAAAATACGACTTTGTTAGATGTTTTGAAGATGGGAGAACTTTCAAAATGCATGCAAAATAAATTCAGGGAAGTGTAAGTCATGGGACCAGGTCACACTGTAACAGCAAATCAAAGCAGTTGTTAAGATTCAGACACTGGGAAACAGCATATAAAGGAAGGTGTGGTCAAATGACCTGTTGTAATGGGAAAAGTATCCAGAGTCAGGATTTAATTCTGTTTTCCCACAATAAAATCTGCATATCAATTCCATGCTGTTTCTCTTTGAAGTCTTGATGTGTTGCCCATCTGTTTGAGCACAGCTATTAACAAATAACAGAGCGATTAGGAAGACTGAAGTCCTGAGCTACTGGTTTTTTGAATGTTGTAATTTCTGATGTCAGTTTTGTGCCCATTTATTCTTTTCTGCGGAGTCTGTGCTGTTTGTCCAATGTATAAAGTGGGGGGGGGGGGCATTTCTGGCATGTGATGGCCGAAATCACATTGGTGGATGAGCAGTTGGATGAGCCTTTGATGGAGTAGCTGGCTTGATTAGGTCCTATGATGGTGCACATATGCGGACAAGGTTGGGAACGTAATTTGTTGCAGGGGTGTGTGCCTGCTTTAGTGTTTCTGTTGCTAGGTCTGTAGCTGCTGGTGAGTATCTGTTTAAGGTTACGTGGCTGTTTGTAGGTGAGGAGAGGTCTGTCTCCCAAAGCTTGAGAGAGTGAGGGGTTATCTTTTAAAATAGGCTGTAGGTCCTTAATGATGTGTTGTAGAGGTCTGACTTGGGGGTTGTATGTGATGACCAGTGGCATTCTGTTTTCTTTCTTAGGTGTCTCCTGTAGTAGTTGACTTCAGGGTACCCACCTGGCTCTGTCAATACAGTACCCACCTGCAGAAATAATGAAACAGATTGACAGAGCCATTTGGGTACCCTGAAATCAATTCCTACAGGAGACGCCGAACAAAGAAAACAGAACGCCCTGGGTGATCAACACCACTCCAAAAAAAAAAAAAAAAAAAAAAAAAAGCAGCTTGTTGAGGGGTTTTATATGGATGTAGGTGCCAAAACCTTTACAGAACGCTTATAAAAATATTGATTTAACTCTTTGGATGCCCAGTGAATTGTGTGACCTAAATGGCTTTTTTCCAAAGGGGCAGCCATGTTAGTCTAGTACAGCAAAAAAAAACAAAGGAGACCTGTGGCACTTAAAGATTAAGGGTATGTCCACACCTCTCTTTTATTTCAAAATAACGCTGGTTATTTTGAAATAAAAAAGATTAGGTCCACATGATGTTTTCTTATTTCGAAATGACACGCTCTGTCATTTCGAAATAAGAACCGTCATTTCGAAACAACTTAAACCCCATTCATTTCAAAACAGCTGTTATTTCAAAATGGTTATTTTGAAATAACGCCGTTTGGACGTGTTTTGAAACAATGTGTCCAAACAGCCTTATTTCAAAATAACAGCCGTTTCGATAGCAGGGTTTCCTTTTAATTTGAATTAACATTTTCTTCATTTGAATTAACTTATTTCAAAATAATAGTGTATGTGTGGACATAGTCTAACAGATTTATTTTTCATGTGAGAAATGTGGGGAAAACTTTTGTGGGAAAAAACTTAAGTTCCCCCGTCTTCGAAGCATCTGATGAAGTGGTATTTTCTCCCATGGAAGCTCACGCGATAAATAAATCTGTTAGTCTTTAAGTGCCACATGTCTCCTTGGTGTGTAGTTTGGTTTTGTTTGTTTGTTTGTTTGTTTGTTTTTGGCTAAATGGCTTTACCAGTCAGCTTCTGGTGGGATCAGCATTGCAAACCAGATATGACTTCCAGATTTGTACCCTACTCCCACAAGATTTTCTTTCCTCCCAGGCTGAACAATAATTGTCAGCAGCAGGATGAAGTCAAATGAGTTATGTACAGGTATACAGCAATAATCAACCACTTTAAGAGTAAGCATAACTTTATCCTTTGAAGAGGAAGTGAATCAGTAGTGGTCGTAGCAAAGGTTTTGAACTCTAGTTGTCTGTCTGTCTGATCATAAAATTAAGTATAATCAACATAATTCCTATCTTTTATTAAGCAGATACCAGCTTCTTCCTTTGTTTATGATATCAGTATAGCTTGCTAAGTTGTAGTAGTAGTTCACGGAGTTTCAGTAACATTGCCTTCACTGAGTTAGAAAGGCATGTGCAGTAAAAGTACAACTCTGAGTAATGATGTTTTTCTTCAGGCCTTAAAATTTTCACCTCTCACATTGATAATACAAATTATTACTTTGCTTTAAAGTAAGCTTCTTTTAATTGTTTAAGCGATAGCTACAGTGCACAGTGGAAAAACATGTCATAGCAATAAGCCTTTCTGCTGCCACTGAGAAACTCCAGAAACACAGAACGGTGCACTGCAGGGGATGTTTGCAGAATTCAAGCTCTCACACTTCCCTGCAGCTATTACACTGGGAGGTTTCAATTTTTAAAACTTTTAAAACCAGAATAATCTGTTTACATTGGCTCCATGCTGGATGTTGAGAAAATGGCTTCTCAGTTAAACATACAGTACCCACTGTGCTGGTTGCTTGCGTGCATACTTCTATAAAATTAGGTGTAAGAGAAGGTGATATAGATTCTTAAAGGTTGATGTTCACAGAATTACGTGTGTGTTTGCTTGCAGGTAATATATCTAGTTCAGTGTATGTAGACATATCTGTGTGTGAACAATAGGTTAAAAAGGAATACAGAACCTGATTCTGATTTATCCTGTTTTACACTGGTATACTTTAACTTCAGTGGAGCCTCTCTCCTGATTTAGGCTGAGAGCTCAATCTTATCTACTACCAGTCTGAAATGAGTCTTTCTAAAATAATATTGAAGGACTAGATTAGTTGGATGATAGATAAAGGAAAAAAAATCCCAACACTTTTTCACTGTTGGGACCCTATTTTGAGTTCAACCAAGGATGGTAATAACTAAAATAGTTACTGATAGCTTTCAAATACCCTACGTGACACAATTAATATTACTCCATCTAGTCAATCTAGTAACTGGATTCTAGTCCCTAAAAGTTCATGTAAGCAAGAATATTGTTGCAGTTGAAACCCATATATGAGCCTTAGCAGTGGCCAACAGATGAGTGGCCATGAGGACTGAACAACCTTTTTATATCTTGGTTCCTTTTGAGTATAGGTAGAGACGTGTCATCTTTGTAGCGTTAACAGTGTCAGCTGAAGAAAAACCAAAAGTAGCTGTAAGAGTCATCTTTAAGAGGGGGCAAACCAACAACATATATTCTTCTGTTGGCCCATTCTGATATGAATTTAATAATTTCTTTGTAATTATAAACTAAAATAGCTTCCTTTCTGTAGCTGCCCATGCAAGTCCAACAACTGAGTTTGTAGATGAAATCAGGTAGCCCCTTGATCTTGCTGCCACTAAACTCAGTTCAAGTTCACTGAGATGGGAGTAATTTTCAGCACAGTATCATTTGTGTTGAGCAGTAATTGGCATCCTAAGTGTTACATATAGAAGTTGCTGAATATCAGATTTTGTTTTAATAAGAATTTCTAAGTGTTGAGAAGGCTTGTCAATTACACACCAAGAACAGAGTTTTCAGTACTAGTTAGTATAACTCGCAAAATGGAAATGATTGGATTGCCATACAGTAGTAGCCCACAGATCTCTACCAAATTTCACACTTCAAGTAAGGTAGGTCTTGGAACTAGCAAGGGTGTATTGCTGAAGCCAATCTGGAATATATAGAGAGAGAATATAACTCTCATAAACATAAATGGCAAAGGCCACAACATTTAATGAATTACAGTAATGCAGATTGAGGTATAACCTTGTGGTCAGTAAGTAATGCTGTGGCAAGTACTCGGAAAGCCAGAAAGTACTGTGGGGCCCAAAAAGGTCCCCAGCAGGTAGTTTTCAAGCCATAGGAATATTATGGAAGAACATTTGTTTTTTTTTCCCTGTACCTCTGTGTAGTTGTCAGACCCTCTTCCCTATTTCTACCATCATTCCCTCCACACAGCTGCCTCAGAATGGCTGTTCTGGGAAAAGATGTCCCTGTAACCAGCTTCTACTGCAGGAGATTTCCATCTATCAACAAAAGCCCAAGCTTTGGAGCCCAAATGCACGTCAAAAAGAATTTATCCTAAATGGACTGAATGCCCACATACTATTTTTGCTAGTGTGGCCATTATCCTCTTGATCAAGACTATATAGAAGCCAGCCCCTCACCCTTCAGATTCTTTCAGACCACCTTCCAAGGAAACAGCATAAAACCCCAAACAAAACTAATATTCATTTACCTTGCCTAATGTTTCTTGGAGGGGTAAAGGGGAAATCACATGCCCAGCCCCTTGTCTGGTAATCAGTTTCGTTTTAAACCTGTGAGTGAGGATTTGTCTGAATGATGTCATTGTTGTGAAAGCAGTTGCCTCTGAAAATTTAAACCAAATTTTTTACATTAAAACAGGACAAAGCTCTCTTTCTAGGGCATCACTAGGGAAGGATAGGGAACAGGAACTTCAAATTGCTGGCATTGGAAAGAAAGTAACACCTGCTCCCACTATAGCTCTTCATAAGGCTATACTAGCATGTGCCATGTGGCTGTACCGTATGGCTATGCTCACACACAAAGTGCTTGTTTCGAAACAAGATGTTTCAAAACACCTTATTTCGAAAGACAAAAATGTGCCTTCGAAATAAGGGAAACGAAAAAGCATGTCCACAGTGTGGACATGGTATTTCACTTTGGGGGGGCTGCAGACCCCCGTGGGGTGAGAGGAGCTGGCGGCTCACCCCACAGGGGTCTGCAGAGGGCTGCAGACCCCGGTGGGGTGAAGCGGAGCCGGGTGCCTCACCCCGCGGGGGTTTGCAGGGGACTTTAGACCCCGGCAGGGTGAAGCAGAGCCGGACGCCTCACCCTGCCGGCAGAAAGTCCCCCGCAGACCCCTGTGGGGTGAGCCTGCCTGGCTGAGGGTTCCCTAGCCAGGGTGCTGAGGGGGTGGCCCTTCCCCACAGTGTTGTTTCAAAACAGAAGGAGGTTTAAGCCATTTCGAAACATGGCTCCCATTTCAAAACAAGGGAGCCCCTTGTTTTGAAATGGGAGTACATCAAGTGGACATGCTGTTTCTTATTTTGAAACAACCTCTGTTCTTTTGAAATAAGAAGCCTGTGTGAACACATCCTATGAATCTGTTTGCAAGAATTTGGTCTTGTCTTTCCAGCCTTCCCATGGATCACTGGAAGGCCAACTCAGCTACTGAAGTTGACTTTTCTTTGTACAAAAGTGCTGGTATAACACAATAAAGGGAAACAGGATAACCATAAACAGGGCTAGATTAATCAATCTCTGGACCTTAGGCAAGCATACAATATGCTCAGGCGCATGGGGTGGGCTGGTTGCCCTTCCATCATGGTGATAGGACTGCTGGGCCAAATTTGAATGAGTGACATTGTGCCCTGATGTCAGCTATTACAGCATCTCTCTCTCTTCATCTCACTCTCTAATTTAATTTTATTTATTTCATCTACATGCAGTTTGTTTATAAAGAGGCCTGGACAATTTTTTCCTTGTGAAAAGAATCCTTAAAGGAGGATCAAAAATATTTTTGGGGGATGTAACTCTGTTGCCTTCACCAAATCCAGAAATATTTACATTTTCACTGTGTTTGCAAAGGCCCTTTCTGCTTCCATACTGTCTGCATAACTCTATATTTGGCATGTGGGGATAGCAAAATAACAATGAAAAGTCTGCGTGAAGCAGCAGGAGATTCATTCTTTAATAGAATTCTGAAATATATGCTGAGGAGATCAGAACGTGCATTGTTTCTGCCCGTGAATTTTATATCATGTCCTTTAATGTGAAGAGGGGAAATTATGAAGGAGGTATATTTGAAACAAACATTTAGATTAAGATGCAGTTGATTTTTCTTCACTATAATCAGGGCTGGCACAAGGTTTTTGGGCGCCCTAGGTGCCTGTGATTTTGGTGCCCCCCC
>ML682006.1:22641711-22694166 GCA_007922195.1 Podocnemis expansa | reverse complement strand
TTTTTTTTTTACATCACCCCCTTTCTTCACTTCCATTAAATAGATCTGCTTCCACACTGGGCATGTTCTAACACTCCACTAGGTAGAAGCTGCCTCCCACATCACTCATCTGCAGAAAGGATGGAAAGAAACTTTAATTTCAGAGTTCCTTCAGTGCTTGCTAGAACAGATGGTAGAGATGAGAGGCCACTGATGCAGTAAAAAGAACCTTTCATCTGCCACAGGAGTCATGAACCACTGTTTTACAACAATCACTCCCTGCTAACACAGGAGACCTGGGTAAAATTTAAGGGATGATTTTAGTGCAGCTAATAATACAAGACTTGCCCTGGTGGATTACATCAGCAGTCCAGTTCATTCAGTACCCTGTCATCAACAGTGACTTGTACCAGTTATTTCAAAAGAAAGTGCAAGAAACCCTACCAGAAGCAATTATGGGTTAACCTGTTCCTCAGAAAAATTTCCAACATTTCCCATTAATAGTTAGAGGTTAGCTTATGCCCTGAAACAGGAGGGTTTATATCCGTTATATATTTTTAATATGTTTTTGTTTTATATAACTTGTATTCTTGTTATCCATATAAATATTGAATTCCCTCTCTTAATCCTGTTCGTTGTTTGGTGTCAATGGTGGATTGAGCCAATGAGTTCTGTGAGCTCTCTGGGAAGTGTTTGGAGAAGTATTCACTTCTATCAGGGTTAAATTTCCTTCCCTTCAGTTTCATTAATGAATCCTTTCTGTATGACCAGAGAGAGCACAGAAATTTTCACTGTATTCTCTGTAAACCATTCATTATTTTGTCCATTTTTGTTTCCTTTCTCTTATTAAAAAGTCTAATTGATTAAATTGTAAAATAACAAAGTAACATAGCTGTAAACAGCAGATGTAACAAATACACTTAATAATTAGATCAGTAAACTACCAGAAATATGTAGAAGAAATTCAAATGACCTCTAGAATAAAAAAGAAATCTGAATCTTAGAAGTACAATTCTTAGACTGTAATGAAATACAGATCTTAGAAGATAACTGTCTTCTGAGATTCATAAATCATTACAATGTATTTGTATTTCATTATAGCTATCATCCCAAGCCAATTCCAGTAGATTGCTAATGTTGAGTTAGCCAACTTCAGTGTCTTGAGAATTATCTCCACAAATCATGCAATAAAGCAATAGTCTAGAAACCAAAAGAAGCATACATGAAAGAATATGCATGAAAGAAACAATAAAATACTAACAGTAAGTGACGTGTGGACAGAAAATAAATGCACAAGTGTGTAGTGGCAATATTGCATTTCTTGGGAGTGTCAGGGTGGAAATCTGATTTATGAGTCCACCCGATTTTAGGCTTAATCAATTTAAGACAGAGTTGTTATGACTTACAGTGTCTGAACACACATTCATGCCAGACAAAAAACATTATGTAGAGGGCGCAAGTTACTGCATTTCTCTGATTGCTTGGTTTTGTCATCCTGTTCCTTCAGCTTCTGCTCCAGTGTTTCACCAGTTTAGGCCTAGCTTACTTGAGTCTTTTTGTAAAGTTCCTGGTAATATGTTTCTTAGCCTTTCTCCAATCAATTTCAATCATGGTAAGTATTTTTTTATGTAAATTGTACAGTACACAAGGTTCAATTAACACATTTTTTGCTGTTGAGACAATTTTTCTCTTTCTGTTCCCTGTAATTTTATCTCATATTTTTTTTCCCAGTAAAAAGGGAGTCTTGTCATTACAGGTTTGTGGGAGATCTTTAACCTCAAAATTTAGAGCACAATCTTGCCTTTTTCCAGCAATAATGTCACTTCAAGCAAATTTTTATTTAAAAGTAGGGGAGGGGAAACAACCCATACCAGGCAAAGCCATAACCTAACGATTATTTTGCCTAAATTATCCACCATTACAAATGATTAAAATATAACTTCAAAAGCTCTTAATCTTACCATTTAACAATTCATCATCTTTATATTTCAGTATTATATATAAGAATTTGTATATCATCCTACTCTGTCCCTGTTTGAGAGGTTGGAGAGCACACTATGACCCTTTAATGTCAACATTTCTATGTCCTCTACAAACATGGGTTTTTACAGGGAACTTTTATCATGCTAAGTCTCAAGCCTTGTGTGTGTGAATAATTTGTTAGTAAGTTTTCTTCTTAGTGTTTCGACGTGCTTATGTTGTAGGGTCTGGATATTTATTGTTTTAGTAGCATCTCTACACATTAAACTCCTGCTAAGTAGGCACTAGTCAAGCACATTGAGTTATAACTGAAAGAATGCATTTCTGATATTCATTGTAATGTCAAAAAGTACCTGAAAAATGTATGTTTGAGTGTTCATTCTTGTTGGATAGAAGCATCTAGTATACTGGATATCAGCATATATTTCAGTGTTGGCCAATGGTCTAGGAACAAAGAACTCCTGAATTCTAATCCTCTCCCTGGTTTGTGGCATGGCCTTTAAGTCACTCAACTACTCAGTTTGCCAGGGAGCGTGTTAAAGAGGGAGAAAAGTGAAAAAAGGGAATAAGTCACACTTATAACTGCAGTTATTTGAAAAGTTGTTTTTCTTTTTAGTCATTAGGTTTAGTAATGGGTGGGGTGGCTCACTGGGATCATGAGCAGTGGGGACTGAATTCAGCACATACTGAAGGGACCCACAGAGGTATGGGTCAGAAGATGGTGTAAGATCCCATCAAGGAGAAAGGAGGAGATGTCAATAGGCATTAGATGAGGTTCATAAAGCTGTCTTCATCGTAAGTGGCAGCTACAGTATAGCTTTTGTGGATCTTGTTAGTTGGTTGATCTGAAAGGAACCAGGTATTTTACGTATGGACAGAATCAAAGAAAGTATTGATTAGTACCATTGTTAGTTCTTATGTAAGCTGAGATGGGGACAAGAAAGTAAATTAGCAAGCTGTTTTGGGGTCAAAGAATGGTCAGGAAAGTGTTCAATTTGACCTCTACCAGAGGTTATTGACCAGGTGAGGGACAATTAACTAAACAGGGCTGTTGACTGGATAATGATCTTTGTTGTTGTTGGTTTAATTAATTAAAATGTCATTAGGAAAATATGTAGTCCTAGCTAAATACTAAGGAGACAGTTTAATATAATGCTTACTGCAATGTCCCAGGAGCTGTTTACCTCTGCTTGGAGAGGAAATGAAGTGAAAGTATAATGCCAACACACTCCAAATTTCATTGGCCTAGATCAGACTTTGGGATCTCAGGAACTTAACACATGGATGTCTACTACATGATCTAAAAAAAATGCCTCTTTTTGTAAAGTTAAGTTTTAGCTTAATGAAAAAAGCTTGCAGGGGCCAAAATGATCAAATGAGGGAGTCCTGCCTTCTCCAGACCTTTAAACATCAAATTACTTTCTAATGCATGTATATATTTTGGTGCCAAAGTTTACAAATTTTGGCCAAACTATTTGATTGTGTAGCATACCACATTAGATCATGTTTGATACAATATACTGAATTGATACTGACTTGAATTTGACCATGAGATGGGAGAGTTCAGGATCCTGATCTAAGGGCAAAAAGAAAGAAGCAGAATACAGACCCTGCTCTTCAGAAAAGCAGATTTTGGTTCCCTCAAGGAACTGATGGGCAGGATCCCTTGAGAGGCTAATCTGAAGGGGAAAAGTATCCAAGAGAGCTGACTGTATTTTAGAGAAACTATACTAAGGGCACAGGAAGATACTATTTCAATATGCAGAAAGAATAGCAAATAAGGGAGGTGCCCAGTGTGGCTTAGCAGAGAACTTTATGGTGAGCTGAAATACAAAAGGGAAGCTTACAAGAAGTGGAGCTTGGACAGATTACTAGGGAGGTGTATAAAGATATTGCTCAGGACTGCAGGAGTAAAAGCAGGAAGGCCAAAGGGCAACTGGAGTTGAAGCTAGCAAGGGATTTGAAGGATAACAGGAAGAGGTTCTTCAAGCATATCAGTAACAAGAAGAGGATCAGGGATGGTGTAGGTCCCGTACTGAATGGGGCAGGTATCTTCATGGTGGATGATGTGGAAATGGCTGAAGTAGTCAAAAGTACTCAAGTACTTTTTACCTCAGTTTTTGGAGGCAAGGTCAGTGCCCAGACTACTACACTGGCTAACAGAGAATGGAGAGAGGGAGAGCAAAAGAGGAACTAGAGATCAATCTCACCTCACCCTCCTCCCTGGAAAAATCATGGAGCAAGTCCTCAAAGAATCCATTCTGAAACACTTGGAGGAAAATAGAGTTATCCAAAATAATCAGCATGGATTTGTCAAGGGCAAATCGTGCCTGAACAACCTGCTTGCCTTCTGTGATAAGATGACTGGATATGTGGAGGCTGGAATAGCCAGAGATGTAATATACCTCGATTTTTAGCAAAGCTTTTGATATGGTTTCCCACAACATTCTTGTCAACAAGTTAAAGAAGTATGGTTTAGATGAATGGGCTATAAGGTGGGTAGAAAACTAGCTAGATGATTGGGCTCAACAGGTAGGGATCAATGGCTCAATGTCTAGTTGGCAACGAGTAACTCATGGAGTGCCCCAGGGGTCGGTCCAGGGCAATTTCTGTTCAACATATTCACTAATGATTTGGATGATGGAATAGACTGCATGCTCAGTAAATTTGCAGAAGACACCAGACTGGGGGGAATGGTAAACATGCTGCAGGGGAGGGATAGGATTCAGGGAGACCTAACAGATTGGAGCTTTAGGCCAGACAAAATCTCATGAGGTTCAACAAGGACAAATGCAATGCCCTGCACTTAGGATGGAAAAATTCCATGTATTGCAACAGGCTGGGGACCAATCAGCTAAGTAGCAGCACTGTAGAAAAAGACCTAGGTGCTATGGTGGATGGGAAGCTGTATATGAGTCAACAGTGTGCTCTTGCTGCCTGAAAGGCCAATGGCGTATTGGGCAGCATCAGTAGGAGTGTTCCCAGCAGACTGAGGAAAGTGATTATTCCCCTCTGCTGGGCACTGAGGAGGCCACATCTGGAGTATTGTGTCCAGTTGTGGGCTTTACAGTAAAGAAAGGATGTTGACAAACTAGAAGGAGTCCAGCGGAGGACAATGAAAATGATTAGGGAGTTGGGGCACATGATTTATGAGGAGACACTGAAGGAACTAGGCTTATTCGGTCTGCAGAAGACCAGACTGAGGGGGGATTGGATAGCAACCTTCAACTACTTAGAGGGTTGCTCCGAAGAGGAGGGAGCTAGGCTGTTCTCAGGAGTAACAGAGGACAGAACAATGAGCAGTAGTTTCAAGTTGCAGCTGGGGCAGTCAAGGTTGGATATTAGGAAAAACTTTCTCACTAGAAGAGTGGTGAAGCACTGGAATGGGTTACCTAGGGAGATGGTGGAATCTCCATTTTTGGAAACATTTAAGGCCCAGTTAGACAAAACCCTGGCTGGGATGATTTACGGAGCATGGTTCTACTTTTAGCAGGGGTTTGGGCTAGATGACCTCACAAGGTCCATCCCAACCCTCTGGGTATGTCTACACTTGGAAGTTATTTTGATATAAGAAGGCTTATTTTGAAATAACTTTCTTTCCTGTCCATGCATGCTTGTTGTTTTGAATTAAGTGTTTCTTTATTTCAGAACAATGAAGCACTATTTTGAAATAATAAAACCTGCTTTTATTTGAAAATAACACTTAAATTGAAATTATTATTTTGAAATAAGCCATTCTAAGCCAGGGAATAGACTTATTTCAAAATAATGGCCCTATTCTTTTGCCCGCCTTCCCCTAGTTCAAATTAGAGAATCTAGTGGAGACTCTCTACTTCGAAGTAATAACTCCTACCTTATTTCGAATTAGATAGTCTTCCCTGGACTTCTAATTCAAAATAATAAATTTGAAGTAGTGCTAATTTGAAATAATTACTTTGAACTGAAATCAAAGTAGTTATTTCAAAATAACTATTTCAAATTAATTTTGTAAGTGTAGATATAGCCTATGATTCTATGACACATGTTCCCATTTAGAATTACTTTAACTTTAGGAGATGGTCAAGATTATATATATCTTTTTGGCTAAAGAATGCTTGAATATGTTGGCACAAAAGTACATTAAACATTGCTGAGGTACAGGTTGAGCGAGAACTGTAGTTCAGTGGAAATGAACAGAATTAAAATTCTGATCTCATTAATTACAACAAATCCTGTAACATTACAGGAAGTGATGGCTGAGAGAGATCCTTCCATTTTCTTGGGACAGGTACAATTTCTTTGTTACTAAAGCAGGTAATTTGTCACCTTTATGTGTATGTCAGGTTTGGCAGATGAGTTTTTTGTTGTTAAATTTTATTTTCCATCTGGTAACACAGCAGTGAGCTTTGTTATGTAGATGATGATCCTGGGTTCAGTCATCCTCTAATGTGGCAAAAGCCCATGGGAGGGGACTAAAAAGAGGAAGGTATTCTCCATTTTGATAGGAGCTAACTGCAGGGGGATGGAATGACAAAATAGTTCAGCTCTGGCTATCTTCCCTCATTGATCTCCACAGGACTATAGGACAAACCACGTGAATTGTTTCCTAGCCCTGACTCATAGTCTAACCTCCTCTGCTCTTTTCTAAAATACAGATCTATGGTTATCAATCTCCAAGGACTAAGGCAAAGGAGTGATGGCATGGATGCTCTGTGGGAGGAGTATATGCAGTTGAAAGGAGTGTTGTCTCCAATTATTGATTCTATCTTCTTTAAAAAAATATCTTTATAAACAGTAAAGTCTATGCAGATAAATAGCCTTTAAATGAAATCCATTTATGCTGCTGGTGGGTTTCCTTTTATTTGGGCTCTCTCACAATCCTCCACATGGAGAACTCCTTTAGCTTTCATAAGAATTCTGCCAACTGAGGCTTAGTTTATCTGGCCCTTGCTGTTGTGGGCTTATATATGAGTGCAATACACTATTGTCAGATAAATGTGCTGAGCAAATAAATAATTGCTGGATACTCTCTCTTATATTAAATCTTCAGGTAATATCAGAAACACTGAGAAGCTAAACTATGATAAACAGCACCAGTATGAGATAATGGTAACTGCTTTTGACTGTGGACAGAAACACGCAGCAGAAGATGTCTTAGTACGAGTTGATATCAAACCAGTATGCAAACCAGGCTGGCAAGGTAGGCTTTAATATTTGATACCATTTATTTTTTCCCCTTTCTTGTCCAATAAGTAATGTCTGGTTTTCTTTGCAGGTATGTGTAAAATGATTACTATTTTTTTGCTTACTTTTAATCCACCACCAGTTTAAAATCTATGCAATCGCTACAGGCTGGTTTATATCAAATTACATTCCTTAAGAATAAGTGATTCCTCACCAGTCAGAATAAGGACCAAATCAGTTTGGAATAAAAATTCCACCTACATGGCCAGTCTTTCAGTGTCATTTGTGTATTTGCACAGCATCACAGAGGGCACAGTCTCCAGGCTACAATCTGACACAATTCTTCTTCTATAAATGGGGGATAATACCTGACCCATGGAGATGCTAGCTGTAAGGTTAAATATGTTAGAATGTGAGATGCTCAGATATTATGATAATGGGAGCCTAAAATAGCTACCTTGCCCAAGTGTAACTCAGAAATAAATTTGGCTTCAGAACACTGTTAGTGAAGATGCTTACGGAAGAAAAATCCTGGCTTCGTTACCATCACCCAGATGTGAAGTTAACTGATGGAAGAAACTCCTGGGAAACTGAGCACAGTGGTTCTGGAAGTCACTGAGATGCAATAAACATGGAACATCAGGATTCCATTTTTATACTTACTATTCAGAGCAGAAAACCACAATATATTTGTTATGGGTCCTGTGAAGTTTTCATTGTGCATGTATCCAAAGTATTTGAGGGATTCATTTTATGAAAATAATTATCTATAAGAGAGAAATTTGAAATATTTCTACATTTTTCTAGTTGTCTGTTCATCTAAATTTTACTGTGCTTTGAACATGAGCAAAGAGAATTTTATAGAAAGATTTTACTTTTGCAAATACTCTATTTTGTGAGAGCATTTGCTGGAGGATTAAATGCACCAAAATGTAAGCTCAGAAATTAGTGTTAAAGTGATGCAATCCTTGGTTGGTAACTATTTTGTTATTTCCATAAATGTATTTTATTGACTGAGTGATCTTTGCGAAGAAATCATGTTAATTGCACAATTGTATTGCCCAATAACATAATACCTACAGCAATATTATCTGACAGTTCAGACATCATTTACAATATGGTTGCTCATTGAAACATATTTCAGGCAATTAAAAAAATTGATAAGCCATAAAAGTAATGCAAATGACCCTCATATGCATTTTTCCCCTGCTTAATATTTATGTAAAATAGATATAGTCTATTTAGGATCTTACCAAAAGGCTGGACACAAGTTCTGTTCTTCTCACATGCAGAATTTATTCTCCTCTCTCCTAGAAATCAGAGTTGCATGTGACTTAGTTTATCCTTTAAGTATAAGAAGTGTTGATTCCTAGCTTGTAACTTTAATGTAGTGATTCTGAGAGTATGCACTGGCCCATATGTTTGGAACTAAATTCTGCTCTCAGTTCTGCCAAGGTACTTCCACATTCTCTCATTTGAGAGCAGTAGAGTTACTCTGGTTTTTACATCAGAGAAACAGCAGAATCTCTTTCGTTGTGTTTAAAGGATATGTGGCTGCATTATGTATTGTAAAATCCTCAGGATATTGTAGTACACAGCATCTTTGGCACTCATCAATAATAAAAAATAGCGTGGTAATAAGATTATATATGATATTTATACCAAGTCCAGTACTTTTATTAAAAAGAATACATAATTTATGCCTGTATATTTTTAGAAAGATTGGCTACATATTTCAATTTTATTGTTTTTATAATCCCAGCCAGCTTTAAATTGATTGTAAAGCTGTTTGCCCGTTTCTAGAAATAATCGTTGTAAAATAATCAATAAGGCAAAAATTAGACTATTTCCAGTTCTGCAACAATACTGGAAGCCTAAGCCTTTGGTTTTAGATATATAAAATGCATCAAGGTAAGATGACAATTACTCTTACTTCCTCCCCTTAAAATAATGTAAGTTTCAGTTTTTTGAAAACAGGGATAAATTTGTCATCTTATCTACCTTAAAATATTGCAAAAAAGTTTAATATCTTTTCCAAAGACTATAGCATTCACCAGAGCTCCGGATTATGCCATAAAAGTTGAAGAAATAAGTTACAACATGATTTTTTAAAAAAATTCTGCAGTATTAAACTTAGTAAATTGTGATTTGTTTTTAAAAATCTGAATTAGAGTTTACTCTATTCTTTGTTTCCGTTGCTATTGGTCAGTAATCTAAACTATCATAAGCAAGGAGTCCTGTGGCACTTAAAGACTAACAACTTGATTTATCGCATGAGCTTTTGTTGGAGAAAAGTTCATGTGATAAATAAATTAGTTAGTCTTTAAGTGCCAGAGACTCCTTGCTTGTTTTGCGGTACTAAACTATCATGCATCTCTTTCTATGGTTGGCAGTAACTGATATAATAGCTGTCCTAATGTGAACTCAAAGTTAAAAATTTCAGAGAGGTCACAGCCATCCTTCAAATAACCCAGATTGCTTCAGGGTAAGGCAGTGAAGAATTGGCATATACAAAGTGTAATTCAAGTACAAATTGATTCCTGTTTCTAGAGGCTAACTCCACATGACTAATATGTATAGCAGAGCAAATAAGATTCAACAGAGCTAGGTCTCACTCTTAAAACAATTTCCCTTTAGGCAGAAAATAATTTGCGTATTGTTAAAGGGCCCCATCAGATTTAGGAACTGCCTCCCTTGCCTCCAAGGATAGACACTGGTGAATGCTCACACTCAAAGGTAGGAGCTCTCTAGGAGAGGTTAATCTGATTCTTTACAGAGAAGCCTCCTTAGAAAACCAAACCTGAACCTAACCAACATCAAACAGTTCTTATTCATTATGGTGACCTCAGCAAATTGAAAAAAATCAATTGGTCACATTGATTCCTAGTTAGCTCTTTTAGCATTACTCAGGCATGGACTGACCCAGTAACTTAGAAATAATGCTGCAGCTTTTCTCCTCACATTGCTTATGTCCTCATCTCCATTTATTTCAACAAAGTAGATGGCAGTGATTACCATCTCCCAGGCAATGAGCATGATTACATAGTAACTCAAAATTGTAAGAATATTGCTACTGTGAATCTTTGTTAGTGATATAAGAGAGATTTGGAGCAGAAAAAAGGTACAGAGACAATATTACAACTCCGTTTTCTTGTAGCTTTATCCCAAATTATCATCTCATCTACTGTGCCCTTAGTTACAGTAGCCTTTTCTATTCAGTGATGTTCCTGGGACACTTCCGATTGTTTTTGTCGTCTTTATTCTTGTTGTAGTCCCTGGTTCTCTAAGGACACAGCATGGCATTGTTCATGACACCAAGCTGGGGGGACCAGTAGACACATTGGAGGGCAAGGACAGGATTCAGGGAGACCTAGATAAATTGGAACAGTGGGCCAACAGAAATCTTATGAGGTTCAATAAGGACAAGTGTAAAATCCTGCACGTGGGACGAAAAAAAACCCATGCACCGCTACAGGCTGGGAAACATTCATCTAAGTAGCAGCAGTGTAGAAAAGGACCTGGGGGTCATGGTGGATGGGAAGCTAGATACGAGTCAGCAGTGTGCTCTTGCTGCCAGAAAGGCCAATGGCATACTGGGCTGCATCAAAAGAAGTATTACCAGCAGATCAAGGGATGTGATCATTCCCCTCTATTGTGCACTGGTGAGGCCACATCTAGAATACTGTGTTAAGTTTTGGGCTCCCCACTACAAAAAGGACAGGGACAAGAAGAGGATCAGGGATGGTGTAGGTCCCTTACTGAATGGGGCAGGCATCCTCGTGACAGAGGATGAGGAAAAAGCTGAAGTGCTCAATGCCTTTTTTACTTCAGTTTTCACAAGCAGGGTCAGCTCCCAGCCCACTACACTAGGTACGGTAGACTGGGGAGAAGAAGAGAGGCCCTTGGTGACAGAAGGTCAGGTTAGGGACTGCTTAAAGAAACTAGATGTGCACAAGTCCATGGGGCCGGATGAACTGCATCCGAGGGTGCTGAGGGAGCTGGCTGATGAGATAGCAGTACCGTTGGCCATTATCTTTGAAAACTCGTGGCGAACGGGGGAGGTGCCAGAGGACTGGAAAAAAGCAAATATAGTACCTATCTTCAAGAAAGGCAAAAAGGATGATCCTGGGAATTACAGACCTGTCAGCCTGACCTCAATCCCTGGAAAAATCATGGAGCAGCTTCTCAAAGAATCCATCCTGAAACACTTGGAGGAAAATAGAGTGATCAGGAACAGTCAGCATGGATTCACCAAGGGTAAATCATGCCTGACCAACCTCATCGCCTTCTATGATGAGATGACTGGATTTGTGGATGCAGGAAGAGCCGTTGATGTGATATACCTTGACTTTAGTAAGGCTTTTGATACGGTTTCCCACAGCATTCTCATTGGCAAATTAAGGAAGTATGGGTTAGATGCGTGGACTGTAAGGTGGATAGAAAACTGGCTAGAACAACGGTTTCAGCGTGTAGGAATCAATGGCTCCATGTCAAGTTGGCAGGCAGTAACAAGTGGTGTGCCCCAGGGGTCGGTCCTGGGGCCAGTTCTGTTCAATGTTTTCATTAATGATCTGGATGATGGGATAGATTGCACACTTAGTAAGTTTGCGGATGATACCAAACTGGGGGGAACGGTAGACACCCTAGAGGGCAGAGACAGGATTCAGGGAGACCTAGACAAACTGGAGCAGTGGGCCAAGAGGAATCTCATGAGGTTCAACAAGGATAAGTGTAAAATCCTGCACTTGGGACGAAAAAACCCCATGTACTGCTACAGGCTGGGGAGTGATCAGCTAAATAGCAGCACTGGAGAAAAGGACCTGGGAGTCATGGTGGATGGGAAGCTGGATATGAGTCAGCAGTGTGCTCTTGCTGCCAAAAAGGCCAATGGCATACTGGGCTGCATCAGAAGAAGTGTTACCAGCAGATCAAGGGATGTGATCATTCCCCTCTATTCTGCACTAGTGAGGCCACATCTGGAATACTGTGTCCAGTTTTGGGCTCCCCACTACAAAAAGGACATGGACAAATTAGAGAGAGTCCAGAGGAGGGCAACCAAAATGATCAAAGGGCTGGAGCACAAGCCCTATGAAGAAAGACTGAAGGAACTAGGCTTATTTAGCCTGCAGAAGAGAAGACTGAGGGGGGATTTGATAGCAACCTTCAACTACTTGAAGGGTTGCTCCAAGGAGGAGGGAGCTCGACTGTTCTCGGTAGTAACAGAGGGCAGAATGAGAAGCAATGGCTTCAAGTTACAGCTGGGGCGGTCCAGGCTGGATATTAGGAAAAACTTCCTTACTAGGCGAGTGGTGAAGCATTGGAATAAGCTGCCTAGGGAGGTGGTGGAATCTCCATCTCTGGAGGTGTTCAAGTCCCAGCTGGACAAAACACTAACTGGGATGATCTAATGGGAGTGGTCCTGCTTTTTTTGGCAGGGGGTTGGACTAGATGACCTCGTGGGGTCCCTTCCAACCCTATGGTTCTATGATTCTATGCTAGAGAGAGTTCAGAGGAGGGCAACCAAAATGATTAAAGGGCTGGAGCACAAGCCCTATGAGGAAAGACTGGAAGCATTAGGCTTATTTAGTCTGCAGAAGAGAAGATTGGGGGGGGGATTTGATAGCAACCTTCAGCTACTTGAAGGGATGCTCTAAGGAAGATGGAGCTCGACTGTTCTCGGTAATAACAGAGGACAGAACGAGGAACAATGGTCTCAAGCTGCAGTTAGGGAGGTCAAGGCTTGATATTAGAGAGAACTTTTTTACTAGGAGAGCGGTGAAGCCTTGGAATGAGCTGCCGAGGGAGGTGGTGAAGTCTCCATCTTTGGAGGTCTTTAAGGCCCAGCTGGACAAAACCATGACTCTGATGGTTTAGTGGGAGTGGTCCTGTCTCTGGCAGGGGGTTGGACTAGATTACCTATGAGGTCCCTTCCAACCCTATGATTCTATGATTTTTTTTTTTCTCCCAGCTCAGCATCTGAGACAGGCACATCTGGCCTCACTGCTTTGGTTGCTCAACCCTATAAATATTGTCCTACATAAGTGAAATTAGAATTAGACTCATTCTTTTAATTTAGGTGGTTTTATTTCCATTCAGGTGTACAGTGTAAGCCTGATATTTAGACACAGACAATCAGTAGTTAAGATATAAACACTTGTTCTACAGATATAGAAGAAAAAGGTTTTGTTGTTCAGTAGAGAAAGAGTACAACCCAATTCTGTACTCCTTGTTAAAATAACAGTTCAGTTGACTTTTCCCTGTAAAGGTAAGAGATGGAGTAATAGGTCAGTGACAACTGATACAGATAGCGACTTCAGTGGAGCTATGCTAGATTCCAGTCCAATTCCTAACTAGTCAGATAAGCACAGTAAATGTTGTTTTAAGGACAGAGAATATTCATCGACTATAGAGGTGGTGTGAAAATTTACACTAAAATAAAATTGACAAAAAACAAAAATTGTGAAACTTTTTTTCTGAATTTTTGACTTGCTGTACAGATCAAAGTGTGTCTTACTACTTATGAAAGCAAAGATCTTTTCCAACGTGAGGAAAGTATCTGCCATGAATCTCATTCCTCCAGGTTAGATTAGAAAGACAGCTGCTTTTATCACTTTTAGACCTTCTCCTCTGTTTGTCATGCCCTTGACTAACTACTATCACTGAAATGGAAAATTTTAAACTCATCTTCAGCCCCACAGCACTTTTGTTGGTACAGCAGTGTGTGTTTTCAAATTCCTGTCTAGTCAGAACATAAAATAATGACTTAAATTTCTTTGAAGAAGGCACTAGCTGAGTTTCAAACACACATCACATTTTTCTAATCAAGTTGAGTTTCTCCTATATTTTAAAAAGACCAATAATCTAGACACCTCGAGTATTATTGTTTTTCAATATAAAATGATGTAAGTGCCTCTAAAATTTTTCATATTTGTTTTAAATAAATGGTTCTCAGAATCTCCACACTGTTGAATGAGATTGCTTTGGTCATTTGTTCAATTACCCATGTCCTTTTTATGTATAGCAGAGGATTTGCAAACATTAGTACAGATTTTTTCCTTGGATTGTAAGTCAAAAGTTAGAAACTGTGGAATGACACTACAAATTAGTATCCTCCTTTTGATACTGAACAGACTGCATCTGATCAAGATTTCGCACTGGCATAAATCAATATCTTGGACTTGTGTTAAATTTAGAATCACTAGGCACTGTGGAGTCAGATATTCACTCCTTACTCAGGCAAAACTCCAACTTCTTGGTGAGGCTTCTAGTTTCATTAACACTAAGGCATCATGATCACCTTTGTTAAACAAAAGTCCAAAAATCTAAATATCACAGTCTAGATCTCTGTTCCTCCTTATGTTTTTCTGTCAGAGTGCTTTGGATTGCTGTTTGATTTTTCTGCTATTATTTCTTTCTCATTGAAATTTTGCTACCATGTGAAGTTTTACAAATTATTTTTCTTACAGATGTTAGCATCAGTGATTAGAAATTTGATTGGATATGGTATTTTAAATACTGAGGAGTAGTTAATTGTAATTTCAAGGGTCACATTTAAAAAAGAGTGAAAATAGAAGCATGTATTTGAAATGGTGGTTTTTCCATATTGAAATGAAAACATGAAAGGTGCTATTTTAACAAAAACTGATAAAAATATGACAATTTTCTGCTCATCAGATGCAATAGTATGATGAGAAAAGATGCAAAATAGGCAAAAGTAGGGACTAGAGGAAGAAAAATTATTACTGGCTTGTTGAGGGATGTGGTGAATTATGTTCTACAGAGAGAGAGGAAAAAAAAGAGGGACTTCAATGTTCTTGAGTAGAGCCTGCCAGGAAAGAAAGAACACACAGATCCAGCAGGCTTCCAAAACTCACCTTCAGGCTGCCAGACTTGATCAATTATTGATTAATTAAACCACAAATAAAGTTTATTTTATTTCACAGGAACAGCATGATTTCAATGTGTAAGTATCATTAAGGCTACAGAGCTACTGAGCTGCTGTAAACCAGTCCTCTCAGAATTCAGAGAACCCATCTGAATATTCTCTCTCTTCCCAAAATACATAGTCAAAAATGAATAAGGATGCAAGTATGTTTCGATGGAGTCCAGTTTATACTCAAAGAAACAATTGCATACTTCCTGCACAGATTTTTCTGCACTGGAAGAGGTTGGTTGACATGGTACACCCAAACTTCATGTTGACCACCTGACATTTGTACAAATAAACTTCAAAATAACAGGTTATTAGGAAATGATCAGAGATGGATCCCTTTGATAGGATTTTATATTCTCCCGTTTGAATTTATTTTTAACTTATTTGAGAGAGGTTTCCATAATGAAGGAATACAAGTAGATCCTTTAAAAATTATCAGTGACAGAAATATTTTAAGTACCACCATTGCATGAATAATACCTGTATAGTGGAATGTGAATATGCTACTTCGCGGAATACTGGTGTGTTTCTCAAAAGTATCTTTGCAAGAATAAATTATGATAATTCCAAGTTTATTAGGTAAATAAGATATAGAAGATATATATGGTAGATAAAATAGTCTGTAACCACAGCTGAGTTTTGACTAGAAAAAAATGTGTGGAAGGGGAAGGGGAGAATGTGACTGAGATTCAGTAGTTTTGAAAGATACTAAACCATGTTTACAATAGATACTAAGTGATGATTAAAATGTGGTGTGTCCTGTAGGGTCACACTATGCCACCAAGCGTGTTATGACCTATAAAAGAACCACTGCCCTAGGCTATGTCTATGCTACGAATGTCTGCTACCATATAGCAATGTTGGTCAAGAGTGTGAAGAGGTGTGCTTGCTGACTAAAAGAGCCATTTTCCAAAGGCGCAGCTGTGTTAGTCTAGTCCAGCGCAAAAAAAAAAAAAAAAAATACAAGGAGTCCTGTGGCACTTGACTAACGGATTTCTTTTTTGTATGAGCTTTCGTGGGACAAAATCCCACTTCATCTGATGAAGTGGGTGGGATATGCTCCCACAAAAGCTCATGTGAAAAATAAATCCATTAGTATTTAAATGCCACAGGACTCCTTGTATTTTTTTTTCTTTTTTGTTTGTTTTTTGTTTTGAAAGAGCTATGCCAACAGATGACACTGCAGTAGATGCAGTTATTGCTGCAGTTTTCCTGGTATACCTTATTACACTCTCCAGGGAAGGGAGATAATTTCACTGTCCTAGCGCAAAGCACATATATGCCAGTATAGCTGCATCCACATTAGAAGAAAATATGATCAATTATCTTTCTTGGAAACTGTTCTCAAAAAATAAAACTTGCTTATATCCTAAAATGAGGGAAACTATACCAAAAATAGTGGCACATTCTTTAAGTATTAACTTAAATGGCACCTTTTTAATATTAGCTTTTGCTCTATTAGGAAAAATCAATAGGTCTTTGAAACATATACAGTACACACTGAACAAAATACACAAGAATATCACTTCAGGTTTGATTTATTTTGGTCAGCGGCATAAAGCAAATTACATTATTTGGTCACCAATCTGTTTTTATTACCAGTTTTATATAATAAGTCTGAATTGTAAATGGATGAAGTGATAAATGACTTGAATGGATTTCTTAAGGCCAGTCCGATGGCTTGGGTTGTAGCACATTACTGTTGTTCCTTTTGCTGTCAGTGCATTGTAGAGAGAATGTGTTAATGGTTATTTATTGTCTCCTGCAATGGAGAACCGTATTTGGATCACTCAAAAGCTAACAAATCATTGCGCACTATTAGGTCTTTGGAAGTGGATGGATTTCTTTTTAAATCTGATAACACCGTATATTTTCAAAGTGCCTTACAAATATTGGGTGTGATTCACTTCTTCTAGCAGAACTTAAGCTATAGTTACTAGGCAGTCTTCTGAAGGAAGAATTCATGAGGCCCAAAGTCATCTCTGAGCCCTTTTCTGATGCAAGTAGCTATTGCTGACAGGATTCCTGTGGAACCCCAGATACACCTTCATGCTGGCATAATGCCTGCTCTCCATCCAACATGGGAAGTTGAAGTTGTTAGGGGTCCTCAACAGGCAGCACCCTCTGCTCCTAAGGAAGGAGGGAGCTCTCTCAGCCACTGTCAGGGCTTATAGCTGTTTAAAGCATGGCAGTCAGGACACACCTCCCTCCTCCAGAGCAGTTGTCCCAGGGGTTGAGCGCTCCCTCTGCTGGCCAGAGGAGGACTCTGCAGGGACCCGGGCTGGGACCCGGGGCCCAGGGGAGGGGAGGACCATATAAGGAGACGGACCAGGCAGCGCAAGGGGAGACTGAGAGGGAGAGACTGCAATCCCCGAGAGCACTCAACCCCACCCTATGGATAAGCAGCCTGAGCGCTGGCGGGACTTCTTGCCCCACTCCCCGCCCCAAGGGGAGGACTTGGAAGAACTGTCTTCAGCCGAAGACCCCATGGACCCGGAGGACTCATCCGCCAATGATCTGGAGGAGCTGCCTTCTGCCGAAGACCTCCTGGACCGGGAAAGCCCTGCCAGCAACGACCTAGAGGAGTTACCCCTTGCAGAAGACCTAGAGGACCTACCAGCCCTGCTGGCCCCAGGGGAAGAAAGTTTGATGGGGATCCCTCTGCCCTTTTACCCTGAGGACTTGGTAGGGAAGGAAAAGGGGGAACCCCGGAGGAAGTAGCCCAGGGAAGAGCGGGCCTGTCCCGCTGGGGTGTAATTAAAGCCAGTGTGTTTCAGTGGGAGCACCGCTGGCTTACTAGTGGCCTTACAGTCATCAGATAGGTCCCTGGGCTGAGACACAGTGGAGTGGGCGGGCCTGCGTCTCCCTCCCCTGCACCCAATCCCCTGCCAACCCTGTAATATTGACCCCTGCTTTAAACCCCCACCATAAATCCTCTCCTACAGCATCGCCCAAAGGAAGGGCTGGAGGCCTAGACTGTGTCTGGCAGCCTCTCCCCACAAAGGGGGCCTCGCAGACGGGAACTTGGGGGCAGCCTCGCCCGACAGGGGAGCAGGAGGTTGCCCGCTGGGTGGATCGCTCGGCCACCAATCACCTGCAACTTACACAGAGCTCCTTGGAAAGGTCATTGCAATGTGTGCATGGCCTTTTATATAATGCTAAAAGAAAAGCTCCCCACTTCAGAAGTTTTGGGCATTTATACTGAGAGGTAGGGGAAAAGATGAGATGATCAGGTGTGATGTCTCATGTTTTCATATATATGTTTTCAAAACAGAGCTGAAAATGCTTTGGAAACAACTCTCTCCAAAGTACTCTGTGTAGAAATATGTTGGCAATCCCATAAATATGTAGAGAATGCTTCTCAAGGCAAAATAAGCATGTGCCATCAAACTGCATTGTGTCCTTAAAAGAAGCTCATTGTCCATGTATGTATTTTTGAGGTGAGGAGGAGACAAATGTGCCCACTGTCTAACAACCCATTGTAGGAGAAACCAAACCCACAAAAATGGAAATGGTCATACACAAACTGGTATCTATATATGCCACTCTAGAGGGACATCTGCAATATATCTGTGGAAATACACCAGGGTGAATACCATGTGCTCAAACAAAACCAAACCATGCTGAGCAACTACCAGATATGTGTGTGACCTACCTAATATAAACCACCACTTTGAAAATCCCATTTCGGGTGAAAGACAAGCAAGGTAACAAGTTAGTATGAATCTATTGGAATAATTATGGTGTCTAACCTGTTAGAGTGTCTTGGCTTTTAGACAGTGGGAGCTGTGAGCAGCTGCTGTGAACATTCTTAATTTGTATGTATCAGAAGCATCCTGCTGTTTGGGGCTAAAATGTGTGATGGTGCAGTTGGATGCAAGTTTTCAGACTGTGGCCAGAGGCAGGTATGCTGCATGGCTGCACTTCATTACCACACAACTCAGACAAAACCTATCACAATGATGCGTTCTATAAGAATATTGAGCATCCTTTTCCTTCCATATTGAGGTTTAGAATTCTATTAATCTAGTTCCATCCATGGCCAGCTTCCAAAACTTGTGTGATAAGGCCTATGCACAATCAGTGCTGGATGAAACAGGTCACTGAATGGGTATAGTAACACTATTTAGGCAAAGGCACTATTTTTAGTGCAATAATAGCTAGTTCTTCCCTTACAGAGTATAAGGAACTGACTATGCCCTTTTTCAACAATCCATTGGGATCAATGTAGATGTGAGATAAGAACATCTGAGCCAACGTGTTTAGATTGCTATGTATTCTGTCTTCTGTCAGTGCTTTTGTGTTGTTAGTAAGGATTTTCACACCTGAAAAAAGCATTGGGATTGGCAGCAGTTGATAACTAGAAGGGGAATACAGTCAGTCCGAAAACAAGGCATAGTTTTTAACCTTTCCACACTGATTCTATGTTCTGAAAATATGTGACCACAATCTCTGTCCTCAGTTGGATTAACTGGTTCTCAGAAGGGTCTGCAGATTCAAAAACATGAGTTATATGTCCATAGGTCTGGTAGTAGTAATGTCACAAAGCCAATGTTAGCAATCAGTGGAAGTGTAGTCCTTCAAGACCCGGTGAAATTTGACTGGCATTTTGGAATACATGTGATAAAGCTCTCATACTTTCTAAAAGCATGTTTCTAAATCAATGTCTGTGCTACAAGTGGGATGGTGGTATAGATGCAGTGCTGAAAGTATGTTGCTGTGTAGTGTATATACTTGCTACAGTGACAGAAGGGATTGCGGGGGGGTAATAAATTCATCCTCTTGAGAAGAGGTAACTAGGTTGACAGAAGAATTCTTCTGATGACCTAGAGCTGTCTATACCGGGTCTTAGGTTGGTTCACTCATTATGAAGTAGAAGTTCAAGATGTCTCTCAAAATAAACTTTCAGACTGTAAGGAACAACTAAATTATATTGACAATGATTTTAAAATGAATGGAAAACTGTAGAAGGGGAAATGATTGTGTGTGCAAGTACACAAGATACATACAAATAAACATATAAAAATATTTTAGTCCTACAAAGGCACATGTTGCCTATAAAACAGAATATTGATGGAAAAGTATGGTTCACTAATTGAAACAGGAAAGACCTGGAATGGTATTAAAGCTATGAGGTGAGACTTTCAGAGGCTATTCTGGGTATTGAGAATTCAGCGGAGAGGTAACAGTAACTAAAGAAAATGAGAGGAAAGTCACCATTTTCTTTGAATAGCTTGGCACATATATTTCAGTGAATGAAAAACAGAGGGTGGGACCTCTTAGCTTATTTGGGTAAACTGTGATGTTTTAGCATTGCTAATAATATATTATGCCTCTAAAATACATTCTGTGGCTCCTGGTATGGAAGGACTAAGGGCAGCACAGTTACCAAAAGTATGTGTACCCCAGAAATGTTATATCTGCATTGAACTTGAACCTTTTAAGCATTCTCTAAACTTATAAGTTAAGCAAAACAATGCCAGCTTGTGACATGGTAGCTAGCTCCACATTCCACTGAAATAAATGGTGTTGTAACAAAACAATGTCTTGTTTGGCTGTACTGCACTGTCTGTCCCATACTTCATATTGTAGGTATTCAGAGAAGTCATTTATTTAGCTCTTATGGTCCTTTTAATGTAATTAACATAGCAGAGTACATTAGTCATGAACTTTTTATGGCACTTAGGGTACATTTACACTTGCAAGTTAGTTCAAATTAAGGAGGCTTAATCTGACCTTCCTTCATACCTGTCTACACTAAGCTTTCATTAGTTCAAATTAAGGAAATCCTTAATTTGAACTAATGAAAGCTTAGTTTTGAATTAGTAAGACTTGCTAGTTAGTTCAAACTAAGCCCTTAATTAAATCCTTAGTTTGAACTAAGGATGGCATAGACTAGGATTAACCTTTAGTTCAAATTTAATAAATTCGAATTAAGGGCAGTTAGTTCAAGTTAACCAAGTGGGCTAATGAGACTTAACATTAAGTCAAATTAGTCCACTTTGTTAATTTGAACTAATAAGTTTGAATTTAGTTCAAACTACATTTGAATTTACTAGTTCGAATTAACAAATTTGAACTAACTTTTCCGAGTGTAGACTGCCATAGTCAGGCTGTTGTTCGGTTTGTAACTCTGCTTGGGCGTATTGGCTATTCTATTTGTTCTAAAATTATATTGATTTTCAAATGAATACAAAATAAAATATTTCAGTGATACTTATCGAGTGATAAGTTAAAGACCAGTAGCTGAGAAAATCAAACATCCCCTTTGACACCACTCTGTAAATACAATTTCAAACCCTTGAGGCTGCAGAAGGCCCATTTCTCTCAACGGACAGCCCTTCCACAGGAGGGACTGAGGAGCTTCAGCACCCTACACTTTCACATAGCTCCCACTGCCTTTTTTTCACCATGGGCACAGAAGCAGGTCTAGCGGGAACTGAGCTCTGTGCATCTTCCCTTGCATGGTGGGAACTGTGGTAGTTAGCCTGCCAAGGCTCCCTCTGTGAGCAACGAAGGTGGAGGCACAGTTTGCCTTTTTTAGCAGATATAATAAGTAGAAATTAGAAATATATTCAATTACAGTATGTATCAAAGTGAAATAAAACCAGATAATATACAGTAAGGGTCAAGGTAAGCACCCCATTTTCTATTTAAAACATTTACACTGTTCATCACTTAAAAGGCAAGTCATTCCATCATTGAGCATAGGCATTATTTTTCAGAATTGACCTTCTGTTCAAATTTGATCTGAGCAGGATAGCCCTGGCTTAGCTTAAGGACCTCGGAGCTTGGGATCTACATTAAAATTTTAGTTGTATAGTTCACAGAACCCCATACCCAAACATCTGGCCTGGTGAGGTTTACATCTTGACAGGTCTGAGGCCTGCCTAGAACTACTTGCCTGTTCTTCATAGCACAGATGGCCATGGAGGACCAGTGCAGATAGCATCATTTTTCTGGGACCAAACAGAGCTGCTTTTACCCAGACTCTTTATAGTCATCTCCCACCACTGGCATGGATTTGCAGAGTCTGTGCTGCTCTGAATTACCTTGGCAGTTTGTTGTGACAGATCAGAATCAACTGAAGGAGAACCCAAGGGGATTGGATGTAGCTTATCTGTTTCAGATGGACTTGTGTATGTTGTGTCTAATTTGTTTACGCAGCCTTAGAAGTTAATTGCAGTTTATAGTTTTGTCTGTCTCAATTTAAAATGTGTCTCTTGCAGTTCAAAGACTTCCTTCAGTTCAAGTTATGTAAGTAATCTCTTCTTCCTTGAGGACCTCCTGCAGTAACTATTCCATGGCAACTGTGACACTGCCACCAGATATATTGAGTACAAGGGGATGGCATTTTTTTGTAGAACCTGCGCTTTCTTCTGCAAAATATTAGGAAAAGCATGGATCTTACCCCATTCAGAAATCAATACAACACTTGTCTTTTGGACTCAGCTTTCTCATAATCACCTCATCACGCAGATACTCACTTATTCTCACATACACATTTTCTGTGTACTTTTTGAGCTGACTCTAACTGATAGTGGGATCAGAGTGTTAACTTCAATTTTAACACCTCCAGGGTACGGAAATACCTCAGGGATCAGGACTGCGTAAACAAGCTGATCTATTTTTAATGCAGCTGTCACACTAGAGACTGGGTGCACTCCACTATTGGCCCTTTCCTGCCCCAGAATGCCACCTACAGTAAGAGTGAATGCTGTGCTGACTTTAATAATTAGCATTAAATCCCTTTTGTGTCAATGGAGGGAGTGCAATTGGGAGTTAGCAGGGTCGCACATCTTGATGAAAAAACAAGCAGAAACATATACTGTAACACAGTGATAAAGATGCTAGACAACATGAAAAAGCAGTGGTTCAAGTTTGGCTGAGATTTTACATTAAAGGCTTAGACAAATACAAATATTTAAAATATGAGGGTTTGTATAGCTCCAGTCACAAGTGATATTGTTTGCCGAGTAGAAAAGTAATAGGAAGAAATGAACAGCACCTCTTTAGTTTCCAAGGGACATTAAGGTGACAATTTAAAAAAACAAAATTGAGAGAGAGAGAGAGGAACAGAAGCCCTCCATTACTGCACAATACAAGTATTGACATTTTTATGGCCTATTTTATAAGCAATACCTCACACAAGTTTAGAGTGTGAATTTGCAGACATGTATCAACCTTCATAGTTCAGTCATGTCTCACACATCCAGTGATGAATATTTTGCATGAGTGCTGATTAATCTAAGATAGCTAAGAAAACGAAAAGCAGACAAAATCAGAGAAATGCAAGAGTCATAACATATGTTTGAAATAGTTTGAAACTTGCTCTGTTTAATGATTTGTGGTTACTGGAATAGTCTGTGAGTAACTAGTGAAAGAGAGCTTAGAAGGAGCAATGATTCTTGTGTCACCATGGCTCACACATAACAGCAAATGCTCATATTTTTAAAATGAAATGTTAGAAAGGAAATTACTTTTTTTTTCTAAGCATTCTGAGAATGTAAACCTGAAATATTCTGGAAAGGGTTGAAAATGCAAATCTGTTGATTTGCATGTACTATCAATGATGTCTTAAAGTATTCTAGGGAAATAGTTATCTGTTAGAGCTAGGAGTTGCAGGTAAATGTGGTTATTTTGAACATGCTCTAGAAAAGCTAAAACACTACAGTCAGGACACTAGGATTCCTTTCTAATAATTCTGAATAGCAACCAACACATCCTTAAGACTTTGTCAAAGAAGATACAGAACTTCACATCAAGCCTTCATTTCCCCACAGTCACAGCTTCAGGCAGTTAATAACAAAGTATTAAATGATTAATCTTTTTCTCTGGCAAGAAAACAGATATTTGACAGAAAATTGAATAAACAAAGCCAAATTGCCCAAAGTGGCCAGTGATTTTTTTGGATGCCCAGCTGGAGACATCTTGAAAGAGTAAGCTTTTCAGAGTGGGGATGCTCAGAACTTCCTGAAAATTGGTCCTTTTTAATGTGTGTCAAATTGGGAATCCCAAAGCGGTGGTTGAAAGAGACTCTGGACAGTCGTTATAGGCCCAGTTCTTTTTTACTCACCTTCTGGAAACAAATACAGTGAGACTTAGTACCAAGAGGTTGACACGGTACAACTCGTTCAGAGTGGAGTAAAACATCAGCAGAGTGAAGTTTCTTTGTAATCCACGTGAAAATCTATTTAATTACTTGAATTGGAGAATTTTGTCCCCACCGCCTGATCAAGAGAACTTCCTTGGATGGCAGATTCACTTTAAGCAGGTTTGATTGAATGTTCAGACTTAATGAGTTTATTCTGCTAGCGAAGACCTGTTTGTTTGGGTGGGTGGGTGGGTGGGGTTGGCTAAAAATACTCCAGGGAAGCTGGAGCTAGACACATTACAAGATTGTTGTGTCTAAAAGTCTTCCAAATACCCACATGTGCAGATTAGGCAAAAACAGATTAAGCAAGCCTGTGACTTTAAGAGAATTAACTGTTTAATTGCATCATAAATATGGTACTTTTTTTATAATAAAATCTTTACCTAAAAAATGTACTTGGCTTCAATATGAATAGGAAATATAGCTGAAACATACTCATTTTTCTTAATTTTGATATGGCATTGCTTTGGAGGTATCAGTAAATCAGAACTCACTAATCTTTAAACCTTTTGAAAACACTGTATTTATTCAGATTTAAAAATTAAACATTCCAGTTGAAAAGGTCAGTGTAAGATTGGTAACTGCTTAAATCTTCTCAATCATGAGACATCTGGATAAACAGAGCATGGATTAGCCAGGTCTGGCTATAGGCCTGCCGAGTGCCTTCATCTGTAGCTTTCGGTCATTAGTAGCTCACAGAAGTAAAACAATATTTGAAGAGAGGTGATGCTGTGGTAGGTATATTGGCCTTTCACATCTGCAGATTAGAGTTGAAGAGCTTTTTTATCACAAGTCAAATGAAGCAGGTGGTCTTATCCTAGTCCTTAGTGGGCATTTGCTCATATTACAGATTTTCATAATCTGTCATCATTTGGCATGATTGACAATCAGATTCCCAGAAATACGAAATAAGCGCAAAGCTACTACAGATCAGACTGAGATGTATTGGCAATTGTTATCGGGAAACTTACACAATGGTGCCTGGTTCTAGCCAGTAATGCTTTTTCTTCACTCCACAGAGTACTGAATATTTTTACAAATAGGGAAATATCTTTTTTTTAAAAGGGGGGCAATTAACTCATTGATGCTTGGGTTCAAGCTTTGTGGTCTCTCTCCTAGCAATGAATGTAGTGATGTGGCTGGGCAAAACAGTGGCATTTTACAAACCAATAAGAATTCAACCTTTGAAGCCCATCAAGTTTGCCTGGTCAATATTAGAAAACATGGTTTATTTCAAATGTGCACATCACACTGTTCAGTCACTGTCAATACAGGTCTACAGTTAAGTGCCCGTGACAATCACATGGTTCAGTATAAATCAACTAAGACAAATATGTGTTGAGCAAACAAATCTGTAGTTCTTTTTTCCTGAACTGGTAGCCATAATAGCTCTTCCTGGATCTCCATAGCACAACCAGAGTATTTTTTGCTGGCATAAGGGTCTCAGACATAAAATTGACTCCATAATACCAGAGTTCTGTATTTGGTCTCATTGCTATGTCTTCAACACTGCTTTCCAACTGTCTCACCTGGCTGTTCTTTCTGCTCTTATCTAGTGAAATTCAGGGAATTCTTCCAATGTAAATCACTATGGTCCTCTTTTTTTGATTATGCTGTACTGGTGTATTTATTATTTCAGACTGGAACAAGCGTATTGAGTATAAGCCTGGCTCTGGCAGCATACCTTTGTTTCCCAGCATTCATCTGGAAACTTGTGATGGACCTGTTTCCTCAATCCAGACCACCCTGGAACTGCAGACCAATTATATTGGAAAAGGCTGTGACCGTGAGACATACTCTGAGAAGTCCCTGCAAAAGTTATGTGGTATGTTCTTGGTTTTCAATTTACTTATTAATTCCCTTTGTGCAGAAAAAGCACTCCTCCCTGCCCACTTAGACACAGAGACCAAGTAGGTAACGTATGTGGTTTCACATGAACACAATGAGCGGTATAGCTAAGTGGCTGGCATTCATTGAAATTAACATAGGATGGTGTGACTCTTACATTGGAGGTAGCTCCTGCTTATGTCTTGTCCAGTCTTTCTTCATTACTTATTCCTATCTTACTTTCATTTCTCCTCTTTTTTCTTTCTTTATCGTCTTTTCTTTTCCTTCTCCTCTTTCCCCTTGCCCTTCCCTTCATTGATGATGATGATGATTTATTATTTCTGTTGTAGTGACACCTAGGACATTGATCCATATTTATTGTTCCAGGAGCTGTACAGTCAAATAACAGATGATTATGAAGACCTTTGCATTTCATCTGAATTCAAAGTGCAGCTCCTATTCCAATGACCCTTTCTAATTTCATTGTATGTAAAAAATCTGCTTAAGTTGTCATGCAAAGTCCTTTGCTAGATTTAAAAAAAGAAAAGGAGGTTCGTTTGGGATAACACCAACAAAGGTAATTCAGAGAAGGGTGGTTCCTATGAAGACATTCTGACTCACTGAAGAGTTTCCAAATGTGTTTTGCTCCTTTATACAGTAACTCAAAAATGGTTTGAACTAGATGCTCCAAATATGTTTCGTTGTGCAGGTCTCACCAACAAGGAGAGTGTCTTGCTCTTCTTGGAAGGCAACATGACCATTTAGTTAGTTATTAAAAGGAGAAAATAAGTACTTTCAGATACATCTATGACCCCAAATTTTTATTCCTGTTTGTGTACTGTGATATAATTTTGTGATATAATTTCTGAGCATTGGTGTGAACAGTACAACAGTTAAAAGCTTGTGTAAGAATTGCACTTCAGCATGTCCAGACTAAGTGACATTTTAGAGCCACATGTACTTTGCCTTATGATGTCTGCAACCCCAGGGTGACTAAGACTTGTGTCTGAACTCCTGTCATTGTAAAGCTAGGCTAGGCAGTCTGCAACCCCAGAGTGCATGTCTCAGCTCCCATGCCATGGGTTCTAGGATGTCCATAACCAATGTTAATTTTCCATCTTAATGTATAATTTTTCTGTTGTGCTCTATTAATTCCTTAAGTTTCCTTTAATAACACCAGAGCAATGCTACACAGATCAATAAACTAACCTTTAAGAAAATTATGTTTGGCCTGAAAATGTCTCAGGTAACTTTACCAAACATGTAAAAAAACAAAAGCAAAAGAAACCCAAAAACCTTGAAAGCATTTCTCAGGTAAAAATACTCCTGTATCATAATCCTGCTGACAAATCAGTCTGTATGAAATGCTCGTTTTCATCATATTAGTGATATTAAACTTGAGACCGTGATCTAATAAGGCAGTGTTGCTCTTGTTGATGGACTGGTTGTGTACAACTTTATCATTTAAATAAAAATACCTTCTTATTGCTAAAGCAAAATACTCTAGTCTAGTGATTCCCAACCTTTTCAAGTATGAGGACCCTTTTTTTAATGTCAAAAAATTCATGGACCCCCAAATGATAATAGTTATCAGTGACTGACTGCAGGCAGAGGTGCTACAGAAAGGCAGTGGAGCACCTGGCCCCCTTCTTCCCCAAGGGGTGGGAACGTATCCAGGATGTGGCTGCTCACAGAAGGCAAATACAAATAATTAGAAGACTCTCCAGCTTGGATCAGTGGCCAGCAGCAGCTGGGGCCGGATCAGGCCTGGGCTACCTGCCACTGGCCAGCAGCAGCTGGGGTCAGTGTATTGATTAAACCCCTTGCAATAACTCCTCAGACCCCTAGGGGTCCCAGGACCACAGGTTGGGAACCACTGCTCTAGTCTTTTTTTAAGTCCCTATGCAGGCATCAAAAAAACATAGGTTTTTCTGTCTCTTTAACAAAAATTGACAACTTTTAGGTGATCATTCAGCACAACTGCACTAAAATACACATGGTTTCAGATGAAGAAGGGTGAGTGACTCTGTAAGTTTTAAAAAAAGATACGTAGCAACCGTATCTGAGTATATAAACCTTTTAAGGATAGGATTCAAACTTAGTAAGCTACATGCCAGGAATGTGGAATGGCAGGGATCATATACAGCTGGTGTCTCAAGTGCAAATCACTATAAAGGCAGCATGAGGGCTAGTACATTAACCCAAGGGCCAGGGTGGAAGGGTGGTAGGAGCTAGGGGCGGAGTTAAGGTTAGATGTGTTTCTCTATGCTTTCAAGTTCAGGTGATGCTTGGAAGCAGGAGGGTGGGATTTCTAATCTTTTAATTGTTTGTTTTATAGATTAAACTACATTTTTTTCTCCTTTAGTAACTGGTGAGTATTTACAATCTTTCGTCTTTTCAGTTTAACTTTCTTCCTAGGAAGAATATACTCAGGCTCAAGCTGGTAGAGAGAGATATGATCATAAACACTTCAGTGGGTCTTATGATAGATATCAGTGTATCCAGTAGAGGACAGCATTTGGGAAGGTGAACAGACACAGTGACTAGCAATATTGCATTATTGCTTAGGTGACAGCTGTTCCTGTCACATCCATAAAGGAATGAAATCTGTAAATATTTGAAGAGAAAATAAATGGAATGAAAAATATCATTGTAAAATGGGGAGAAGCATCAAATGGACTCAAGGATAGGCTCCTGTTCCTGGGTTTCCTATGTCACAGAGAGAAGTATCTATGAGAAAGAGAGTGACAGACACTGATAATAGGAGTTTGATTGTAAGGATTATAAAAGAAAAGCTTTGCATCAAAATTGCATCTGGAGTGGATTACACACCTGTGTTTAGTATTTACTGCCAATCCCTACTTCAGAGGGAGCTCGTATGAAAGTAGGTTAGTTTTGTCTAAAAAACTATGTTCCCTCACAAGTGACCTGATCATGAGTAATGATTTGAGGAAGAAATTCTTTGGAAAAACAACCAGCATGTCGTTGAACCCTTATGTGACTGCAGGGAAAGTGCAGTGTTAAGTGATTACAGAGAAATAATCGCTTCTGCCACATAAAATGCAAGACTGTCTAAAGCTTTTCTAATTAAGGGCCCAATTGATAAATCATGTCTTCACTGCTTAATTTATCTGGTGGACATCCAGTGAATTCAACTGCTGAAGAAGGGCAAGACATTAAAAGACAGTCATTTGTCTTCCTGTTCATTGACACCTGCCATTCAATGGACCAGTGATTTACACTCCTACTCTGCCAATCAAAGTATACAGTGTAATTTCCAGAGAAGGCCAGTGTAATGGGACCAAAAAAAAAAAAAAAAAAGCAAATTCTCAGCTCAGATAATTACATTATGTTTCTTGACTTGTTTTAAAGTATAGGGAATTTGAAAAACTGAGGCACAGAGAAATTAAGTGATTTGCCAAAGACCACCAAGAGTCAGTGGCAGAGTAGGGAATTGTACCCAGGTCTCCCAAATCCAAGTTAGTGCCAGGTGTCCTAGGACATCCTTCACTTGCTAAAGGTCACTGGTGGCACAAGAAGAAATTGATAAGATCTGGCCAGGAACAAATTCAGGCTGGAAAAAAGATGAAGCTTTCTAACCATCAAAAGGGGGATGTGTTGGAAGAAACCTCACCCACCCCATTGGAGTTGTGGGGTAAAAAACGTAATTTGTTTTAAGGAAACTGGACAAATTTATGGGTATGAGAGAGTTGCATATGATGGTAAGAGGCAGGGCTCAATGGTCCAGGGGCTCACTTCCAGTTTATATTTTATATTCCTAAAGGCCATGCTTCACGATTTCAACTGGTTACCTTCAGAGATTTCTCACCTGCTCCTCTTCCCCAATAGAGTCTCGGATTTTGTTTGTTTTAATCTCCTTTCTTTGAAGCATAAAGGATAGCCATAGCAGTGGAGGTATGTCATTGGACAAGGTGGGCCAGTATCCTGAGTTGGCAACCAGCATTTTCTGCCTCAGGTGCCTGGCCAGTGGGTTCTTTCTTGGACACGTGCTCAAAGTCTAATGAATGATGTTATATGGAGCTGGGAAGGAATTTTCTTCCAGGTCAACTTGGCAGTGACCCTGGGTTTTTTCCTCCATTTTCTCCAGCATGCAGATCCAGATCATTTACCCAAATTATGTGTGTATGTCTCACTTAATCATTTCCCTGCCATTGAGGGAGGCCTCAAGCGGTGGTGTACATTGGCCCTTTCTGTTCTCCTCCTCATGTGTCATGTAGTAGGCTGTCATATTTTGGTTTAATTTCAGTCTTTGGGCTTAATGTGTGGATACTGTATCCTGTTGCTGGTCTGTGATATACAGGAGGTCAGGCTGGAGGATCTGGAGTTCCTTTCTGGCCTCATACTCTGTGGCTTTTCTGCAGCACCCACTAAAATCAATAAGATCTATGGACATCAAAGGGTGAAATTAGGTTTGTAAGCCAGCATTGATAAAGGAGGAATGACATCTCTCTACATCTACACAATGTGAAACTATCTACATCTATTTTTAATGAATAAAATAAAATAAAGCACCGCCACTCCTCAGAACAACAGAAGGCATTTAAAAGGTTCCTGTTAGAACTCGCCAAACCCAAAGCAGCAGCACATTGCGGACTTTAAGTACCTAAAATGTTGTTACAAGGAGAAAGGAGAAAAATTGTTCTCCTTAACGGCCTATGATAGAACAAGAAGCAATGGGCTTAAATTATGGCAAGGGTGGTTTAAGTAAGACATTAGGAAAAATTTCCTAATTGTCAGGGTGATTAACCACTCGAATAAGTTGCTGAGGTAGGTTGTAGAATCTCCATCATTGAAAGTTTTTAAGAGCAGGTTAGACAAGCACCTTTCAGGAATGGTTTAAGAGGGTACATGGTCCTGCCATGAGCGCAAGGGAGTGGACTCAATGCTCTCTAATGGTTCCTTACAGTTTCTATGACTTTCTGTGAGGCAAATCTGATATAAATATACCCTGAGCTGAAAGTCATAATTGGGGTGCTTCTGTGAGCAGCTGTCTGTTGCAGTTATCTTGTGAAGCAAAGTGCTTTGTGATTTTTTGGATGCTGCCAACTCTTGTAATAAATGATGCCATACTTTATGCATTGGTTAATTTTGGTAACCATGGTGCTTTTTCCTATTCCACCATTGTTAGGGTAAGCATCCTCTTTCAGTAGCAATGAACACTTGCTAATGCTCTCCAAAGCACTTAGGATTGCATCCATGCCCCTTCAGCATGTGAATTTCAGTCTTCATGCTGACATTGCCCTCCTTATTTGACTGTCCCTTGCACAGTTGCATAAGCACAGACAGGATTTACCCCCACATGCTAAAATGGCTATGTCTACACTAGAGGGCTCAGTTAAGTTGACTTAACAAGGTTGATTTTAAGATTACTTAACAAAGTCAACTTAAAAGTTAAGTCAACTTGACAACTCTACTTAAAGGCCATGTCAGCACTGACTTTATTATGTCAATTTAACAAAGCCTACACAGTAGACAACCCTATCACAATGTGTTAAGTCGACTTTAACGCTTAAGTCAACTTTAAGGGCTGGAGTTATAAAATCAACTTAAGGAAGTGCTTAAGTTGACTTAATGAAAGTCCAGTGTGGACATGGCTTTCCTTAAATCGACTTAAGGGAGGCTAAGTCGACTTAAGGCTCCAGTGTGGACAAACCCAATTTTATTCCTCTAGCTACTTTTCTCTAATACAGAAACAAAAACTAATGACAAAAGTGGATGCTTCAGATGATATTTGCATATCAATTTGAATATAAATTGTAATAATTATGAATCTTTTTTAGGTTCTATAAGATCACATTTGAAAAAGGTGATTCCAGGCTACAGACTAAGACTGCTGAGAATTAAATATCTCATATTGAAAAGGAAAAATCTCAGGAATGTGGGTGCAACAGCTACTTACCCAGTTTTTACAGGACCACACTGACTTACCCAGAATCAGCATGGCCCTGTAAAATCTGTGCCAAAACTCACTGAAGCTCTGAGACTCCACGTATTGAACATCCAAATCCAACATTGTTTTTTCAATAAATCTTCACACAATTATAAGCCAATTGAGTAGGAATCTGTCAGTTTTTGGCCTGACTCAGCAAAGTATTCAAGAAGGAGCATGAGTTTAGGCATCGGACTAGTTATAGTACTATCAACACTTAAATGCTAGGCTCCTACTTACATTACTTGGTGAACTGGAGCCTTAGGCTGGGTCTACACTGCTGGCAAAATTTGATGGCAGCCTGGATAGCTTGTGTAACTCCTATCAACTCTGTAACTTCTGTGGTATGCACCATCTTCACTGTACTGTGCCAGTGGGAAATGTGTTCCCATCGTCACAGCACTATGCCACCTGAAAAGGTGGTTTTACTTGTTTGACCTCTGGATCAATTCAGTGTGTCTTTTAGTGCCACTCAGTCAAACTGGATAAATTGATCTGATGGCAATGGTGGTGAATTTGCTGCTGTCAGCCTTAGTAAGCTATTTAGGAGGCTTATTTTTTTCATTTGGGAACTTTTTTCACAGTTTCACTCTAATTGAGAAATTGGATCCTAACATAATTACTCAACTAAATGTTTAGTGTTGCCTCTGACCATGGTGCAGCATTTAAATGTAAATGTTTCTTCATGATCCCATGAGTTATTTAGTACAAATCTGTTTTAGTTTAAAAACCATGTTTTTCTTTAATACGCAGTTCTTCACAAATTACTTCTGTGCCCTATTTTAAGTTTTAAAAAAAAAAGATTCCATAAAGAGAGGCTGATTCCTTTAGAAAAAGATGGTGTTACTTGTGTTGTGTGCAAGTGAAATATTTTTAAGTGACTTGAACAATAAAAAACAAATTTACAAAAGTTTATTATAGATTGTGCCATCTGGATAAACTGAGTTTGATGATTTCCAATAGATAACATCTGTGTATTAGGCAATGCAACCTGGTGTGTTATCTACAATTAGTGCTTATAAAGCAAACACAATTTGTCCTTGTGCACAGCTTCCAATATATATGCCGTGATCCCCCCCCCCAACTGTAAACATTGTGGTAACTTATTGTATTTATAACACAGTAGCATTTTTCACTTTTGTTTTCCAGATTGTGGCTCAAAATAATACTGGGAGTAAATCCCACTTCGTCAGACACTTTGAAGCTCTTCAAATCATCTGCCAAAGTGGGATACTATCCCACAAAAGCTCATGCAATAAATAAATCTGTTAGTCTTTAAGTGCCACAAGACTCCTTGCTTTTTTTGCTTTACTAGACTAACACGGCTGTCCCTTTGGAACTTCACTTTTTAGAATGTGACTTACTGACCTCGGTCAGAGCATCGCATGTTTGCAATCATTAGCAAGGGTAATTATGGTCACAGCTATCAACGAGTGTACAGTATGATGTCACGAGTATGTCCACTCTGCAAGCATTACAACGACATAGCTGCAGCACTGAAGTGATGTCACTATAGTGTAGACACTTGCTACAGCAATCAAAGGGGATCTTCTGTTGCTGTAGCGTGTTCACCTCAGTAGGAAGGTCAACTGAAAAATTCTACCATCACCCTAGCTGCATCTACTGTAAGGGTCAAGTCCACTTAACTGCATCACAAAGGGCACATTTTTTTTTATTTTTTAATTTACTTTAGGTTGACATGAGCATTGTACTACAAGAGAATATGATGTGATATGAATTTTTACCTATTTTCTTGAGGTATCACTGCTACATTGTATGATTGTTGTGAATTTGTATGGTGTTCCTTGGAAGGGAATTAAGACAGCCATTCCAAACTCATCCCTGTAAAACCTTGTGTCACATTACAGCACCATGACTTAACACACAGACCTTTATAAAGGGCAGATTTTGAGCTTTACAGTGGGGCAAAAAACACTTGCTTCTCCCCTTAGTGGTTTCTGAAATACTAGATGTGAAACACACGATAATGTTAAAGCTTTTTAAGAGGCTAATGAGAACTTTCTAAGACATTCAGCTCTCCCTAGTGCCTCTACATTTGTAGTCACTGTGATTGATACATCCAGTGGGGGAGGGTTTCATTAATAGTATCAGTTAAAAAACCTACAAAATCTCTCAAATATTTTTCTAATACATGTTTCTGTACAGTGTGTATTGTGTTATTGTTGGTACCATGTAAAGTTTTCTGCCTCTGAAGTCAATGGGACCATTTTTGGCAGAAAATTCTGCTGAACAGGGTGACAGAATCTGGCTTTTAGTGAATGTAATTTAATAGCTTTTTCATTGGTACCTCATATGTCATCTGCAGGAGCATCTTCTGGTGCTATTGACTTGTTACCCACTCCTAGTGCAGCAACTAACTGGACAGCTGGGCTTCTGATAGACGACAATGACGTGATTTTTAAATTTGATGGGAAACAAGGAGCCAAAATTCCTGATGGAATAGTACCAAAGAATTTAACTGATCAATTCACTATCACTATGTGGATGAAACATGGACCGAGTCCAGGACTGAGAGCTGAAAAAGAAACCATTCTCTGCAACTCTGACAAGACAGGTGAGTCTATGTATTTAAAATCTTTTTGGCAGAGATCATGGTGGCCTTGGTAGAGTTTTTGTTCTATCCAATAATATATTTTGAAAAGGAGCCATAAATTCTGAGTATTGTGTTTCTGAAAGTTTTACACATTCTTTGGTTGCGTAGTCATTGACCTCAGTGTAAGCTTCTGCATTTTCTGAAACACAACTAAGGGTTTTGTGGAGAGTGGTTCATGAAATGGGGAAAATTAGTTTTAATTTTTTATGATTTAGGTTTGGAAAATTAGTGTTGTTAATAGAAATCGGGTAGATTAAATATTAATTGGAAAAGCGTGCTGACATCATTAAACTAAATGAATAGGACCTCATCCTGGAAGGTGCCAAGTAACAAGAGCTTCCATTAGGCCCATGATAAGGTGTGAGTATGAAATAAATTAGAATGCTCTGCCTTTTGGTTTGTTTAAAGTGTATATTACTTACATGGGCAGAATTTTTATTCAAGGCAAATTCATTGAGACAAAGTGATTCCAACCCATCAGTGCTTTAACCCTTTTTGTGTGTTATGGTTTTAGAAATGAATCGACACCACTATGCACTTTACGTGCACAACTGTCGTCTGGTGTTTCTGCTGCGTAAAGATTTTGACCAGGCTGATACATTTCGCCCGGCAGAGTTCCACTGGAAGCTGGATCAGGTACTTGGGCTCCTTTTATTATCTATACGTAGCATGTTCTTAAATAATACGGATCTTTCTCCAGAATCTAAAAGAACATCATGCATAAGTTGAAGAATTTGCTGCAGGCTGAGCTAATGTTTGTCTTTTACCTTGGGCTGATAGAAGCATGTGATTTTTAGACTGGAGGTTTGGGGTTTGATTCCCACTGCTGACAATGCACACAGGGACACTGCATTATATGTAGTTTTTGAAAAGTCCTCTGCTCATTGTCAGAAGTCTGTCTTGTCAGTACATCAGAATTGATTTAGACCTTTCCAGTAAACACTTTGCTAACCTGGAGACGAGTATGTAGTGGTGTTCATTAACTTTTCCTGCCTAGTCTGCATACTCCAACTTTTAGTTGCTGTTGTATTCCATTTCTCTTGATTATGAAGAAAATAATATGTTGCCCTCCAGAGAATTATTTAATTCTGGTCAAGATAAGGATGATGCAAAGACATGTTTTTACGGACTAGTATTTGCTTGAGCCAAGTTTTCATATCAAATACTTTTGAGCACAAAATGTAAAGTTCAAGATACAGGAATAGCATTACGCTAATTGTTTAATCTCTTACTTTCCTCTTAAAATGGATATAGAAGATTCCTCTGTGTTCTTATTGTCAAATGTACATAACAGGAATCCATTTAAGGGACGTAGAACTCATTTTTTCTTTTCTCAAATCCAGATGTTAGTTCTGGTATAATTGAAATGAAGAAGCCTTAACATGTTTCAAAGGGCAGGAGCACCCTTGGCCTGGAAAAAGACCCAGGGCTCAGGGCTCAAACACTTTAAGTGCACCGCTGCCACTGCCATGGACCCAGGGCTCTGTTGCTGGGACTCGGGGCTCAAGCCCCCTAAGCTCAGCACCAGCGACATCCTTGTCAAAGGGTGAATTTGCCATAATTATTGGTAAACTTTAAAGGTCTTGTATACATCATTTAGTATGATTCTGTTGTGGTGAATAAATCATTGCCCTGAAATTGAATGGACACAGTAAAAGGTAAGTTTGAATGAATATCTGTAAAATCTTCATTGCCTATTCAATGCTTACATGGACCACTTTGATCTGGAAAGCTGAATGAAAATCACTTTGTGTGCTTCTTCGTTTTCTTGTTTTGGAACAGATTTTTTTTTAACGTTTTGAAGAGGGAGGAACAGTGTCTTTGAATAAGGGAAATAGCATGAAATTCCAGTAACTTAGCCATGGCAAAGCTCTAGAAAATGTGCAATAGGGGACAATCCTCCACCGACAGGGAGACATCTAACGGCCTAACAAAACCTTTTCATCTGTACTATAGCCTTATTTTTAATTCACATTCTTTCTCTTTGTGAGTTCCACCCTTTTTCAGGTATGAGGCTGGAAATCTGACACCCCTAGATATATAGCAATAACAACAGCTTTCTAATTGCATATCCTCCCTTAATTCAAAAACACTGTGGATCTTTAATTGAACTTTGTTTTCTTTTTTCATATTGTCATACTTTTGCTTGTGATAAAAGTAGGTGGTGGTAGTAGATACATACCTTCTTTAGATTCATATGTTATTGCTACATTTCCTCCTTCTACTCAGTGCAGAATGCTTCTCAACTTCAATTGAGTTAGTATATACTTCTTCTTATATTTTAGGGCATGATATGTACTTTTTCAGAACAATACACAGGGTCAGATAAGAGTGCCTGGATAAATCAAAATTGGATAAATACAAATGGGTGCCCAACAATGGATAAATGGGGGCGCCAGGCTGTGAACCAAAATTTCTGTGAAGTCAGTGGAGCTATGACAGCTTACACCAGCAGACAGTTTGGCCTCATAGTTCCAGGCATTTAACTACAAGTGCATGATCTTTGATGTGTATCTTGAAGATGCTTGAGCATTTCATCTACAGACAATTGAATGAGTCATTAGGGAGAGTTGCAGGTTAACATGGCTACTCTGAGTTATCTCTCTGGACGGAACTGAAGAACTTCATTTAGCTGAATAAATCTTGGAAGGAAGAGATTCCATTAGAAGGGAATCTAAAGTAATAATTGGCATATTTTCTTTTTGCATTTTTAGTACCCAGTGCAAAACTATCTAGATGATTGTCAGTGAAGAACCATTTTTATACTTAAAATATGCCCTCCAAATCATCTTACAGTATCAGGCATGTACCAACATGAAAGATGTACTGGAAGACTTTATTTGGGGAACAGGGGCCCTATTACTTAGAAACCATTCAATGGTGTAAAAAGACTTTTTAGATCTCTTAACTCATTTTCCCTTGCTGTGCTGGTGATGATGATTGTTATGGCTGGGTGCTTAGCTTTTTGTGACACCTAACTTACTATTGTCAGTGCCATACTACAGGAAGACTTTGACAACTAGGAAGGGTAACATCTAAGGAAATCCATTCCTGGTTGCTACTCCCTTTAGCCTTCCAGCACCCTCTGTAAAAAAAACTTTTCAAAGGTGATATTAATGTAATCTACTGAGTTGCTTTTGAAAATCCCACTTGGTGTCTATTTGCATCTTTAGACACCTGAATACCTTTGAAAATCTGGCCCCCTTAGCTCTGTTATCTATTTTCTGGGCCATGATCTAGTACATGAGCTAGATGACTTTGTACAGAATAGCTTAAGGGCTAGCATGATGGAACCTGGGCTGTTTTGGCTTTATTAACTGGATTCTCAATGCCTGGAACACACTGCAATATAGAAAGCTGCAGACTTCAAGTCACATACACAGTTTAGAAAGAAAAAACAGTCTGATGACAGAGACCATCTGTTAATTGAAAGCAAACAGTGGGAGGATAATTTATTGGGCAAGAATCACTACATGATTGTGACAACAATTCAGTCCCATTTTGAGGTGAGAGGAGTCCACTGGCCTTAGGAACAACAGGAGCATGAACTATTTTTCACTACAGCTGCAGAGCAGTAGCATTCATGATACCAACTTCTAAGAGTCCTCCTCTTTAGCCAACAAGTTGTTTGATCTTCTGAGGCACAGGTCACAAAAGGCAGCACCTCACAAAACTCAAACCAAATATCATTTCCTGTGTCCCATTTATGTCTTTGGAGGGAGACATGACTGATCCCCAAACCCAGATCTTGTGTAACAGGACTGCATAGACAGCCACGTAAGACATTTCACTGTTGCAGTGTTTTCCCCCTGTTTGAATATGAAGCAGCCTACAGCAGTCATTCTCAACTTTTTGTGGGTCACAACACACTTGGTCGCATATTGTGAACCTACAGGACACCCCTCTAAGCCAAATCCAGCCACTTCCCCAGCTCTCCATGACACACTTCCATGGGGCAACACAATGATGTGTCCTGATACAGTAGTTGAGAACCACCAGCCTACACCATTGTAACATGCAGGCTGCTTTTGAAACTCCAGACAGTAGCATCTTGAAAGTTAGCTGTGGGCAGATTAAGCTGCTAATTGAATGTGTGGGTTGATTAGGTGCTTTTCCATACGGCCTGTGCCTTCCATTAAAGTAAATGGAAGAGTCACAAAGCTAAATTTTTGCACTTGGTGCTGAACATTTATTCTGTGTAGTAACCCTTGGGGAGGAAGGGGTTAAGACTCTGGTCAGTGAGTCCCAGGACAGCCAATAGGAACGAAGCACAGGTTTTTGAATGGGAACAGCAGCCTGGCCTGGGCCTGTTTGGATGCAGCAGAGCTCCTGGAAGGATCAGGAGGAGGTCAGAGGGGCCTGAGGAAGAATCCAGCAGCATCTTTACCAAAGATAAGTTAAATTTGTTACTGACCAGGCGTGGGTAGAACAGGGAATGTTTACTTAGACGTGGTCAGGGTATTTTCTTTGGTTTTGGCTTGTTCCTTGGATTTCTCTGTGCTGAGCACATGTAACCCCCCCACCCCCCACTACCCTGTAACTACCTAAGTTAATTCCCAGAGAAGCAACTCTCTGTGTTTTATTATCTGTTCTTTTTGATTAAAGATTTTACCTTTTAAGTAAGTTCTGGTTCTGTGTCCTGGAAGGCAAGAGGTTTGTGTGCACGTGCCTTAGACTGCACAGGCAGCTACTAGAGGGAACCCTGTTCCAGTCCCAGCTCATATTGCAGCTGGAGTTCAGTCACTTTCCTGAGAGAGGAATAAAGAGGATTGCAAGTACCTCGCAGGGAGGAATTCCTAAGTGCGCCTTCCTGGGTCTCATGAGGTTTTTTTATGCATTTGGGTGGTGGCAGCGATACCACTCCAAGGCCAGGAATTGGAGGCCTTGGAGACTTTTAAGAGCAGGCTTTAAGGCCAGTGGCTTTTAAGGCCTGTTGCAGGCCCCCACCTTCTGCACTCAGAGTGCCGGAGTGGGGAAAAAGCCTTGACACTGTGCTCCTCCATTCTCCTGAAAGGGCCATAACCTTGCAACTCTGACTGCAGAGGATATTTAACCTCTTAGCTATATATGTGCCAAAATACTAAACGTCAAGCCAATGAAAGGATCCTTGTTACTGTAAGAAACATAAAAAATTGAATAGGGAACAGCATCAATTTTTTTCTCCCCACTTTTATGTTTTCTGAAATTGACTGCAGCTGTCAGTTAAGTGAGCCCATTAATAATGACACAGAAGATAAGGTGCAGATAACTGTCAAGAAAATCAGTGTGTGTCTCATATGTACACTCTTAGTATAGCTGCAATGTTTTGTAAATAACTGAGTGACAAACGCTAAGTTAAAAGTAGCTTCTCTGTCTTCTGGCAACTAGTTTGTTTTTAAGCATTGGTGTTTCCTTCATTTCAAGAGGCAAAAACATACCCCTGTTTGTTTCTCTTTTGTTTTCTTGAATTTCCCACACAAAAGTTTAAAAAAGACACTTGTCAGGTATTTGTTGTAGCTTTTTAAATAATTTCTTTTCTCAGAGTTAATTATAAGAGTCTAACTTTCAAACTTCAGTATGACCTGATTTATCACCCTAGTCTGTATAATGACATCTAAATTGGCACTTAGTTGCCTAAAATGACTATATGTGAGTTAAAATCTATGTTTAAGAACCTAACTTCAGGAATCCAAATATAAAAATTGGACTGTATAAATTATGAGCTCTTGGAAACAGATCTGAAAATCATTTCCTTAATATTTTTCCTTTTCATCTTCTGAGGGTATTAGCGAATGGGTGTAGCATTATTCCTCTGTACGGGTTATTTTCTCCAACACAGTGTGTAATAATTCGGTGAGGCCTGGTTATAGTAGAACTTGATATTTTTTTCAAGTCCCTTTTAGTATAGCTAAACTGGTAGAATATCCCCCAGTGTCTTATAACCAACGATCTGCTGTTGATGTAGTTACGGTAGATATCCATCAAGTTTCCCAGCAGCCACTAGTGCTGCCTACATTCTTGGCTAATTTTTTTTGCACAAGATCTTTTAACCAAGTGGCCTTCAAACAGTCCATATATTTTAGAATGATAAGTATTAGGGGAGAAATCCCAGCCTTATATAAATCACTGGGGAAAAAACTCCCCTTGATTTTCAATGGAACCAGGATTTCATCCTAGAGATGTAAAACCATTTAGGTATTCTAGTTCCTGCCAACACAAGATTACTTCTTAAACTAAAGCACTATATATGAATGTATCTACAACTCTACTGTAGAGTTTGCAAGCAGCTTCCTCTTCCTCATTTAGTGAAAAACTCATTTCCACCTAGTCAGGTTCCAAAGGACAGTCGTGTTAGTCTAGTAAAGCAAAAAAAGCAAGGAGTCTTGTGGCACTTAAAGACTAACATTTATTTATCACATGAACTATCATGGGAGAATATCCCACTTCATTAGATGCTTTGAAGAGGGAGAACTTACAGAATTGAATGAAAATAAATTCAGGGAAGCTTGGCCTCCTGCAAAATGTTGAAGTTAATCAAAGATTGCATTTTGGAATCCAAAAATTTGAAAAATGAATAATTTTCTCATTTGAAAAAGATCTGCAGGAGGATTATTGGAATATCATATCAGGTCATATGGCCTAGAAATGTCACCTGTATAGTTCATGTATCTTGCAGTGGCAGTAATTTTGGGAAGGTGAGGGGCTTAATTTTAGAGTTATATGCTATGTTTTGTTTGAGCCTTTGAGAGTTCCCTACCCAAAGCTCTTAAAATTTCTGCTTTCTTATGGCGATGTCATTGACTGGATTTCTATCAACTGAATTAATACAGTCATAAGTTGTCAAAATGGCTCATGTTCAACAGTTACAAACTCTCAGTACAGTCACTCTGTCAGTGGCTGGATCGTATTCCTGCAATGGCGTTTTAGGAGACTACAAGGCTGTTCTATTACCCACTCCACTGAAGGCCCAGTATTTAGCTATATACCTTGATTTTGATAGGGTTCTTTCAAGTAGGAATACCACACAGGAGGTAGAACATGGCAAGACTTGTAATACAGAAAGGCTTACAAACACTTAAGTTGATGAAACACTGTCATACCAACGAGTACAGGAAACAGCCTGAAACATGGCAATGAAAAAAAAAAAGGAAACCATCGGAAAAGAAACCATGCTGAAAATATGAGAGGCAACTGAGTAGAGATCATTGGGCTTCCTCTACCCTGCAGGTATCTGAAGGTAAGTCAATGTACCTGTTTCATGAACACTTAAGGGGTGCTCCCTTCATAGCTACTTTTATAGCAACCTCTCTCTGCGATTCAGAATTAACCTGGCAATAAGTGTGTTGTGAGTGGATATTGCAGGCATTGTGATACATTGTTAATATCCATTATTGAGATTATGTTTGTGGAGGAAATGAGTGGTAAGAACTGAGTTGGAATGCAAAATCCATCCATTTCTCCCTCTCTCTTACTCATCTTTCAGCAGGATAGTCAGCTAAGTTTGAGATATACCCTGAAAGATCATTTTTTTTCTAATCCTCAACAAATCCTTGGGCTAGCCTTGCATATAGGGATGAGATCCTAGAGCACAGGAGTCAGTTACATCTAGAGAGAAGAGGTGGTGGAAAAAGAAAACAAACGAAAAAAAATTGTTTCCCAAACTACTAATGTCAACTCTGTCTCCAATATCACAGCTAGCCACAGATATCTACATGGAAGAAGGAATCCCGCATCCTCCTTGACTGGTATGGGCTGAGCTCCTCTCCTTTCTCAATCTATTTTCAGCCACTGCCCCTGACTCTAGTCCATACAGGACTGAACCTAAATAATGATTTGTATAATAAGTTAAAGTTGTAAAGCTTTATGGTCATCGTGGAGGATATAGCATTTAACAGGCCAAGCACAGTATATGTTACACTGTGCACCATAAATATTACGTTTCTCATAATAATATTCAAGTGTTAATCATAGCCAAGACATTTTTTTTTTATCTGTATCAACAAAGTAAAAGCACAGCTGTGGGTGGCCTCTCTGGCAGGGATACAAGAATTTTTTATTCAAAGTCTAGTTATTTCTGTCTCTTACTATTTTTCTCATATTAAACCTGGTGAAATCTTCATTGAGTCCCTGCAAAAACAGGTGCATCGCAAGATCCAGGAACATGAGGTAGTCATTCTAAATTGGCAAAAATGGATAAAGATGTAGAAAATTGTGCTCTAAATAATCCACAGTGAGTCTAAAGCACAAATTGTGGTAAAAACATCCTCCTGTTTAGTTTTATCATACAGAAAACCATGATTGTTCATATTAAGATACAGAGTAGGTTGTTCAAGTGAATCAAATATAAAGTCTTCTGTCTGCTTACACACACGCGTGCGCATGCACGCGCGCACACACACACACTGTTGTATAGGCCTCCATTTACATTTAACTGGTTCATTTACTATATAAAACAGGATTTTACAGATAGTACACAACCTTGTTCTTTGATACATTACATTTCTACTTTGGAAAGTAAGCTACTGTGCATGTGTCTGAGTAATTCAGCTGATTTTCCAAGATATGCAACTATGCATGCTATCATAAGCATGGGTGGATTAACCCATGGGCTTATGGGGCCTGGGCTTAGGGGACCATAAAATGTGGGAGGGCCTCCGCCAAGCTGTGCTGGGGAGGAGGAGAGCCGCCCTGGGCTGGAGGCTGAATTCTGCGTTCCTCTCCCACGCCCTGCCTTGGCCAGCCAGTATGCCTTTGGAGGTGGGGATTGCCAAGCTAGAGGCTGGGCTCTGCTGTCTTGCTCTGCCCCTTGGCTGGTTGGTTCATCCGTGGGGATGGGACTGGCTTCACAGCACAGCCTCTGGCATGGCCAGGCTGCACCAGAAGCCGCCCCACGTGCACAGGCTGCTCCGGAGGGTGGAGGGGGAAAGTGATCAGCCCAGCTGGGGCTGGTCTGGCCCGGCCCCTGCACCTCAACCCCACACCAAGCGCCAGCCCTCCTGCAGAGGACAGGGCTGTAGAGTGGAGTGGGGCTGGTGGCCCCAGGCAGGGCCCACCACTGCGGAAGGCCCAGAGGCCCCTAATCTGCCACTGATCATAGGGCAAAATAGAAGGGATTGGCATCTGATATATAGCTTTTTCACATGCAATTTGTAGTTTGAATGAGTCTTGTCAGCAGTAGCTGAAAGTTGATACTATAATGATTGCTTAGGCCATTTAAAATCAGGAAGTAGACTGAGGCTGGAGGACAGGTGTTCATATCATGAAAATCATAAAAAGTCATCTTTATTGACAGACTCAGCAGAGAGGACAAAAAGTGAATTGAATGGAGACTGACCTATCCGTTGAACCCTAGATTGCTGGCATGTATTAGTGGGAGAATGTGACATCAAATTTCATTGCCCATTACCCTTCCCTGTATTATTCATTGTATTCGAGCCTCAAAAGAGTTTAAGTACATAACTACTTCATCACAAATTGGTATGCAGTCTTGCAGCGAACTGTGCATACTTCCTTAATAAGCATCCTCCTGACAGAAGATTAGAAAACACCTAACTTGCATCCTACACAGCCAGTAAGAAAAAATGATAAATGAATCATGCTAATCCTGTGACTAAGAAGAAATTATTCCATGCCTCAAACAGCCTCTGCAGCATCCAAAGCACCCCTAGTCTATTATATTCTATTCCTCTAATGTCTTATCTGACACAGTTTATTTACCATTTTTTATCTCACTCTGAATGCTGTTTTGACCCATTCTATGCAGCATCTTGCTTCAAACTAGCCTTTGCCAGCATGAAAATGTGTCCACTGCTAAGTGCTGCAAATGTTTTTTCAGATCCCAATTTAAGGCATTTTGAATGTAATTGTAGTACCCAGTTAACAACAAATCTTGACAAATGGCTTACATTTTGTGCTGTGCACTACTTGAGCCAGAAAACTCTTTTTATGTCAACTCGTTTCTGTAATATTGCTTTGTGCCTTTGTGAACCTGCCATGACCCCTAAAGAGGCATTGAGCTGCATTCAGAAATACCCTTCTTTGTATTTAATTTCAGCAATCAGTAGATATTTCTGTGGATGTGTGTGCCTTGTGGTGTCTTTTTTACAATGACATAAAATTATTGTTCATTACAGGGTGGGATTTTAAAAAGAGTCAGTGCTGGCTTAACTTTAGTCCCACTGAAACCAGTGATATAACTACCATGGAAAGTAAACATTGTTTACTAGCAGATACAGCATTAGGAAACAATAGAAGCAGAATACACTACGGATCAGTGCCAGCAAACTCTCCATAGAGCCTTGTCGAAGTCAATGGAAATTCCATACCTGGAGAATGTGCACAAGCAGATGCTGTTTGCTGGGACCTGTGTATACCGCAGCAAGCTAGATGGAAAGCCCACATCAGGTTGTGTTGTTTTGTCTGAAGTATTCATGAGGAAATACTCTGAGAGCTCCAGGAGGGGAAAAAATCATTATTTGAATAGGAAAGGGAATAATAGCATCAATCCATTTTTCTTCTTTTGTTTTTATATTGCATTTATTTTGTGCCATCCCTTGATTTCCATTTATGACACTGAATTTTTTATGGAGCATTGCATGAGTGTATTATAGAGGTTTTCAGGCAACTTTGGGCACTTGGGTAGGGGACATCTGAGGCTTTTGAGCTTGCAGAATGGCAGTTTAGCTTTTTGGACATTCAAGAGGCTTTTTAATTTTTTTTTCCCTTTTTGCAAAGGGAAGATGATCGATGAATATTTTTCTCCTCATGTGTGGGCAGCAAGAGAAATGACTTTAAATGAGGTGTATGTGTACAAGGTATAAAGACGTGTATTTTTCTTTAAAACTGTGGCAGGATAGTAGGCAGGACCAGAAGGGGAAAGTTTTAGGTAAAAAATCTACCATAAATCAGAGATCAAGAAGTTTGAGGAAGAATATTGCAATCCTAATTCTATAAAAGTTCTTTGTTAGATGTTAGAAGAAAGCAATTGTATGGTTCTTTACCATAGTCACTAACCAATGCCTTTGATTAGACAACTGTCTGCCATTTAGACAGAATAGGTAGATATTTTACAGGAGCTGGATTTTTCTGTGACAAACTTTAATCCATAAGTGTATATTATTAAACCATTTAGATGAAGGGTCTGAATATGTGCAGGCTAAGAAAGAAAATTTTATATCAGTTTTCTACTTTTTCCATGTCTGGAAGGATTTTTTTTTTTTTTTTTTTTTTTTTGGGCAACAGTAAGGCCTAGCGATGTAAATTTGTAGTTCCTTGTGCAAATTTTGTGTCAAGGGTGTATTTCCTTTGTAGTGAAGAATTGCAGAATACACAAGGCCCAACATATATGAATTAATCTCATGTTAATGGTTTACAGTGCTTACTTTTTGCAATTTACTGACAAAGGTAAATCAACAGTATTTCTCAATGTGTGAGATATGGACATAATTTAGTAGGACAAGTTGAAGTTACAGTGTGACAGCACAGACATGCTGAAGTTACAGTACATAATAATCAGGGCTTTCAGGTGCTTTGACTGTCAATGTGATAAAGCAGTTTAATTATTTAAAACTGTAATTAAACCATCCATATTTTTGAAAGGGAATATGAGCAGCTAGTACTATGCTATCTGCATATTACAATTCTTAAATATTACAGAAATGAAACACAATTAACCTGGAAACAGCAGTTTGCAAATTCTTCGACTTGACATTTGCACCAACATAGAGCAGTGAATATGTATATATTTATTTTGTTCTACTTCATTGCCATATACATTAGAAGTTTTGCATTTATTTGCCTGTAGCCATTGACACTTTGTCTCATCTCAAGGCTTCCTCGTTGTGCTGAAGGAGTGCTGGATAAAATCCATAGCTATGAATAGTGAAGCTTGTCCAACAATTGAAATCCTTTCAGCCTCAGGACATGGTAGATTGCACTGCCATGTAAGTGCCTGCATTCCAGAGGGCTTACATTCCTCTCTGGTCAGGAAAGTCTCTGCTCATGGCAGAGAGACTGGTAGGTGGTAAGAAGGTGATCTATACCCTTCTAATGAAATTTCTGCTGGCCAATTTCTAAAGCAGAATACTACATTAGGAACTCACTTTGTGACCATGCCTACACGGCAGTTAGACACCCCCAGCTGGCCTATGCCAGCTGACTCAGGCTTGTAGGTCTTGGGCTGTGTGACTGTTAATTGTGGCAGTTGTTGTGGTTCAATAGGAAATCGTTCCTCCCGTTTCATAGGATCCCAGTCCAAGTCCAGAATGTCTATAGGGCAGCCAGCACAGCAGCCCTAATTATCCGTGGTAGTGGCCAGCTATGAGTTTTTAATTGAACAATTCCAAAGAGGTAGCCATGTTACTCTAGTTCAGCAACATAAGTGAGGTGCCCTGTGGCACTTTTAAAGACTAACATTTATTTTTTTTCATGAGCTTTCATGGATGAAGTCCCACTTAAACTCATAGACTCTAGGGTCAGAAGGGACCAATATGATCATCTAGTCTGACATCCCGCACACTGCAGGCCACAAAAACCTCACCCACCCATTCCTACAATGAACCTCAAACCCATAACTGAGCTATTAAAGTCCTCAAATCATGATTTAAAGACTTTAATACAGAGAATCAACCAGCAAGTGAGCCATGCCCAATGCTACAGAGGAAGGCAAAAAACCCCCAGCACCCAAGCCAATCTGCCCTGTGGGAAAATTCCTTCCCGACCCCAAATATGGTGATCAGTTAAGCCCTGAGCATGAGGGCAAGTCCACAACAGCCAGTCAAGAAGAAGTTCTCTGTAATAACTCAGAACCCACTCGATCCAATGCCCCTTCCCAGGTCAGTATCGTACCCATCACCAGTAGTAAAAGACAGACAATGGCCAAGCTACGCTGTCCATCATATCATTCCCAGCATAAACTTATCAAGCTCTGTTTTGAAGGCACTTAAGGTTTTTGCCCCCACCACTTCCCTTGGTAGACTATTCCAGAACTTTACTCCTCTGATGTTTAGGAATCTGCATCTAATTTCAAGCCTAAATTTTCTAAAGGACAGTTTGTATCCATTTGTTCTTGTGTCCACATTAGCGCTGTATTCAAATAATTCCTCTCCCTCCCTTGTATTGATCCCTCTAATGTATTTATAAAGAGCAATCATATCTCCTCTCAGCCTTCTTTTGGTCAGACTAAACAAACCAAGCTCTTTAAGTCGTCTCTCATAGGGAAGATATTCCGTTCCACGAATCATCCTTGTAGCCCTTCTTTCCACCTGTTCCAGTTAGACTTCATCTTTCTTAAACATGGGTGACCAGAACTGTACACAATACTCCAAGTGAGGTCACACCAGCACCTTGTGTAATGGTACTAACACCTCCCTATCTCTACTGGAAATACCTCTTCTGATGCACCCCAGGACTGCGATGTGGCAGTGAAAAAAGCTAATGCATTGGCTACTCATTGTCATTCTGTGATCAACCAGTACGCCCAGGTCCTTCTCCTCCCCCATCACTTCCAGCTGATGCATTCCCAATTTACAAGAAAAATTCCTGTTATTTGTGCTTAAGTGCATGACCTTGCACTTCCCATTGTTGAATTTCATCCTATTTGTAATGCTCCACTTTATAAGGTCATCCAAATCATTCTGTATGCTATCCCAATCCTCCTCCGTATTGGCAATACCTCCCAGCTTCATGTCGTCTGCAGACTTAACTAGCACATTCCCACTTTTTGTGCCAAGGTCAGTAACAAAAAGGTTGAATAAGATGGGTCCCAGGACCAATCCTTGGGGAACTCCACTAGTAACCTCCTTCCAGCTAGACAGTTCACCTTTCACTATGACCCTCTGTAGTCTCCCCTGTAACCAGTTCTTTATCCACCTTTCTATTTTCATATTAATCCCCATCCTTCCCAATTTAACGAATAATTCCCTGTGTGGAACTGTATAAAATGCCTTGCTGAAATCTAAGTAAATTAGGTCCACCACATTTCCCTTTATCCAAAAAATCTGTTATCTTCTCAAAAAAGTAAATTAGGCTGGTCAGGCATGATCTACCTTTTCTAAAGCCATGTTGTATTTTATCAGTTACCATTTTCCCCAATATCCTTAAGTACTTTCTCCTTCAAAATTTTCTCCAAGACCTTGCATACTGCTGAAGTCAAACTTACAGGCCTGTAGTTACCTGGATCACTTTTACTCCCTTTCTTGAAAATAGGGACTACATTAGCAATTCTCCAGCCATAAGGTACAACCCCTGCGTTCACCGATACTTTAAAAATCCTTGCTAAAGGGCTGGCAATTTCATGTGCAAGTTCCTTCAATATTCTTGGATAAAGATTATCTGGACCCCCTGATTTAGTTCCATTAAGCTGCTGAAGCTTGGCTTCCACCTCAGATATGGTAATTTCCACTTCTACATTCTCATTCCCATTAGCTGCCCTACCTCTGTCCCCAATCTCACCATCACGCTCATTAAAGACAGAGGCAAAGTACTTATTTGGATATTCAGCCATGCCTAGATTATCCTTGTTCTCTACCCCATCTTCAGTGTATAGTGGTCCAACCTCCTCCTTCTGTGTTTTCTTTCTGTTTATATGGCTGAAGAACCTTTTACTATTGGTTTTGATTCCCTTTGCAAGGTCCAACTCTGCTTGGCTTTTGGCCTTCCTCACTTGATCCCTACATGCTCTGACCTCTAAAAGGTAGTCCTCCTTTCCTATTCCTCCCAACTTCCACTCCTTTTAGGCCTTGTGTTTCCTCCTAATCACCTGTTTAAGATGTACATTCATCCAGCTTGGTTTAGAACCCATGCCTGAAAATTTTTTCCTCTTCTTTAGAATGCAGGCTTCAGATGGTTCCTGCAGCTTTGTCTTGAAGCAGTTCCAAGTATCCTCAATGTTCATAGTCGTGAATTCTTTGGTCCAGTCCACTTCCCTAGCTAATTCCCTTAATTTTTTGAAATTAGCCCTTTTGAAGTCAAAAACTCTGGTCCCAGATTTATTTTTGTTTACCCTTCCATTCAGTTTAAATTGGATTAGCTCATGATCACTAGAATCTAGGTTGTCCCCTACAACTCATTCCTCTGTGAGGTCCTCACTACTAATACCAAATCTAGGATCATGTCTCCTTTTGTTGGTTTGGAAACCGCTTGATGGAGAAACTCATCTGCTATCACCTCCAAGAAAATCTGGGCCCTTTTATTGCTGCTAGCACAAATCCTCCAGTCTATATCTGGGAAGTTAAAATCTCCCATAATCACACAGTTCCCAGTAGTGTTTACTTCCTTAAAGAGTTCTCTATCCATGTCCAAATCAGATCCCAGCGGTCTGTAACACACCCCAAGCACTAATTCAGGAGCAACTCTAGTAGCTTTCTTCTCCAATGTGATTTTGGCCCAGATAGACTCTGTCCTGCTAATTTCATCACTCTGAATTTCTTTGCAATTTATTGCATCATTGATATACAATGCCACACCGCCACCTTTGCCATTACATCTGTCTTTCCTAAAGAGCACATAGCCTTTAATGCCCGTACACCAGTCGTGACTACTGTTCCACCATGTTTGTTATCCCTATAATATCTGGTTTCAGTTCCTTCATTTTATTACCTAGGCTTCTTGCATTGGTATATAAACATTTTAACTTTTGCTGTTTGGCTTTGCTCACATTCTGTACCCAACATGGCCTATTATTACTTCTGCCAGCATCTCCCACCAGACCAGCATTTGTGCTTCCCTTCTTTCTAGCATCTATACTGTCTTTTCTGAATCCAGGTTCCTGCCTTTTAATGCTAGCATCAGGCATAGAGATTGTCTGAGCATCTCCCAACCATCTCCCCACGCTCCTTAGTTTAAAGCTCTCTTAATCAGTTGAGCTAGCCTCACTCCCAGAAGCCTGTTACCCTCCCTACTCAGGTGAAGTCCATCCCTAGCAAATAATCTTCTGTCCATGGACACCTCCCAGTGCCCATACATCCCAAAGCCCTCCTTGTAACACCACTGCATGAGCTATCTGTTAACTGCCAGAATCTTCTCACACCTGTGTTGTCCTCCTCTAGGGACAGGCAGAATACCAGTAAAGATTATCTGAGCCTCCAGCTCCTTGAGAGTCCTCCCCAGCCTGCATAGTCTCCTTTTGATACGTTCCAATGAGAATCTAGCTACATCATTCATACCCACATGAAGGACAATCAGAGGATTCTTTCCTGCTCCCATGAGGATCCACATCAGCCTCAGATCCACATCGTGTATCTTAGCTCCAGGCAAGCAGCACACCCTCCTGTTCTCAGGGTCACTTCTAGTTATAGGCCTGTCTGTCCTCCTCAGAAGAGAATCCCCAATCGCATACACTTGCCTTTTCTTGGAAACAGTGTGCTTCTCCAGTCTATCCCCAGTTCTCTCGCTCTGGGAGTCTTGATGTCTATAGTTGCTGTTCGCAGTCCTCTGCATCTGCTCCTGAATGCTCCCTGGGCTCTTATTTCTCTCCAGAGGCTCAACTCCCCTTTTGAATGGGACTAGCTGCTCTCCTCTTCTTCCTCACACTCCCACCTTCAGTATTCCCCTGCTGGTCTCCCTCACTTGCTATTTCAACGAACCTGTTACTGAGTTCTATTTCACCTTCACTAGCTGGTCTTTTTCTCTGCTGCCTCCTCACAGTCACATGTTTCCACTGCTCACTTTCCTCACCTAGCAGTCTCCCCTCGGAAGTGGTTGCTCCCGTTTCCATCTGCAGGTCTGAATTTTTGTTTCCAGCCTCTCCAGTTCTCTGCTCCGTCAACTGTTCAAAGCCCCTTCTAAACTCAACCATAGTTGCCACCTGCATCTCCAACCCTCAAGTTTTCTCCTCCAACAGCTCTATCAGGCAGCAGTTCATACAAACAAAGTTCTTTGGGGTTATACCCTCCAAGATGATGCAAATCCCACAGCTTCCACATCCTCTCATCATCATAGTCTCTTCCCTTGTTGGAGTGATTTCTGCTGCTACCTCAATCTCTGCGCTAAGTCTTTCCCTCAACAAACTCCCTCTCAAACTCCCCTGTTCACAGCCCTATTGCCTGCAGGTGGTGGTGGTGCTGCTGCTGCAGCAGCAGCTTCCTAGAGTGGCTGCTTTTATAGCTCCCCCAATAGGAAGACTCCACCCCTAATTGGGGTCACCTGATCCCAACTGCCAATCAGCCCCTGCAAACTGAGGAAAAAGAAAAAAAGAAAAAAAAAAAAAAAACACAACCCAAACCAGAAAACAAACACAAAACAGAAAAGCAAACACACTTCATCAGATGGTAGAAAATGAAATAAACTTACAGTATGGGAGGGAAAGATAAATCCCAACAAAATGGCTATGTCCACACAGGGCTTTTAAATTAAAACAACGACCACTGTTTTGATTTTAAAATAGTCATGTCCGAACGACGTTTCCTTATTTCAGAATAAGGAGCTGCCTTATTTTGAAATAAGGAAAATCATTTCAACACAATGAAACCTCATTTGGTATCGAAATGAGGGTTATTTCGAAATTGTGGTTTCGAGGTAACCCCGTCTGGCTCTGTTATATCAGTATGATCCACCAACCACTGCAGGGAGAGCAGGCTCAGGGATCCACCACCTTGGTGGCAGCTGCTGAGCCCAGGCTGTGGGCAGAACTGTCTCTGCACTGGCCGCCCCTCTAGCAGCCATGGAGCCTGGGCTGGGGGGCCAGTGGGCTCCAAACCAGCCACCCTGCCAGCAGCTGGCACCCCTGGCAAACCTGGGGAGCCAGATCTGGGACATCCCCCCCAGCCTGCTAGGGGTGGGGGGGTGCTCATGTCAGTTTCCAAAGGGATAGCCGTGTTAGTCTAGTCCAGTAAAAAAACAACAAGCAGTTGTGTGGCACTTTAAGACTAACAGATTTA